>CP136063.1:54287516-55487516 GCA_032622095.1 Siphonodentalium dalli
TATTGATAGCTAATATCCAGTTAACACCGTTTGCTCATTGCTATTTGTTTACACACGAGTAGCGGTCTCGTTAAATACTGATTATAGTAAACTATGTATATTTCGTGTATGTCGTAGATGAATAATGGAATCGCTGCGGAATGATGGAGATACTTTGTTTGGAATTAGAATATAGTACCTCACAATTAAATGACTTTTCACATACATGTACATGTACCTTATGCATGACCGCAGTAATTCAATTTCGTGAGTTTTTGAAATCATAGTATATCAGCAGGCCTACCAGCATCATAGCATATTAGCAGGACCACTTGATCAGGTGTGCATGTGTCTATATCTGACAGTTTACACGGGTTTGTGTTGGGCATGGGAATTGGCCCTAAGTGAATTTATGTAAAAACTGTTTGATCATTGCAAATGAGCACGTATACTTTCATTTACTGGATCTCAAGCAAGTATAATAGAAAACATTATATATCAAAATGAGTGTGTGGAAGACAGAAATGGAAGGCGTTCTGCAAGGAAATACAAATATTATGTCAATTCACTGCCAAAAATAACAACTGTGTAATCTATTGTCACTGCTGTTACCGCAATGTCCCTCCTGTTACCACATCCAGCATTATCTGACTGAGACAGGAATGATGAGTAAAATCTGTGAAAATATTGATGTTATAAGCCAGTAACCAGAGCATGGTGATGTCAAAATCATTACGACATGCAAACTAATACTTACTCATGCCATTTTTTTAAATTTTGTCCATGCTGTTACCAAAGTGTTCCCTACTGTTACAATTTAAAAGGTAACAGTAGGGACGGTAACAGTAGGGGCGTTTCGGGTTTATAAAGGGGATCCCACCGGTCGTCCATTGTTATGTAACAAAATGTATGTGTTGCCCCACGGGGATCACATTGGACAAAACTAAGAAGAGAAACATTTGTGAAATAATAAACTCACAGACCTGTATCTATTGGTAACAGTAGTGACACACTCCCAATGTACTCACCTGTCTGATGAATGATACCGTCAATTACGGGCAAATTAATTGCACCGACCAGCGGATAACAGTTGTTTAGCCATGTGTATTGATGAGTAGTACTGGAAACCAATTTGCACTTCCTCATTCGCCAATGCCAGGACTGTTGTATTATGTGTTTCTCTCTTGGTAACAGTAGGGACCACCAATCGTGGGACAGTTTTGTGACCTAAATTATGTTACTTGACTTGGTAAAAATTGTGCATATTTTGTGATTTTATGATCAGGCGTGTTACATATGATGCAAATTGTCTAATAAAGTGGTATTTAATGGTCATATTTTATACAAAAATGTCTGTATTTGGGGAGATTTCGGAAAATGGGACAGGCATAATTGGCCATTTTGGCCATATTACGAGCCTCTGGATTGTAGAGATATCAAGGATCGGATGATATAGGGTCTGCAACAAGTCGACCCCATCCCATATTATATCTCAAAATAAAAAAATGTGATCATTAATAAACTTTTCTAAAAATAAATCGTGGGTGGACAGAAATAGTCCACTTTTTTGAAAAATGCCATATATAAGCGAGCGGCTATATGGCCATGGATGATGTGCATATGCATACATGGAGTGAATATACTGACATGGCTGGGGAGTATTAGTATGTCTTGAGTGGTTATTCTGCTATGGTGTGACAAATAGGGATACGGAATGACATGGCCAAGGGTGAGGTGAATATATATACAATGATTGACCATGATCATGTACGAATGTTTTGAATAGGTACACACGTGTGACTATATGGCCATAGGTCAGATGAAGGAGTATACCAGGTGCCATGGGCGAGGGTATGTGTATGAAGCGAGTGGCTATATGACCATTGGTGAGGTGGATATGTATACCCTGGGTGACTCTATGGTCATTGTTGTGGTGTTGATGTATATATTGAATGTCTAATTTGACTATGTGTGTGTGGAGAATAGGTATCATGGGATGACCGTATGGCCAATAGTGAGGTGAATGGGTATACAAGGAGTGACTCTATGGTTATGGGTCATGTTTAGGATTATACCCGGTGTGACTGCATTGTGACTCATGGCTGTATGGCCATCCATGGTCATGGGTCAGGTGTACGTTTATACAGTTGGTCACTATATTGTTATGTCTGTAGTGTTATGTATATATGGAATGACTGTGTGGTAATGGGTGGCATCGCTTTTCACGTTAAAGTTCCCCCATGTACACAAACACTATCATGGTGGAGACTCTTTGATATGACCTCTCTATTGATTAACATATCCTTGCGTTATTGTGGAAAGCGATAGCCACCCAAATTACACAGTACAACCCACATGACCTCATATGTCCATATACACCACACAAATGACAATATAGTCACCCACTCTATACACACACCTGACCATACAGCCATATCTGGTTATACTGGTACATCACAAATGACGATAAGCCATCGATCAGCCATAAGTCCACCATGCATGAACACCAGGTATACTCCTACACCTGACCATATAGTCACTATGTGTATACATATTCACCACATTCACGATCATAAAGTCACTCATTGTATACCTATTCACCTCACCGTGGACCATACAGCCACTACATGTATATCTATCGCCATACCCATGACCATAGAGTCAATCCAGATATACATATACACCTCATCAATGGTGAGCCCTTCCAAATATACCAATACCCGCACACACGACCACTCATAAGTTTAATACTTGCATATACACCTCGCACATGACAATTCAGCAACTCAATGTATACTTATACACGCCATCCATGATCATTCATCTACACCCTATACACAACCGATGATAATACATCCACAACATATATCAATATACGACCCACCCGTTACCAAAGGGCACTCCCTATATAGCCACAGGTATGCATATAACTTCAATCTTGACAGTACAGGCATACCAGGTGCACCTATACACATTACCCATAACCATAAAATCACTCCCTATTTATCTACGCACTCCAACCATG
Source organism: Siphonodentalium dalli (assembly GCA_032622095.1). NCBI lineage: Eukaryota > Metazoa > Mollusca > Scaphopoda > Gadilida > Siphonodentaliidae > Siphonodentalium > Siphonodentalium dalli. The sequence continues at coordinate 54,290,521 of CP136063.1, forward strand.
ATCATACAGACAGCACAAATATACATACACCCACATGTCACAATACAGCCACACACGGTACCACATATACATCCCACCACGACATTACAGTCACTCCATATATACATAAACAACTCACAGATGACCATGTAGCTACTCTCGTTATATCTATACACCACAGCAATGCCCATACGGTCACACACAACAATACACCGTACAGTCACTACATGTATACCGATTCACCTCACACATGCCCATACAGCCACTCCTTATATTCCTATGCATCTCACCATGGACACCCACTCATAACCATATAGTCACTCCCGTATCCCTATTGTCACACCATAGCAGAATAGCCACTCAAGATATACTAATACTCCCCAGCCATGTCAGTATATTCACTCCATGTATGCATATGCACATCATCCATGCCCATATAGCCGCTCGCTATATACACATACCCCTCGCCCATGACCATATAGCAACACATGTGTATACCCGTATAACCTACACATGACCATACCGCCACATCACCAAGCAGGAACACCGGGTATACTCATACACCTGACACATTGACCATTTAGTCACTCCCTGTATAGCTATTCATTACATTTATGATCATACAGTCACTAATTGTATACATACATGTACTCATCTCATCGTTGACCATACAATAACTCCCTGTATACCTATTCACCTCACCTAGATAATATAGTAAGTCCTGGCTACCATCTTGGCATCCACCCTGTATCCAGTTGATATGTTTTATCATAATGACAGAATAGCCACCATATTATGGTTCATCTCAGTTCCGTTTCAAAGTTCTGCCCATTTCCTTTCAATAATATGGCAAGAACACCAAAAGAGGTTCTCCGCAAAATTCCATACTGCAACTTTAAAATGAATTTGTCATGCCCCATACGGAACTGGGACAAACATAATAGAACGTAGTTGTCAGTTAATAACTAACACGTACAATAAACCAAGTGAGTCACAATTTACTACCATGTCGGATAACGCAGAGAATAATGTTCGGGATATATGTAAAAAATTAACTTTTTACAAATTTGGTTGCCATTTTGGAAGCCATCTTGAGCAATTTGGTCTATAAACACCGTAGTGTGACACATTTAAGATAGACCAATACAATAAATACCTTTGATACCAATGATAGTTGCATTTTACTTAAAACAATTGTCCAACCCTGAAAAGTGAATTTTTGTCGAAATTTATGTCAAGTTTGTGAGAGAAAAATCCAATATTTCTGGTGATGTCAGTGGTGACAATAGAAACAATGATCCATGGTGCATCAGACATGTTAGTATGCAATGTATATAATACAGATTAGCCAATTTTATATATTAACCACAACTTGTAAGCCATTGCAGGACACCCTGGGGCAATATTTACCATTTTTCATATTTTCGGCGGCCATTTTGGAAATTTTCTACACCAATTTCATTCCCATTGAAGTAAAACATCCGTCCAATAAAATAAAGCACATAGTTGTTGACATTCTATTAACAGCCTGTGTGGTTTGTCGATAAATGACTATCAAAATCGTCTTGCAAAAAATCGAAAAATTTTACCCCTCTTTTTCAAATCCTCTTTCTGTATCTATTACGGAACCCTCGTCAATGGCAAATGTCTTAAAATGACGCTATAATATCACGCTTGATGACTGTCTCAAAAACATTGCCATTTACTAATGATTACATGTGAAGAAAAATGGAAGATATGGTGAAATATTAATTAAATTTCCTATTTTCGTGCAGATGACGTCATTTTTCGGCGGCCATTTTGAATTGTTTCGAAATTTTTTGCCGTCATTTTGAAGAAGGACATCATACCAACAAATGGCATATATTTTGTCTGTGTCTTTTGCTAACAACCGATCTATTACAACGATTAAATACAGCTGGTCGGAATTAGAGGAAATGGCAGCCATCTTGGATTCAAATGGCTCTAGCACCTAGTAGCGCCACCTTTATTTTTCGGAGAATTCCGGATTCTTTATCTGGATACCATAGGGAACAATAAAAATAAGGTTATTTGTAATCATCGGGGGGGGGGGGGGGGGGGGGGGGGGGGGGGGGGGGGGGGTGCAGGTGGACCTTATTGGCTCCCCGACTAAAGCTTTTCGAAGAAATTCATAAAGTAGACAAATTGGTGACTAGAGAACACCATCTACAAAAAGAATTGGTCAAACTGCCACATTTAGTGCTTTTTTCGAGAATTGTACTATCAAAAGGCATTATGTATTTCAAATTAAAAAATGCGGTAAACAGATTGTGGTATATGTACTCCTCCTAAATTGTATGCAGTAGAATTCAAGAAATTGCATTTTATCCCAGACCCAATTCCAAGAGCTGGGGATGAATCTCATTATGAAAAGTTCGGTAACCTTTATGGAGAATCCACAAGCGAAAACTTTCGATCATCCATTAAGATTACTGAAGGTGTCAAGTCAAAGCTCCAACTGCAAAAACAGTCAAACGTTGCATTATATGCTGTGAATGTGACAAAAGTAGAGTGCTATCTTCAGCAAAAAATCTTTCCAAACATGAACTCCTTGCCCTTGACCGAATTATAGAAATGTATTCATACACGTGTGGAGCCTCCCTTCAAGAGTTGAAACATGATGGGAATACAAATCTTATTCTATCTTGGACAAGGTGTTTGTTAGGAAAAATTTAGTTTGTAACAATAAAATTGAAGTTGAGTATTTCAGTAGTAGTTCGTTCTCAGATATTTGTTCAATTTGTGGGGCACCTGAATCACTTGATAAATCTGCAGGGAGCTACCCTATTTGTTCTGAATGTGTCAGTCAGGGTAAAACTTCCCCATTGAAGAGAAATATGTTTGAGGAACACGTACTACAGAAACAAAAGAAAAAGAAGAAAAAGTATTCACAGGTGTAGTTTAGCATTATCTCAGGCTGCCAAACTGGTTCCCGACCTACAGTAATGCCCTAATTAATCGACTCGTTTAACCACAGCAGAATTATAGGTAACTTTTCAGGATTTAGTCGGAAATATGGCTTGTTGGCATTCATCGGAAAGCTCTCTCGGCAAGATAAGAGCTTTCCAATGAATGGCAATAAGCCATATTTCTGACTAAATCCTGAAAAGTTCCCCATAATTCTGCTGTGGTTTAGAGGTGTTCTCAGGCTGCCAAACTGGTTCCGACCTAGTTAATTATAATTGGACAGTCGCCGGCATATTTTACTTCTTCAGCAGTTCATAGCAACAAGTTGAGAGAGATTCAATTGTTGTTAACACATGCCAAACTTGAAATTTGCCCAACTTCATGCAGTTCGTTGGTTAAGTTTAGGAAGAGCTGTTGAAATTCTAGCGGACGTACCATGCCTTGGTTTCTGTAAGACGACAACTCACCAGTTGCTATGGGCTTGTTAAAAGAGGTTCACCAATTCAAATTTGTGGCAATCACACATATGCTGATGGACATTCTTCTATTCCTCACAAAGCTGAGTAAGGTGTTTCAGACACATGTTTTGGATTTTAGTAGAGTAAAGCCATCTGTGGACAGTACTTGTGAGTCACTGTTAGATTTGTTAATTGTAGATGGTTCATACATGGACATATTGGATTATTTTGTGAAGAAAACAAAGAAAGCACAATTGATCAAGGGCCAAAAATGAGTGTGAACATTGAGTTGTCAATCTATACACTTAGTTGTAAGACTACAGCTCAGAACGTACAAGAAACATAATAGATGAAATAAATAATGAGCAACACTTAGAATCTGTTACATTCACAAATTCATCCAGTTTATTTTTCAGATGCCATCCAAGTGGCCGACGTGAAAGTCAACGCAACTGAGAGTACGTCCAAATCTTCTTTATTCAAATTCAACCACATAATATACAATACTCAATAACTTACTTAAATAATAAATTCACACAATTGTGCTTCTGGCAAGAGATCCGTCTACAAATATGGATATTTTGTTTATCAATTCCCCATGCAACGATATATTGGCATGTGAGCTTTTACAGCATTCCTTCAACGTATAATTATAGAGAATTAAATTGAATGCTTTAAATCTCGGGATTACAAATGTATGATATGTATTTATATTGTGCATGGGATTACAAATGTGATGATATATATTTATATTGTGCATATCAGTCATTGTCAACCAACCTACTTGTTATGATGCCCATTATATCTTGAATTGCAAATTCGTTGTCCACTTTTATCTTCATGTCTATTTAGATTGGACGTTTCATCGATTATCATCCAACATACTTGATTTGACGATTTACAATCAAAATCCATACACTTAGTTGTAAGACTACAGCGTAGAACGTACAAGAAGCATAATAGATGAAATAAATAATGAGCAACACTTAGAATCTGTTACATTCACAAATTCATCCAGTTTATTTTTCAGATGCCATCCAAGTGGCCGACAACGAAGTTGATCCTATACACGCGAGGGCGAGACCCCGGTATATGACAATTTTGTAGACAGATTCGATGATCCTGACACCACTGGAGCAGTTGAAGAGTCAGGGCACACAACTGAGTGGGTCACTCCTGATATAGCTGACCACTGTGGAGTTGTCTGACAGAACATGGACAGTTTGACCAGTTAACAGAAGTTGCCAATGGTGTATTGAACAGATCACTGCCATCATTTCTTGGATATTGATGTGAGAAGAGGACAGATGACTCGGCCATATGGCCGAAACCGTCTGATGTGCAGGAAGCAACACCCCGCCCCAACCCTGAGAGCTGGAGTCGGTTGTCAGGGTTAGGGTAGGGGACACTTTTGTGAGTGGAATTCCTGATTGCCCAGTGGACATCTCTGCCGTGGTTACAATGTGGAGAGCAATTGGCCCGGTGACCGGAATCTGGGTCTCCATATGATCGTGAGCCATACTCAAGTGTGCAAGGAGATACAGTTGTAGCGGCCCCAGACGGGCACGACCGAGATGAATTAATTCGCTGGCCGCCATTGTTTCTTTCAAAACAAATTTGACTGATATAGACTTCCCTTTCTACGTCCGACTAGGACAACGTAAAACGAGAAAAAGATCTATCTTACCTGTGAAATCCAATTTGTAGGTAAGGTACATGTGACAGGAGACTGACAAAAGGTCAAGGAAGTCACTTCAGTTAATATTACTGTTTTTGGTTATTACGGAAGAGAGGTTCCTTATTTATACGTCTGGACACACACGCAAGCGAGGATAAACCAAATAGTTCAGTGTGTAACGTGTCTCTGTAGGAAATTCATTGTCTACATACTTAGTGGTCAATTTAAATGTTGACGGATTCAAAGTATTGTCTACCATGACAGGAGAGTGTGACATTACTCAGCCTCAACCTGTTGACTTTGTGACACTACTCAGCCTCAACTTGTTGACTTTGTGACACTACTCGGCCTCAACCTGTTGACTTTGTGACACTACTCGGCCTCAGCATGTTGTAGCTGAATCACCTGCGGTTAAAATGACGCATTATGCTAAACAAAAAGACAGTATTCATTCAACAATGTAATGTAATTGTAAAAATAGTTGGAAATCTACACTTCCGATTCTTTCGATACATTCCTGACTGAACTTCCTTGACATGCTGAGTCATGTGCATTTTCGGACAAGGACCGCATGATTGGAGACAAAATTGTCTTCACGGTGACCGGAAAACTTCAGGAAATACCTCTTAGAGAGACAGAACTATCACTGGAGAGAACCATACAGGTATGCCCAGGATTTGAGCTCTCTACAAAGCAATCGAAAGAGATGGGAGCTTCTAAAAGCGGAAACGTGCAGAAGATTAGCACATACCGTCAGAAAACTAGAGCTTCAAACAGGGCAACAACAGATAGCACAGATTCCAATTAGACAGAGGGCAGACATCAACACTATATGTCAATGATATGTTCGAAAGGAACCATTGAAACCGGGAAATGCGAAGTTGTTCACATGGAACCATTCGGAAGTAAAACCAATTGGCGAGGCTGAATTAATTGTGATGAATCCACGAACGCGTGAGGAATCTATGGTTAAATCCACTGTGGTGAGTAACAAACTGAATTGTCTTCTTAGTTTAAAATCCATCACAGATATGAATTTAATAACAATCAATGATGAAAACTTTATCAATATTATAGAATCTGATTTGGGAGATCTGGGCGTCGCTCGTCTGTTCGAAGACGAGAACGTACCACAAAAAAACGTACCATGTTGCAGAATACCCACTGCAATTCGCGATGATGTCAAAGATGAAATTGACAAGTTAATGTCGCGTGGCATCTTGATTCCAGTTGATCCTTCTGATTGGGTCAGTCAAATGGCAGTTGTAAGAAAACCATCAGGAAAATTTGTGTGTATTGACCCAGAATCTCTCAATTTTGGACTGAAACGACTCAACGAGAACATATAAACTGTCAAAATTAGAAGATTTGTATTTGTAGTGACTGAAGTCCTGTGGTACATCGATCCACATCTTGAGAAGATTTCCGAAACACTATTTGAAGTTACCAGAAATATTCACTAAATTTGCTGGATATAATGTTCCAATCAATCATAAACATAAACAAAAAACTCTCCAGCTAAAATCAATCGACCTCCAATACCATGTTGATCAATTAATGCTGATTGGGATGCCATTCATGAAGAGGGGTAGCTGGCTTTCTTTAGGCATGTCAATCAACAAGTATATTGACTGTTTATAGGCATATATTACCGAGAGAGGTCAACACGTATGGCTGAAGTTCGCTTGTCGACTGAGGAAAATGTTGGATCAGACAATCACGATGTTCTGGAGCCGAAGTCTGCTAGTTTGTTCATCGTAACGATCTGCACACAAACTTCATCAAAGTGACTGTTTCGAGCCGATAAACATCAATGGCTTGTCATCAAGCGAAAAAGATGGGTCCGCCGGTATTTTATGGATGGATTACATTTGAATATGCAATTCAGATGTGTATATTACTCCGTTTCCAGTGGCAACCCGGTTGGCACTTTACACTTTGTGTGGAAGGTCTCTATAGAGGATTCGAAAATGCCATTTTGACAAAATCAACCGAGGTGTCAGCAAAGCTGAAAAAGGACCTGCCAAACTTTTATACTCGGATGCAGTGGAAAAGTTTCAATGAAGAATGTAGTCTTCTCTGTAAGATTTACCCCATGTAATTGAGATACATTTATCAAAGTGTCACTGGTGACTGGTCTGCATCTCATGATGGAGAATAATCTGTTATTGATGAACGAGTTCGGCTTGCTGTTAGTTTAGATGACCTGGACAGTTATTGATGAACGAGTTCGGCTTGCTGTTAGTTTAGATGACCTGGACATTATATATGACCTTCGACAACATAACGCTGGACAACCATTTAAATAATCAAGTTTTTCGCTAAATGTAGAGAGTGTGACGAACACGGGGTCTAGATATGTCAGATACCCAGACTTCAACCATTGACATCTTTATCATACTTGACCTAGATTAAAATCTAACTCATGACGGGCGTAATACACGACGTCTGATTTACTGTGAATTCAACAGGTACGCTTTATCTACGAGTACGCTTTTGCATATGAGGAAGTCTTAACACAGCGAAAAAATGAAAACCGAAAGCGGAATTCTTACTCAAAAATATTGTTCTAAAACACACATTCAGAGGATTATTACATGCAGCCATATTAAGAATCATATATACGGGGGGATTTCTTGGTTGATGGGAGGTGTTCTCGAAGCATCAGGGCCTGTTATTTTGTCATATTTTGCATAAAATGACTCACGGAAAACACGATGTCGGAAAGATTACAAAACGAAAAATCGGTGATCTCAAATAATGATTTTTCACAAGTAAACGGACGACTATTTTGATCCGGGACATCTGCGGAAATAATCAGCATATGCGACCTAATTTATCATTAATTTAGAGAAGATTTTAGATAACTGCAGTTTTGAGATATAAACGATGATGATTTGATGACCTCTGAGGTATAATTACGGTACTTCCCCGACGTTGACAAATTGGACCCCGTGGGTTGGGTCTCGTGGGTCCTTACCCGCATGACAGACGAGTCGAGACCATTGAAGGAGACGAAACAAGACTGCGAAAGTTGATGAAGCGGCCGGCTGCCTTTTCCGGGTATAGCAGCAAAACACAAGGTGAGTGAACCTGGAGTGCATTCACCACCTTGTGGGAGTAAATTACAGTGGAGAGAAATAAAATCTCCATACCTCCGAATTTCGAAAGTGTAAAATTGAATCGAGCGTCGATTTCAAACAATTGCGAGGCAATGTATGACCTTCCCTCTGAACTGAAAGAAATCTCTCCAGTGGATTGGGTTTGGATACTTCAAGGTCGCTTGCAAGAGGCACACAGCATAGTTAGGGAACAGCTTGGAGACTCCATAATTCTTCTTTCCCAGGGTCATGGAGGGTTGCTCAAAGAAACTAACGTCCATGTGGAGGGGTCCATTTAAAGTTCTAAGGAAAATCACTGACCTTACTTATGAAATAAATTGTGGGTACCAAGGAAAACCCCAAGTAATACATGCTGACAGACTTAAGTTAAGTCATTCACAACATCTAGTGGGGGGAAGAAACTTTTCCAGGAACAGCAATCATTCCCGATACCGTAGAAGTAGTCGATGAGGAAACCACCGAAATCCCCAAAAGGGTGCGACAGGCCCCGAGGTGGATGTCAGACTATGTTCGAGGGATCTCACCAGAATCTTTTTTATCTTTTCAGATGCCTTTTCAAAAAGATTGCCATTTTTGCGGAGAGAGTTTTTCTGAGGTTGTCTATGACAAGCATCTGCTACCTTGTAGCAAAAAGAAAATCCAGTGCACAACCTGCGATAAGGTTTTTGATAACTACTATAGTTTAACAAGACAGTCAAAGACTGTGGGATCGCTCACCAGACTGCAAGGACTGATAAGACTGAGACTCTTGAGACCATAACAGTCAGAACTTTTCATAATCACTTTAAAAGAAGCGGATCTAAACAGGATATGTGGCTAGAGAGGCTTCATGTCGATCAGTGAATATCTACCTTTAAATTACCAATGGAACACTACAGATCTCCCCCCCACCCCACCCCCGATCGATAAAATTCCATTCATAAAGCCACTATCAGCTACCAGAATGTCTGGGAGACCTGTTGACATGGAGATAATTAATGATGGCACAATCATTTTGCCCAGCAATACCAATGTATTGTGTTACTCCTACAGCTGTGATCAAAACAAGGATTTACATCCACACCTAAATATATAAACCCATTTGGTCTTTAATATGTATAAAACAATTGATGGACGGATAGAGACATAATGACAGATGAATGGATGGGAAAACAGTCTGACAAATTCAATCCAATATACCCCCCAAGTTTTCTTTGCAAAATCAGGGTATAATGAGTTCAACTGGATACTGGTGGTTAAGAACATAATATTCGAACAGCCAAGCCTGAACATAGTGTCTGACATTTGCAGAATGAGGTCCCCAAAGGGTGAATTTAATGACACAATCCTGCAATGCGGGCTAGCATCACCAAATTCACCCTCTGGGGACCTCATTCTGTGTAGGCCTCAACTGCTATGGGAGACATAGCATTAGATTGAAGTTCTCCAGTTAAAGTTGGTGATGTGCACCCATTGTGCACCTCAATTATGCATTTTATATTCACAAATTAGGGGATATAGAAACTAAACATAAGGGAAAAAGTAAGTAAAAATGTCAATTTAAGTGCCTATATACTTCCCAGAAGATGAGGCCTAAGCAGAATGAGGACCCTGGCTAGTGTATTTGGTGATGCTAGACTGCTGTGCAGGGTAGCATAACTAAATTCACCCTCTGGGAACCTCATTCTGCAAATGCCAGACACAAACATCTCAATTGATGACTGTGTGTATTTATATTAACTCTCTCTCTGTCTGTAGCTAATACAATTGACTTAATCTGCTGGTGGGAGAGATCCTGTGAGTTAGGAGATGAGATAGGGTGGAATGCTGTTGGTTGGGGGCAGGGTGGGGTTCTGGGACATGTGGGGGGAGGGTGATATTTTTTGTTTTGTATGTTAAATTGATCAAGGAGTTCCTGAATTTTTTATTATTTTTTTTGGAATTATGGCCCTGGCTCCACCCCTATTTGACCCAGTGACCCCATTTGAACAAATCTGAACCCTAGTCATTCAATGAGCCCCCATACCAAATATAAACTAAATCGGCATAATGGTTCTAGACAAGAAGTCGTTATAAGAATTACCAAGGAGGAAAATAGTTATGGCCCTGGTTTCGCAACTATTTGACACAGTGACCTCATTTGAACAAATCTGAATGACAGTCACCTAGGGAACATCCACACCAAATATGATCAAAATGCAAAAATGTAATTTTTTTTGTTTTTAGAGTTATGTCCCTGGCTCTGCCCCTATTTGACCCAGTGACCCAATTTAAACAAAACTGATTCCCAGTCACCCAAGGTCCCTCAGTACCAAATATAAGCTAAATCGGCCCAATATTTTTTTTAGAAGAAGTCATTGTAAGAATTACTACTATGAGTTATGGCCCTGGTTTCTCAACTAATTGACCGGGTGACCTCATTTGAACAAATCTGAACACCAGTCACCCAAGGACCCTCCATACCAAATATTAGCTAAGTCGGCACAATGGTTATGGACAAGAAGTTGTTGTAAGAATTACTATGGAGGAATATAGTTATGGCCCTGGTTTCGCAACTATTTGACCCAGTGACCTCATTTGAACAAATCTGAATGAGAGTCACCTAGGGAACATCCACACCAAATATGAACCAATTCGGTATGATGGTTTCAGAAGAGAAGATGTTTTTTTTAAAAGACGGACGGACGGACGAGGAGTGATGACTATAGCTCCACCGGAGACTTCGTCTCAGGTGAGCTAAAAAGGCACAGTGCCATCCACGAGATGGGAAGGAAACAGATACCTGGAGGATCGAACGTTGAGTGGAAAGATCGATTCGCAAGGGGAAGGCCCTTCCAAAGATCTTTTATTAACTGGCGAAGCAACTCTAGGGCGAGAACTGCACATACTCGCAAAAGAACCACTCATGACATTCTTTCTCGGATAAGTAGAGAACAGTCCAAGTAATCGAGCTAAAGTTACCCCTGAGAGACTTATCCTAATGAGGAAGAAATTAGAAAAGCGGGTGATGGAAAGCAAGGCATTTATTATAGATGAGGTGAAAAGAGCAACTCCAAAAATTACCCGCGGTAAACTGATGGTTATGTTGACAAAAGGTGAATATAAATGGAGTTTACTCTGTTCTTGTTCGAGTATAGCCAACGAAAGGTTGGATGATAGTGATGTGCGGTTTTTAGGTTTCTCGGTTTTATTTCGGTGTCATTTGAAAACCAAACCCGTAACCGATATATTCCATAAAAACTTATAATTTCGGTTTCAATACACTAAATATTGCTGTTTCGTGTGGCTTGCACATGCTCACGACGTGTAGTTGGCACGCGCTTCCGTCGGCTGCTATTTTGTTTGTTTCTAGTCGGGAACAAACATGTCAAGACAATTAAATGCAGTCTACACTTTTTACTCACAAGATCCGAAATCACAAAATTCAAAAATTTGTACAACATGTTCAAAGAGAGTCCTCGCAGCGAATTCAAACACAAGTAACGTACGGCGGCATCTATCTTTCCACCACCCAAACTTCAGAAAAACCTATCATCTTCAGAAGTCATCACCAAACTGAAATCGATGATGGCGAGACACGGCATTGTCCAGACACTAATTTCGGACAATGCTATGTACTATGTCTGTGACCAGTTCAAATCGTTCACGGATGAGTGGGGCATCAACCACATTACAAGCTCACCACGATACACTCAGTCGAATGGGATGGCAGAGAAATATGTGGGTGTGGCCAAATCGATTTTGCGGAAGGCAAAAGACTCAGGAACTGATCCGTATTTACAACTGCTTTCGTACAGGGACTCGCATGTAGTGGGTGATAAAACGCCGAGTCAGCTATGTTTTGGCAGAAAGCTCAGAACTAACATTCCGGTTCCCATGAAATTGTTGTTACAAGAGAAACAGGTCAATGTAAAAGACGATAGACGCAAAATGCAAGATAAGCAGAAACTGTATTACGACAGGAAATCCACTCGAATTCTGCCTGTTCTCACTACAAAACAAACTGTAAAAATTTATGATGCTGACAAGAAGAAATGGACCCCTGGGATGATTAGCGAAAAGTTACAGGAACCGAGATCTTATCGTGTTAACACTGGAGATGGAGGCAGTTACTGACGTAATCGAAGACAGATTTGAACCAGGCCGGTAAAACCTACCACACACGATTTGGAACATAATACCCATGTGAATGGGGACTCAATAGATGGGTTCAGAGACAAACAAGGGAAATTATACGAGCGTGCCAGACACACACATGGGCGATACACATGCTGCAGTTCCGCTAGACATTCCAAAATGTGTTAGAACTAGCAGTCGTGGTTGGGTTATCAGGACCTCAAACATATTTAAAAACTAATCTCTATAAACGTTAAGTCATACACCATTGGACAGTGGCAATTAAATACTAACATGTTATGATGGCATACCCTCTACCATCATAAGGATTATCTTACTAACCCTTTTAGTAGCAAGCGTCTTAAAAGGGGACATGTTATATGCTTACATTGTATAGTTAACATTTAGCTCCTCCTACTTTATTGCAGTATATATGCTTCTACCGCGCTTCCTGAGGGGCAGTCTGAACATGTGCTTACTTATAGAATAAAACTTATTATACAAACACGTCTTGTGCTGAAGCTTATTACACAGTGGTACTACAGTTTTTTTTCAACAAACATTCTAAATTACTGGAACGGAGGAAAGAAACTATATTGGAATGTAATCGAGCTAAAGTTACCCCGCGGCAATTAGATGAAAAACTGTTATGTACTCTGCAGAAGGAATGCTAATGCCACCATTCATAATATATCCGGAACCAGCTCCAAAAGCTTATGACCCTCTCTTTGGGTCAAGAAGAGAAACAGATAACTTTCTGAATACAGAAAACATAGATGTCCCTAATAGACTTATCCTGATGAGGAAGAAATTAGAAAATCAGGTCATGGAAAGCAAGACATATGCTATAGATGAGATCAAAAAAGCAACTCCAGATATTACCTGCGGTAAACTGATGCTTATGTTGACAAAAATGGAGTTTACGCTGTTCTTTTTCAAGTATAGCAAACGAAAAGTTGGATGAATAGACCAACTTTCTCGAAATTTATAGACCACTTTAACAAACACGTTGGCACTGATGAGCAATCTATTCTTTTAATCATTGATAGTGTAAGTTCCCACATAAACATGGAATTGTTCTCGAAAGCCAAAACCTTAGGCACAGAACTCTATCGTCTGGTACCAAATGCTCTGCATCTCATGTTAACTTGAATCGTGTATATAACTTTAACTTCCTGGGGTGGAAGAGTTATCGTCCCCGGAAGTGACATCAGTGCGTGAAAATGTGGACAATGAGGAAGTGTTTTAGAGGTGATGGTATTGTGGATAATATATGAACGGAGGAAAGGAAAGGCGATCTGTGACAGCGATGTTCTAAACAAGTTCCATCCAAAAGCTTAAAGGCCAGAACTGATTGTGGAAGTTTCATTTGAAATTTTTGAGTCTTATTATACCTCTTCTCAAACTCCATGATGTAATGATCCATGATGTAATGATACATGATGTAATGATCCATGATGTAATGATCCATGATGTAATGATCCATGTCAATTTTTGGCGTCTTTTTGTAACGATCAAAATCTGTGTATGTCTCATATGCAGATGACAGTTCATCCTTTTTATAAATTTTGTCCATGAAAGTTGACATCTTTTTGAAACCCGCTTTGTCACTCAATTCATCAACTCACTGAACATTTTGTCACGAATTCGCCGCCGCCTGCTTTTCTGGTGCTAATTCTGTTATAGTCACCCATACATTTAGTTCATCTATCCAACGATTATATGGCTTCGACTCCGAAAATATCGGTGGTGTTTTCAAGTTTCCCGTCGCCATTTTCAAAAAAAAAAAAAACGATGTTAGTGTTCACAAAGAAATTGAAAAGCTACCGGACATGTTGGAATTGGATGACTGATGATTCTTCGTCTCAAACTGATTATGAACAGAACTTGCCATCAGAAAATGCAAATGTCCGAAATAAGTTCAAGCTTCACAAATTGGGACCATCTATTCGTTTTGTGCCAAAAGGAGATGATGAATGGTGTTATGTTGACATAGTGAGTCGTGGTGGTAAAGTTGGCAGAAAATATGCAGAATGGCTAAATGTTAACCCTTTACCCAACAGAAGGGCCCTGTGCCAATGCATTCTCTTATATATGCGAGTCGACCATAGGTCGCCTCGCATATATAAGAGAATGCATTGGCTTAACACATTAAAAATTATAAAATTGTTAAAGAATGTAAGAAAAAATGGTAAAAAGTGTTAAAAAAAGGATTTTTTTTAGGCCAATGCATTCTCTTATATATGCGAGGCGACCTATGGTCGACTCGCATATATAAGAGAATGCATTGGCACAGGGCATAACTGTAACTATCACAATGTGGTCAATGAGCCGGTTCCAATGATATCCATATTTGTATGGTTCTATTGAGACAGACCAAAGATATTTTAGGCTGTTGAAGCTTTATTTGGCCGGTTTGTTGGGTAAAGGGTTAAGGAACATGGAGATAAGCCTGTGAGAGCTATTGATTTTTGAAATGGAGTGGACAAGTGGGAATTATACGAAGAAAGTGAAGAATCAAGGGAAGAAAGGACTATAACTGATATGGAGGTGAATATAACAAAATCTTCTAAAGACAGTGACATTGTAGCTGCTGCAAAATGTCAGGAATTGGAAAATTGGAGTAAATTTGAAGTTTATGAGGAAGTTAATGACTCTGGACAGTCATTCATCTCAACCAGATGGGTTATAACTGAAAATTGTGTTGACAGACAACTTTCACAGGACTGATTCTCCCACAGCAGGAAAGGATACACTTAAAATATTTGTATTTGACACATTTGCTGCTAATAACTTGATGGACAAGAATATTTCTCCAATAATAAAGATCGCAACAATCCAAAGGAAACCAGATGCCACCCTTGACCGTGTCACATTTTATGACCCAATGGGGACTGTTTTGAAACCTGACATGGCAAACCTGGGATCATTCTTTGCTGGACTGCGAATGTGGCTGCAGCTGTGGAGTGCTGATATTGATGAAGCTTTTCTGTCAACTCAGAGGAATGAAGGAAGGGAAAGAACTCTACACATTGGAAAGAATTGAGAGGTTCCGAAAGTTTTTTGTGGTGCGGGCACTGGTGATCAATGGATTTGATATAAAAAGTTGAGGTTAATAAAAGCCACAAGAACGAAGGTGTAGACTTATAAAATCCAATGAAAGCTCATCAGTGAACTAAATTACAGTATCATCATTTACAGCTTAATTTATATATTTTAGAAGGAAAAGTGTCATGAATGGAGCGGTCCTGGGAAGGTTTTAGGACAGGACGGATAGATCGTGTTTGTTCGTCACAGAAGCTTGTACATTAGAGTTCCAACATGTAGGATTGCTAAAGTTGGAAGTGAGTTCTCAATGGATCTTGGTGACAAGAAAAAAAATATCAACAAAAAAAAGAGAGAGGAATGTGTTAACTTGAATCGTGTATATAACTTTAACTTCCTGGAGTGGAAGAGTTATCGTCCCGTAAGTGACGTCAGTGCCTGAAAATGTGGACAATGAGGAAGTGTTTTAGAGGTGATGGTATTGTGAATAATATATGAATGGAGGAAAGGAAAGGCGATCTGTGACAGTGATGGCGGGATACTGGTCACGGCAGAAAGAGACTTAAGGTGAGCTTTGCTATCGAACTTTTCATCTCATACAACCTCTTGATAATGGAGTATTTGGGCCCTTAACCCTTTACCCAACAGAAGGGCCCTGTGCCAATGCATTCTCTTATATATGCGAGTCGACCATAGGTCGCCTCGCATATATAAGAGAATGCATTGGCTTAACACATTAAAAATTATTAAATTGTTAAAGAATGTAAGAAAAAAATGGTAAAAAGTGTTAAAAAAAGATTTTTTAGGCCAATGCATTCTCTTATATATGCGAGGCGACCTATGGTCGACTCGCATATATAAGAGAATGCATTGGCACAGGGCATAACTGTAACCATCACAATGTGGTCAATGAGCCGGTTCCAATGATATCCATATTTGTATGGTTCTATTGAGACAGACCGAAGATATTTTAGGCTGTTGAAGCTTTATTTGGCCGGTTTTGGCCGGTTTGTTGGGTAAAGGGTTAAAGGGAAAACGGTATGATGTTGTCAATAAGAACACAAGGGAACATCCAGATGAGCCAATTGGAAGACATGATTTTGCAGCAAAATTAACAGCAGCTGAGATGCAGTTTTACAAACCCAGTGTGATAGGTCAAAGTTTTAAGTCGACAGGTATTTATCCCATTAATAGGAAGGCAGTTGATAACAATAGGTTAAAACCATCAGCAACGTTTTCCGCAGCAGAGCGAAGTACTTGTATATCTGAAGAGGAGACAGAGGGTGCATTCCAGGCATTCTCTGTGTTTAGCAGCATTATAGCCATACCAACAAGAAGTCAAAGAGAGTGTGTCGTGTTGTGCGGAGTACTATTGCAAGTGAAACGTTAGCATTGACCGATGCTATTCATGCTGTTATCTCTCTTGGCGCATTGTATGAAGAACTGTTCTCAAAGTTAAAGTAATGCCCAAAGTAATGGACCACTCAACCACAGCAGAATTATGGGTAACTTTTCAGGATTTAGTCGGAAATATGGCTTGTTGACATTCATCGAAAAGCTCTCGCTGAGAGCTATCCGATGAATGGCAACAAGCCATATTTCCGACTAAATCCTGAAAAATTACCCATAATTCTGCTGTGATTATGAAGTCGATTAATTAGGGCATTACTGTATGAAGAACTGTTCTATCAAAGTTACCTTTCAAATGCTTCACGGACAACCACTCACTTCTTGATGCAGTTCATTCAACAAAATGTGTCAAAGAAAAGAGACTGCAAATTGTAATAGCGGGTCACCCTAAACAAAGACCGACGAAGTCAGGTGCGTTATAGAATATAATATAATGAAAAAAATAGGATAGTGTGGCATGTCTACATGTGCTACATCTCATATCAATTTTGTTAAAATTAAATTAATATTTTTGAGTCTAAATGTCTTTCTAAAATAGGTGATACGTTAGATCGCCGGTCTTCTTTCAATTAGCGATCGGTCGCAGTTAATTAACAAAAAGAGCAGAGCTATAGCCTAATGGGCTTTCCACGCCAGTGGCTTCGTTAAGCAGATTTATTAATAGATAAGCCATACAGTAATGCTCTAATTAATCGACCTCTTAACCAAAGCAGAATTATGGGTAACTGTTCAGGATTTAGTCGGAAATATGGCTTGTTGCCATTCATCGGAAAGCTCTCGCCGAGAGGATTTAATTGGAAATATACGAGAGCTTTCCGATAAATGGCAACAAGCCATATTTCCGACTAAATCCTGAAAAGTTACCCATGATTCTGCTTTGGTTAAGAGGCTGATTAATTAGAACATTACTGTAACTGATACCAAAAGCGCTAAGAGTTAGTATAAATCAGAACTCTTTTATCCAAAATATTTTATTCTGATTTGGTTTATCATCTCGACAATGTAAATTACACAATGGCAGTATATCCTTGATATGTTTGTTCTGAGCATTGCGACAGCTATATGAATAGAGCATGCGATACGTGTGAACGGTGGTATCACTTGTCATGTGAGTCACTGAAAGTAAGTAGTTTTAATTTCTTTAGAAAGTCAGCCTTAAGTTATTAATGTAGCAAATGCAACCGAGACAGAACTGACGGCAAATATGACTTCTCGATGGCAATGATGCGATTGATGGCTGCAGTGCAGGAGGGCGAACTCCAAGCTGCTATCAAACGGGAAGTGATATTTCTCCGTTTTGAGACTAAATCGATGTATATTGCCGACATCACAAGTACCACCTTATGATGCGTTATTCCAGGGACACGCAGGCAACTAAGCTTGGTACAAACTGGCAGATTCGATATCCATTGAGGTGCAAACTAGCAGCAATTGTTTATTCAATGCGATTTCTGTTGCGTTGTACGGTAATGAAAGGTGCCGCTCAGAGATTCGTGTCGAACTTGGTCTCAAGAAGAACTATTATGAGAAATGCCATAAGAACTCGATGAGTCCTCCAACGAAGAATGCCATTCATGCCTGTGCTCGATCGGATGGTCCTGCTTCATTCTCCTCGGACGATACATGCAGCTAGCACAGTTATTGCCAGACCAATCAGTTTATCCTGCATTGAGCACACCCGGAGATAAGCTAATATTGGCACTCAATACGACTTTCAAACCAAGGGTGTCTTCAAAAGGTAAGAAGGCCAGCATAGAAATATTATGGGCTGGTTCAAACTGGCTATGCATGTGGCGTTTGAACACCCAATCATTTTGTACCTCTTCTACCTACTTGTCCTTCACCAGCTGACATAAATGAAATATCCGATGAGGCAATGACAACTGTGATGCACAACATGACTCAACTGACAGTATATCTGCCGACAATGATGATAAACATAACTACACTGACAATTTGTCTGCTGACATAATAAATGAAACCGACAATGCCAAAGACGAGATATCTAACAATGACAATAGTGACAAACAACGTGAATCGAATGACGCATGTCTAGACATGGATGAATCTCAGGACACATCACAGCTTGATGCAAATAATCTAACAGATTTGACAATGTTAGTTAACCAGCCTTATAAAAATCCATCCAAAATGCTCTAAATGGCAGATTCATGCAATCAGTGGAGGATGTACCAAAGCCCATTATGTTAAAAATACGTGGAGAAAAGAAATCGTTTGTATGCAAGGCGTAGAAACAAAGCTGGAATGTCTGAAGTAATTGACACACAGCCTTTGTCTGCATCTGTTTTCACTGTTAAACTGAAATATTCAACTCTTGATAGAGATGCTGGCTGAAAAAAACAGGTGATTTGGTTTGAGTCAACAAATAGAGAATGCACGGGCAGAGTATATTGGTGAGTATACAAAAAACACGAAACTACACGTAAATGGTAATTCCTGGGTCACCACAGTCCCATACACACAAGACTTTTAATAGATCAAGGCATTTCCCATAACGAGCCAGCCATGGAAACGAAATGCAAAATTAACAGGGCTTGCTCTGATAACATTGATATCCAAACTATTCACAACAGACAATATGACATCTGGCAAAAGGAAAGACTGCACAACGAACACAGGCAAAACATCGCAGATGACGTTATTTCGGTAGCCACTGACAGCAAATTTGTTTGATCTATTATGAGTACGAACACAAGTAAGCCACCCAGTGTCATATGTTATATGAATGAACAGATTAAAAACATGAAGACATGCAGCTACTAGCAATGGCTGTGTAATCGACATGGACCGAACATTCAATCTAGCGTCATATTATCTCACTACTATCTGTTTTAAAAATTCAAATGTGGCTTGAAAACAAAATGACAGCAAATTTGAAAGCCTGGTTTAGGAATCACCCCCTCAACTTTTTCCTCAATATTATAAAAACATATCATTTGAATAACTGGGTGTAATTATAGTGTCCCTCTGAAAGTAAATTTGAAGCCTGATGACTTTTTTGTGCTACCAGTTAATTGTTATGTCAGTCATGAATGAGATGACCCATTGAACTACTACTATATTATTCGTTTGTATATTTAGTAAACATATTCTGAGAATATCTGAAATAAATTAAATATGTTATACAATATTTTTCAATGTCTGAAAACATTGAAATTATTTAAACAACAATGCCATGTGTTGGAGCATGGAATTCTGAGCATTTTGGTTGGTTGTATGATGAACTTTCTACAAAAAACGTTGCAAATAGCAATTTATTTCACTTTTTCCATGTAGCTTCCTCAAAATTGCGACGTACAAAAAAATGTGTTAAATACCATAAGATTTACTGGTAACACTATTAAGTGTTCAGTAGAGTTCCATAGAAATATTAGTGAAAATCGGTTAATTTCACCAATCTGCGGAGCATCCAAAGTTCATATTAGAACACTAAGATAGAGCTTAGCGTTCTGAGGGAAGCATGTTTTATTGATAGAGTACCACCTTGATGTTCCTTGATGTTCAGATTCACCTAGTCCTAATGTTCCAGGAGTCTGATCATCACTAAGGTTTTGTGGTGGAACATGTACCGAACATTACTAGAATATCAAATAGGTGTTTGAGTTCGGTATGGGTGTGCCAATAATACTAGGGCCTATATTTCTTCACTGGGATGCATATTCGAGACATATTATTCATTTCTGTCTCACATTCGGGGCATTATGTTTGACATACCGACCGACAAAATTATATTTGGTAAATACGACAAAACTGCACTAGGCAATACTGACATGCTTCCCTGGGTGCACACACATTATGCACTCAGCATCGGAAAGAAAATGCCATTCATAAGCTGCACAAGATGCACACGCAGGAAGATATAAATGACATAGTGCCAAAATTCTCAGCTCAACATCTGGACTGTTGATGATGGATGAGACAATTCTGTATGACGAGATGGATGGTGAAATAACGACTAAGTATACTTCTCAATATCTGACTGAAAATTTTTCACCCAGGATAAGAAAAAATTAAGGTTTTTGAACAAAGACAACGAATGACGGTAATTCCAAAGATGTGGACAAACAACAATTGTGAATCGATAAACAATGTAATTAAATTAGACAATGACTGGAAAATACTCCGAATGATGGACTTAAATGACCGACTGCACCAGCTTGAACACGAGCAACTGACTGACATCCGAGGTGCCCTTCATGGCCTTGGCCCATACAAACTAACCAAACAATCGGTTAAACTGTGCGCAAGCCATGAGATATGGTCGAATTTGACGACAGAGCAACGTGAACAACGGGTCACACGACAATCGACATTTTTGCAGATGAGTAAGACTGTCACAGAATCAACAGACGGATGCTTGACGATACCAAGTTGGTCAAGTTGCCAGAAAACCTGGACTACGAAAACACACTAATAGCTGTAAGACTACAGTAATTTAAAAAAAATCAAAATTGACAATAACTAGAGATGGGCTTGTCCCAGATGGGACTAAGTAATACCCCCTGTATTCAAAAATTCGAAAAAATGTCCGACATACATCATAAACGCAGGTGCACAGGTTCCCATGGTACTAAATATCTGTGCAAAGTTTTTAAAAAAATGACCTAAAAATGTAGGAATAAAAGCTGGGACAAAATGAAGCTTACCTTCCATAAATCCGTGCATTTCTAAAAACATATTTTGTTTATAATCCGGAATATAGAATAGCTAAACTGAATTTAAAAAGTTGACAGTTAAAATAGTTAAATATTACAGACATTGACTTTTCTGTCACGCCCCCCCCCCCCCTTTTTAAACCTGCGTGTGTTATGAATTAATAATGCCTTGTTAAATATTTCTCTTTGAGTGTGTATAAATTGGCCTACAAAAGTGTACAATGCCAATATATGTATAATACACGTGTGTCCTTAATTAACAATTGCAACTTGTGCTAGAAAGAACTCAATTTTTTTGTACTCCCCCTTATGTCATATAGCCTGCATTGGTGTCATTTTCGGTATTTAATTTGTATAAGTTGTGAATTTTAAATAAAATACCGCTGTTTCAAATGTATTCTTCCAATTCATTCCATTCAAGCTCACAATCGCCATATTTTATAGCAAGTCTTGGTGTGATTAATTCCCAGTTCATGTGTACAATTGACCTTTATTCATATTCATCAGTGCAGCGTTTTGCATGTACCACAAAGCGTTCACCAACATAAATTAAGTCTGTTGACAACAAAGCAATTAGCATGTTATAACATCGTTCACGTGTTGTAGTTTTACCCACTGCTCGATTTTATTTTCATAACAAGCTTTGACCTATTTGTATTGTAATGTTGTGAAGAGCACTATATACTATTTCCACTTCCTTATTGTTAATGTTATGCTAATATTTGCTAGTATGCCATATTGGAACTATATATTCACACGTCTAGGGTGCAAACGGTCGTGACACGCGATATGTGCTATTCCGGTACATAGCCAATAAAGTTATCATTGGCATTATTTGTTCTCAGAGGTTGGTCAGACAGCTGTTCACTACATCAGTAATGGTGTGTGAAAAAAAGCTAAAATGTTTTTGTATATGCGTCATCTTCAAGTAAATTAAATGAGCATACACAGCCTGGAATTTAAGTAAGACTCTATGTATGTGTCGTCCACAGGCAGATTAAGGGAGATAACCCAGCCTGGTTGTTACTAGCAGACACTCTATACACAAAGTCTTTATTCTTTTTCTGATTGCAAAGGCATTCATGATGGTGCCAAAGTTGATGCCGATGAGCACATGTCACAAACAGTAGAACGTCTGGCTGTTCTCAAATGGATGCAACTCATCCATCCAGATCTCTACACCTTAGTTCAGCGAACATTTTCTTACGATCTACAGAGAATGACACTTAACCCTTTACCCAACAAACCGGCCAAAAACGCCCAAATAAAGCTTTAACAGCCTAAAATATCTTGGGTCTGTCTCAATAACACCAAACAAATATGGATATCATTGGAACCGGTTCATTGACCACATTGTGATGGTTACAGTTATGCCCTGTGCCAATGCATTCTCTTATATATGCGAGTCGACCATATATAAGAGAATGCATTGGCCTAAAAACATTCTTTTTTTAACACTTTTTACCATTTTTTCTTACATTCTTTAACAATTTTATCTCACATTTTTTAACAATTTTTATAATATTTTTCTACATTCTTTTATCATTTTTAATATGTGTTAAGCCAATGCATTCTCTTATATATGGTCGACGACTCGCATATATAAGAGAATGCATTGGCACAGGGCTGTTCTGTTGGATAAAGGGTTAAAGACATACAGCCAAAGATTATCGATTCATTGGACGGTTTTCTTGAGAAGCTTAAACAGTTACCGGTGCACGTGTTATGATCATACTCAAAACCGACGTTCAGACTACAACTCTCAGTTCAGGAAAGAAAGTCGCAATGGGAAAATTTTCAAATTTGCTTGGACCCGAGAGATCTGTACACAGCGATAAAGAGGGAACATTATCAGATGACAACCTTGGAAGATGTTGCATGTAATCTCTCTGGCGAAACAATTTTCACCGTAGTCGACGTCAAAAGTGCTTTTAAAACTTGACAAAGCATCTTCGAAACTCACTACATTCAACACACCTTTCGGGAGGTACAGATTTCTTCAACTCCTGTTTGCGGTCAATGGTGCCCAAGAAGTGCTATGTAAACGGTTAACAATGGAACTCAGAGGCCTGGATGGTACACATGTGCTCGTCGATGACATTCTGGTGACCGGGGCTATCCAGGAAATTCACAACCCACTGCCTATGGAAGTGTTAATGAGATGCAAACAAATTGGCATAATACCGAACAAAAAAAAAAAATGCAGCTCCGGCAGCAAAGCGTCAATTCTTCGGAGTTATCCTAAGCGATAAAGGTATACCTTTGGGTCCGAACAAGGTCGCGGAAGTACGAACATGAAACCACCGACAAACAAGAAAGAACTTCAATGCCAATTGGGTATGTTTACGTATTTGACTCAGTTCCGCATGACAATGACATCGGCTTTGAAACAACAGATGACACATTTCCAGATTGACATACATACATGAAATATATCGACCTAGACAAAATCTGTCACAACCATCGACATGGGAGTCCAGACTGATATACCAACAGATAATTCAACTGACATTTCATCGGAATCAACACAGCTCAATGACACAAGACATCGGCGACCCAGATTACTGGTCAATGGACGAGAGCCAAAACAATGACAACGATGACAGTAACAACGACAAAGATGACAATCTCGACGACCAGGATGCAGAATTAAATGCCACATTACAACCAAACAACGACCTTGCTGGCCAACGAAAATACTTTGTTTTTGAAGATTGCCTCTGCATACTCCTCGCCGTATGTCTGCTGTGTCAATCAACTGCCCATGTGTGCTTGGTTAGAACCTGCAGTTGTGGGTTTACCCAGTTATGGTCTACACAACCGTTCTGCCATCACCATCTCTGAGAACAGTTATGCAAAGATTCGGCTGTTTCTCTGACACATGCGAGTGCCTTGTTTACAACTGACAGCCTCTCAACAGACAACGAGCTTTCGTCATCTCTAGCATCATCAGCGTGTGGGAGAGAGAACAACGACTCATCTTGAATGCCATCAGAACACCAGTGATAGCTAGAGGATATGCCCACTGCGACTCCCCTGGGGCATTTGACGTGTACTGTCGCTCTATCTTTTGTAAAAAAAAAAGGGGGACGTGTTATATATCGAGACATCTCCATCTTCTACTTTTCTAACTCATTAATATTAATGAATCGTTTGCATGCTGCACTAACACATGCTCCAGCTTCTCTGCTATAAAAGCAGTCGTGCATGCCTAGGGAACATTGTATAATAAATTATAGAAACGTATACATTTGTTAGTCCTCAGTAAAAAGAGACAAAACATAACATCTACTTGGGACTTATTTCAGAATAAAATAAATATGTTTGATTTTATTTCTTTATTGAAATAAAAAAGGTCATCAGTAAATGCTCTGTGTGGTGGCTTGTGGGCACTAAGTCTGGAATTTAATGGATAGTATACATCCGTTTTCCTCTGGCCAAGCAAATAATAAAATAAACCCTACCTGTCTACCATATTTTATTTGGGCATGTAACCGAAACCACACCATTAATTTGTTTTGGCCTAATATATTACAGACAGGCAGGCCAAAGACACGGACATTGGATAGCTCCACTGTGGGAAGTGGATAGTTGACCTCAAATCACATGCAGATGAATGGTTGAAATTGGTCAAGCAATAGTGACGGAATACAACTTTGGGATCAAGTTCATTTCTGTGATATAAATTCTCAAAACTAACAATTTAGAACAGCAATGATAACTTAATTTAATTGAAAGCTTAATGATTTTTGTGCTGATGGTATGTGTCATCTACAAGTAGATTAAATGAGCATACACATCCTGGAATTTAAGCAAGACTCTATGTATGTGTCGTCCACAGGCAGATTAAGGGAGATAACCCAGCCTGGTTGTTACTAGCAGACACTCTATACACAAAGTCTTTATTCTTTATCTGATTGCATTAAATTGATTGTAATGCACGTCACATGAAAACCTCAACCTTTAGTTTGTACATCACATGAAAACCTCAACCTTTATTATGTACATCACATGAAAACCTCAACCTTTAGTTTGTACATCACATGCAAACCTCATCCTTTAGTTTGTACATCACATGAAAACCTCAACCTTTATTATGTACATCACATGAAAACCTCAACCTTTAGTTTATACATCACATGAAAACCTCATCCTTTAGTTTGTACATCACATGAAAACCTCAACCTTTAGTTTGTACATCACATGAAAACCTCAACCTTTAGTTTGTACATCTCATGAAAATCTCAACCTTTAGTTTGTACATCTCATGAAAATCTCAACCTTTAGTTTATACATCACATTAAAACCTCATCCTTTAGTTTGTAAATCACATGAAAACCTCAACCTTTATTATGTACATCACATGAAAACCTCAACCTATAGTTTGTACATCACATGAAAACCTCAACCTTTAGTTTATACATCACATGAAAACCTCAACCTTTAGTTTATACATCACATGAAAACCTCAACCTTTAGTTTGTACATCACATGAAAACCTCAACCTTTAGTTTGTAAATCACATGAAAACCTCAACCTTTAGTTTGTAAATCACATGAAAACCTCAACCTTTAGTTTGTAAATCACATGAAAACCTCAACCTTTAGTTTGTACATCACATTAAAACCTCAACCTTTAGTTTGTAAATCACATTAAAACCCCAACCTTTAGTTTGTACATCACATGAAAACATCAACATTTATCATAATTTCCAGTGTATAAGTCAGACTTTTTTGGCTAGAATTATTGTCCCAGCGTCTTATACACTGTAAGAAAGTCTGAGGTGGCAAGGGAGATATTTTCTGGCATGTTTATCCCAAGTCAGGGGAGTTAATTCTCAAAATATTGGGAGCGGTAAAGCCAGCATCAGAAATAGTCTCCTATTCCAGATAAAGTACACCGTAAGCATTTATAAGTAAGTATATTCCAATCATATATAAATATTAAAATATTTTAAATATTTGTCTTGTTTTTATTTCCAAAAACCCCCCCAAAAAAATACAATTTTGATAAACCATTTGCATAAATGGGATTACGCAAGAGATAATCCTCAACCTATGAGGGAGTGAGAATGCTACTAAACAGACATAAATAACATACAGTGTGGATGAATTTCTGGAACATCTATATCAAAATCCATGGATCTGTCTTTTATTCCCAAAAAAAAAAAGTTCACTCTAGTAAAGTCAGAACATTATGTGACACGTGCACTCAGAAATGAATTGTAATCAAGAGAACTATAGATAATTGTCCCTGGTGAAATGTACCGCTATAAACCATACTTATAAATTGCTCAGCAAATCATAAAACATCAAAAGCACTTGGTCATGACAAGCGGCAGCATGCATATTACTGTCACAGCATTATTTGACATGCACTCATAAATGATTTGTAATCAAGAGAATAATAGACCATTGTCCCTGGTGAGATGTATTCTCAAGACCTCCTAATTGATCACTGCTCAGTGAAATGAGAAAATGAACAAGCATGTGGTCACAAGCATTCTTTGAAGTTCACTTTACTGCATTGAGCAACATATCAATGCTGGCTTCAGTTCAGGATCAAAGTTCTTTTAACCCCCGCCAATCTCGTTTATTCAGTTATTAAAACATATTCAATTTGCTCTATATAAAGGGTCACTTTGAGATTTTGGGTCATAACCGTTTTTGCTATATAGTGTGGGGGCAACTGTTCAAAAAATGGTTCCTTGTATACTTTTTTAGCAGAAGCATGGCATGTATATTTTCAACATCGGGATGGGTTGTGCTAAATAATTGGACTCTATTCCAATTTTTTAATGTCACGTGACCTCCAAATCCAAGATGGCTGCCATCATGAGCAAAAATCAGGATATTAGAGGATTTTTGCCCATTTTTTGAACCAAATCTATCCCAAATAGCCGCGATATGTCCCCAAACCACCCCATCCACTTGCCTTTATAGTTTACTTGTTCAGTCGAAACAGCAGATGTGCTCAGGAAGGTAAGAGTTAACAGTATGGGCTGTTTAGCGATTTTCGTTTTGAAGTCTAGGGGTGATTGACATGCCGTTTTTCACCATATCGGTACCCTCTCATCTTGTTCTACTTCCGGCTCGATAAAAAATTGGAATAGAGTCTTAATAATCCCTCCAAACTGAATAAGTTAAGAAAATCATAGTGGCTTGCTTCTACTAAAAAAGTATACAAGATCTACATTTGCCCCCACACTAATATATTGTACTATTCACATTACCTGATATGGTCCATATAGATTAACTATTCCGGCTACTGGATTTACGCCGCGGTTCGATTCGCTTTTCGTATTCCATGTTTTGTAAACCGAAAGTCGAGCACGCCGCGCAAATACCTCCCAATTACATTCTATTCTCGGCAGCCATATTTATCACGGACAAAATGTCTGAGACAGATTCTTCATCTAGCAATCGGGAGGAAACTGATCTTTCCAACCCACAACCGAAGGTTGTTTATAAATGCAAATGGAAGACGAAGTATCCACTTTTGAAAGAAGTTGTAAAAGGAGAAATACAGAAAATTATTCAAAGCGATCTGGGGTCGAAGGTTAACTTGATTCTTGATTTACAATCGAAATCCAAAGTTGATCAAAGAGCAAGAACAAGTCCTAGGGTAGCACGCAGTGCTGAGAAAACCCCTAGTGGTCAGATAAATGCATGCAGTGCAGAGAAAACACAGTCACAGGGTCACATAAATGCACGCATTGCAGAGAATGAATGAGACTCAGACAATGATGCCATAAGCATTGGTTACTTTTATGATACCATCTTAAAATGATTAATCTTCTCGGAAAAGCTTGAACTCCGCGTCGACATTTTGTTTTTCCTCTTCAAGGAATAATGTTTCGCTTTGTTTCATTGGTCCAACGCATATAGTTTTATCCAATCATGATAGGTCGCTAAGGGTGACAACCCGTTAGTACTAGCGATTTGATTGGTCAGATTTGTTTAGGTTCACTTCCGCGTTAATTTCTGAGAAAATTCATTATTCGAATTTTGACTTTGAGCGTGATTAGCTCTCTTTTTATTTGATTTGATTTGATATGATCAACTCTGGCTCCGCCATTTTGAAATTTTTTGATAATTGAAATGAATGAACAGGCAAACGAACACCGATCCTCAACAAGGAATCGAGAGAGAATCGATTACAGAAAAATGCATTCGCATGGTTTGAGTACCCCTCCGGGCGCCGACGATAATTATATTGACAGCGAAACCGACGTAAAAATACCATTTGACATTGATCATGAAATGGTGAATACTTCAAACTCCATAGTCGACCTCGAAAAATCTATGCCAAATCTTGAGAAAGAATATGAACAATTAATTAATTCCGCGTTTTTGCTTTTCTGACGTTAAAACTTCCGGGTGATGTTTGTTGACATTGCGCGATGGATTCGTCTGCTTAAAAGCAGAATATATCTGCAAGTCTCTGTGTTAACATCGTTTTTAAAAATGGTGAAAAAAATACCACATTAATTAAGAACGCACGTGGTCCGATGTGTTGGAAAGTTTGCTAACCGGCAATGACGAGATCACGGAGGTGAAGTTGAAAAACAGCTTGGTAGCTGTCAGCGTTTCGCAAACCGGAACGGACACTGTCAATATGATTACTCCTATGGAGCCAACATTACTGCTCATGGTATGTAGCATTAAATTAAAACAATAAATATCTAAACTGTCACATATGTACTTACATGTAGACTCTGACACAAATTAGATTTTTTTAGGCTTTTTTTATTGAGAAATAATAAAGAATTGAAATCTATATGACGGCATGTGTTGTCAATTTAGATATAATATTTGTAAAAATAACTACTTTGAACAAGATTATTCTCCATTTCTATTTGGTCACCCTACCGGAGTGTTTCACATCACTTTAAATGTATTGGACAGATATATAGCTAGGGCCAGAATGTGTTATAACCAATCTAATATGGCACTTAACTGATCGTATGCATGATTCGTATCATACTTATTTTCATTAAATTGAAATTTAAACGAAATAACTATACTGATGACAATTATACAAATGTGTACTAATATGACTACTACATTAATATTGGAGTCTTGGAGATTGTGATGGCTGATTGTATAGTCCTGACAATTATAGTCATATACCTAAGCCAACTACTATTGGATTAATGTGGCTGTCTTGTCTTTCATTATAAGGAAATTGACATGTACAAAGTGCATCTATGCATTGGTTTTGTGGCATCAAACGTTTAATAGATAATAACCACTTGAATGCGTCAATACATCGTTGCTAATTGATATATGACGGCAAATACGCAATAATATTCACGATATAGTTTATTATAACATAGTGGACCGGACCGGAGAGTACCGGACCGGCGGCATAAAGCGGTCCGGTCCAGTGACACCCAGTCCGGACCGGTCCAAAGCGGTCCAATCCGCATCACTACTGGAAACAACATCCCCAGGCATATGCGCTTGATGCGTTGACAACCAATTGGGAAAACATGTTTGCATTTGCCTTTCCTCCAATTCGATGCAAGATCATTCTTATAGCTCCCCCAGTTGTCTGGACAAGATTGTTATCCCAGTCTACAAGAAATGTTAGATTTTCCACGAAGTATTCCAATGGTGGAGAATCTACTAACACAACACAACATATGCCTGCATACATGCAGAAGGCCAAACATATACAATTGATACATTATATACATACAAAATTCCGTATAAAATAGAAACTCATGAGAGATCCTCTATTTCACAAACAAGAAAGGCCTTGAAGCTATCCTGAAAAAATGTGTCTTGTAGTCGTACTGACTGACCACCGGTACACATAAAGAACTGATCAGAGGAATATCTACAGAGAAACTGCATGTCATAAAGATGAACCATACCAACCATTAATAATGATCGATAAGACGGATGCTGGTGCAAAGGCTTGTCGAGAGCTGGAACTCAGATTTATTCTCTGTTGGTTTCATAAGCCGATACAGTCAAACTTGTTTTAGAAGGAGATGGGATGGTCGTCGATGAGGACGAGGTCCTCCAAGAATTAAATGATCAGATATTTTTACTTCTTTGCTGAGTGAAATATGGACATCACCTAAACCTGATACAGTAATCCCTGCTGAACAAGACTTAGTCCATACACAATATGATACCACGAATGTCCACTCACCAGAGAAACCATTACCTGCAGAATCTACGGAAACAGCAGATGTGGCAGACTCAACAAACGCTGATTCCATGTCAACAAATGGAACACCAATCACACCGACCACTATGAGTTAGTATAACAGTATTATTGTACACTAATAGAATATTATCTCACAAAATTTCTTACCATTAACCCATTATAGAACTTCTAAGTGTCTAAATTCATTATAATCTGCAGAGTGACTACATGTACGTTGGTCATAAACATGTTAAATATACATTCATATAATCCATGACTGCTCTTTATTGTCTGATTAAACCTCCATTTTGAGCAAAATATTTCATTGGAAATAGTGGTGTTAACGGTCCTCTAAATGATGCATCCAACCATACAACCCTTTTAATTAGCCTAGGCAATAGGCATCAGGATTGACTGATTTAAATCAAGTGATTTAAACCAAAATTTGTTAAATGATTGCATAATGTCAACAAGCCATATTTCCGACTAAATCCTGAAAAGTTACCCATAACTCTGCTTTGGTTAAGAGGTCGATTACTTAGGGCAATACTGTACCTCATATGGATGACCCTAAAGACCTACAAAGTCCTTCAAATGCTGTGAAACTGAAAAACAGTAATGCCCTAAGTAATCGACCCCTTAACCACAGCAGAATTATGGGTAACATTTCAGGATTTAGTCAGAAATATGGCTTGTTGCCAATCATCGGAGAGCTCTTCCCGAACATTTGATCAATACAAAGTGGGCTTATATTAAAAAATAGCTCAGAATTCTATGTCTGATCATATTCTTGCCGACTATAGTCGACTAATCGTGAAAGTTTTGCCTGCTTTTTGCCCTATTTTTTTCCAGTCCGTCAGCAGTAACGGTTGGATTGTTTGTTTACGTACAAATGTCACAAAAAGTTGCCCGGAGGATTAGTGTTCCCATAACTTATTCCTCTGAGGGCGACAACAACGTTACAATTGTGTCAGTGAATCCTAAGAAAACGAAAACCAACACAAATATTTCACAATCGTCATGTTGCTCCAATTATTGACCTAATAGAAGTCAAGAATTTTGAAAAACAATGCAAAAGGCTCTTGATCAGCCACAAAGCTACTCGTTTATGGAAGACACGAATGGGAATGAGTCGATAACAGGGAAGAGGGTGAAGAGCAAGTCTTCTGGTCTTCCACAAAATTGTGTTTGACCTGTGTAACAACATGTCCAAACCGGAATGTTCTTGTCAGGGTACAGGACGTTTCGTACCATGGTCGTTTCGTACTTGGTCGTTTCGTACCATCTGGTCGTTTCGTACCACATTTCTTGGTCGTTTCGTACCGCATTGTTTGGTCGTTTCGTACCATTAGTTCAGGCGATATGTGACACAATTGATATAATTGTGAGAAAAGCATGAAACTTGGTACATATGTATATTATGTTCCACTGATCATTTTAAGATGTGGAGGCAGTCGTGTAAATCCCTTCCTTAGCAACGGTTGCTAGGCAACGGTTTCCACCTTAGCAACGGGTGGGTAGGAGGGCTTAAACCATCATTTTACCTACATATATGGGGAAATATGCATGTATGAGTATTTTAAATGATAGAATACATGATATAAACCAATATTTTCAGCATATTTTGATTAAATGTCTTTAACATATTATCAAAATTGACCGCCAAACAGGTCAATATGCAGGATTTTGTTAAAAAAATAAAAAATAATCTATAAAGTCAATAATTTGGGCCATAATTAATTAATATTGTGGTTGGGAGGGCATAGTGATGATATATGCATGTATTAATATATGTGCCCATGTAGTATGCCAACTAGTTTGAATAAAATTACCCTATGACCAGTTTGGTTACATACCAGTATTATGAAAGTTAATATTAATTGTTGATGATATTAATGGATATTAGTGAAATGTATTGTCAAAATTTCAATTTCATTCTAATTGTGTATTTATTATATAATATAATGTGGTATTTGCTAAGTAAATTGATTAGTTTTATCCCAATAACAGTTTTGTAATATATGCATTTGTCATACTTCTGGGCTTCCATAGTCAAAAACATGCTAATTGAAAGTTCACATGGTGGGCTTTTTGAATCCTGATGACTATTTTGTGCGGATTCTCAAACAAGAGATGGACTGTCGTCCGGTGCATACCCCCTCATGGTATACCGCCTAGTGTGGGCACATCTATAACTTATGATGGCTATACTCAGACATATGGACCCAGAAATCAGCATTTTCATATAAACAAAGATGAATAACTATAGAACAAAAAACCAAAACAAACATTTGAATGTGCCATTAACTGTCCTCATAGTGGTGAACATCCATACAAAATTTCATTGAGATCCGAGCATTACTGTTCAAGTTATGAGCTGAACAGACATCGGATGGATCAAACAGCCAACATTTCCAGATAAACAAAGATGAATTACTCTAGAATGGAAAAGCAGAACAGAACAATGGAACCCCCTATTGAATGTCCTCATAGCAGTGAACATCTATACCAAATTCCATTGAGATCCCAGCACAACTGTTGAAGTTACGACATGAAGACACCAGACGGACCAAAAAGCCAACATTTATTTCCAGATGAACAAAGATGAGTAACTCTAGAATGGAAAAGCGGAACAAAACGATGGAACCCTCTTTTTAATGTCCTCATAGTAGTGAACATCCATACCAAATCCCATTGAGATCCCAGTACAACTGTCGAAGTTACAATATGAACAGACACCAGCCGAACCAAAAAGCCAACATTTCCAGATGAACAAAGATGTATAACTCTAGAATGGAAAATCCGAACAAAACGATGGAACCCTCTATTGAATGCCCTCATAGTAGTGAACATCCATACAAAATTTCATTGAGATCCGAGCACTACTGTTCAGGTTATGACATGAACAGACACCAGATGGACCAAAACTCCAACATTTCAAGATAAACAAAGATGAATAACTCTAGAATGGAAAATCGGAACAAAACGATGGAACCCTCTATTTAATGTCCTCATAGTTGTGAACATCCACACCAAATTTGGTTGAGATCCCAGCACAACTGTTGAAGTTACGACATGAACAGACACCAGACGTACCAAAAAGCCACTATTTCCAGATAAACAAAGATGAATAACTCTAGAATGGAAAATCCAAACAAAACGATGGAACCCTCTATTAAATGTCCTCATAATAGTGAACATCCATACCTAATTTCATTGAGATCCGAGCACTACTGTTCAAGTTATGACACGAACAGACATCGGACGGACGTACGGACTCACGCACGGACGGCTCGACGCACGGACGGACGGACGGACAGGTGCAAAACAGTATACCCCCCTTTTTTTTTAAAAAGGGGGTATAATAATACGAAGGTAAGTGACAAGTATTATGATATCCCAAATTTGTCATAGCCACACACTAGCAAAACAAATGCCAGAATAAATATTGATATCATTGCAATTAAGGCCAAAAAAAAAGGGTTTTGATTCTCGGGCAATTTTTTTATAGAATCGATAAGGGAGCGAGGGTTTTATTTTTATTTTTTATTTTTTTTATGGGGATAATGCCCATAGTTAGCATGGGTTATTATAACATCCCATCATTGAGTTGTTATCACAGTGGTCGTGATGCCTATCTCGCCTTCAACGACGACATTGGATCAGTATTGCGCCATGGTTACGACAACGATCGCGATGAGCATATGTTATCAATTCGCAGGATAGCCAATGCGATTATGAAGGACATTTTCGCCACCGAAACGCAATTCGATGGATCGTATGACGTCCAAAGCCAAGTAAAATCAGTTCCACATTCACTGCTGGCATTGGTGAGCATGGTTATATATGGTACAAATATCGAAGAACAGGTTCAAGATCAAATATATAGCCAACCTGCGTTAACAGTGTCACAACTAACCATGTTCAATGCGCAGAAGTTCAGAAGAAGACGCAAGGACAAAAGTGTTGTTGATGTGAATTATAGACACAATCCACAACGCACTCCACCAATACCAGTTTATGTCGGTCTTAAGTTACATTCCTCAACAAGACAGAGCCAATTGATTGACAGTATGTTCACACTGGGCATCTCGGATTCCTATGACCGGATAATGGACATCATCACATCTCTCGGCAACACAGTATGTGACTATTACAACGAGATTGGTATTGTCTGTCCGCCACAGCTATTACCTGGAAACTTCATCACAGCAGCTGCCGATAACATCGACCACAATTCAAGTTCGATGACTGCGATGTTGTCATTCCATGGCACTGGTAAATCGCTGTTTCAGAACATAGACGAAGGTGTACAAATAAGAAGCCAGAATTCATCATTTTCTCATCAGGTGAGAGTGATAAGAAAATGGAGACAAATGTCAGATCTACCCATTGGCTACACAACTGTATCTTCTGCATTATTACCAGATGGCGATGTTACTGTCCCGATATGTGCAACTGAGTATACCAGTTGTGATGTAGTAAAGGCTGACATTAGCGCGGAAGTTGATTGGTTAAAACATGTTGACCACTCAGTTGGAGAATCAGAAACAGCGGAACACCTCTCTTGGTCTGCTTTCCATGCAAACAGATTGACCCAGCAACATGCTATCACATCCATAAACGCGGTGCTACCACCATTTACAGAGGAAGCGTCATCTGTGCCAATGGCCAAGCACTGCATGGAGGTGATTATGGCAGCCATAGAGCATTCTAACCCAGGTCAGACTGCTGTCAAATGTGTGGACCAACCACTATATGCAAAAATGTCCAGTGGGCAGATGACACCGATGTATACGGAGAAGACAAATGCGTTGTTTGTTAGGTGGATTACACACCGAATTAACTACATACAAACTCTTAGGCCATTGGCTCGCTGGAAGTGGGTGGATAGAGTCCCTATCGGAGGTGGGAATTGCTACTCCTGGAGTATCGGAATCATTCCTCGCAGCATCACATATCAAGAGGACCGGACATGCTCACCAGGTCACTGCCTGCTCACTGTATATCCTTATGAAGAGGTCATACAACGATTACCTTGTAGATAACATGGATGATGAGGAACTAACGTTCGAATCATGGTGTGTCCATAGAGCAAAAGAGAGCCCCCAGTTTAATTTCTGGGTGACAAGGACTGCTAGTATTGGCATTCATACGGTCGCTGCGAACGGGCAACTTTACGTTGTATTTGGATACTCTACAGGAACTCACACCTTGGTTTTTTCCCATGAACTACGTTCACTACGCACGATGGATGCCTGTGCATATACGCGATATGCGCAACCTTACTCTTACACACCCAGATGTAGCTGCTGAATTTCATGCCGGCAAGTTTGTGATTAAGATCTACCTGCAGCCCTCTCTCGGACACCATCAAAAGAAACGACGTAACACTATTCGCACAACATCCACAGAAACCTTCAACTAAAGGAAAGCAAACTGTTGTTGCTCTTCTTAAGAGTGAATGTGCCTTGTTTTCAAAGCTGTACATCACTTGCCAAACACGACAAGGGGACCTGGATAATTTCTTAAGCCATGAACACCAGTCATTTCCTGTTGCATTATCCCAGGGTGGGCGACTCAGATTTGGCAATAAATCTGACTTGATGTCGTGTTTGGAGCAAATTGTAGATGCCCCGACACAGGATAGACCACCAACGGATGTAACCATCTTCGATGGTGCGGCGCTTGTAAACATACTCCGACCAAGAGACTGCAAGACCTTCCTGGAGTATGGCACAAAGATATTCATCCCGCATATCCGATTACAGTATGGATTCGCATGTCGCGTGGATATTGTCTGGGATAGGTACTTTGGTGGCAGTTTAAAAGCACAGGCGAGGGATTCGCGGTGTACTGGTCCAGTAAAAATGATTAAAGTGTGTGCTCACACCAATTCCCGGCAAATGGGCTGAATTCCTGCAAGTGCCCAGCAACTAGGAGCAGTTATTCAAGTTTTTAAACAATCGGTTGCTAAATCAGATTGGTGACAAAGAACTCATTGTCACAGAAGACGAAAACATCAAGAGCAACCCGGTAAGAGATCCTGGTCGACTGGCCCCATGTAACCATGAAGAGGCGGACACTAGAATCATGGTCCACGTCGCAGATGCAGCTTCTAATGTGGGGACAGGTAAAGACTATCGTTACATCAACGCCTCTGATATCGCCAAGAGTCTGGGACCAACTCGATCAACGGCATTACCGGTATTCCATGCATACACTGGGTGCGACACCGTTTCTCACTTCGCGCACATCGGGAAAAAAGACAGCATGGCGCACCTGGGACAAATAATCTGAGGTAACCGACGCATTTAATGCATTGCACTCTATTCCTGCTAGCATATCGGATGACACCCTGAAGATGTTAGAGAGATTTGTCATTCTTATGTACAATCGTTCAAGCAGCAGTTGCAACGTTAACGAAGAGCGGAGGCGGCTCTTCACGAAGAACAGGCAAATGTCATCGCTACCACCAACAAGAGCCTCCCTGAAGCAGCATGCTTTGAGTACAGCACTACAGGCGGGCTATTACTGGGCTAACCCAACTCAAAGCTCACAGACCATTCTGTCCGCAAGTGAGTGGGGCTGGACCGGCCAGGATAAGTGGTCACCGCTCTGGGCCGACCAGGGCCAGGTGCGTGACAGCTGTACAGAACTGATCAAGTGCAAGTGCAGGAACCATTGCGTCACCTGTAAATGTACACACGCCAATCAAAAGTGTACAAAGTTCTGCACATGTAAGGGCAAATGCCAGAATGTCTGAATAAAACATTGATAAATGTGACTTTCTGTGTTTGTATTTGGTTTGGTGATACTAATGGATGGCGAATTTGGGAAACTACTTTATTAATATATCAATAAAACAAAGAACACATTGTGGTATTCTGCACAAAGAATCTCACTTGTTGTCCAAGTATAAATTAAAATAGCACCAAACATACAACTGACAATATACATTATATCCCGAATATCACAAAATATAATGCTCATATTAAATATGAACACAATATATATACCACCTGGTAAATGTATTCAAGCTAGTAGTTATAAAACATGGACAAACATCTTAACAGATGTTTACATAATACTCTGCCCTCCCAACCACAATATTAATTAATTATGGCCCAAATTATTGACTTTACAGATTAAAAAATATATTTTTTTAACAAAATCCTGCATATTGACCTGTTTGGCGGTCACTTTTGATAATATATTAAAGAAATTTAATCAAAATATGCTGAAAATATTGGTTTATATCATGTATTCTATCATTTAAAATACTCATACATGCATATTTACCCATATATGTAGGTAAAATGATGGTTTAAGCCCTCCTACCCACCCGTTGCTAAGGTGGAAAGGAAACCGTTGCCTAGCAACCGTTGCTAAGGAAGGGATTTACACGACTGCCTCCACATCTTAAAATGATCAGTGGGACCTAATATACATATGTACCAAGTTTCATGCTTTTCTCACAATGTTATCAATTCTGGTGTTTTTTGTCACATATCGCTTGTACTACATGTAGAAAATCAACAACTTCATCACCGACACTGGATTTCTGCCAAAAGACTTCCTTCAAGACTTCCTTCAAATATTTGTTCTCATAGAATAGAATTGTATGAATAAAATAATAGAATTGTATGATTAAATGAATTTTTTCAAAATATAACTTATATGATTTTATTTTTATTTCAATTATATAAGTAGAATAATGCTATTATTTCAATTAGCAGAAATAAGGGTATAATTAGAATAATATACTAGAATGAAACTGTAATTGCACAGCAATTTCGATACTTCCATGTTGCCAATGACGGGAACTTGTGTCGTCCGTTAACGAGTTAGTTGTCAGCAGACACATGCGAGTATTGTGATACTATATACCATAGTACTAGTCAACAACCACAGTATTTTATCCACCAAATTTCATCAAATTCTGCACCCACTCGCCAGTTCTCCCAAACCGGAAGTCAAATCAGTACCCTATATATAAGTGGGAACCATATCATTTTTCGGCGGTTCATGACACACATACATGCGCAAATAATGAAAAAAGTCCGAACCCGATATCTCAAGCCGTTTAGGAGGAGATCTCTTCACAACATTAAAACCGATAAAGATCGTTGTTTCCTAAGGTCAAGGTCACACGAAATTCCCTATTAGTTCATCGACTGCCAATGCTCAATGGCCAAGAAGGTTCCGAATTTCAAATCAATCGGCCAAGCCGTTTCGGCGATATAAGAAATCAAACCTCGATTTTGCAAGTCATTTCAGTTGCGCGAAGACCCCCCAAAAATCAACAAAATGTCGATAACTCTGAAGGTCAAGGTCGGAAATAAACCAGGTTTTTAAACAGCCATAACTATCGAAGTTTATGTCCGATTTTTAAAATTCGAGTTGCATAGCAATTAGTGGCATCTACTGATGACGTCTACCAAATATCATCAAAATATGCGCTAAAATAGTTTTGAGATACATACCCACACGCCCGCTCTCCCGAACCGGAAGTGATATCCGTTAACTGTATATATCGTTCGATAGAGCAGAGTTTGCTGCACATAATGCAAAAAGTCCCAACTCAATATCTCAAGCCGTTCTAGATTCACTATAAAGAGCGTTCTTTTATCCTTCGACCAGTAGCGAACTTTTAAACCGGAAGTGCGAACCCTATAATTTTTCGGCGGTTCATAACACACATACATGCGGAAATAACGAAAAAGTCCGAACTCGATATCTCAAGCCGTTTAGGAGGAGATACGATAACAACAATAAAACCGATAAAGAGCGTTATTTCCAAAGGTCAAGGTCAGACGAAATTCCCTATTTGTACATCGACTTCGTATACTCAATGGCTATGCAGGTACCAAATTTCAAATCAATCAGCCAAACCGTTTCGACGATATAAGAGATCAAACATCGATTTCGCAAGTTACTTTTGTGTCGCGAAAAACCCCCAAAAATCAACAAAATGGCGATAACTCTGAAGGTCAAGGTCGGACGAAATTCTCAATGGGCCATTTTCAGAGAACTTCCAAAGTTATATACTAAAGCCGAAAACAGTAGGTGAATCGGTCCAGCCGTTCCGGAGATTAAGGCATGTTATCGGAATAATAAGAATAAGAAGAAAAACAATAAAAGCCAGAAGAATTACAATATACTTCCATTTAACATGGAAGTATAATAACAAACTGAATTTTTTTCTTATTTATGTTTATATCTTCTTTTCATTTTTGTAGGCAACTGCGAAAGCTTTATGCTTTGCCACTTCTGCCAGCCGAACACATCCGACCAGCATTTGCCAGGATGCGAGATCACCCGACAGCCAAAATCGGCAACATGCCGTTAATCTACGAATATGTGGAATCACAGTGGCTGGACTCTCGATGCCTACCAATGGAATCGTGGTGCGTCTACGGGCGCTCCATCCGAACGAACAATGACACTGAGGGATGGCACAGACGCATCCAATACAAAAACAAGGCAACAAACGTCCCATATTATATCCTGGTTCCAATGCTCAAGAAGGAATCGGCAACGACGGACATGACAGTAAAGTTGGTTGGTGAAAAAAAGATGAAAAGGTACCAAAGACTCCAGTATCGGGAGAACCAGGCGCAACTATTCTGCTTGTGGAGTAACTACGAAAACGGCGGCATCTCCACCAGTGGTCTGTTGAAGGCATGTTCAAAACTGTTTGCGCCAACAGTTGTTGTCATTGCTGTCGAGTCGGCCGATTGTTAATATCAAATATCATGTTCGTCCCATATTGTTGTGTAAAATAATGTTGTTAATGTTAATATGTTATTGTTATTTTTAAATAAAGAATAAAGTATGAAATTAATACTGTTTTCCCCCATTCCCAACATGGTACAACACACTGTACGAAACGACCAATTGATTTTTCTACATGGTACGAAACGACCAATTGATTTTCTACATGGTACGAAACGACCAAACAATGCGGTACGAAACGACCAAGAAATATGGTACGAAACGACCAGATGGTACGAAACGTCCGGGTACGAAACGACCATGGTACGAAACGTCTAGAAGCCTTCTTGTCAATAGTATTTACTAAAAATGGGCAAAGATGTGTGCAAGCATATCATGATGAATCTACTTTGGGGTTCAGAGCCGACAAGGAAATACTGAACCAGATATTGTATGCCGGAAAGGAAATGGAATGTGTAACGGCAGCAAAATTTAATCCAGAATAAACTGAGCGAGGCGAAGGCTGTGAATGTTACATTAAAGTCGACTTAGAAATACAGAGAGTTGCTTATTTGGATGTATGTATTCGAGTAACATTTCTACCATCATTATTTCATGGTGACCTTGTTTTAGATACAGACAAGGATATTGCAAAGGAAATGGAGTTCATTGTTAGGTAAGGTTTCAATTGCTTAAGTGGAAGACAACAAGCAGTCGAAGACGGCGGTATCCCCGCCGAAATGTGCAGTTGGGAAAGTGCATTCTCAATAATGTTTGCGTTCTCCACCGAAATGTGCAGATGAGGGAATTGCATTCTCAACAAGAGGTGGAATTTTGTCAAAAAGCCTGGCTTGCGAACTCCTTTTAGGACTGACATTTGTGGAAATTAGCCATGTGACATCCATTTGCACTAAAAATAATAAACAAAGTCCAATAACTCTGCTGAAAATATCCGGCCGGACCTGGTTTGCAAATTTGTTCTAGATACTGGTCATGTGAACTCATATACCAATAATCTTTTAAATCCGTTGACATTTGTGGAATGAGCCCTGTGACGTCGTCTACTTGCTATTTGGTAAATTCAACAAAAATAATAAACAAAGTCCAATAACTCCAGTAAAAATAACCGTTATAATAGTTTGTAACACTAATTACTATGGTTAATTTGAAGTGCCGTCGGCGACGTATTGCCTTGTGATTATAACTAAGTGTGCTTCCATTCAATTGCATGAAAAGCTGGAAAGTTTTCTGGAGTTTTTGTTTGTCATAATGCAATGTTTATTTAATGTATTAATGGGGTGCATGGGTCAATTTCTACAATGTGAGGATTAGTAGCAGTGACAAGACGAAATGAAACATCATATTTAAACTGCTTGATATAGAGAGTAATTTCATTCTTCCCAAAATGATAACTATGTAAATTCCAAACAAAGAAATATGCCAGGCATCAGATGACGGATAGAAAATATGGATGTTAAAAGCATTGAAGAACAGCTTTTTGCCCAGACCGACAGCAACGAACACAAGATGACACAATGCATGGCTGTGACATTGTAATGCGATATGTGATGACGCAAGCAAACACGGCTGAAAATGCTGGTAATCAGTGATAAACTGATGAAAGATTCAACGACTAGATATATGCAGAAACAACAATTGTGAGTACTTGATCACCAGTCATTTCCAGTGAATTCTAATTTTTTTAGATACTATTCATTGTAACCACTTCTGGGTCAAATGTACTTTTGTTATCTCCAACGCAAATTTGTTGCTTTTTTGTTATCATATTCTTTGTTTTCATTACATTATTCAATAAATAATCAGAACGAATATCATCCCGTCTGTTGTATGTGATCAGCATAGTCACTGACTATTGATCTGTGCGCTAGAATATAGCGTGCACAGGGTTGAAAATAAAAAATTTCAAATCAAAATTAATTTGTCTAGTTGGAATTGGGTTCACTTAATAGTCGAAATGGTCAAGTCGAACACATGGATAACTCTAAATAATCCAAAGGTTCCTTATGATTTGACTTAACGAAGTTTAACTATACTATATGATTGATTGGGAAATAGGCCATGTCAACTAGAGGTGTGAATGTCCCAATGGGACTAAGGATATCCCCGTGTTTTTAAAATACTAAGATGAATTAAAATAATAAAATAACAGTTCCCATTGCAGGTGCACAAACCTAACCGTAATCTTAAACCTATTGACCGAAAAATGTAGGAATAAAAGCTCGGACAAAATTATGCATTTTGCAAAAATGTTCCAAGTCGAGAAAGGGATAAACTCCACAAAAAAAGTCGGACAGACATAATAATCACAGGTGCACAGGTTCTCATGGTACTAAATATCAGTGCCAAGATTAAAAAACATTGACCTAAAAATGTAGAAATAAAAGCTTGGACAAAATTATACATGTTGCAAAAAAATTCTAAGTCGAAAAAGGGGGAATAACTCCAACAAAAAAAGTCAGACAGACGTCATAATCGCAGGTGCACAGGTTCCCATGGTACTAAATGTATGTGCCAAGTAAAAACAAAATGACCTAGAAATGTAGGAATAAAAGCTCGGACAAAATTATACATGTTGCAAAAAATTTCTAAGTCGAAAAAGGGGGAATAACTCCAACAAAAAAAGTCAGACAGACGTCATAATCACAGGTGCATAGGTTCCCATGGTGGTCGATGCCTGTGCCAAGTTTCACGGAAATTGATCAAAAAACGACAGAAAAACTCCGGACAATTTTGTGTCCACGGACGGCACGACGGACGGACAAGCTGACTCCAGTATACCCCCCCTAACTTTGTTGCGGGGGTATAATTAACTCTATAGCGAGTCTGTCGATAAAATATTTGCCTAACACTAGTGGTCCCATTACAGCTGAATCAATTTCACTGCAGACATTGTGGAGTCTAATGCAAAAGTTGATGCAAATAATTCAGATCATTTTGTGGCTAATGATGAACAAGATGCAAAATACATGACCAACAACGTAAGTGTGTTTCCATGGAGTCTGATTCTAAGATTGATGAAAATAATTCAGATAATTTTGTGGCTAATGTTGGACATACATGATCAACACCTCAAGTGATGATTTGAAAGAATTTGACTCTGAAGGTTTGTGTGGCCCACATTATGTGAGTAAAGGGGGGATGCCCAATAGCAGTAGAGTCCACAAATAGAGGTACCGGAAGCTGACATAAGCTAATGATAGGCAGAGCACCCTGCTGTAACGGCAGTTTCTGATATATAGTCATAAAGAATAGGAACAGAAAAGATAGCAGAAACCCAAAGAACACATATCGATTTGTGTTATGATTTATGTTTCATAATAAGAATTAATTTAAGCTTTGTATGACCCACAAAATATTATTTTGTATACTGTACTGTTACAGTATAATGTTTGCAAACTATGCTAAAAACACGTATAAAGAGCGTTCCATTTGCA
This sequence comes from Siphonodentalium dalli, assembly GCA_032622095.1. Classification (NCBI taxonomy): domain Eukaryota; kingdom Metazoa; phylum Mollusca; class Scaphopoda; order Gadilida; family Siphonodentaliidae; genus Siphonodentalium; species Siphonodentalium dalli. Next base: position 54,334,246 of record CP136063.1, read on the forward strand.
TATACATTTTGTATACACTTATATCTAAGCAATTCATGTTATATTGGGGTCATTTTTCCATTTGTTTTATTGATGAAGGGGGGGGGGGGGGGGGAAGAATACAGAAAGTAAGAAGGGGGGAAGAATACAGAAGAAAATGCAACTGTGGAAATAAACAATCTACAAACAAAAGATGTTTGAACTGTGGAATGAAAACAACGACGCATGATGCAATTCAACTCTCCTAGTGAAAGAGACATCTGACGGGGAGCCAGAGATTGCTCATTCTTCATGGGAGAGGATATTAAGATAAAATATGGGAATCAACTAAAAGTCCTTCTTGTTCATCCCCAGTGGTTAGGGGTGTTCGTAGAGTGAAAATACACTGTGCTTAGGCTGTGTCACTGGTGACATCGGAGAGTGAAAACACTCGAGGCCATATTTGAGTGTTGAAGTTGGCGAGGAAGGCAAAAAAATCGAGAAAAAAACTCCAGAGAAAACCTTCAGGATATTAAGATAAAGTCTGAGATTGTGGTTTTCGAAGACAGTGAGAAGTTGTTTGAAAAGTTGAATGATGGTTGCGATGGGGGTTGCTATTTGTATTTATTTTACTAAATTCGTAAAATAAATGGTGCAAGCAGTATTGTGATGGAATTCATAGTTGCACAAATCTGTCGCATCTTATTAAAAGTGAGAACTAGCAATACATTCCATTTCATGAAGGAAGGTGTGTCGTATGCTTACTTATGACATATGTGGAGACTCTGCTAAACATGTGACTACTTAATGAAGAAATGGGGGGGGGGGGGGTACGAAAAAGAAATAGAAATCCAAGCGAAAACAGTGGACGAAGTCAGAAGAGGAAGAGATAAAAAAGTATTTCTATTCATATCTGGAAACTAAGACTACTCCTAGGTCGATGGCATGCGAAAAAGGAAAGAAGAAGAGCTTGTTGAATGGCGGTGTATTACATAATCGGGCTAACCATTTAATAATAAAAACAATTAGTGCCATGAACCATAAAATGTGAAATACACTTTAGTAAAAAATGTGTACTGTTATGATCTGTCATTTCGGAAAGGTACGAGGTGAACAAACTGATTATCACATTGTGACATAAGGTGATCGTAACTAAACTTTGCGACAGGTTATTTGATGATTAAACCCCACCCCTCAAATTTTGACATTCCAGGCAGAATATTGGCAGTTAGTGCATTAGAATATTTTTGAATATTTTTTGTAGTTATCTATCTTTTAAGCATGAATCATGGGTATGTGTCTTCTCTGGCCTTCTTGGACATTGAGTTAAGACTCCTCTGGCCAAAAGAAAGCTCACCTGACTGACAGATGTGAAACTCATGTGATGCTCGCCCACTCCTAGACATGACCAGGAAGGATGATGCTAAAACTATCTTCCAACTGTTTCCAGAAATTGGCAAGACTAAGGCAGTGAATGTGGTTATGAATAAATTGGTTAGAAACTACTGCACAAAGCAGCCGACGCAAGAAGTGGAGCATAAAATTAACATCGCTGCATGGGAACTTATCAACAAGGACCATGTGCGAAAGATAATATATAATGTAAAGGAGAAACTCGACCTTGGTTCGAAGTCAAACAGCTTTCAAGCCGTACAACTCTTCTCAGAATGCATTAGCAAACCCATCTGTTTTCTGTATACAACTTCTTGAAGGATATATATGTTTTCACTACCTCAATACGCAAATTGAAGTTGGCCGCTGAAATATCTGACAAAGTAAAACTTGGCACATGAAAGTTTTACATGCCAATAAAATGATTCGACCTAAAAACCTATGTGTGTGAAACATCTATACTGTCAACAATAGTCGGGATATATAGCTAGGTTCCTGCACCTTTTTCATTTTAAAATAAAATGATCAGAGTTTGTGTCCAAAACCAGATGGAAATGTCAGCTGTCACATGCATGTTATGTCATCCTGCAGTGTTTGGATTCCCGGTGCTTCATGGGAGTCTCAGAACGTCGCGTGTGAGATGACGTAACAGAATGACCATCGCGCAAGTTGGTTGTTGCAGAAGGTACTAGTATACTCTTAGAATTCAAGTCTGTTTCACTATATCACACGACATTCCATAATATTCAGTGGATTCACAATTGTCAGATAATATTTTATCTGCAAAATTCATAAGTTTCTGGTTTTCACTCATGATTGTTGTAGGAAAGGTCAAAGGACTCTAAAGATGGATAAGTTTTGTCTGTGACTGATATATTTACATGTATAATTAAGTTTGTAGGAATTAATACTAATTCTCATTTATACATGCTTATTACTTACTTTTTTAACCCTTTGAGTGCCAGGGGCCGATCTCATCGGCCCTAAACCTACAAAATAAGTCTGTTAAAGAATATAAGAATAAATTATTAAAATTGTAAAAAATTGTAAAAAATTGTAAAAAAACAAAACAAAAACAAAACAAAAACACAAAAAATTGTTAGGCCAATGCATTCTCTTATATATGCGAGGCGACCTATGGTCGACTCGCATATATAAGAGAATGCATTGGCACAGGGTATATGGGTTGATACAAAAATCGACCTGGCACTCAAAGGGTTAAACCTAATAATCTGTCTAAACAACCTAGCACTCTCAATTCACTGGACTATCTATTAGCCCAATCAAATCCCAATACAAATATAAACCAGCCCAATAACTAAATTAACATATTACTGTAGTGAGCGCGATCGACTAAGTCACTTCGTTACTAAAGCAGCTTCCACTCGTCTTAGAGCTCGTAACATAGCGTCACACCTTTCGCCAGAATCACTCTCAATTGTGGATGCACCTGTCAAGGGTATGGCTCAGCCTGCTGCTCTGTGTATCTTTTCTTCCGCCACGACAGATTCATCTGAACCGGCGACGGATAAAGCCCAGGCTGCTGCTCTGTGTATCTTTTCTTCCGCCACGACAGATTCATCTGAATCGGCTACGGATAAAGCTCAGGCTGCTGCTCTGTGTATCTTTTCCTCCGCCACGACAGATTCATCTGAACTGGCTACGGATAAAGCCCAGGCTGCTGCTCTGGGTATCTTTTCCTCCGCCACGACAGATTCATCTGAACTGGCTACGGATAAAGCTCAGCCTGCTGCTCTGGGTATCTTTTCTTCCGCCACGACAGATTCATCTGAACCGGCGACGGATAAAGCCCAGGCTGCTGCTCTGTGTATCTTTTCTTCCGCCTTGACAGATTCATCTGAACCGGCTACGGATAAAGCCCACGCTGCTGCTCTGTGTATCTTTTCTTCCGCCACGACAGATTCATCTGAACCGGCGACGGATAAAGCCCAGGCTGCTGCTCTGGGTATCTTTTCTTCCGCCACGACAGATTCATCTGAACCGGCGACGGATAAAGCTCAGCCTGCTGCTCTGTGTATCTTTTCTTCTGCCACGACAGATTCATCTGAACTGGCTACGGATAAAGCCCAGGCTGCTGCTCAGTGTATCTTTTCTTCTGCCACGACAGATTCATCTGAACCGGCTACGGATAAAGCCCAGGCTGCTGCTCTGTGCATCTTTTCTTCCGCCACGACAGATTCATCTGAACCGGCGACGGATAAAGCCCAGGCTGCTGCTCTGGGTATCTTTTCTTCCGCCACGACAGATTCATCTGAACCGGCGACGGATAAAGCTCAGCCTGCTGCTCTGTGTATCTTTTCTTCTGCCACGACAGATTCATCTGAACTGGCTACGGATATAGCCCAGGCTGCTGCTCAGGGTATCTTTTCCTCCACTGTGACAGTCTCATTGGACCGTGCCATGGGTAAAGCTCAGTCTGTTGCTCAGGGTATCTTTTCTTCCGCCATGACAGTCTCATTGGACCGTGCCATGGGTAAAGCTCAGTCTGTTGCTCAGGGTATCTTTTCTTCCGCCATGACAGTCTCATTGGACCGTGCCATGGGTAAAGCTCAGTCTGCTGCTCAGGGTATCTTTTCCTCCACTGTGACAGTCTCATTGGACCGTGCCATGGGTAAAGCTCAGTCTGTTGCTCAGGGTATCTTTTCTTCCGCCACGACAGATTCATCTGAATCGGCAACTGATAAAGCCCAGGCTGCTGCTCTGGGTATCTTTTCTTCCGCCACGACAGATTCATCTGAACCGGCGACGGATAAAGCTCAGCCTGCTGCTCTGTGTATCTTTTCTTCTGCCACGACAGATTCATCTGAACTGGCTACGGATAAAGCTCAGCCTGCTGCTCTGTGTATCTTTTCTTCTGCCACGACAGATTCATCTGAACCGGCGACGGATAAAGCCCAGGCTGCTGCTCTGTGTATCTTTTCTTCCGCCATGACAGAATCATCTAAACCGGCTACGGATAAAGCCCAGGCTGCTGCTCTGGGTATCTTTTCTTCCGCCACGAGATTCATCTGAACCGGCGACGGATAAAGCCCAGGCTGCTGCTCTGGGTATCTTTTCTTCCGCCACGACAGATTCATCTGAACCGGCGACGGATAAAGCTCAGCCTGCTGCTCTGTGTATCTTTTCTTCCGCCATGACAGATTCATCTGAACCGGCTACGGATAAAGCCCAGGCTGCTGCTCAGGGTATCTTTTCCTCTGCTGTGACAGTCTCATTGGACCGTGCCATGGGTAAAGCTCAGTCTGCTGCTCAGGGTATCTTTTCCAATCAGGAACTCTGTGGGTAGTAAAAGATTCCTATTCCGGAGACGAAGGCAACACCGAAACAGCTTCACCATTATCTTCATTCCGGCCACGAAATAGGATAAGGCAAATCAACTTGCCATTCCTTCCGTCTCCACCCCACTCTTTTGGATCGGCTAGAGTAGCCATCGACACACATTTCCACCTCGACTGAATGCAGAATAGCCTGGAGCGAGATGTATACACCCTCAACAATATACTAAGTGACCGACCACGTCCAACGCCTTCTACACTGATTAACCTCATAGGGGGAGTTATGGTTTGCTGCAACCCATCTACCTATCCGACTTCCTTTGATGAGGGGTCTCCGTTCAAGACAGCAGAGGAGTTACACCCCAAAAAGGCAGATCTTCATAATACATATGCAGAACAAATTCGCGCTTTGATATCCTCTCCAGAAGTAGTAGCTGTGGGAGAGATTGGATTGGATCGAACTGTATCCTCCATATACTGGGCCAATCAAACAAGACAGAGTACTTAAAGTAATTTCTAAATGGGCAGTGGAATGTGGAAAACCCGTCATTCTTCACCTCAGGGGTCCGAGGAACCATCAAGTGGATGTCTATGCCCGGGGTCACAAGATTATCTCAGACTACTGTCCCGGGATCATTTAATCCATTAATCCATATTCACTGTTTCACAGCGGGTAGCGAAGAAATGGAACAGTGGCAGACAAGTTTTCCCAACTGCTACTTTGGATTTACAGACGCGGTTGCACACTTCTCTACACACCAAAAACAGGCTCTGTGCCATATCCCGGCAAACAAACTTCTTCTGGAAACTGACTCGCCTCATTTCGGGAGAGAGTGGGGTGCTAGAGTCGGTAGTCCAATGCACGTTGGAAACATATGGCACGATGTAGAGCCGACATCAGTGGGGAGTCCCACATAGACTTACTGACAGACACTACACATAATGCCGGACGGTTATACGGTACTGGTGATCTACTGTAACTTCAACCATGATCTGAAAAAATCCTGAGTACTTCTAGGTCCTTTGGGTGATCTAGCCTGCTCAGGAACCATGATCCGAAAAAATCCTGAGTACTTCTAGGTCCTTTGGGTGATCTAGCCTGCTCAGGAACCATGATCCGAAAAAAATCCTGAGTACTTCTAGGTCCTTTGGGTGATCTAGCCTGCTCAGGAACCATGATCCGAAAAAAATCCTGAGTACTTCTAGGTCCTTTGGGTGATCTAGCCTGCTCAGGAACCATGATCCGAAAAAAATCCTGAGTACTTCTAGGTCCTTTGGGTGATCTAGCCTGCTCAGGAACTATGTGCTGATTCATGGACTGAACTACAATATTAAGACATCCATGAATAGACAAATCGTCCTAACCGAAACAAACTCTTTTGGCTTGTCCAAGAAGAACCGGATATCTCCATTGAAATAACACTTATCTGAGACACCGAGTTCACTGGAAAGACTAAGGGTTCTACTTGATTCACATGTATTTGGCTCGTCCCGAAGGAATCATCATATCTTTATAAAGACAGGAGGAGTGTAGTGAGTGCAGTTATAAAGTAAAGTCTTGAGCAATGGTGGAAATGACGAGGGAACACGGAGATCAACAGCTCATTCTCATGCAATTCTACAAGAACGTTGTCATTACACGATATTACAGCGTAATAATTGTTCCCGCTAAATAAGTATATGAACAAAATCCAACCGATCATTGGCAACAATTTGTTTAAATCTTAAATGCATATTAAAGTTATAAAAGTACAATCTAGAAGTTACTCTAAATTTGAAAAGTATCATAACTTCAGAAAAAAAGAACATTTAGAATATAAATCTTTCAAATTTGTGAGTTATGTGTTCTTGTACCAATTCGTTGATGGTGTATTTTGATGTTTGCATCCCATTTATTTATTCAGCTTTAGTTGCGTCCTTCCATAACTAAGTCAGTTCTTTTAATATGGATGGTTCATTATATAAATGGTAACCAGTAATTATTCTCTTTGTGTGTTATTTTATATTTTACCCTTTATATTATAAACTCCCAATAAATTAGAAAGTTTGCATTGTGGGAAGTCTCCATTCTGGAGCCTTTAAATATTTGTGTACAGTTTTTATTTCCAGTAAAGCTGGAAATGGGTAAATATATTATTTATATTGGAAGGCATTTCTCTTTCCTATATTCCTTTATACTTCGTGTTGGAATTGTTAATTTTATCTTATAGGGTAATACAGTAATGCCCTAAGTAATCGACCCTTAACCAAAGCATAATTATGGGTAACTTTCCAGGATTTAGTCGGAAATATGGCTTTTTGCCATTCATCGGAAAGCTCTCACCAAGAGCTTTCCGATGAATGGCAACAAGCCATATTTCCGACTAAATCCTGAAAAGTTACCCATAATTCTGCTTTAGTTAAGAGGTCGATTACTTATGGCATTACTGTACTTGGTTTCCTTGGAAACACTTGAAACCTTGTTAGATATATTATTCATCATTTGTTGTGTCAACCTCTGTGCTGTACGTTCCACATGATTGTTGTATTAGTCTCATCGATGTCTGCATATGTGTACATGTCTACAGTTCAACTGCTGTGATTCTTATGATAGAGAATACAGACTAATGTAATGTATAAACCTTTATATACTGCACACCCAATGCCACTACATCACAGACTCTCTAAGTTGTGAAGTGTAGAATATCATACATTATAAATTTATAAACTCTATAGACCGAGATGAAGATATCTTGCGTTACAGTATTTAAGACTGACTGAGAAACCTAGCCGAGGTTTATGTCATCCATGAGATATTTTAAGAAATAGATGTACACCAGAATACAAAGAGTGAAAAACCAATACAAACAGTGAAAAACCGTACACCAGAATACAAACAGTGAAAAATCGTACACCAGAATACAAACAGTGAAAAACCATACACCAGAATACAAACTGAAAAACCGTACACCAGAATACAAACAGTGAAAAACCGTACACCAGCATACAAACAGTGAAAAACCGTACACCAGAATACAAACAGTGGAAAAACGTACACCAGAATACAAACACTGAAAAACCGTACACCAGAATACAAACAGTGAAAAACCAAATGTAACAAATTTTAATCACAGATATGTTTTTCATCTGCAGAATCAGGTCCTTGGAGTCTGGTGAGTTGAATATTATTGTAACAATTTCAGAATATTATTGTAACAATTTCAATTTAAGGATTTGTTCCACAACTTGAAATATTTGAAAGGCAGAAAGTAGGTTTATAATTCTTCTGAAGTTTCAATGTCATCCTATTATAAATCTAGTCCCGAGCTATTTCTAAAATTAGTAAGAAATTAACGAGAACGACAACCAGCGAGACAAGCGAAAACCAGTGAGATGAGGGAAAGGAATCTTGCAACCGATAAGGAAACGATAGACAACAATAATACAAAAAGTCCTTTGGCATCGGAGACATTGGCTTTGAGTGAGGCAGCGGATGCTGGATTTCTGGTATCGTCATTGGCACAAGAAGTGTTTTGACTAGCATCGCTTCCTCCTGTGTTGTGTTACACAGACAGTGCATCTTTAAAAGACAAACTACAAACATCTAAAATGGTTACAGACCAACGTCTGAGGGTTGATATAGCAAGACAGAGAAATGATCAGAGAGAAGGAAATTGAGGTTTTAGTAATCCAATTTTGAATATAATTGGGACATGCTTTTCTACAAAAGTCAGGTCAATGTGGAAAGCAAAAGAGATTCCATTCATCATAGACCTGGGCAACTTATGTTGTGAGTGACTTCTCAAACACGTCCAGATTTCAGTTTTGAGAGCTGGCCAGCCTGCTCATGAGTCTGCAATTTCTGAATTACCAAGTACCTCTGAAAGTCAAAGTGATGCACCTACATTATCTGCTTCTAGTGGGAAGCCTAATCGCCCCTGCAAATACTGTGGTGTTTTCCAGACACAACTCATTTGCCACATCAAGCGAAAGCACAAGGGTGAAGCTGAAATTAAAAATGTACTACTGTTGCCAAAACAGGCCCAGCAAAGAGTATTCAGTCAAATAAAAAAAGATGGAATGTTTGTTGAAAATCAGAAAAGAGCCAAAGACAACCCCAGTGAGAGAAAGAAGTCAGGGAAAAAATGATGTGCAGTGGATGCTATGGGGTATATGGAAGAAATGGAATATAGAAACACAAGATGAAATCCATTGGAGAAAAAAGTATTAAACTGGACTCCATTCCCTTATCTACATTTCATGAACTTTCCAATCGAAGGATATCGCCAGATTTGAGAGCAGCATTTCTTAAAATGATAAACGATGATGTTGGCAATATCTGCCGAAATGATAAAGTGATAGTTGCCCTTGGTATGACACTTTGGAGTAAATTTGTAAGAAGGGACAAAAATGTGATTGCTGGCAGATATAAGATGAGTGGGACGTTTGCTGAAGAACTTTCGTGAGGCTTCGAACAATAATGAAGCAACTGCTGCTGATATGTTGCAGACATCAAACATATTATTTTTGGAGGATGCAGTCAACAATATGACAGAAGATGAAGATAAAACAAAGGATGGCCTTCGAATTAGTTTGGGATATATTATTAAAAAAATGATTAAAATGTTGGTAAATATGTATCGAATTGAAGGAAGGAAGGAGGAGTCTTATGAAATGGAAGTTGCTGTATCCAATTTTGAATATAATTGGGACATGCTTTTCTACAAAAGTCAGGTCAATGTTGAAAGCAAAAGAGATTCCATTCATCGTAGACCTGCATGGGCAACTTATTTTGCATCAAGACAAACATCTGAAAATGTACATGATGAAGAGAATAAATGAACTCCAGGATGAATATCTTGTATGGGATGTACAGTACTTCACAGAATTGAGATTACTCCTTTGTCTCAAGATTAACTCTCATTAATGCCAGGAGAGTAGGAGAACCGTCTAGATTGACATTAGATGAATGGAATGATGCAAAAGATTCCTTTCTCTATCTGATGACTTATTCATCATTTGTTCGTTTACTCCAGGATTCCTTTCTCTGTATGAGGTCTCTTCTGTATGGCTGTCCACCATTTTTTCATCTAATACAAGATTCTTTTCCCTATCTGAAGTCAATGCCATGTGTTTATTAATGTCCACCATATCTTCGTCTATCCCAAGATTACGTTCCCTATCTGGCATCTCACCTATAAATTTATTGTTGTTTATCGTTTCCTTATCGGTTGCAAGATTCCTTTCCCTATTCCTTTCCCTGTCTGAAGTCACTCCTGTAATGCTGTTACGGATAAATATGTTTTGTTTGGAGACATCCTAACCTTTTTAGTATAATCTGGATTAAATCCCCTCATGGTATAACTTCTTTAGAAAATGAACCAAGAGACATATCAATTTTATTCTCAAAACCACACTCTTGAGACTGAAACTATACACGTCATGTTTGCTATTGAAATTATATCTACATCACCAGTTTGGTTTCATTTAGGCTAAAATCAATGACGGACGGTAAACTGAATGATGATTCACATGCCATATGTCGCCTTTGTTCGAAAAAAGTTGCCGAGAGAAATGGCAACAGATCTAATCTCATCGACCACCTCAAAGCAAACCATCCTGCAACAAACAGCAAACTAGATACTGTTCATAAGAGGAAACCAGAAGAGCCACACACACATGTCTCGTGGCAAATACATGTATGTACATGTAGTTCAGTGTTGAATAACATGCTTTGTTATGAAATAAAAATTGTGAATAAAATGCTTCGACATACAATAGAGTTATTCCTCTTGTATTATATTTCTGTTTGTATTTCGTTTCATTGGTGAAATTATTCTCTATTTTGAACAAGCAGTTGCAGACTATGGTATTCCCCCCCCCCCCCACCGAATTGTGCAGTTGGGGAAGTGTATTCTCAATGAAAGTGTCAATGACACTGTAGCTCAACTTGGAAAGGGAATAATTTAATGTATTACAGTCAATGGAGCGATTAGGAATGTGGAAAGTTGAATGTCTAATACTATACATGAAGAGAAAAGTAAAATCCAAGATGGCTGCTGGCGGCCATGTTTTTTCGGCCGAATGACCCCAAAATGAGTCGTTCCCATCTACACGTCATCGTTAACATCCATGAAAATGTTTATGACGATCAGACTAAAGGTACGACCTGTAGCCCGTGCTAAAGGATTTAGTCATACAAAGAGTAAAATCAAAGATGCCTGCTGGCGGCAATGTTTTTTGGCCGAACGACCCCAAAATGGCTTGTTCCCATCTACATGTTATTATCAACATTCATGACAAATTTTATGATGATCAGACTAAAAGCACAACCTGTAGCCCGTGCTAAAGGATTTAGTCATACAAAGAGTAAAATCCAAGATGGCTGCTGGCGGCCATGTTTTTTCGGCCGAATGACCCCAAAATGAGTCGTTCCCATCTACACGTCATCGTTAACATCCATGAAAATGTTTATGACGATCAGACTAAAGGTACGACCTGTAGCCCGTGCTAAAGGATTTAGTCATACAAAGAGTAAAATCAAAGATGCCTGCTGGCGGCAATGTTTTTTGGCCGAACGACCCCAAAATGGCTTGTTCCCATCTACATGTTATTATCAACATTCATGACAAATTTTATGATGATCAGACTAAAAGCACAACCTGTAGCCCGTGCTAAAGGATTTAGTCATACAAAGAGTAAAATCCAAGATGGCTGCTGGCGGCCATGTTTTTGGGCCAAATGACCCCAAAATTACTTGTTCGCATCTACATGTCAATATTAACATCCATGACAAATTTGATGATGATCAGACTAAAGGTACGACCTGTAGCCCGTGCTAAAGAATTTAGTCATACAAAGAGTAAAATCCAAGATGGCTGCTGGTCGCCATGTTTTTTGGCCGAATGACCCCAAAATTACTCGTTCCCATTTACATGTCAATATTAACATCCATGACAAATTTCATGAAGATCAGACGAACAGTACGACCTGTGGCCCGTGCTAATGGATTGAATTTTGAAATCCAAGATGGTCGCTGGCGGCCATGTTTTTTGTCCGAATGACCCCAAAATGACTCGTTCCCATCTACATTTCAATTTCAACAGCCATGACAAATTTTATGATGATCGGACAAACAGTACGCCCTGTAGCCCGTGCTAATGGATTGAATTTTGAAATGCAAGATGGCCACTGGCGGCCATGTTTTTTTACCGAATGACCCCAAAATTAATCATTCTGGTCTAAATGTTGATGTCAACAGCTATGACAAATTTCATAATGATCCAACCAAAGGTACGACCTGTAGACTGCATTGTTGACGCCTTTAAAATACGTACACACGCACACACGGACGACGGACGACAAAGCCATGGCAATAGCTCAAACTTTACAAAGTAAAGTTGAGCTAATAATGTTTGCTTTCTCAGTATGTGCTAAACAAGCCTGGCTTGTGAACTCAATTTAGGTACTGACATTTGTGGAAATTAGGCATGTGATGTCGTCCATTTGCATAATAAATCTTATGTTCCTACATAAAACGTGCTTAGAATTTCCATCCACGATAAATGACTAATAATCACTTAGGTGAAACCTTCATGACATGGTGGCACCATTGGTTTATTTACCTATAATAATCGACAGATAGGTTTTTCAACAACGTTCGGAGACACAAGATCCAAATGACATTTGACCTTCGCCTAAATTTCGTGTTACTGTATCCCATAATACTCAACAGTGTCTTTTCCCAGGTGTTATTTACACGAACAATATCGCCATGTCTCGAGCACCGAAGCAGACGACGAATTGTTTTTGTCTTATACTGCATCGCAGAATAACATCATATATATTCTGTAACTAGAGCAGAATTTTGCTGCCTTTCTACATGTAGTTCCGTTTTTTTCATTGGACGAATCTTCAGATGTCAATGCCCACAGAGGTGTCAAGGACACCGGTGAATGTCAGCAACTCATGCAGATGTTGGGTTTGATAGCCCAATGGGTCCCACATTTCGTTTCATCATATATTGTTGACAATAGTAGAAGTTTTGTTTCAATATGGCAGTCAATCAAAAATACTACAGATTTATGCAGTCACGAGACACAATTCATCAAATTCGCAACCATTCGCTGGGAAGAGGGGGAGCGCATAATCGCTCATCTTCAGGATTGTAAACTCATTCATGATGGTTCTGAAGGTGATGCCGATTAGAACATATCACCAACAGTAGAACGCATGGCTGTATTCAAATGGGTTGAACTCATCCAACCGAATCTCTACACCCTAGTTCAGCGAACATTTTCTTACGATCTACAGACAATGAAACTTAAAGACATACATCCACAGATTATCGATGACAATTCTTACTCGTCTGCAGAAGACACTTTAGATTTGACAATTGGAGCATACATGCACGAGCCAGAATTACCAGAAAATCAGCATGGTGTACGTGAGACCATCCATCCAGACTTTGAATGGTGAAGAGATGAACATCGCGTCCGAGAATGGTGAAGGTCTATTAAAAATGTTGGGTCACTGGCAAAACATGTGAAAATAAAATTGAAGTAAATACTAGCGAATTAAAACCCCCTTTATTCGAGCGGACATGTAGGGCAAGTCCAAATACCACATAATTGTGAATTCAGCCAGGAATTGTAAAATGAATTACACTTAAGTGTAAATACCGATATTTTCATCTATTTGGACTTAAGTCCAATTCCTCGACGAATTCACAATTATGTGGTATTTGGACTAAAGTACAATTCATTTGAACTTAAGTGCAATTCAACTGTATAAGAAACACCCCCCATCAGATATTAAGCAGGTCTGGTTTTGCCCATAGGGCGGAGTTGTGGGATACTCTTGTTAATTGTTCCATTTCTCGACATGCATCATGAACAACTCGATGTGGACGAGATTATATCAACTATAGCTCGTGTTGTGAGGAGTGCAGAACGCTGAACGCAGTTCTTAAACAGTGTTGTTAATAATAATGTTACCAGAGTCTGGCCAGGTAGATAAAATGCCACCCCTTGCCCTTTATAAAACCTGATAAAAAAGGTACAACTTATGTACACGGTCCACACTCAATTGAGGCTGCATGCACTAATCAAATTATGGCTGGTAATTTGTTTATGTTTATATTTTGACCAAATTTATACAAATAGTGGGCTAAAGCACATGTTAACACTGAGCAATATATTATGTAAATTATTTTTGCACGTTCCTTCTGACCAATCTAATTGATCCAAAGAAGTCTCAGTAGAAAAGATTGACCAGACACGTACAAGTTGACTGAGGCTGTGCCTACACGTCGTCATTACAATAGCAATAGAAGGGGAGTCACTCTAATCTATTGTTTTGGCAGAATTCGACTTTTGAGTACACCCTTATAACATTGAGTTTGAGAACCGAGCAAACTAAAATAGAACACTAAGTAAATACAATAAACGAAACTGTGTGTAGCCTACATGCTGTCAAATAACAATTGAATCAAATAGCGAATTAATGTTACTTCATTCATGCATGCAGTTAGCATTTATTAAGTTACCAATTTGGGTTCGAAGCATTTTCAATGATGCCGAAAACAAGCCACGTGGCAAAAGGAACACAATTGTATGGAGTTTCGTCAATCAAAACTTGCATGAATATACAATTACAAAGAAGAAGACTATCGTTTTAAACCAGATGAATCATCGTGTGGGCCCGGGGTAGAATAGGCCTACCGCACCACTGCAAGGGGTAGGAATCCCCTAATGTGTCGCCTCGTTTGCCGTTAGGTGCGACCTGTGCGAGTGGAGAATGGGGTCCTGGTTGAGATGAGTGGGACATATCCTGCGGGATCTGTTTCTGCAACACGCTCTTTTGGCCCAGGATTCACTCAAGACGGGCGGTCAAGTTGGCTCAGCTTGACCGATCGGCTCTTGTCATGACATGCCCTGAGGAGAGGAATGTCCTTTTGTTTCGACCTAGTGTGGCTTGTAATGATTTCATAGCTTTTGTGCTGAATTTTGTGAAGTTTATCTTAACTTTATTCCACTCCTCAGAAGGCAGTGGCTCAACGTATCAATTGATCGGTTTGAAATTGCATCTGTGGTTCAAACTGACAGTATAGTGAACCGGTAACTGCTCAACACAACTTGACGAATAACTACCAGGCTCTGCGTTGGCCCGTTAATATAAGGGTAATCTGTGGCGGTTGGCAGTCCCAGTACACCGAATAATACTACATAATATGATTAATTCAACTCAAACAAACCAAATACCATTAAAAAGAAGGAGAACACTCCATCAACTCCATATACAAAATTTCTAGTTTTGAAATCTAAAGATGATCGCCCTTTGAAATTATCTCCTTTCGTAATTGATAAAGGTCTTAGAGGTCTTGCTGGTGCTTGCTGGTGAAATTCAATCTATTAAGAAATTAAGAAATGGTAGCCTGTTACTAGAGTCAATCAAGAAAACACAAGTTGATAATCTTCTGAATGTGACATCACTGGCTGATGTTCCGGTTTCTGTGAGTTTACATTCAGCTTTAAATAGCTCCAATGGCATAATAAGAACAAGGGATTTAGATGTAAGCCGCTGCACAACTGATGGGCGCTAAATACGCGATAAGAATTTATCATTGTTCTGCAATACATTCAGCGCTTTTCTCATATCCAAAGTTAATATCATATCTACATGATCATTTTAATCGTGATGTTTTTTATTTAAATACCCTTTAAACCTTTGAGTGCCAGGGGCCGATCTCATCGGCCCTAAACCTACAAAATAAGTCTGTTAAAGAATATAAGAATAAATTATTAAAATTGTAAAAAACAAAAAATTGCTTGGCCAATGCATTCTCTTATATATGCGAGGCGACCTATGGTCGACTCGCATATATAAGAGAATGCATTGGCACAGGGTATATGGGTTGATACAAAAATCGGAACCTGGCACTTAAAGGGTTAAAGGCTTGTGAGTAATTCAATCTCAGAAAAATTTCTCTCGAGGTGCGTCGCACAATTAAAGTTATCTCGAAAATGTTATTGTTTTGGTGAAGGCAGGTGCCTGTCATTGAGCTCGTTTTTTCTGGCTATTTGATCTATATATAATTTGGGAGACCATTATACATTTTTTATTTTGAACAACGAACTATGGCTTTCCGAATTCGGGCCACCGAAATTAAGAGTTGTGGTCATTGGACATAGTTTTGTCCGACGAGTCGGCACAGCTTTTGGGGTTGCGGACCATTCCGGGATTTTCGGCGGCCATAACTTCTATGAGGAACTACAGGTGAGTTCATACACCAGGTTCTCGGTAAATGGACAGCTTTTCCACCGGGTTGGGACAGTTTTGGGATATTTTATCCCTCCAACACAGGCTCAGAGAATTTTTACTCCATGTGGTGATTTTGCAAATTGGCAGTAATGACCTGTGTTGGGGCCCCCCCCCCCATGGGTTCATAACCAAGTAAAATCTGACCACCATATCTCTTAACACTGTGGCCTAATTTCTGTTGATTGCTCCCTGCTTGAGTGGACAGTAGGGCTGGACGATATTAACGAAAATAAAAACCGCGATTTTTGGAAATTAAAACCGTGGTCAACGATATAATCGCGGTTTTTTTAAAACAGATACAAGAAACTGAAAACAACTTCTCACTGTTCGCTAGAATCACATCATTGTCATTAGTTTTGACAAGTTGGCATCGGGAATAACATATGCAACCACTCAACCAGTGACAACCTCATGCTCGATCGATATTCGGAATGAAAAGTAAATTCACTGGTTAAATTCCGCTATTCGGACAATTTCGTTCCGGTGACTTGACAAATTCTGGTATATACCGGTAATTAATAAAACCATTATCTCGTATATGTCAAAACTAAAAGTGTTCTATACTATAGTATCCTTTTCTAACTCGATATGTTCAACTATGTTGAGTAAATATATATGCTATTCCCGATGACACTTGCGTCGCTTGACAACTGGAAATGTGGTTTACCGTCAAGACAAATTTGACAATGATGTTCAGTCTTTTAGCGAAGTCCAAACACACGTAGTACATAACTTTTGGAATTCAGCCAAGCAAGGACATCATGTATTGTTGGGCGGGTTTGAAGCTCTAATTCTATACAATTGGTTTTAACCAATCGCAGTGAGTGGTTTCTTCTAGACGAGAAGAGGGCGGTATCTTCGCCCATTTATTATTTTGATTGACGGTGCATGTGCATCGTTGTACTGAAGGAAGAGGCGTGGCATGACTGACATTCATATCGATCTATCACCTGATCAGTCGTCGATTCATTTGGTGAATTCTCTTGTAATAAATATTTCGCAGGAAAGACGGAGAGCGAAAGAGGGACGTATTCAGGGTTTTCATATTCCCCCAATTTCGTTAGTCGTTCTAAACGTTGTTTACTATGATGATTGAATATTGAAATAATAGGACACGGGATTTAGTTGGAATTTAAAACTTAAATAACTCTATTTAGGCTTGAGTTAAACTATTTATTTGTATATATGCTTATGATTGGATGGCACCCACTGATTGCCGACGATATTACGATTATTTTAGATTAGACGATATTACTGACGATATTGAAATTTTAACCGGGTATTGTCGATTAATCGGGAAACCGCCCAGCACTAGTGGACAGCACCACATTATTTATTTTCATTGGGCTGGCATATTTGTGACTGCTTTATTCTTCATTATAATACATGGGGTATGATGCTATAATATGCAATTAAAAAGCTAACTCAACATTATGATACAAATGAAGCCTCCTCTCATGGAGTCAAGACAATAAGCTATTTGATGGTTGACATGTTGTTTGAAATTATAAATTTTTCTGGCAGTTCTCGGTACCTAAAGGGACAGAAACGAAACAAATATTTTCAACCTCTCAAATGTATTAAAATCCGTTATAGTTATTGTCTCTTTATAATTGCTCTGATTCTATATATAATGAAAATTATCATATGTAAAATTCATGATTTTTCACCAGATAGATCCAGAGAAATTCTTTGTTGAAAATCACTTGCCATTTCTGGCTGGATTTACTGTGATTTATGCAAAACGTGCGTCTCCCCCTTAAGGACTTTGCTAACCCAATTTCAACCCAAATTTGATGGAGTCAAAATAATGGATTGTGCTCACTTTTATTGGTAATCACAGCAACCAAACCTATGGATGCACCATTTTAACAGTATAATTAGTGGTGGATGATCTAAGAAATACAAAATGTGAACTTTATAGAGGTTTAAAAAAAAATATTTTTCGAACCCAAATCCAACAAAAACAAAAACAATTTCTAAGAAAAAGATATGGAAATGTGTAGTGAATACTGTGAAGAATGATGAACAATAAAAATATATTCATATTTACCAAGTGTTCTTTGACAACATTACATAGAACCAGTTGTTAACAAATGCCAGAATTATTTCCCCAACATGGCTAACTGAGAGCTGGCAGCGATTGGTTAACTATTGACAGTGGTGAGTTGACAAAATAATTTCTTTAGCTTCAATTTAGCAGACCACCCTGTAACCACTAAATAGGTCACCAATCATGGACTAATCCCTTGTGGTCCAGTGGCCACAGCCTGGTGCACAGGCTGATAACAATCCCAGCATGACTGGGTACAAGGTGACCCATAATCCACACATCAAGTGTCATCTTCTGGACAACATTACTGAGAAAGTTAATCTACCATTTACAAACAAGTGGTTCTAAGCATATTTTCAAAGAATGCTTGGTAAATATGAATATATTTTTATTGTTCATCATTCTTCAGTGTTCAGCACACATTCCCATATTTTTTTCTTAGATATGGACTTTGTGTTTGTTGGATTTGGGTTCGAAAAAAATATTTTTAAAAACCTCTATAAAGTTCACATTTAGTATTTCTAACATGTTCAACCATGAATTATACTTTTAAAATGTTGCATTCATGGGTTTGGTTACTGTGATCACTAATAAAAGTGAACATAAACCTTTATTTTGACTCCATAAAATTTGGGGAAAATTGGGTCAGCAAAGTCCTTAAATATTTGAAGCAAATTTCAATGGATGGGTCAAAAGTCAACAGGTCTTTTTATGATAAAAATAAGCTCTGCTTTGAAGAAGGACTATGAAAAATCATTAATTCATGTTGGATCATGCAGCCTTCATATTGTTCAATGAACATACAAAACAGCACTAGAGTGCACATACTGGGATTGTTGTGCTGAGGAAGGTACACATCTGATAACCATCAAATCCCACCAGATGCTGAATGATCTGACAGTGTTACTTGGAACATGGGGCCATGGAACAGGTAATTAACCTATCACCCAGAAGTTCCCAGAATGTTACCCATTGGAATTACTTTCAATTGATACCACCCAAAACAAGATCAGGTGTGTTCCATTTATAACCGGAGTTGACACCATGGCTTGCCTCTGGCATTTATCACACTGAACTATTTTAAAAACAAATAGATTAAAAGAGAACTATTAATAAACTTAGTTTTTTTTACATTTTTTTTATAATGACAATCTATAACATAAACTAAGATTAAACTGCTAAACCCCATCAAAATCAGTGTCTCAGAAGGTGCCCAAAAAGCTATATAGCAAATCAATGAAAGTGTCAATGACACTGTAGCTCAACTTGGAAAGGGAATAATTTAATGTGTTACTGTCGATGGAGTGATTAGGAATGTGGAAAGTTGAATGTCTAATACTAGTTTATCAACATGAAGAGATATATATATATATACATGTATATAAAAGTAAAATCTAAGATGGTTGCTGGCGGCTATGTTTTCCAACAATTCAAAAACATTTGATAGCTTTAGTCATGCAAAGAGTAGAATCCAAGATGGCCACTGGCAGCCATGTTTTAATGCCGAATAACCCCAAAATGACTCGTTCCCATCTACATGTCAATATTAACATCCATGACAAATTTCATGACAATAAGACGAACAGTAAGGCCTGTAGCCCGTGCTAATGGATTGAATTTTGAAATCAAAGATGGCCGATGGCGGCCATTTTTTTTTTCCGAATGCCCCCATAATGACTCGTTCCCATCTACAAGTAATGTCAACATCCATGACAAATTTCATAATAATCGGGTGGACCAAAGGTACGAACTGTAGCCCGTGCTAAAGGAAATTGTTGACAAATCACGCACACACACACGCACGACGGATACCAAGCCATGACAATAGCTCAAACTTAGTAAAGTTGAGCTAAAAAGGGCCATAACTAAATAGTAGGATCTAAGCCATATTCAAACTGTGTATTTTGAGTTGAGATCAGATCAAAATTCTATGTGAAAGAGCCATAACTCTGTTAAAAATATTCTTATCAAACCCATAATTGAACTCAAACTGTATTTCTGGTGGAGAATCTCACATACCAAAATGGGTTCCGATAAGATAAATATTAAATTATTGCACTTTATAAAAATAGTGCTATGGTATACATGTATGTACACATAAAAACAACTTGTTGCTTGTATTTTAAAGATGGAATATCTCTTTCAATTAGAAAATAGAAATAGTTGTGAGGGTATAACACACAGGGGCTTGTGAGGGTATAACACACAGGGGCTTGTGAAGGTATAACACACAGGGGCTTGTGAGGGTACAACACACAGGGGCTTGTGAGGGTATAACACACAGGGGCTTGTGAGGATATAACACACAGGGGCTTGTGAGGGTATAACACACAGGGGCTTGCGAGGGTATAACACACAGGGGTTTGTGAGGGTATAACACACAGGGGCTTGTGAGGGTATAACACACAGGGGCTTGTGAGGGTATAACACACAGGGGCTTGTGAGGGTATAACACACAGGGGCTTGTAACGCGCTCCGCGGTCGGCCTCCATTTGCGCTTCCCATATACGCTGCCTCTATATACGTGCCTGCTTCATGTTAACCCTTTGAGTGCCAGGGGCCGATCTCACCGGCCCTAAACCTACAAAATAAGTCTGTTAAAGAATATAAGAATAAATTATTAAAATTGTAAAACATTGTAAAAAAAAAAAAAAAAAAAAAAAAAAAAAAAAAAAAAAATTGTTAGGCCAATGCATTATCTTATATATGCGAGGCGACCTATGGTCGACTCGCATATATAAGAGAATGCATTGGCACAGGGTATATGGGTCGATACAAAAATCGGACCTGGCACTCAAAGGGTTAATAGTAGTATAATAGAGACTAGGGAATCTGACAATTTTAATACTAAAGTAATGCTATCAATATAGCCACGGTTGTGTCGGCGATGGATTCATCTTTCAATTAATACCACAAGCTCCCCTCAGAACCATTTATATCCATAGCATTTGATAATTTTTTTACCACCGATTATTGTCTCAGGAGATCGAACTCAGGAGCAAATTGATAGCTTCCAACTAGTAAGAACAATATCAAGATTAATATGAAGTCTGTAGAAGATCGGATGAGGGAAGTAGAAAATGGTTAATAACTCTGTCAAAAAATAATTGTTTCGTAATCTATACATGCTGCACATCTTCAATATATGGGCAACAATATTCTGGAGTTTCAATCTCGAGGATGAAAACTGTAGGAGGAGTTGACTACACCATGAAGGTACTCAAAAGTTTGAAGGACGAATAGAGCCATTAATTAATTAATTTTCTGGGGGGACAATTAATCGATAGAAGCAAGTTTTGGATAGGGGTCTTCAATTAATATGTACTATTTAACCCTTTACCCAACAGAACGCCCAGAAACGCCCTAACAGCCTAAATTATCTTCGGTCTGTCTCAATAAAACCATGGAAATATGGGTATCATTGGAACCGGCTCATTGAGCACATTGTGATAGTTACAGTTATGCCCTGTGCCAATGCATTCTCTTATATATGCGAGTCGACCATAGGTCGCCTCGCATATATAAGAGAATGCATTGGCCTAAAAAAAACTTTTTTTTAACACTTTTTACCATTTTTTCTTTAATATGTGTTAAGCCAATGCATTCTCTTATATATGCGAGGCGACCTATGGTCGACTCGCATATATAAGAGAATGCATTGGCACAGGACCGTTCTGTTGGGTAAAGGGTTAAAACTCCTGTAACTATAGAACATGTTTACAAAGAGAAAATCCATCTTTAAACTAACAGTGGCCGGCATTGTCCAGGTTAACATGATGGGCGAAGTGGCCGGCATTGTCCAGGTTAACATGATGGGCGAAATTAGAACACAAAATATCTATTCTCAGGAAGGTTACATAGTCTCTTGATTGGTGACTTGCCTAGGCAGAATAATAGTAATAATTAGAGGTCTACCGACCACAATAAAAAGTGGATAACTATAGAGCTGGTTATGTTAAGAATAAAAGTAATCATGTGGAAAGTTCAAATATTGAAAATCAACAACAATCAGCAAGCCAAGGGCCATAACTGCGGTAAAATAAATAAGACATCTGGTTTTCTAACTCATTAATGATTTTTTGAAAGCTGCTGTGGCAAACTTTGTTACAATTTGTCAATATTTGTTCAAGTTATTGTGCATAGAGCTGAAAATTCAGCCAAACTAGTACCCGAGGGCTTGATATGGAGTTTATATTATTATTTGTCATGTGCTTACGTGCAACTATATTCCTGTGACGGAATATAGCATTTATTTTAGAAACCTTATCAATGAGCAAGAGTTAAACATTAATTTATAATAGTACAACACTGTATTTTATATTCACAGCAAATGTATGTCCTGGATTCACACTAACATGGGACAATGTTGGAAAATCAATTAAGGTGCGACACCAGACCATTCAAAAACAGAACAAAGTTCATCTTTGGGCTTTGGCATATGCTGCCAAAAATAGGGTTGCAACCACCAAATATACTTCGTTGAAGACCATTCCAGCGACAGAAATACAACTGAATCGATTTTTACCAGGCCCCAGTGATATGTCTGCAATCAGGTGAGTATACTAATTACAATAAAAGGAGTTTGATATGCACTTTCTGAAGAAAAAAAACAATTTGCTTGAACTTGGGGATACAGACTGGACTTTCCTTAACCAGACCAAACCTATTCTTATACTATTTTACCAAACGAAATTAAATAGTATAATCTTAATAAATTGACATCTGCTATCGGAATACCTAATTAATAAGGCAGGTTAAGATTATTGAGATATGTGAGAGACATATGAGATTGGATGTCTCGTGTGACTAATATGTAATAAAAAAAGTTATAAAAGCATATTGTCCAATTCCAATTATACAACAACAAGGAGTTAATATCTCAAGATTAAAAGACATATTACGGAATTGAGTGCCACAAGAATCCATACGTCCATATGTCAGTACCCATGTTGAAATCAAAAGCTCACATAATCTGTCTTAAGATGGGTTAAAGTAGTTGGGGTGGGGAGGAGTAGTTTTAAATCTCACAACTCTGTCCCTATTCAACCAAGGACCTCTCACTGTCTAAAAATGCTCTATGTTGCTTATTTTATGCTCTCTTGTAAGTGCTTAAATTGACGAACCAAGTGTTTTTTGTCACAGTGAACTATATTGGACATCAATCATTTTTATTTCCGTTACCCATATAACTTTTTTGGGCTGTGAAACTCATACTGAATTTGGTTCCAATAGGACAATATTTGCTTTAATAGTTATCGCACCATAAATAACCTATGGACAGACAGATGGAAGGATGAACGACTCTGTGTGCCATACTATAGTATGGATGCAAATAAAAAGGCACATTTTTATTGCCCATAATGTACTATATGTGATCATCTCATTTTAAAGTTCTGAAGTTCTATTTTTAGTAACCAATCCATGTCTTCTTTTTTCAACATACAGAGAGCGCATAGTTCATGTCGTGGAGGAGATAATAACGACTCATCTTGGCCATGTGACAAATGAGGAGTATCCCGAGCCTACCAAGATGAGGCATGCATTTTCCCATGATGCAGGGAAAAAGTCAGAAATTGTGAGTTTTGCTTTAATGTGTGCAGATCAAGAAGAAATTGAGTGCAACTTTAATACATGTTAACTGGAAACATAAATCTATTTTAAGTGAAAATATTGTAGTCAACAGCAATGTATTTAAAAATATAATGACCCTTTAATGTTAATGACAAAATATAGTCAAGTTAATATTGGTTGATCCTTGCTACCCCTCCTCAGGACTCAAATTTACATGAGTGAGCGTTCTTGTAATGACAACCCCATCCATGCTAACTGCTTTAAGGTGGGAACACTGAGAAATACTTTCCTTAAAAATTCACACCAACAGAAGTCTACAAAATCAATGAGAGGCCGATCACGAGCGGCAGATTTTTAACCCATACCTTAGACGAATGTACATAACACAAATTATTGGAATTTATGGGTCACTCGCATGTATATTAGAGAATGCTCAGGTACAGGATCTGTTATGCTGCACCACAACAGCCTTGGTTTAGATGTGAAAAAGGTGACATGGCCATGGAATCCTCGGGTTAAGAGAGTAAAATTTAAGTTAAGGCCAAAGCAAAAAATATTTGTAATTTGGGTTTCCCTACCGACCCCATTTTGTAGTATGTATAACAGATACAAAGATGAACCTAGAAATCGGCAGTATATAGAAGATAAATATTTGACCCCGCTGCGCTCTGGGCCAGATAATCGGGTTGCGGCACATGTGAATCGGCACCGTTTTTCATGAGTGAGATGAATATATCTCATTACCCGCGGTCTTATGTCATTATCGAATGTTCCAACTAGAGTGTTATATAATTGAGTGTCGGGTAACAAGTTAATTGCAGGCGATATTCCCCGTAGATTATCAAATGAATCAGAACATTCGTCCGAGAACAAGAGGCAGTATAGTAGAAAGTGTTTTTCGTTTCCACTTGAATGACACAATGCGGACATAGCCTTTCACTTTCCCGTTTATCGGATTTAGCTCTGCGGCCAGTTTCAATAGCCAATAGTGGGCACTGACTCTGAAATGAGTGAACGAGGCTTTGGTGTGATGATCTATGGTTAGGTTCAGATATTTCGCCATCCCAAAGGTTTTACTGATCGCTTGCAAAGTTGTAAATTTTTACGAATCTTTAATTGTTCTTGACCACCATGCGATATATTCTCAAGTTTAGCACCAAATGCTTTTACCAATTGTGTGGGGCTAAAGGTACTACGGATTTGCCATACATGCCCGAATCAGAAATAATTTAGAAGAAACTTAACTTCAGACCAGGAGTTGCGATTCAGCATATTTTCGTCAATACATTTTCTGACGATAATATTTTTTCGGAATCGATACTAAATGAAGAGCCAGCATTGCATCGTGGCTTTCATAAGGGCTATACAAAGTGGGTAAGTACCCATTTCACTTCTGGCTGCTGTAGTGCTTGCATATTTTGATAGTCCGAGATATCTTTTGATTAATTTTTTTTCTACCATAGATAATGACCTCAGGCCATCTGTCGAGTGATATACTCGGTGATATACATAGATATCTTAATTGTACATTGGCATAAGAGGAATAAGAAAATGAAATCGCCTTATCAATAGCCAAGTAGTCCAAAGGCATGGGATGGAATTGGGTTTAAAGTCGCTCCAAAAAATTTACCAGTACATAACACATGATTATGGACCGATTTAAACAAAATTTGGTGTGGTGACTGTGTACCATTGGCAGAGTTATAATGGTGTCAGTTTTTCAAAATTTGTTAACTTGAATATTTTTTTTTGCGTTGATATATTTTTGTCGAAAAAAGGTCATAACTCAGTTAAATATAGTCATATCAAACCCATATTCGAACTCGATATGTATTTTGTGCTAAGAAACACACACATACTAAATTTGGAAGCGATCAGAAAGAAAATATTTGAGTTATCGCACCATGCGTAAAGTGTCTATGGACAGACAGACGGACGGACGCATGCACGACAAGTGGTCAATCCGGACAACGACACTATGTTTACCATACTATGGTATGGGTAAACATAAAAATGTATCCCACTCAACCAAGGACCCTCCGTACCAAATTTAGCTGAATAGATGAATAAGATGAGATCTTTCTTTAATGTGCTAAATTCCATACACGTATGTAGCTTAGTATTTTGATAAAGAAACAGTTGTAAATATAATGTCCATGTATTTTTATTAAAGGTTAATCTTGGCGTTTATAATGAAAACCCAAGCACATCTGAGGGGACCAATATAATACTACAAGAGCTCCAGAAATACGTCCCGGCCAAGAATAACAGTTTACCCAATCATCTGCTTCGGCGATCAGATGTCAGCCGAAAGGGCAATCTCTGTTAAGGAAGACCGTATATACGAAAAGAATGCTATCGATCGTATAGATGGGATAGAGCCGGGGATCCAGGAGTTTCATCTACGGATGTTACTGATGCAGGTATGCCTTGTACAAATTAGTGCATGTTTTACATATTTCAATGATTGACTGATGAGACATTGGGGATAAATGTTTGAAACAAGGATTTTTTCCCTTAAGCGAAAGGTAATTAGGACCAACCCCTCTTTGTGAACAATGGCAGACATTGCAGTGTGGTGTAATAACCAACATGTACAATGTCAAGCGCAGCATATGCCCCTGACACTGTTCAGAAAATGGGCAATGGATGGAAATTAGTATTTGTTAATGTTCTAATCCAAAAAGTGGGTATCCAGTCGCCTTAAACTGGGCTATCAATACACAAAAACAGAACCAAATCCGATGATCCATGCCCAAGGTACAAGCTGAAATGTTGATACACAGACGTAATTCAGAATCCCCCCCCCCCCCCCCAAGTGAAACAAGAGCTGTAAAATTGAATGGACGAAACATGTAGTAAGTCGTTACACCCCCCCCCACCCCCCCCCAAGAGTTGTCCTATCAACACAACAACGCACAACTCAATAAGAAGACACTTGCTCAAGTTACAGGTTGAAATGTTCATTCAGACACAACATTCACAAATGGCCGTGTCAAACAAGGGCAGTAAATTAAGTACATGTATGGTACCGGTAGTAATTAATGGACGGAACCCAGTAGTATATGCATATCCTTTCCTCCAACGTTGGCCATCACCATGCCAAAGGACAGCGAAATGCAATAATAAAGACATCCAAAGCATAATTTTTGTTATAGACACGTTTGTTATATCAATCAAATATCAGGCCGAAACTGGCTTACGAAATCTGAGATTTGTAGAAATGAGCCCTGTGACATTGTTTATTTTGCTATTTGGTAAAGTTGACAAAAATAAGTAACAAAGTCCAATAATTCTGATAAAAATGTCTGCTGACCTGGCTTGCAAACTCATTCTAGGTAACGGTCAGGTGAACTCATATAGAAAAAATGCTTGGAAATCAGTTGACATTTGTTCAAGTTATGACTATCGAATTTGGGACGGCTCGATACATGGGCAGACAGACGGATGGACAAAACACATTCCTATATCCCCCACAATTTGGGGGGGGGGGGGGATAATAAATGAGTACTTGGCTATGCATTTAGAAAACATTCCCAATTATTGTATCAACGATTTTTAGTCACCTATGTAAAATAGACGTTTGTTCATAATCTGTGTTTTATTGGGATCTAAATTAAAGGTACTCTCATATACTCTGGATACATGGCAATTTATTGATATCATTATATTACATGCAACTATTGCAATAAAATCTTCATATTTTCAAAACAGGACATCACACCAAATTAATGGTATACAACAAAAACAAATTAGTGTCAGTGACATTTTTTTTTAATTAAATCATTGTTTTTATTATTATAAAAGTGTTTTAATAGTTTTTGCGTGTTAAATTGAGCGAGGAAATTGCATCTAAAAACAATATGAACGAGAGGCCGATCACGATCGGAAGATGACTAACCCATCCCTTGGCGATAGTAAATTGTTATGATCAGAATCATAATCGTTTAATGTTGAATTATAGAGTATACTGTTATGATCTAAAGTAGTATATGACAAATGTACATAACAACCACTAATAACACAACTTATGGGAATGTATGAGTCAATATAGAAGGGTTAATATAACTAAACTCTAGTGTCTGTCACCACTATCATAGTGTAAGCAGTTCTATTCATGTTGTTGCAAATTGCCATGTGAGATATCAAAATAATATAATTATTTATTTAATGGAAAAGGTTAAGACATGGAATGGGTAAAAGGGGTTAAATCACCTATCTCTGCCCTGTTTGGTCCAATGTAGTCCCAGCATCCAAGGACTTAGAGAGCTCCATTGGTCATGCACGGGGTGCACGTGGAGGACACCACAAGTTCCTTTGGTTGCGACTTAATTAATGTGATATATTTGATTTAACTGAAATGCAATGACTTTTTGTTTTAACTCATTCTATCAATATTGAGAAGAAATGACGTTCGTTTCGTGGTAGCTACACAGGTAAATCACGCTGCAACATACGGATATTGATCAATATTCTGTTCAATTTGAACAAACATCAAGTGCACCCATATTATTCAGTCCATATAGGCACAAGCACTAATCACCCGAGTTTGCATTTGCATTGTGATTCGCAATATCAGATGACAACTGTCTAAACCTAAATTAGGCTTTTATTCATAGCATCATAACCTGTAAAATATGATATGAAGCTCCTCCAATTGTATACGGAATTTATCAACCTCGTCCACTAAATTCTATTTGAACCTCAGTAAACCTCGACTCAAATAGAATTTAGTAACTCTGTTAATAGATTCCATATAAAACTGGAACTCATTTTAGAAGAACTTTCATTGGTTTGATACCAGTTCAATGAATACGACATGTTCCTAGTCTTGATATAAAATGGCTAGCAGCAATTGTTAAAATGTCGCTTGAGCAGCAGTTGGTGATTATGTCCTGTTTTGGTTGGTGTATGTATGGCTATTTCCAGCGGAACGAATACGACCCCAAGTGACTTTTCAGTTGTGTGCATTGTAAAAGACTGTTCGAATGTCTTGAAAAATTGTGTCATTTATAATAAAAACAATTACAATTCTAACTGAGTGTTCCAACTCTAGTCCTTGATTTGATATACATGTATATGTATAATTAACACAAAATGACCACACCCTATAAATAGTGGCATGAATGCAGAAAATGATTCTTTCGTTTTAATTTTGAAAATGATTATAAATTTGCGCTCTTACATGTAGAGGGTGCGCGAAGTTAATATCTGCATGAATTTAAAGTACATTAAGGTACTTCATTTCAATATTAACGGCATATAAGCCAAACGCAGTGTGAAAATAATGAGAATATCTCCAATTGTCTAACAAATATTGCGATGTAACTATTAATAACAGCTCCCACTGATAATATATATCATCTTGGTCAAGGATATATGAGTCAATATCAATTTTGGTCAAAATTTATGTCCTCGGTGGATGATGAGTGCATAATGCAACGTGCGGATCCCAACTATTGTTCCCAGTGTGCATCTCTATCACCGTCACAACATGCACACACAAATAAGCGTGATGTTCGGGTATATATGTATGTAATGGGCTCATTCATGGCCAGATTTGACCAAAATGGCCTGTCCCCATGAAAATTTTACAGGCTAAAATCGAAATTTCGATATATTAACTACATGCCACAGAGAAAATCCTCTGGCATATCATTAGTTTAGTTCTTGATATAAACTACTGTCACATATACCAGGGATTCCGCTATACCGGCAGGGGGTCCCTTTGACGGCCCCGTTCCCCTAGCCAAGTTTTCCCCTAGCCAGGTTTTTCTCTGATTTTCCCCCCGACGCATTCCCCTCCCAGGGCCCTTGAACCCCTTGTTTTAATGCAAACTCCTTGAAAACCCTGGAATTTCGTGTAACCGTAAAACCCTCAGTATATCGATTCGTAATATATAGCCGGAAACGATATATTTTGTGTACGATGCGAATGTGATATTTGTGACGTAACTCTACCAATGAAGCGTCATAGCTTCGTTGGTTACCAAGTATATATCTTTCCCGCCGATAGCAATACTCTCGAGGTAATTTCAATTGTGTGACCCCAAATGATTGAATGCGACAACAAAATAGTTCCGAGCTTTTTAAACCAGTGTTCGTAGATCAAATTAATTTTTAAAAGACGAGTGAATGTTACTGTTGGTCATGAACTTCCCTTGATGGCTTGGCGAGGCACCTCCTCAAGAGTACAGTTGAATTTTAACTGGTACGAAATATCATAGTTCATTTAATTATTCTACCCACCGGAAATAAAAAATAAATCTGAAGCTAGTCTCAGTTAAAAGTTCGTTTTTATTTCACTCAGTTCAATCACAATAATCAACTTAATTGACTGACTGTTGTTTCACATAAACGATGTAAATTGTTACATTTCTTGTTTTAATTTTGAGAATGTATACATACCAGAATTATAATCGTAATTCGCGTTCTGGACAATGCATTTCTAGTGTTGCACTTTTCTAAATTTTTCGAAGCAGGTATTCGTGTTTTCCCCTATCTACAAACCGGCCCCATTCCCCTACCCCCTAGCGGAAACCCTGCATATACACCACCCAAAATTGAACTTAACTAAGTGAAAATTGCTCAGAAACTTTGTACCTCAGCATTTTGTCTCTCATGTAACGAAGTGCTATTTACTTGACATAATGACGTATACCTGATATTTATAATCTCCGTATTTTGTTCTCTGTGATGCTGTGTATGTCACAATATCGGAAACGCATGTCGTCTGAATCAAAAAACAACTTGCGATAACACAATTATATAATAGGTAGGTTGACCCCCTCGCGTACTTTTCAAAGTCGTCTTTTAAATAACGCATGTTTGTTCGCTATAACATATCTATAATTATATTTCAAATAAATGTTTCCGAAGCCACTGTGGTGTATTTTATACTTCCCTATTTTCACCATACTGGAGGGAGAACTCATTGAATGCTGTGACCAGAATGGTCTGTACTATCTCTACTGTAACGTTCTCTGCTGTAACAGGCCAAAACGTTACAGGAGAGACCAATACTGTAACGAAAGGGGAAGGATGACGTTTACAGAGGCTGTTTGTGTGTGAACACACTCAACACCAAGCTGAAATATCTAGAGGGTGTAACTGGGGTCTTGTTCTTCTTTCAGATTACAAAATGTGTTTGATTTGGAAAATATTATCATTTACGTGCGTCGATGTTTTGAATTTTCGTTACATGAAAGATATGTTTATGTTACATTAAAGATGTTCTTATGTGGTAAGTCGATTTTGCATTTCATGTGATTGTTATGAAACCATGATAGTCGGGAGAAAACATCAATTATAACGAGACTGTTACTTCATATTAGTTATTCCTTCGGTTGCAACATGATTCCGTGTACGATCTAACTCAAATCGAGTGGCCGTTACAGTAAATACAACAATTGTTATCCAGAGGAGATGCCTGTGGCATTTAATAATTTTTTCTCTTTTCTTTGCCGCGGAAATATATCACACGATATACATAATATTTAATTGGTTATGTTTGTCTTTCAACTCTAACTATTTTTCTGGTTTGGATAATAGTAACCTTTCTAGTGTTAAATTTGGAAATTAGTGTTACACGAGGGATGTATGTTATAGTAAGGATATTGATACGTTGTGAGTTGATTATGCGTTAGGGGGACGTCTTTTAAACAATATGGCCATCCCAGATAGCATGACTACGTTGGGCCAACGTTGGCATAATGTCGACACGGTTGGCATTAGGTTTGGTTGGGTTGATGTTGTTGGCCCTTGGTGTTGGCCCAACGTATTCCTCCCAACCGTTGGAAATATAACGTTGGCCCAACGTTGTGCCAACGCGAACATGCCAACGAAATTATCTGCAGTAAATTGGTTGGGTTGGCGTGGTTGGCCCAACGTATTCCTCCCAACCGTTGGAAATATAACGTTGGCCCCCAACGTTGAGCCATCGCGAACATGCCAACGGAATTATCTGCAGTAAATTGGTTGGGTTGGCGTGGTTGGCCCATGTATTCCTCCAAACCGTTGGAAATATAACGTTGGCCAACGTTGTGCCAACGCGAACATGCCAACGGAATTATCTGCAATAAATTGGTTGGGTTGGTGTGGTTGGAACTTGGTTGGCCCAACGTATTCCTCCCAACCGTTGAAAGTATAACGTTGGGCCAACGCCAACACGAAAATGGAATTTACTGTACACATCACATTGGTTGGGTTTACGTTTTTGGTCCTTGGTTGACCCCAATTAAGGTATTCCTCCCATGCAACAATTGGAATTATAACGTTGGTCCAATGTTGGGTCAACGCTAACAGCCTCATGGCAGTCCAATTACATATAGCGTACATACATGTGATATAAATCTCAACGATATGCCGATACTTTATGTTCCGTAAACACACGTACAATAATTGCTGACACAATATATGCTACGATGTGTCATGAAATACGTTGGATGGTGTCGGTTGGTATATCGTTGGCCCAACGTAATGCCAACGTAGATGACGTAGAAAGCTCCGACGTCAAACTCTACGCGTGTGCACACAATGGATCAGGCGTCTGCTTTTCTTATTGCGCGCTTTGTTCTGGTTCTCGTTCAGTGTTGCTGCTGGTATTGATTTGAGCAAATAAAGGATTCAGTTTCTTTAATTTGGAATTCAAGGATTTGTTCGCTCTGTAGATGCCGCCATCGGTCATCGAGTCGCTATCCGAGGTAGGTTTACGTTTGTGAGAAACTACTCTTTTGTGTAAAACTAATTATTTTTCCCAATATTTTTCTCAGAATCAAACATTTCTGAATGTTTGCACGGCGTACAAATAAGTTATAGCGGAGAATACTTATTGACATGCATAGTAGTTTCTCACAAACTTGCATCAGATAGCGACATGGTGGCTGAAGGTGGTAACTGAATTATGAACGGATTATTGGATATGCCACAAAAAAAATACAAAATTCCCCAACGTTATGCCAACCAATTTAGTTTGAGTTCTCAACGTTGTCCCTCCATTGGGTCAACGTTATGCCAACCAAAGGGTTTCGTTTCCAACGTTGGGCCAACCATGTGGTCTGGATGGGCCAACGATCTGTATGTCGTCCAACGTTGGCCCAACGTATAGGCCCAATGCGTTGGCCCAACGTTGACCCAAATGAGCAACATTACGTTGGCCCAAGTGGTTGTGGGTGGTGAGGAGATATGTGAGGAGGTCGAGCAAGGTAGCGTGGTTAGTGAAAGTTGTGAGCAGAGTGGTGTGCGTGTCGATGTGACTGTTGTTGATGAGGACGTAGTTGATGGAAGCTGGGTTGAACACGATTATTGCAAGAATTATGAGTCGAGCATGCACCAAGGTTCACAGGTAGAGGTTGCCGCGGAAATACAGGACGAGCAGATATGTAAGAAGACGGTGGTTGAGCAAGGTGTTGCATTAAATATTCTAACTGCTTTTGCTGGCCGAAAAAATGTAATGACATTTCTTGGTATAATTATGATGAAGTGATCTCGTTTATTCCACAACTGATCGAGGGGTCACACCACATAGTTGTATTATATTTAAACACAAACGAGTGTTAGTGTACGTTCATATTATGTCATCTGATAAAGCAAGGGATAGAGTGTTCACCCGACTATAACCAATGTCTATCGTGTAACGACAATTTATTTACTATAGCACAAGACACGATGGTATTCAGTTAACAATATTTGTTATACCATATGTGTAATAAATGTGTAAAAAACAGTGGGGCATTTATTATGAAAAGAAATTCCACAAATTGAACCTCGTTTTATATAATAGCCTGTATATATGCTATGCGCCTTTTTTGTCAATCGTGTAATCTTTACTGTAACGCACATCATATATTGATATAGAAATACGCGTCAGAAAACATCATTAAGTATTTGGGACATGAATTCTCGCGAGAATCGCCATAATATTGAATTTGCACTGATGCCAGTACATGATTATGATACCTATATGTATACAAATGACATTTTGCATATGACTGTCAGTTGTGTAACGTTGTGGTCCTTACTGTAACAAAGCCTATTCCTACATCGTATTCCAAACGTCAGATATCCTGATTGTGTAGTTCGTCGCTGTATTTTCTATAAATGAAACGTTATATATTTCAATTCCAGTTTTGTTCAATATTTGATGGACAAGGAGTGTCCGATTCAATATTATGTTAGAAAGTGTGTGACATTTGATTATCTTGATTTAATAAAGTTTAATGTTGTGTTGAAATTAAATTTTTCTTAGAAAAATGAGTTCCATTGTGGCCCCCATTGAAAACCAGCTATACAAAGGGTAAATGTTTTCTCGATCTATGCATTACCGGTCAATACTCAATTCGGATCAAAAAGTACTCCAATATCTCTATTCTGAAAAATGATATCCCAGATGACAATACTGTTACAGAAGAGACATAATTTCCAGACATCCACCATTCATAGCATCATAAAATATCAGTGCTGGATGTTTAAGCTCGAACATCAGTTTCTTCCAGTTCAATAGCTATATATCTCGAAATGACAACAACTTTCCCCATTATCGGAACTAAAAAAAATGCCATGTGGCATATCTGTAATTTTGACCAAAATTGATATTGACTCATATAGTGTAACATATATCACAAATGGAATTTATTTATTTTGAACAGAAGAGGAGACATAACTCCTGCAAGTCCTCTACCATCTATTAAAACTATTTACATCAAAGTGGACATTTGTTATAATTTAAAAAAATATATTTTCTGGCCAAAATGTGTTGGATACTAAACTACCCATATTGAATATAATATTCAGTAAAACAAAATGGACTATCATTATTATTCGCTCTCAAATGGCGGTATCCATGCGTCATGCGCATGACTGACACACTCTAACATGAATATTTTGCCATTGCATTGTTTCCCTGTTGATTACTTTATGCTGGCCGTGTTGTGGGACCATTGTAACCCACGAATACGTTGCATGCAAACCATGCAATTCAATGTCACTGCTGATAAATTCGGTGCGTTTAAAACTGCAAGTAATAAAACATTTAAAATGCCCAAAAAGTTACAATTCACAGAATTTATCAGTTCTGTTCTCTAATATCTAGTTCACCAGACCAAAATTCCCGCGCCCGAACGGGTTATAAACACGTTTTAAACAAAGTTTCTAATAAACATTGTAAACCACGTGATACAAGTAGTCTTGTCAGATATTCCCTTCACTTCATGAAACCGAAGCATAATGGAATTAAAAGTTTAAAATGAAAGGATCATTTTCTGCAGTAAGAAGCCAATCTGATCTGATATTAAATTATAAATTAGATAGAATTTTGAGAAACATTTTCGATGAACTCATGACCTCTCAAAACATATTTTGATTAGTTTACAACGCCAATAAGGCCGAGATCAACATCCTTATATTACATGGTAAGTATGTTGACGATATAGTTTATTATATATTTGAACTAGTCTGTCTTTGAAATTACCGCTACTGTGATGTGGTATTGGTTGTAATATTACGTAGATTTGACGAGATTTGGTCGTATTTCAAACGAGCTGCTGAAGGCAGTGCGTTTGATGCGGCGATCTAATCTTGACAACGTGATGCACGACTGTTACACCATGGGAGGGTATCAGTGACAAGTACAAACACAATTCTTTGGATTCATCTCTATATTCTTCAATGATAATATCCCATGCATATAACAATACAGCTCTGCATCAAATTTATCTCTGCCATGTCTCTGCAGGCCAATTCCTGCCTTCCCACACACAATCAAATCTATCTCTGCAGACTATCATGCAGAACTCTCTCACAATATCTCTCTGACCTATATACATCACATCAGACAACAATGGGTTGTCAATTAACCCCCTCACCATAACAACGACCCATCCCACTTCACAGAAGTAATAACAGGTTTAATATATGACATGCTGTACATTTATAGCATCCAAACTCTCCGTGCCCAACATAACCTTTATATCTGTTTGGATCCATTTAATTAGTTACTATAAAAAGACTTTTTAGCTTAACTTGACATAGTCAAGAAATGTCCCGCGTCTGTTGGTTTGTACGTCCTAATCTTTGATCACGGGCTACAGACTATACCACTTCATCAATCATCATGAAATTTTTCATTCATTTTGGGGTCGTTCGGCAAAAAAATCATGATCAACAGCGGCCATTTATTTTGGATTTGACATTGACATGTAGATGAGAACGAGGTGTTTTCTTGCTAATCGGCCCAAAACATGGCCGCCGTCGGCCTTTTGTTTCTCAGTATTACACTACATGTATGTAAATCATTAGCATGGACCACAGACCGTATCTTTTGTCTTATCGTGAAATTTGTCATAGATGACATTGACATGATCAGAACGAGTTATTTTGGAGTCTGGCAACAAAAAAAACACGGCCGCCAGTGGCCATATTGGTTTTCAGAATTACATTGATTAGCACCGTCTACATGTCATGTCGTACCATTGGTCTGATCACAACAATTTGTTACAGAATGTGACATTCACATGTATAGATGAGAATGAGATGTTTTCGTATATCATGTATGCCGCCTCGTTTGATGATGCTTATATGGACCATGGTGGATAAACAGAAAAACAGCAGCATGTTGCCAAACCATCATCAATAGCATGATATGGGCCGACAGTGAAGCGTGTGAAACCAAGACATATTGTAATGAATGCTTTTCAAAGAGTGCAGTCCGCACAAAATATTACAAAAAATAAACATTAAGTGAAGTTAGTGAACAAATTATTAAATATTAATTATGTTAATGAGATTTCTATTGAAATATTTCAAAATAGGTTCTGCTGGCTTCTGATTTGCGCAGCGACACATCTCAAGTCAAGAACACAACGGCTTTGCGGGCACGATATTGTATCTTTGCATCCACTTGTTTTAGGGATTTTCTGCATAGGTTCGGCAATTGGGGAACTTGACAGGATACAACTTTGTTAAATTCTAATAAAACATTCTCGTGGGAAATTTCGTCCCCAGATCTTTTATACGTGTCACTTATAATGATCTCAAGTAGACACGATTCCAACTGTGTTCACCCTACATTCGAGAGTTCTTCACTATTTTTCAGCAAGAATATTTCTCCCGATTGTCTTTCATAAGACGTTTTCCGTGGTTAACTCCGGTGGAGACATTGTGACACGATGTGTAGTTCTTTAGACTGTGTTCGCTGCAAATTTGAACTCCAGCTACAGCGTTGTACTGATTAGCACAATTAACACACCGACATTCAAGACAAGCTGACTTGTTCTTGAGGCATTCACATCGACTTTTATATGTGGCAATTCCACGCCAAACAGCTATTTTTTTTATTAAGACATTCTTTGTTAACAATACCCTGCATATGCTTATAATCTATTAATTTGATGTATACATTTATATAAAGTGACTTATAGGTCCTATGTGCTAGGTGTTATAACTTTATGTTATGTAATATAATAGTGTATAATATCAAATTACACATGCCATATAGTAATAAAATTATTCTATTCTATTTTAAAACAAGAATAGTCATTGACTCATGGGGCGACATGTCATTAACAATCTCTTATTGCCCTGATTCCATTCATATCAATTTTAGGGTCGGTTGCCAACTTGAAATAATTGGTTTTATTTGACATTATTGATAATTCATAGAAGAGCATATAATATATATTTATGTCTTAGGTTTTCAGGGTTGATTACTCCCGACTGCGACTTTGATGATCGAAGACATTGAGCCATATCTGTCGCACGAAATGAGTGTTAATTCTTCTTCTGACTACGTTTTAAGTTCCAGTTCTTCAGATACAGATGACTTTGTTCATTACAAAAAGAAGAAAAAAAGAGTAAATTGTGAAAACGTAAGATTTCCGACAGTGATAGTGACTGTGATGAAAACAAAAAGTGTTTAACAGTTAGGTGATATGTTCACCAGTTGAACGTTCGCCAGAAGCGATGATGATATGAGTTGAGTTCTTTCCAGTGTTAACAGCAATGGCTGTTAATCTTCAATGTGTTCAATCGGACTGTTCTGAATCCTGATGACAATTTCAGTGAAAGTGATGAATGATGTAATACTAGACATTGAAAATCCTGATATATACCGGTATGTAAGAGACATCATCTGATGTGAAACGACAAAACAAGGGAAGAAGAAAAATAATAGTACTCAAGGAATATTACCAGGAAAGGAGATAGTTGAATCGTTGTGTTGAAGTATGAATTGCTAAAATCGTTCTCACCTGGAATACTTAGTTTTTTGGGGACTAAAACACATGAGACTTGACATTTTATAACAATATTAATATTTTCCATTAAATAAATAAGTGTACATATACTCACCTAAGTTCCGTTAACTGTATTCAATTATTATTATCCGCATTTATCTGCCAACACCCCGACAGACATTTTTACTTCTCATTTCTTAAAATTTACTCAAAATGTTCTAAAATACTAATTTACAGAATATAATTATACCGTAATTGGGTACTGTCATTGTCAGAGTAAATATGAATGAGATTATAAGACCGAATAACATAATATTATAATACCAACCCTCATACAGCTGTTTGTTCAAAACATGGCATGTTGCCATTCATAATTTAGTTTTTGAGGCTCAAAATACCATATGAGGTTATTTCTGTTCTTGACTTGTGTGGTCAGTCAAAGTTTTTTGCTGTTCTTCATTTATCTTAAGGCCTTATGAGGTTATTTCTATGATTTTAACTTGTGGGGTTAAAGCAGTCAAAGTTCATGTCATGCTTCATATCACTTAATATACCTTACAACGTTCTTTATTATATTATATCTTAAGGCCTTATGGGGTTATTTGGTGATGCCGTGGTCTAATGGTTGCAGGCTGAACTTGTAACATCAGGACGTTGTACCCCAATATTTCCTACAAAGACACGTTCCACACTGAACTATGTGGTTATTCGCTTTGCGTGTATGTATAAACGTATAGGGAGAACCTTGCCTCTAGGTTACCAAACGGTACGACATTTCTTCGGTACGGAAATTATATTATTATATTATGTTATACCGGAAGTTGCGAACCGGAAGTTATAATATTTGGTAACCGGATGTACCTTTTGTCTCTGGCCACGTGATCTTATCTATAAATTGGAATTTACAGGTAAGAATCAGTCTTTTTCTCCTTTACGCAGTCGTCAACGGACGTACAGGGAAGAACTTTGCCTTTCTTTAAAAATTTAAAAACAATTTAAACAAAAACAATGTCGTGTCTCGCTTGTGGGCGTACTAAATTGAATTTTGACAACCACACTCCTTGTGTGTTGTGCACCGGCTGCTCACCGACTAACCGGTGTACAACATGTCGGAGTTGGGTTAGGACCCGTTGGTCATTGATATGTACTCTAGAGCAAACCGCACAAGTCTTTACTTCGGGCAGGACCAGTTCGGCCCCCCCCTGGTCATGCATCAGCAGACTGGGAGGCAGAGTGCCATTCTCGGAGATTCGGGCAACCAATCCTCCAGAACACTAGCACCCGCGCCTTTGGAGGCTGTTCTGGGTGGGGAAGCCTCGGTTTACACGTCTAGAAAAATTAGCAATGCAGACTGAATCGCCCCGCCATGGACTTTTTAACAGACTAGAATATATTTTAAAACACCGAATAAAAGTATATAACCTACATTTGATTGGTCGATGCAGTCAGGTGGGTTAACTTGGACAAAATGGTGAATTATGAATTACTCAACGTTTTTTTTTGTTATACAAAATCTAGGTGTGACTCCCGGGATAGCTTGATGGAATAATTGAATGGAATTTTCCAAAGCATATATCATTTAAAGAATTTGTAGAGTCCTTTCGATGACACTTTTCATTCGAAACCAGAATCTGAATAAAATGCAACTTGAGACATGTTATGCAAACGCGACACGAAACTTGAAGCGTAACATATTTGTTATTGAATTGTCTTTTTCAATGGGAGGGACAATCTAGATGAACAGCGCGGTTTTCAGTTTCAAAGTTTCTTAAATATATTTTTAATTTCAGCTAATGGTTCCTCATTTCCGTTCAACACCTCATAAACGTATTGAGCCGTTACTACGATACGGAGACAACACATTGGTCCATAATGCGTTGCATCGATGACGGATTCACTGGGGCCAGAGTCACAAAAATGTTTTCACCAATGGAGAAATGATGCTCCGCTGCAAGCAGGGACATACTATTCGGGTAAGAAACGATCAC
The DNA here is from genome assembly GCA_032622095.1 of Siphonodentalium dalli. Classification (NCBI taxonomy): domain Eukaryota; kingdom Metazoa; phylum Mollusca; class Scaphopoda; order Gadilida; family Siphonodentaliidae; genus Siphonodentalium; species Siphonodentalium dalli. The sequence goes on from CP136063.1 coordinate 54,374,033, forward strand.
ACATAATTTCCTGTACTATATATGGAACTCGCATCAACTCACTGCACTACGTGAATGGTTTAGTTCCCCAGAATTTTAACTTAACCATTAGACTATTGACTATAAAACTTAACACTAGACTATATTTTAATGACAGTTGTATTATGGTTCTGGTTTAGTGTCGTAAGACACCTGGAAGTTCAAATTGAACGACCATCGACGAAAAAGTGTACTATATATTTGAAATCGCTAACATTTTCGGAGCGATTCTCTCTCTCAGATTGTGTCTTAGTTCCAATGTTTTTTCCAAAATGCTTTAACTGACAGTCACTGAAACAGACATGGAATGATTGTGATCTTTATTTTATTTCATTTTATATCGATCCTACTCTAATTGGATACAAACCATTGGTAAGCGACCGCCCGTGACTTTGATTCATTTTACCAACCGAGAAGCTTGGCAAGTATTATGAAAAGTGGTTTTAAAGAGAATGGAAAGACAATTTTTGCATCTGGCTTATTGTTTTGACCACCGACGTTACCAAGAAATTATTTATAGTAAGTATGAATTATTTGTAATCAGTGTATTTCCTCAAAGTGATATTGACACGGCCGATGGTATAGGACCACGGTGATTAAATAGAAGTCTTCCTTTGCGTGGTTATTTTTACAAATATTATATCAAAATTCACAACACATTGTCATTTCTACAATTTATAATGCGGTTCAGATGATGTTATATATTGAGGGGCATGGCAAATTTTCGGCGATGTTAGTATAATACTAAATTCATCCAGTTGACATATATTGCCTAAGTAGTTACTTCTCGGAAAGTTCCTACCCCGAAGTACAAGTCCATAATATGTCGGTTATATATGTTGGTCATAAATAGTTGTATCCTCACACATATTATACACTTATAGTCGAGGAAGTAAAACAATAATGCTTACATGTAATTATCAGCTAAAACTGCCCACAATTATCTAGAATTACTGAACTGACTAATTTTTATTTTTCACAATTAAGTGCAATGAATATTCTTATGTGCTTTCAGATGGAGGAAATCCATAAAAGTGTGGTATAATTTGGATTATAAATATACCTGTATTGACTCCTTTAATACAGCTAGGTAAGTCCAACCTTAATAGTGTTCTGGGTTCAGATTGGGATCATTAGATCTGGTTCTGCATGACCTATTTTGGGTCAGTCAGTGATTACTGATAGCCTCAGTGCTCCAATCTTAAGAGATCATGACTGACCCAGAGGTGTGATTGATTGTGTATTGAAACATATCCAGCAATTCCGTTATAGGTAAGGAGTCACTTATATTGGACATTACAGTTCCCATCTCTATTGCAGGTCAAATTTCTCTTGGACATGGGCGCCGCAGAACCCGGGGGGGGGGGGGGGGGGGGGGGGGGGGGGGAGGGGGAAATGTTTAATGGATGAAATTTGTTGATGGATTGGGGCACAAATCCGCATTTTCCCCATTTCTATAATGTGGTCTTTGAAACATATCCAGCAATTCCGTTATAGTTAAGGAGTCACTTATATTGGACATTACAGTTCCCATCTCTATTGCAGGTCAAATTTCTCTTGGACATGGGCGCCGCAGAACCCGAGCCAAATCTGGTCAACTGGGCCACACTCAAGCAAGGGGACACAATTTATTTTGTGTCTGACAGAGACTGCGACCCAACCCGAGCAGAGGTTTATACCGTCGACCATTACCAGCGTCAGCTAGAGGCAATCGATGAAAATGGAGAGCACCATGAAATTGTCAACGCGAACATTAGAGCCAAAGGTACCATATTTGTTTATATAATTTGCTCTTGATCACCGACAATGCAGTGTAGATTTTGACGATAACAGCATATACATGTATACGCGACATTTATGATCGGTGTAAGAACAAAACTGCTTATACATATTAATCTGTTCTGTCTAGTGCTTAATGTGATTAAGGCAGTGTCCACCGCGAACACAGGCCTTGCCATTAACCAAGTACCCAACCACTGGTCTGGAATTAGAACAATGCATGTTTGATAAATATATAAAAATATTTTTGGTGTACCATTCAACAAACTAACTCTGAGCACGTTTTCCTTTATTCCAATCTATCACCCTGCGGAGTGTGTGCACAACCTCATTGTAAAAAATAAAAAACATCGGATCATAGAACTTCAGTGTCGTCACCAACTTTAAAGTTACTCAGAAACAAGACCTATTCGGAAATATCATATTTATATCCGGTCTGGGGAGTGAATTCAGCATGCCCATGCAGCTTGACATTGAAACGCATGGCCTTGACATTCTATCTTTGAAACTATTCGGGCTATCGGGTTGAAATTTTGTGAACTCGACTCATATTATTTGCGTTTCAGGTAATCCATCAAAACGCTGACGAACGGTGAAAAAGAGCAGAGCAAGCAACCATCGCCTCAGCCACCAGCACCAGCTCCGATATACGACGAACAGTCATTGCCAGACTCATGTGCACCATCAGTAGATGTTCCGTTGGTTTATCACCAACAAAGACTTATTCACGTTGGTGAGATAAGTGACGTAGATGACCAACCATTCGGTATCATCATAAAGAACATTACCAAAGTCAAGGGTTGTTTAGTGTCACAGAATGGCGGCATTAATCAGAGAATAGAGGTAACAACAGATGTAGGTATTTTGAAGAAAACAAATATCAAGTTGAATAACCAAAATGACCGCAAATTTGCACAAACCTTAAACACCAAAGGTCATGATTTATATTCGTCGATCGCCTGTCAACAAGAGATACGCAGGTCCCTCATAGCACTTAACCTCTCGAAGGAGATCAGTATTGCGCTGAAAGGTTCCACTGGCAAACGCCAGTTTAATTTAGGAATTTTTCAACCCAGTACTGATCATGCCATTCTGAGATTGAGTGTTAAAGAGAAGAAAGTCCAGTTTAGCTACGAAAAAGACACTCGTTCTCTTGGTGAACTGGACTCTCTCCTCGGAGAGGCCTGGGATCTCTTGGTGAACTGGACTCTCTCCTCGGAGAGGCCTGGGATCTCTTTGACAAGTGTCATTTGACACATTTTGTTAGTCATGTCATCATCAAGCTGTCGAAAGATTTTATCATGTCAGGCGTCATCCGTTGCTCTGTGTATCGTGGCAACAAACTGCTAGTTACCAATTATAGGGTTGCTATAGGAAGGTACATCGAGCAGGTTTCAAATGCTTGCCAGGCATCAATTTAAGTTAATTTGTCAATAGTGATTTCAGTCTGTTTATTCTCATGTTTTTTAGTTTGCCATATAATAGTGCATAAAATCATGGAAGCAAGTGTTGTTGACATAGACAGAATCACCAGTGATATGATAGTTCGCGATAATCTTTCTTTTCCGAAATTCAGCGTGCCTCACGTTAAAAAACATGGGTATAAATTAATTGATGCATTTCTGTCTAAGAAAGGATATGAAAAAAAAGATGTGTTTAAATTGACTGGTAAACATAGAACTCACATATTAATTGATTGTGCTCTGTGCGTTTTGGAATATTGGCCAAAACATCACTCCATTCAACGAGCCTTATATGCTGATGTCCAACAAAAAAATTCCGAGCTATCCGCAGCCGCAGTACATAATGAGAATACAGAAACACAATCCGATCATTTAGTCGCTAGTGGTTCATTGACTCAACGACACGATCGTGTCATACATTTTGAAGGACGGAGAAATGTTCTTAAATTGTAAACAGATTATGTCGGCCGTTGGACTCTATTCTCAATTGAAGAATCATGGATACAAATTTATTGATAAAATTTTACATGAATCTAATCAAAATCTGTCAGAGTGTTTTATTTTTGAAAACAAAGCAGGCAAACCAAGAACACATATCAGACTTGGCACATTACAATATCATTTAAACAGCTTAACATCATCACTAGCAAAAAAGGTTTGTCAAGATTCAAGTTCAAATTTGACCTCCCATCCTGGGCAAAGTGCCCATAGTGATACAAATGCTCCTGACCGAAATTCTAACAACATAATCAGTCGTTCCACAGAAAGTTCATAAAGAGGCATAAGGGGGAAGGGGGGGCAAAAAAAACGATTTTGAAAATATTGAGGGGTGCTTTGAAACCGAGACCCAGAGACGAGGGCAAAAAAGGCAAAGTTATTTCTGTTAAAGATTTCACTAAATACCTTAGTTCAATAAAAATTGATAAGTCGTCAAACTTGCTTTCTGAGATTTCTGAAGAATACATGACTAGCGAATACCAACTAAGATGTTTGATTTCTTCCAAACGATACCGACTGCCTGCTACAGAGGCTATATAAATGCATTTGTCAGAGGCTATGCATTACTTCATTGGCACTTACTCAAATTATCAAATATGAATCTATGCCAATATTGCTTCTTTTACATACAGCCACGCCAACATGTTTTAACATGTGATTTGTGTGGCGAAAGCCAACATAGGACTTGTGGGTCGGTGCTACCCATCCACCTATATAGGCGGGCCAGAAGAGGTCTTTTGCCAATAGCGTTTGCCTGTTGCACCTGCGCATCCTCGGATGGTCAGTTCCGAGAGGGCATGTGGGCTGTGATAACGAGGTAAGACAATTTATTGTACATGAATCCTCCTGTGGATTGTGATTATGCCCCATCCTCTGTTATAAGCAATTCGTGATTATTATATCGGTTGAAAATGTGTATTTGCCGTTCTATTCTATTTTTTTTTTTGGTATTGTTGTATCCAGGTGTTTTTTTTAATAAATTATTTGACTCTTGATGTTAAACTAGGTCTTGTTGTGTGAACGCTTTTTCTGATTGGCATTTGCTAATTTCTAATTGTCTAAATCCACCGTTGTGGATCTTCTAATATATAATCAAGGCTATGGCTAGTGTTATAATTTCTGATTTGTGAACATGTGTGTAAAGTTGAATCTATTCTCAGTTCCAGATCACCGATTACAGAAATGGTTGGACCACGGTGTTCAACACCGAAGATGAACAGGGACAACAGTCCATTAACGCCGCCACCTTCGCCAATGATACCAGCAGATATAAGCATAATCGACAATGTCACAGTGTAATATCAGTCGAAAACAACACCCAACACTTGTATGAATGAATGTATGTGTATATGTATGTGTGTATGTATGTATGGATGGATGGATGGATGGATGGATGTATAAATGTATTTATGTATGTTAAACTTGTTGTATGTTTGTGATTAGTTTATTTATGATAGTAAATAAAACGTTTTAGCCCAGCATACTTTTCTGTTTCATTCACTGAATTTCCGATGGTCGCCACGCAGAAATCCTGATGAATAAAAAATAGTAATGAAAAGAAAAGAAATGGTAATTTTAACAAACAACAGTTGAAACCCATTTCTCTCCCGATCTCTTGCTCAGCTTCTCTCCCTTTATCATATTTATAATATGATCCAACAGTTTCTATATATACATGCATATTAGTATTCGGCTATGCCCTTTACTTTAGTTTAATAAATATTCTTGTCGAAAAAAAATGCTTATTAGAATATATAGATCTTTCCGATAAATAACAAACATTAGAGATACAAAAGGCCTTCAAGTTCTCGGTGTGAATATCCTAAAAGGAAGAAAAACATATATTTTGGGTTATCAAAAACAACTGTTACCGCACCACCATAACTAGCATCAAGGAAGTAATAATTATTTAATTGAGAGATTTCCGATGAATGGCAACAAGCCATATTTACGAGTCATGACTAAATTCTGAAATTATCCATAAATCGGCTTTGGTTAAGAGGTCAATTATTTAGGGCATTACCGTACAAACTCTAATATTTTTCTACATTCTTTGACAATTTTATCATTTTTAATATGTGTTAAGCCAATGCATTCTCTTATATATGGGAGGCGACCTATGGTCGACTCGCATATAAAGAGTATGCATTGGCACAGGGCCGCTCTGTTGGGTAAAGGGTTAAACCGATGTAGTACGAGTAAAGTCTTAACATTATGCGACACACGCGAAATGAATCGTAATCAAGAGAGCAATAGAAAATTGTTCCTGGCGAGATCTATCGCTATAAATCATACTTCTTAATGTTCAACGAATCGTAAAACAGAAAAAGCAAGTGGTCACAATTAGCGGCAGCATTCATTAGCATATTACTGTCACAACATTATTTGACATGTACACCAAGACATGACTTGTAATCATCAGAACAACAGACCATTGTCCCTAGTGAGACATATTCACAAGTCCTCCTAATTGATCGATGCTCAGTGAATTAAGAAACTGACAAAGCACGTGGTCGCTACACACACGGCGGCATTCTTTGAAGTTCGCTTTATTGCAGAGAGCGACATATCGATGCTGGCTTCAGCGCAGGGTCAAAGTGCATATCTCTATTAACCCTCGCTGATATTGTTTATTCAGTTATTAAAACATATTCGAGATTTTGGGTCATAACCATTTTAGCTATCCCATAATTGAACTCAAACTGTATTTCTGGTGAAGAATCTCACATACCAAAATGGGTTTCGATAAGATTAAAATTCAATTATGGCACTTTATAAAAATAGTGCTATGGTATACGGTATACATGTATGTACACATAAAAACAACTTGTTGGTTGTATTTTAAAGATGGAATATCCCTTTCAATTAGAAAATAGAAATAGTTGTGAGGGTATAACACACAGGGGCTTGTGAGGGTATAACACACAGGGGCTTGTAACGCGTGAGGGTAAAACACACAGGGGCTAGTAACGCGCTCCGCTGTCTGCCTCCATTTGCGCTTCCCATATACGCTGCCTCTATATAGGTGCCTGCTTCACGTTAACCCTTTACCCAACAAACCAGCCAAAAACGCCCAAATAAAGCTTCAACAGCCTAAAATATCTTTGGTCTGTCTCAATAACACCATACAAATATGGATATCATTGGAACCGGTTCATTGACCTCATTGTGATGGTTACAGTTATGCCCTGTGCCAATGCATTCTCTTATATATGCGAGTCGACCATAGGTCACCTCGTATATATAAGAGAATGCATTGGCCTAAAAAAACACTTTTTACCATTTTTTCTTATATTTTCTACATTCTTTGACAATTTGATCATTTTTTAATATGTGTTAAGCCAATGCATTCTCTTATATATGCGAGGCGACCTATGGTCGACTCGCATATATAAGAGAATGCATTGGCACAGGGCCGTTCTGTTGGGTAAAGGGTTAATAGTAGTAGAATAGAGACTTGGGAATCTGACAATTTTAATACTAAAGTAATGCTATCCATATAGCCACGGATGTGTCGGCGATGGATTCATCTTTCAATTAATACCACAAGCTCCCATCAGAACCATTTATATCCATAGCATTTGATAATTTTTTTACCACCGATTATTGTCTCAGGAGATCGAACTCAGGAGCAAATTGATAGCTTCCAACTAGTAACAACAATATCAAGATTAATATGAAGTCTGTAGAAGATCGGATGAGGGAAGTAGAAAATGGTTAATAACTCTGTCAAAAAATAATTGTTTCGTAATCTATACATGCTGCACATCTTCAATATATGGGCAATAATATTCTGGAGTTTCAATCTCTAGGATGAAAACTGTAGGAGGAGTTGATTACACCATGAAGGTACTCAAAAGTTTGAAGGACGAATAGAGCCATTAATTAATTAATTTTCTGGGGGGACAATTAATCGATAGAAGCAAGTTTTGGATAGGGGTCTTCAATTAATATGTACTATTTAACCCTTTACCCAACAGACCGGCCAGAAACGCCCTAACAGCCTAAATTATCTTCGGTCTGTCTCAATAAAACCATGGAAATATGGGTATCATTGGTTGATAAATTCCGTATAAAATAGAAACTCATGTGAGATCCTCTATGTACTATTTAAAACTCCTGTAACTATATAACATGTTTACAAAGAGAAAATCCATCTTTAAACTAACAGTGGCCGGCATTGTCCAGGTTAACATGATGGGCGAAGTGGCCGGCATTGTCCAGGTTAACATGACAGGGCTGGCGATCTAGAAAATCTAGGAGGGCTATTAATAGCCCTCCTAGATTTGCCTAGGAGGGCTATAGCCCTCTTCAACTTTTACAGTTTTGATATTTTACCTGAGTTAATACTCAGGCCTGGCGGTTTGATAATTTCAAGAGGGCTGAAAATTAATATCCCTCTTGGGTTGCCTTAATAGAAGGGCTAATATTAGCCCACCTAGACTTAACTCCCCTCTTCTATTATATTCATGTTATCTGTCCAGTGGAATCGAGTGGATATTTCTAGTGGCATTAGTAGAAAGTTTTTGTTATATGTCCTAACTGGTTAGTTTCACAAAATGAATTTCATGTTGGCAAGATTTGACAGACTTTAGGGGGGCTGAAAATAGCCCTCCTGGAGTCAATGTTGCGAGGGCTGTAGGAGGGCTATCAAATAGCCCTCCTCAGATTTCCAGGCCTGACATGTTGGGCGAAATTAGAACACAAAATATCTATTCTCAGGAAGGTTACATAGTCTCTTGATTGGTGACTTGCCTAGGCAGAATAATAGTAATAATTAGAGGTCTACCGACCACAATAAAAAGTGGATAACTAAAGAGCTGGTTATGTTAAGAATAAAAGTAATCATGTGGAAAGTTCAAATATTGAAAATCAAGAACAATCAGCAAGCCAAGGGCCATAACTGCGGTAAAATAAATAAGACATCTGGTTTTCTAACTCATTCATGATTTTTTGAAAGCTGCTGTGGCAAACTTTGTTACAATTTGTCAATATTTGTTCAAGTTATTGTGCATAGAGCTGAAAATTCAGCCAAACTAGTACCCGAGGGCTTGATATGGAGTTTATATTATTATTTGTCATGTGCTTACGTGCAACTATATTCCTGTGACGGAATATAGCATTTATTTTAGAAACCTTATCAATGAGCAAGAGTTAAACATTAATTTATAATAGTACAACACTGTATTTTATATTCACAGCAAATGTATGTCCTGGATTCACACTAACATGGGACAATGTTGGAAAATCAATTAAGGTGCGACACCAGACCATTCAAAAACAGAACAAAGTTCATCTTTGGGCTTTGGCATATGCTGCCAAAAATAGGGTTTCAACCACCCAATATACTTCGTTGAAGACCATTCCAGCGACAGAAATACAACTGAATCGATTTTTACCAGGCCCCAGTGATATGTCTGCAATTAGGTGAGTATACTAATTACAATAACAGGAGTTTGATATGCACTTTCTGAATAAAAAAAACAATTTGCTTGAACTTGGGGATACAGACTGGACTTTCCTTAACCAGACCAAACCTATTCTTATACTTGATTTAACCAAACGAAAATAAATAGTATAATCTTAATAATTCGACATCTGCTATCGGAATACCTAATTAATAAGGCAGGTTAAGATTATTTAGATATGTAAGAGACATATGAGATTTGGATGTCTCGTGTGACTAATATGTAATAAAAAAAGTTATAAAAGCATATTGTCCAATTCCAATTATACAACAACAAGGAATTAATATCTCAAGATTAAAAGACATATTACGGACTTGAGTGCCACAGGAATCCATACGTCCATATGTCAGTACCCAAGTTGAAATCAAAAGCTCACATAATCTGTCTTAAGATGGGTTAAAGTAGTTGGGGTGGGGAGGAGTAGTTTTAAATCTCATAACTCTGTCCCTATTCAACCAAGGACCTCTCACTCTCTAAAAATGCTCAATGTTGCTTATTTTATGCTCTCTTGTAAGTGCTTAAATTGACGAACCAAGTGTTTTTTCTTTCACAGTGAACAGGACATCGATCATTTTATTTCCGTTACCCATAAAACTTTTTTGGGCTGTGAAACTCATACTGAATTTGGTTCCAATAGGAAAATATTTGCTTAGTTATCGCACCATAAATAACCTATGGACAGACAGATGGAAGGATGAACGACTCTGTGTACCATACAATAGTATGGATGCAAATAAAAAGGCACATTTTTATTGGCCATAATGTAACTCTATGTGATCATCTCATTTTAAAGTTCTGAAGTTCTATTTTTAGTAACCAATTCATTTCTTCTTTTTTCAACATACAGAGAGCGCATAGTTCATGTCGTTGAGGAAATTATAGCGACACATCTTGGCCATGTCACAAATGAAGAATATCCAGAGCCTACCAAGATGAGGCATGCATTTTCCCATGATGCAGGGAAAAAGTCAGAAATTGTGAGTTTTGCTTTAATGTGTGCAGATAAAGAAGAAATTGAGTGCAACTTTAATACATGTTAACTGGAAACATAAATCTATTTTAAGTGAAAATAATGTGGTCAACAGCAATGTATTTTAAAATATAATGATATCAAGTGATAGACCCTTTATTGTTAATGACAAAATATAGTCAAGTTGATATTGGATGATCCTGGCTACCCCTCCTCAGGACTCAAATTTACATGAGTGAGCGTTCTTGTAATGACAACCGCATCCATGCTAACTGCTTTAAGGTGGGAACACTGAGAAGTACTTTCCTTAAAAATTCACACCAACAGAAAGTCTACAAAATCAATGAGAGGCCGATCACGAGCGGCAGATTTTTAACCCATACCTTAGACGAATGTACATAACACAAATTATTGGAATTTATGGGTCACTCGCATGTATATTAGAGAAAGCTCAGGTACAGGATCTGTTATGCTGCACCACAACAGCCTTGGGTTAGATGTGAAACAGGTGACATGGACATGGAATACTCAGGTTAAGAGAGCCAAATTAAAGTTAAGGCCAAAGCAAAAAATATGTGTAATTTGGGTTTCCCTACCGACCCCATTTTGTAGTATGTATTACAGATACAAAGATGAACCTAGAAATCGGCAGTATATAGAAGATAAATATTTGACCCCGCTGCGCTCTGGGCCAGATCATCGGGTTGCGGCACCTGTGAATCGGCGCCGTTTTTCATGAGTCAGATGAATATATCTCATTACCCGCGGTCTGATATTTTGAAAGCTGCTGTGGCAAACTTTGTTACAATTTATCAATATTTGTTCAAGTTATTGTGCATAGAGCTGAAAATTCAGCCAAACTAGTACCCGAGGGCTTGATATGGAGTTTATATTATTATTTGTCATGTGCTTACGTGCAACTATATTCCTGTGACGGAATATAGCATTTATTTTAGAAACCTTATCAATGAGCAAGAGTTAAACATTAATTTATAATAGTACAAACTGTATTTTATATTCACAGCAAATGTCTGTCCTGGATTCACTCTAACATGGAACAATGTTGGAAAATCCATGAAGATCAGACACCAGACAATTCAGAAACAAAATCAAGTTCATCTTTGGGCGTTGGCATATGCTGCCAAAAATAGAGTATCAACCACCAATACACATCGTTGAAAACCATACCAGCGACAGACATACCACTGAATAGATTGTTACCAGGCCCCAGTGATATGTCCGCAATCAGGTGAGTATACTAATTACAATAACAGGAGTTTGATATGCACTTTCTGAAAAAAATCACAATTTGCTTGAACTTGGGGATACAGACTGGACTGTCCTTAACCAGACCAAACCTATTATTATACTTGATTTAACCAAACGAAAATAAATAGTATAATCTTAATAATTCGACATCTGCTATCGGAATACCTAATTAATAAGGCAGGTTAAGATTATTTAGATATGTAAGAGACATATGAGATTTGGATGTCGTTAATATAATTCCAATAGTGATGAAGTTTGGTTTGTGGTAAGTTATGCCAATTACAAATAAAAAAACTAAAAAGATAATTTGTAAGTCTTATATTTCAACTTTTATCGACTTTTTTCGTTCCCCAGCACACTAAAAGTTGTAGTTGGAATCAGCCGAGTTGGCCGCCGAGTCGCTAATTAGCTGTATATCTTTCTTCTCAAAAGTAGTGACTTATGCTGTGTATTCTTAATTTTTAGAATGTTGCATATGATGGAGCCAATCACATACTTGGGCCTTCCATAACAGTTTTGGTTCACAGTGGCAATGGTGAGTTGAATACTATATCTCTTAGTTCATACCCTTATTAAATTTATCAGACATAAATCACAATAAAGGTAGCTATAGTATCAACAAAGGTTACAGTTATGGATTGAACTTAACTGACAATGGTGTGGAATAAATACAGAACACAATGTTATGGACGGTGCATAGTTCTCACAAAATAAAATTTAGATATGTAAGAGACATATGAGATTTGGATGTCTCGTGTGACTAATATGTAATAAAAAAAGTTATAAAAGCATATTGTCCAATTCCAATTATACAACAACAAGGAATTAATATCTCAAGATTAAAAGACATATTACGGACTTGAGTGCCACAGGAATCCATACGTCCATATGTCAGTACCCAAGTTGAAATCAAAAGCTCACATAATCTGTCTTAAGATGGGTTAAAGTAGTTGGGGTGGGGAGGAGTAGTTTTAAATCTCACAACTCTGTCCCTATTCAACCAAGGACCTCTCACTGTCTAAAAATGCTCTATTTTGCTTATTTTATGCTCTCTTGTAAGTGCTTAAATTGACGAACCAAGTGTTTTTTCTTTCACAGTGAACAGGACATCGATCATTTTATTTCCGTTACCCATAAAACTTTTTTGGGCTGTGAAACTCATACTGAATTTGGTTCCAATAGGAAAATATTTGCTTAGTTATCGCACCATAAATAACCTATGGACAGACAGATGGAAGGATGAACGACTCTGTGTACCATACAATAGTATGGATGCAAATAAAAAGGCACATTTTTATTGGCCATAATGTAACTCTATGTGATCATCTCATTTTAAAGTTCTGAAGTTCTATTTTTAGTAACCAATTCATTTCTTCTTTTTTCAACATACAGAGAGCGCATAGTTCATGTCGTTGAGGAAATTATAGCGACACATCTTGGCCATGTCACAAATGAAGAATATCCAGAGCCTACCAAGATGAGGCATGCATTTTCCCATGATGCCAAGAAAAAGTCAGAAATTGTGAGTTTTGCTTTAATGTGTGCAGATAAAGAAGAAATTGAGTGCAACTTTAATACATGTTAACTGGAAACATAAATCTATTTTAAGTGAAAATAATGTGGTCAACAGCAAGGTATTTTAAAATATAATGATATCATCAAGTGATAGACCCTTTATTGTTAATGACAAAATATAGTCAAGTTGATATTGGTTGATCCTTGCTACCCCTCCTCAGGACTCAAATTTACATGAGTGAGCGTTCTTGTAATGACAACCCCATCCATGCTAACTGCTTTAAGGTGGGAACACTGAGAAGTACTTTCCTTAAAAATTCACACCAACAGAAAGTCTACAAAATCAATGAGAGGCCGATCACGAGCGGCAGATTTTTAACCCATACCTTAGACGAATGTACATAACACAAATTATTGGAATTTATGGGTCACTCGCATGTATATTAGAGAATGCTCAGGTACAGGATCTGTTATGCTGCACCACAACAGCCTTGGGTTAGATGTGAAAAAGGTGACATGGACATGGAATCCTCGGGTTAAGAGAGTACAATTTAAGTTAAGGCCAAAGCAAAAAATATGTGTAATTTGGGTTTCCCTACCGACCCCATTTTGTAGTATGTATTACAGATACAAAGATGAACCTAGAAATCGGCAGTATATAGAAGATAAATAATTGACCCCCGCTGCGCTCTGGGCCAGATAATCGGGTTGCGGCACATGTGAATCGGCACCGTTTTTCATGAGTGAGATGAATATATCTCATTACCCGCGGTCTTATGTCATTATCGAATTCCAACTAGAGTGTTATATAATTGAGTGTCGGGTAACAAGTTAATCGCAGGCGATATTCCCCGTAGATTATCAAATGAATCAGAACATTCGTCCAAGAACAAGGGGCAGTATAGTAGAAAGTGTTTTTCGTTTCCACTTGAATGACGCAATGCGGACATAGCCTTTCACTTTCCCGTTTATCGGATTTAGCTCTGCGGCCAGTTTCAATAGCCAATAGTGGGCACTGACTCTGAAATGAGTGAACGAGGCTTTGGTGTGATGATCTATGGTTAGGTTCAGATATTTCGCCATCCCAAAGGTTTTACTGATCGCTTGCAAAGTTGTAAATTTTTACGAATCTTTAATTGTTCTTGACCACCATGCGATATATTCTTAAGTTTAGCACCAAATGCTTTTACCAATTGTGTGGGGCTAAAGGTACTACGGATTTGCCATACATGCCCGAATCAGAAATAATTTAGAAGAAACTTAACTTCAGACCAGGAGTTGCGATTCAGCATATTTTCGTCAATACATTTTCTGACGATAAAATTCTTCGGAATCGATACTAAATGAAGAGCCAGCATTGCATCGTGGCTTTCATAAGGGCTATACAAAGTGGGTAAGTACCCATTTCACTTCTGGCTGCTGTAGTGCTTGCATATTTTGATAGTCCGAGATATCTTTTGATTAATTTTTTTTCTACCATAGATAATGACCTCAGGCCATCTGTCGAGTGATATACTCGGTGATATACATAGATATCTTAATTGTACATTGGCATAAGAGGAATAAGAAAATGAAATCGCCTTATCAATAGCTAAGTAGTCCAAAGGCATGGGATGGAATTGGGTTTAAAGTCGCTCCAAAAAATTTACCAGTACATAACACATGATTATGGACCGATTTAAACAAAATTTGGTGTGGTGACTCTGGGTACCATTGGCAGAGTTATAATGGTGTCAGTTTTTCAAAATTTGTTAACTTGAATTTTTTTTTTTGCGTTGATATATTTTTGTCGAAAAAAGGTCATAACTCAGTTAAATATAGTCATATCAAACCCATATTCGAACTCGATATGTATTTTGTGCTAAGAAACACACACATACTAAATTTGGAAGCGATCAGAAAGAAAATATTTGAGTTATCGCACCATGCGTAAAGTGTCTATGGACAGACAGACGGACGGACGCATGCACGACAAGTGGTCAATCCGGACAACGACACTATGTTTACCATACTATGGTATGGGTAAACATAAAAATGTATCCCACTCAACCAAGGACCCTCCGTACCAAATTTAGCTGAATAGATGAATAAGATGAGATCTTTCTTTAATGTGCTAAATTCCATACACGTATGTAGCTTAGTATTTTGATAAAGAAACAGTTGTAAATATAATGTCCATGTATTTTTATTAAAGGTTAATCTTGGCGTTTATAATGAAAACCCAAGCACATCTGAGGGGACCAATATAATACTACAAGAGCTCCAGAAATACGTCCCGGCCAAGAATAACAGAGTTTACCCAATCATCTGCTTCGGCGATCAGATGTCAGCCGAAAGGGCAATCTCTGTTAAGGAAGACCGTATATACGAAAAGAATGCTATCGATCGTATAGATGGGATAGAGCCGGGGATCCAGGAGTTTCATCTACGGATGTTACTGATGCAGGTATGCCTTGTACAAATTAGTGCATGTTTTACATATTTCAATGATTGACTGATGAGACATTGGGGATAAATGTTTGAAACAAGGATTTTTTTCCTTAAGCGAAAGGTAATTAGGACCAACCCCTCTTTGTGAACAATGGCAGACATTGCAGTGTGGTGTAATAACCAACATGTACAATGTCAAGCGCAGCATATGCCCCTGACACTGTTCAGAAAATGGGCAATGGATGGAAATTAATATTTGTTAATGTTCTAATCCAAAAAGTGGGTATCCAGTCGCGTTAAACTGGGCTATCAATACACAAAAACAGAACCAAATCCGATGATCCATGCCCAAGGTACAAGCTGAAATGTTGATACACAGACGTAATTCAGAATCCCCCCCCCCCAAGTGAAACAAGAGCTGTAAAATTGAATGGACGAAACATGTAGTAAGTCGTTACACACCCCCCCCCCCCACGAGTTGTCCTATCAACACAACAAAGCACAACTCAATAAGAAGACACTTGCTCAAGTTACAGGTTGAAATGTTCATTCAGACACAACATTCACAAATGGCCGTGTCAAACAAGGGCAGTAAATTAAGTACATGTATGGTACCAGTAGTAATTAATGGACGGAACCCAGTAGTATATGCATATCCTTTCCTCCAACGTTGGCCATCACCATGCCAAAGGACAGCGAAATGCAATAATAAAGACATCCAAAGCATAATTTTTGTTATAGACACGTTTGTTATATCAATCAAATATCAGGCCGAAACTGGCTTACGAAATCTGAGATTTGTAGAAATGAGCCCTGTGACATTGTTTATTTTGCTATTTGGTAAAGTTGACAAAAATAAGTAACAAAGTCCAATAATTCTGATAAAAATGTCTGCTGACCTGGCTTGCAAACTCATTCTAGGCAACGGTCAGGTGAACTCATATAGAAAAAATGCTTGGAAATCAGTTGACATTTGTTCAAGTTATGACTATCGAATTTGGGACGGCTCGATACATGGGCAGACAGACGGATGGACAAAACACATTCCTATATCCCCCACAATTTGGGGGGGGGGGGGATAATAAATGAGTACTTGGCTATGCATTTAGAAAACATTCCCAATTATTGTATCAACGATTTTTAGTCACCTATGTAAAATAGACGTTTGTTCATATTCTGTGTTTTATTGGGATCTAAATTAAAGGTACTCTCATATACTCTGGATACATGGCAATTTATTGATATCATTATATTACATGCAACTATGGCAATAAAATCTTCATATTTTCAAAACAGGACATCACACCAAATTAATGGTATACAACAAAAACAAATTAGTGTCAGTGACATTTTTTTTTAATTAAATCATTGTTTTTATTATTATAAAAGTGTTTTAATAGTTTTTGCGTGTTAAATTGAGCGAGGAAATTGCATCTAAAAACAATATGAACGAGAGGCCGATCACGATCGGAAGATGACTAACCCATCCCTTGGCGATAGTAAATTGTTATGATCAGAATCAGAATCGTTTAATGTTGAATTATAGAGTATACTGTTATGATCTAAAGTAGTATATGACAAATGTACATAACAACCACTAATAACACAACTTATGGGAATGTATGAGTAAATATAGAAGGGTTAATATAACTAAACTCTAGTGTCTGTCACCACTATCATAGTGTAAGCAGTTCTATTCATGTTGTTGCAAATTGCCATGTGAGATATCAAAATAATATAATTATTTATTTAATGGAAAAGGTTAAGACATGGAATGGGTAAAAGGGGTTAAATCACCTATCTCTGCCCTGTTTGGTCCAATGTAGTCCCAGCATACAAGGACTTAGAGAGCTCCATTGGTCTAGTTAAATAAATTCAGTCCCTAAACAACCATGTCATACAACAATTCAATATGTAAATCAACTTGAAAATGATATGCAGGAAACACATGATTGGGCCCGAGATAAGTTAAAACAAGAGCAGAAGTATCGTAAGCAAAGATACGATCTGGCAGCAAAAACCCGAAAATTTCAAGTGGGTGATGTTATATATATGCTGGATTTGGGTTCCAGGAAGGGTCAAACTAAGAAATTAGCTCCTGTATGGAAAGGACCAGGGATCATTACACAAGTTCTAAGTACCTTTTTATTTCGGGTTCAGCTTCCCCGTAAATCGTAACGGTACATCACGATAATTTAAAGATCTGTAAAGACTGGATGTTGCCCGCATGGATAGAATGACATAAGTCTTTGGTAGAAACAAGGGGCACCGACACAGCAAGATTCTGTATCTGTAGGGGACCCGAAGTAGGGTTTATGGTTCAATGTACCCACTGTCTGGATTGGTTTCATGGGAATTGTGTAAATCTCACTGCCGGGGCAGCTGGAAAGCTAGATAAATACTCATGCCCCTATTGTGAAATAGCTCATCCTATGACTAATTAGTTGTTTATTTTGTTGTAGTAAATGACAAAAACAAATGAGCGACACGGACAATAATGGGGCCCCTGGGGCAGATCCCTCGGAAGAGGAGGGATCGCCCAAAAGATCTTGGGCGGCAGAAAGGCCGTCCAGATCTCCCACAAGGGGGGTGGCAGATATGTAGCTCAGCAAGGGTTACAAGTAGCCCCTCATGGGAGGGGCTACACCTTGCATTCAATACCGGACCCGCCGGGGACTGGACGGTCATCCTTGGTCGGGCGGTCCTCTTACAGCCGGCCTCCGGGGCCGAGAGGGCCCGGGCAGGGGCCTCGCACATATGCTGAGGTGGCGGCGGGTTAGGTGGCAATCGACGTCCCCGGCCCCCAAATCGGGGGGTTTGCAGAGAAACAGGTCATTGTCGGGTCCCCGGGAGAGGGGTCGACCCGGGGCTAAAGGGGGAGGCAGAAGTAAGAGTGTGGGGCCGTCGGGAGGCCGGCACCAGTCTCGGAGCGTTGGGCGGTGGGTGGGCACCCGGCACGGCAGCTCGCGCTGTGACGTGTGCGGCGAGGTCACCCGCCAGTTCCAGCGCCATGTGGAAAGGTGTCAATTCCCGTCGGCATTATGGGAGCAACACCTCAGCAAATGCGGACGGTTCTTATGACCTACGTGCGACCCTTAAGGGTAACATTGGGGGCCTTGGCGGGGGTGGTGGCTTGGGAGTGCCCTTTCCCGTTCCCTATCTCGAAGCCTATGAGGCAGCAAGTTGGGGAGCTGGAGAGGGCCTTCGGAGTCAGCCCAGCTAAGGCAACCAATTTTGATGCGTATGGGAGCGTGCTGGCCCACCCAGCGAACATTACTCTATTTCATTGGAGAGTACTTCGCTGGGTGGCAGCATGGTTGTGGCGGGCCAGTTTCGGGGTCAGTGGGGATCAGCGGGCAGCAACGCCCCGGGCCCCACAGGCCACGAGACCTGCCTCAGTTCTGCCGTCTCCCCGCAGTGTCGCGGGTGCAAACTCCCAAGCCTCGGCACAGCGGGCCCCCAGCCAGGCCAGGTAGTGAGCATGGCAGGGGGGGCATGGGGGAGTCCTCTAGGGTGGCGTCAGGACCAGGGGTACCGACTGGTGGAGCAATCCCCAGGTCGAGGCCCAGGGACTCTGGGCCATCCGGAGGGCAGCAGGAACTGGTGGTACCTCCTGTGGGGGGTAAAGCCGTTCCTGTGCGGAGTACCCCGCCCGCCAAGGTCAGTGTTCACGCTGTCGTGAGCAAATGTCGCAAATTGCGAAAGAAAAACAAAAGTGGCTCAAAGAAATTAGGTGTTTGGCTCTTAAAATGAATGCCGTCGGACAGATTAAGTTCAACAATCAGACAACAATATCCCGCCGCAAGGCAGTCTGAATGAAAGCACTCGCTATTTATTCTCGGCTTATGTCACAGCGACTGGATGTAATTGTATCGCGTACACTGAATGGTTTCGTATTTCTACTCGATAAGAAGACATTAGTGAAACAAAGGCCATGTGTTTCTCATTAACAGTAACATCCGCTTGTAATACTCGTTAGTTCATTGTGTTTTGATAGCGCATTTTACATAAGTACCAACACAAATGACCAAAGCTTCAACATTCAAATCCTAAACATGAATCGTAAACGAAAGTTAGATTTCGGAGATAGTGCGGAACCGTCTACTAAAATGAAAAAAGTGACCGATTTCTTTGGAAATCCATCCATAGAACGGACTCCTGATAAAACTGTAGTATGCGCTAAAGTAGTTGATTCGACAAATTCGGGTGATGCAACACCGTAAAAAATCAAATGAACAATATTATCGTTCACAATGCCACGAGAACGCCACAAAAGGATTTGAAGAAACGCTTCTTTAGAGAAGAATGGAAGTTAAATCGCCAGTGGTTGTCTTACGATGAAGACAAACGAGTAATGTTCTGTACAACATGGCGGGCTGCGGATGTTATCAACATGTTTGCATCTGGCTGTAATATCTTGAAGAAAGATTCCATACAGAAACATGAAAATTCCAAAGGTAGGCATATTTATTCATTCACATCACGCTTGATCATGATCTAAAACATCGCCAGAAATATGTATAGCAAATGTTTCCGTGTGATCGTAGTCTCCTCTTTGTTAATCTCTGCGTTTATTTGATCGCAGCACCTCCGAGTCAGTGATTTTGATTTCTTCAATTTGTATTCTTAATATACACTGATTAATAGCCTGAAGTTCAAACAGTGATCAAGACGAGTGAAGAACTGAGTGCATAATTATCATGAAGCGTACAATGGGAAGCAACTCTATCTACAAATAAATGTTTTTACACTCGTAAATCTCCGGTCAAATTCGTTAATCTTCATGGCAAATATCACGAATCTTATGAATATATCGATATTTGTTTATAATTAAATTAAATTAATTTATATATTACAAGTGTCTAATAATATAAATTTATTTATTTCAGGAAATAATTCTCACAGTGCTGCCATGCGAATAATTAGAGATGGTAAATCAATGAAAGACACGCAGAAAGTTGTATTGTCCAGGGCGGAAAAATCTATCACTGCCGTCATGAAAAATGTTTACTTCATGGCGAAAAACCACTTGTCCTACAGTCTGTTTGAAGGAATAAATGCACTGTGCATAGAACAAGGAAACATCGACCTATCAACTCTTCGGGTGGATAAACACACGACATACAGCCACAATCGGAGTGTAAATGAGTTCCAAGAAGCAATTGTTGCTGTTATCGATGATTCAATAATCGAGGAAATTAATCAAAGTTCGTGTTTCAGCATTATGCTGGATGAATCTACTGACATTTCAACCTCGCAAAATGTAGTCATTCACGGACGTTACTTAATTCGATCTGAGGGACATTACAACCCAAAGAGTGTTCTGCTCAGTGTTAAAGAGCTCCAGGATAGTGCAAATGCGGAAAATATTACGACAGCAATTCATTCCGTTCTTGACAGTTTAGGGCTGAATAAGGACAAACTGTGTGGTGTAGCAACTGATGTAGCTTCGGTGATTACCGGCCGAAAAAGTGGTGTCGCACAACGACTGAAGAATGACTTCCCATGGATGTTCTCAGTCCACTGCATAGCACATCGCTTGAACTTAGCAAGTTGTGATGCAGCTGACCAGGTGTATTTAACCAAATTCCAGAACACACTCAAATCAATATATTCATTCTTTAGCAGGTCACCGAAACATCAATGTGAATTGGAAAAAGTGCAAAAATTCTTTGATACCAACACGACAAAAATAAAGCAGGTGTGTTCAACTCGATGGTTGTCATTCGAAGGAAGTGTTCATTCCATTGTTGATAACTTGCCTAGTTTGCTCACAGTGTTCTTCGAGGATGGGAGTCCAAAAGCAACCGGTGTTTATAGAGAAATAGCATCCTACAAATTCCTATATGTTGCTCATTTCATGTGTGATGTTTTAAAACAATGTGCAATCCTTAGTATAACATTTCAATATTTGGTTATCGACTTCACCGACATTGATCCTCTAACGAAATTAACGATATCAAAGGTAGAACAGTTCTCAAAATCACCGGGACCTTGTTTGAAACGTTTTCTCTCTGAAGTGCCACCCAAACCGCGATCAGATCCAGATGCAGAAAATACGCACAGCTTTCCGTTACATGGGCATGACATAAAGGACGGAGAGAAAGTTCGTAAAGACGCACAATCAGCTTGCCGAAAGTTTTCTTCAGCATTGGTTGAAAATCTGAAAAGCAGGTTCACCGACAATGAGGACGCTGAAGTGTTGACTGGTTTGACGACAATTTTCGATCCAAACCTAGGCAGATAGCAAATATAATTCCAAAACTACTGACATTCAAACAACGGACCGACGAGGATATTACACTGGAAGACCTTACATCAAGTATAGAAACATTTCGAAGTGTGTGTAAGGGGAAGAAAGATATGAACGACATCGATGATCTTGTCCAGTTTGTTCTCCAAAGAAAGGACGCTTATCCCATAATTTATGACTTAGCAAAAAGACTATATTGTATACCAGTGTCGACTGTGGAATGTGAGAGGGCCTTCTCCTACCAAAACTTGATTAAAGATAAACGACGAAACAGACTTTCAGTGCCACATTTGAACTTGTTAATGAAAATAGCAATTGAAGGCCCTCCAATGTTAGATTTTAATTTTGGCAAATCATTTAATAAATGGTCAGATGTTAAATCCCGCAGAATTTTCAATGTGTGATTATTAATATTGTTCTCATTGTTGTTATTGTACATACCAGAACCTGTTATATTATATTATAATAAATATTTGATTTAATTAGCTTGTGTTGTTCTTTGAATATGTTTAAATCAAAGTGGCTCCAAAAAATATGGGTTAACAAAATGTGGCTCAAGTAAATGAAAAGTGGCTCAAAAAACATCACAAGTGGCTAAGGCGGTGGCTCAAGAAAATTTTGGGCCAGTGTGAACACTGGCCAAGGTTGCAAAGCCTGGCGGGTCTCGAACTTCCCCTCAGGCCGAAAGGGCGGGTCAGGGTAATAGGCCTGTCACAGCTAGGTTGGACCAGCCCCTCCCCTCCCTGCATTGGATGTACCTCCCCTGATGCAGGTGGATACTATTGGGTGTATGGGAGGCTTAGATAGGTCGCCCAATACCCGCACCACGGTAAGGCCTGGGGGGAATGGAGCCATGAAACTCCAAAGAACGATTTGATAATTAAAGTTGTTTTGGTTGAAACTCCTTGAGTCCATCTGATATTATGTGAGTTAACTCTAATTATGTGACTTTTTGTTTTATTTCATATTGTCATTATTTGGAAGATATGACGTCATGCACGGGGTGCACGTGGAGGACACCACAAGTTCCTTTGGTTGCGACTTAATTAATGTGATATATTTGATTTAACTGAAATGCAATGACTTTTTGTTTTAACTCATTCTATCAATATTGAGAAGAAATGACGTTCGTTTCGTGGTAGCTACACAGGTAAATCACGCTGCAACATACAGATATTGATCAATATTCTGTTCAATTTGAACAAACATCAAGTGCACCCATATTATTCAGTCCATATAGGCACAAGCACTAATCACCCGAGTTTGCATTTGCATTGTGATTCGCAATATCAGATGACAACTGTCTAAACCTAAATTAGGCTTTTATTCATAGCATCATAACCTGTAAAATATGATATGAAGCTCCTCCAATTGTATACGGAATTTATCAACCTCGTCCACTAAATTCTATTTGAACCTCAGTAAACCTCGACTCAAATAGAATTTAGTAACTCTGTTAATAGATTCCATATAAAACTGGAACTCATTTTAGAAGAACTTTCATTGGTTTGATACCAGTTCAATGAATACGACATGTTCCTAGTCTTGATATAAAATGGCTAGCAGCAATTGTTAAAATGTCGCTTGAGCAGCAGTTGGTGATTATGTCCTGTTTTGGTTGGTGTATGTATGGCTATTTCCAGCGGAACGAATACGACCCCAAGTGACTTTTCAGTTGTGTGCATTGTAAAAGACTGTTCGAATGTCTTGAAAAATTGTGTCATTTATAATAAAAACAATTACAATTCTAACGGAGTGTTCCAACTCTAGTCCTTGATTTGATATACATGTATATGTATAATTAACACAAAATGACCACACCCTATAAATAGTGGCATGAATGCAGAAAATGATTCTTTCGTTTTAATTTTGAAAATGATTATAAATTTGCGCTCTTACATGTAGAGGGTGCGCGAAGTTAATATCTGCATGAATTTAAAGTACATTAAGGTACTTCATTTCAATATTAACGGCATATAATCCAAACGCAGTGTGAAAATAATGAGAATATCTCCAATTGTCTAACAAATATTGCGATGTAACTATTAATAACAGCTCCCACTGATAATATATATCATCTTGGTCAAGGATATATGAGTCAATATCAATTTTGGTCAAAATTTATGTCCTCGGTGGATGATGAGTGCATAATGCAACGTGCGGATCCCAAATATTGTTCCCAGTGTGCATCTCTATCACTGTCACAACATGCACACACAAATAAGCGTGATGTTCGGGTATATATGTATGTAATGGGCTCATTCATGGCCAGATTTGACCAAAATGGCCTGTCCCCAGGAAAATTTTACAGGCTAAAATCGAAATTTCGATATATTAACTACATGCCACAGAGAAAATCCTCTGGCATATCATTAGTTTAGTTCTTGATATAAACCACCCAAAATTGAACTTAACTAAGTGAAAATTGCTCAGAAACTTTGTACCTCAGCATTTTGTCTCTCATGTAACGAAGTGCTATTTACTTGACATAATGACGTATACCTGATATTTATAATCTCCGTATTTTGTTCTCTGTGATGCTGTGTACGTCACAATATCGGAAACGCATGTCGTCTGAATCAAAAAACAACTTGCGATAACACAATTATATAATAGGTAGGTTGACCCCCTCGCGTACTTTTCAAAGTCGTCTTTTAAATAACGCATGTTTGTTCGCTATAACATATCTATAATTATATTTCAAATAAATGTCTCCGAAGCCACTGTGGTGTATTTTATACTTCCCTATTTTCACCATACTGGAGGGAGAACTCATTGAATGCCGTGACCAGAATGGTCTGTACTATCTCTACTGTAACGTTCTCTGCTGTAACAGGCCAAAACGTTACAGGAGAGACCAATACTGTAACGAAAGGGGAAGGATGACGTTTACAGAGGCTGTGAACACACTCAACACCAAGCTGAAATATCTAGAGGGTGTAACTGGGGTCTTGTTCTTCTTTCAGATTACAAAATGTGTTTGATTTGGAAAATATTATCATTTACGTGCGTCGATGTTTTGAATTTTCGTTACATGAAAGATATGTTTATGTTACATTAAAGATGTTCTTATGTGGTAAGTCGATTTTGCATTTCATGTGATTGTTATGAAACCATGATAGTCGGGAGAAAACATCAATTATAACGAGACTGTTACTTCGTATTAGTTATTCCTTCGGTTGCAACATGATTCCATGTACGATCTAACTCAAATCGAGTGGCCGTTACAGTAAATACAACAATTGTTATCCAGAGGAGATGCCTGTGGCATTTAATAATTTTTTCTCTTTTCTTTGCCGCGGAAATATATCACACGATATACATAATATTTAATTGGTTATGTTTGTCTTTCAACTCGAACTATTTTTCTGGTTTGGATAATAGTAACCTTTCTAGTGTTAAATTTGGAAATTAGTGTTACACGAGGGATGTATGTTATAGTAAGGATATTGATACGTTGTGAGTTGATTATGCGTTAGGGGGACGTCTTTTAAACAATGTGGCCATCCCAGATAGCATGACTACGTTGGGCCAACGTTGGCATAATGTCGACACGGTTGGCATTAGGTTTGGTTGGGTTGATGTTGTTGGCCCTTGGTGTTGGCCCAACGTATTCCTCCCAACCGTTGGAAATATAACGTTGGCCCAACGTTGTGCCAACGCGAACATGCCAACGAAATTATCTGCAGTAAATTGGTTGGGTTGGCGTGGTTGGCCCTTTGTTGGCCCAACGTATTCCTCCCAACCGTTGGAAATATAACGTTGGCCCCCAACGTTGAGCCATCGCGAACATGCCAACGGAATTATCTGCAGTAAATTGGTTGGGTTGGCGTGGTTGGCCTTTGGTTGGCCCATGTATTCCTCCAAACCGTTGGAAATATAACGTTGGCCAACGTTGTGCCAACGCGAACATGCCAACGGAATTATCTGCAGTAAATTGGTTGGGTTGGTGTGGTTGGAACTTGGTTGGCCCAACGTATTCCTCCCAACCGTTGAAAGTATAACGTTGGGCCAACGCCAACACGAAAATGGAATTTACTGTACACATCACATTGGTTGGGTTTACGTTGTTGGTCCTTGGTTGACCCCAATTAAGGTATTCCTCCCATGCAACAATTGGAATTATAACGTTGGTCCAATGTTGGGTCAACGCTAACAGCCTCATGGCAGTCCAATTACATATAGCGTACATACATGTGATATAAATCTCAACGATATGCCGATACTTTATGTTCCGTAAACACACGTACAATAATTGCTGACACAATATATGCTACGATGTGTCATGAAATACATTGGATGGTGTCGGTTGGTATATCGTTGGCCCAACGTAATGCCAACGTAGATGACGTAGAAAGCTCGGACGTCAAACTCTACGCGCGTGCACACAACGGATCACGCGTCTGCTTTTCTTATTGCGCGCTTTGTTCTGGTTCTCGTTCAGTGTTGCTGCTGGTATTGATTTGAGCAAATAAAGGATTCAGTTTCTTTAATTTGGAATTCAAGGATTTGTTCGCTCTGTAGATGCCGCCATCGGTCATCGAGTCGCTATCCGAGGTAGGTTTACGTTTGTGAGAAACTACTCTTTTGTGTAAAACTAATTATTTTTCCCAATATTTTTCTCAGAATCAAAAAGTTCTGAATGTTTGCACGGCGTACAAATAAGTTATAGCGGAGAATACTTATTGACATGCATAGTAGTTTCTCACAAACTTGAATCAGATAGCGACATGGTGGCTGAAGGTGGTAACTGAATTATGAACGGATTATTGGATATGCCACAAAAAAAATACAAAATTCCCCAACGTTATGCCAACCAATTTAGTTTGAGTTCTCAACGTTGTCCCTCCATTGGGTCAACGTTATGCCAACCAAAGGGTTTCGTTTCCAACGTTGGGCCAACCATGTGGTCTGGATGGGCCAACGATCTGTATATGTCGTCCAACGTTGGCCCAACGTATAGGCCCAATGCGTTGGCCCAACGTTGACCCAAATGAGCAACATTACGTTGGCCCAAGTGGTTGTGGGTGGTGAGGAGATATGTGAGGAGGTCGAGCAAGGTAGCGTGGTCAGTGAAAGTTGTGAGCAGAGTGGTGTGCGTGTCGATGTGACTGTTGTTGATGAGGACGTAGTTGATGGAAGCTGGGTTGAACACGATTATTGCAAGAATTATGAGTCGAGCATGCACCAAGGTTCACAGGTAGAGGTTGCCGCGGAAATACAGGACGAGCAGATATGTAAGAAGACGGTGGTTGAGCAAGGTGTTGCATTAAATATTCTAACTGCTTTTGCTGGCCGAAAAAATGTAATGACATTTCTTGGTATAATTATGATGAAGTGATCTCGTTTATTCCAGATCCACAACTGATCGAGGGGTCACACCACATAGTTGTATTATATTTAAACACAAACGAGTGTTAGTGTACGTTCATATTATGTCATCTGATAAAGCAAGGGATAGAGTGTTCACCCGACTATAACCAATGTCTATCGTGTAACGACAATTCATTTACTATAGCACAAGACACGATGGTATTCAGTTAACAATATTCGTTATACCATATGTGTAATAAATGTGTAAAAAACAGTGGGGCATTTATTATGAAAAGAAATTCCACAAATTGAACCTCGTTTTATATAATAGCCTGTATATATGCTATGCGCCTTTTTTGTCAATCGTGTAATCTTTACTGTAACGCACATCATATAGATATAGAAATACGCGTCAGAAAACATCATTAAGTATTTGGGACATGAATTCTCGCGAGAATCGCCATAATATTGAATTTGCACTGATGCCAGTACATGATTATGATACCTATATGTATACAAATGACATTTTGCATATGACTGTCAGTTGTGTAACGTTGTGGTCCTTACTGTAACAAAGCCTATTCCTACATCGTATACCAAACGTCAGATATCCTGATTGTGTAGTTCGTCGCTGTATTTTCTTTATGAACAACAGGTTTTATCAACTTGTTAGCATATTTCGTAAATCTGGATTTCGACATGGCTTTTATACAGAAATTTATCAGATATTGTCCACCCCGTAGCAAATATGTCTTTCGTGTTGCGCTGAAGTCAGTCGTGTAACACATATTATTTTTTCATATATAAATGAAACGTTATATATTTCAATTCCAGTTTTGTTCAATATTTGATGGACAAGGAGTGTCCGATTCAATATTATGTTAGAAAGTGTGTGACATTTGATTATCTTGATTTAATAAAGTTTAATGTTGTGTTGAAATTAAATTTTTCTTAGAAAAATGAGTTCCATTGTGGCCCCCATTGAAAACCAGCAATACAAAGGGTAAATGTTTTCTCGATCTATGCATTACCGGTCAATACTCAATTCGGATCAAAAAGTACTCCAATATCTCTATTCTGAAAAATGATATCCCAGATGACAATACTGTTACAGAAGAGACATAATTTCCAGACATCCACCATTCATAGCATCATAAAATATCAGTGCTGGATGTTTAAGCTCGAACATCAGTTTCTTCCAGTTCAATAGCTATATATCTCGAAATGACAACAACTTTCCCCATTATCGGAACTAAAAAAAATGCCATGTGGCATATCTGTAATTTTGACCAAAATTGATATTGACTCATATAGTGTAACATATATCACAAATGGAATTTATTTATTTTGAACAGAAGAGGAGACATAACTCCTGCAAGTCCTCTACCATCTATTAAAACTATTTACATCAAAGTGGACATTTGTTATAATTTAAAAAAAATTATTTTCTGGCCAAAATGTGTTGGATACTAAACTACCCATATTGAATATAATATTCAGTAAAACAAAATGGACTACCATTATTATTCGCTCTCAAATGGCGGTATCCATGTGTCATGCGCATGACTGACACACTCTAACATGAATATTTTGCCATTGCATTGTTTCCCTGTTGATTACTTTATGCTGGCCGTGTTGTGGGACCATTGTAACCCACGAATACGTTGCATGCAAACCATGCAATTCAATGTCACTGCTGATAAATTCGGTGCGTTTAAAACTGCAAGTAATAAAACATTTAAAATGCCCAAAAAATTACAATTCACAGAATTTATCAGTTCTGTTCTCTAATATCTAGTTCACCAGACCAAAATTCCCACGCCCGAACGGGTTATAAACACGTTTTAAACAAAGTTTCTAATAAACATTGTAAACCACGTGATACAAGTAGTCTTGTCAGATATTCCCTTCACTTCATGAAACCGAAGCATAATGGAATTAAAAGTATAAAATGAAAGGATCATTTTCTGCAGTAAGAAGCCAATCTGATCTGATATTAAATTATGAATTAGATAGAATTTTGAGAAACATTTTCGATGAACTCATGACCTCTCAAAACATATTTTGATTAGTTTACAACGCCAATAAGGCTGAGATCAACATCCTTATATTACATGGTAAGTATGTTGACGATATAGTTTATTATATATTTGAACTAGTCTGTCTTTGAAATTACCGCTACTGTGATGTGGTATTGGTTGTAATATTACGTAGGTTTGACGAGATTTGGTCGTATTTCAAACGAGCTGCTGAAGGCAGTGCGTTTGATGCAGCGATCTAATCTTGACAACGTGATGCACGACTGTTACACCATGGGAGGGTATCAGTGACAAGTCCAAACACAATTCTTTGGATTCATCTCTATATTCTTCAATGATAATATCCCATGCATATAACAATACAGCTCTGCATCAAATTTATCTCTGCCATGTCTCTGCAGGCCAATTCCTGCCTTCCCACACACAATCAAATCTATCTCTGCAGACTATCATGCAGAACTCTCTCACAATATCTCTCTGACCTATATACATCACATCAGACAACAATGGGTTGTCAATTAACCCCCTCACCATAACAACGACCCATCCCACTTCACAGAAGTAATAACAGGTTTAATATATGACATGCTGTACATTTATAGCATCCAAACTCTCCGTGCCCAACATAACCTTTATATCTGTTTGGATCCATTTAATTAGTTACTATAAAAAGACTTTTTAGCTTAACTTGACTAGTCAAGAAATGTCCCGCGTCTGTTGGTGTGTACGTCCTAATCTTTGATCACGGGCTACAGACTATACCACTTCATCAATCATCATGAAATTTTTCATTCATTTTGGGGTCGTTCGGCAAAAAAATCATGATCAACAGCGGCCATTTATTTTGGATTTGACATTGACATGTAGATGAGGACGAGGTGTTTTCTTGCTAATCGGCCCAAAACATGGCCGCCGTCGGCCTTTTGTTTCTCAGTATTACACTACATGTAAATCATTAGCATGGACCACAGACCGTATCTTTTGTCTTATCATCGTGAAATTTGTCATAGATGATGACATTGACATGATCAGAACGAGTTATTTTGGAGTTTGGCAACAAAAAAAACACGGCCGCCAGTGGCCATATTGGTTTTCAGAATTACATTGATTAGCACGGGCTACATGTCATGTCGTACCATTGGTCTGATCACAACCATTTGTTACAGAATGTGACATTCACATGTATAGATGAGAATGAGATGTTTTCGTATATCATGTATGCCGCCTCGTTTGATGATGCTTATATGGACCATGGTGGATAAACAGAAAAACAGCAGCATGTTGCCAAACCATCATCAATAGCATGATATGGGCCGACAGTGAAGCGTGTGAAACCAACACATATTGTAATGAATGCTTTTCAAAGAGTGCAGTCCGCACAAAATATTACAAAAAATAAACATTAAGTGAAGTTAGTGAACAAATTATTAAATATTAATGAGATTTCTATTGAAATATTTCAAAATAGGTTCTGCTGGCTTCTGATTTGCGCAGCGACACATCTCAAGTCAAGAACACATCGGCTTTGCGGGCACGATATTGTATCTTTGCATCCACTTGTTTTAGGGATTTTCTGCATAGGTTCGGCAATTGGGGAACTTGACAGGATACAACTTTGTTAAATTCTAATAAAACATTCTCGTGGGAAATTTCGTCCCCAGATCTTTTATACGTGTCACTTATAATGATCTCAAGTAGACACGATTCCAACTGTCCACCCTACATTCGAGAGTTCTTCACTATTTTTCAGCAAGAATATTTCTCCCGATTGTCTTTCATAAGACGTTTTCCGTGGTTAACTCCGGTGGAGACATTGTGACACGATGTGTAGTTCTTTAGACTGTGTTCGCTGCAAATTTGAACTCCAGCTACAGCGTTATACTGATTAGCACAATTAACACACCGACATTCAAGACAAGCTGACTTGTTCTTGAGGCATTCACATCGACTTTTATATGTGGCAATTCCACGCCAAACAGCTATTTTTTTTATTAAGACGTTCTTTGTTAACAATACCCTGCATATGCTTATAATCTATTAATTTGATGTATACATTTATATAAAGTGACTTATAGGTCCTATGTGCTAGGTGTTATAACTTTATGTTATGTAATATAATAATGTATAATATCAAATTACACATGCCATATAGTAATAAAATTATTCTATTCTATTTTAAAACAAGAATAGTCATTGACTCATGGGGCGACATGTCATTAACAATCTCTTATTGCCCTGATTCCATTCATATCAATTTTAGGGTCGGTTGCCAACTTGAAATAATTGGTTTTATTTCACCTTATTGATAATTCATAGAAGAGCATATAATATATATTTATGTCTTAGGTTTTCAGGGTTGATTACTCCCGACTGCGACTTTGATGATCGAAGACATTGAGCCATATCTGTCGCACGAAATGAGTGTTAATTCTTCTTCTGACTACGTTTTAAGTTCCAGTTCGTCAGATACAGATGACTTTGTTCATTACAAAAAGATGAAAAAAAAGAGTAAATTGTGAAAACGTAAGATTTCCGACAGTGATAGTGACTGATGAAAACAAAAAGTGTTTAACAGTTAGGTGATATGTTCACCAGTTGAACGTTCGCCAGAAGCGATGATGATATGACTTGAGTTCTTTCCAGTGTTAACAGCAATGGCTGTTAATCTTCAATGTGTTCAATCGGACTGTTCTGAATCCTGATGACAATTTCAGTGAAAGTGATGAATGATGTAATACGAGACATTGAAAATCCTGATATATACCGGTATGTAAGAGACATCATCTGATGTGAAACTACAAAACAAGGGAAGAAGAAAAATAATAGTACTCAAGGAATATTACCAGGAAAGGAGATAGTTGAATCGTTGTGTTGAAGTATGAATTGCTAAAATCGTTCTCACCTGGAATACTTAGTTTTTTGGGGACTAAAACACATGAGACTTGACATTTTATAACAATATTAATATTTTCCATTAAATAAATAAGTGTACATATACTCACCTAAGTTCCGTTAACTGTATTCAATTATTATTATCCGCAATTATCTGCCAACACCCTGACAGACATTTTTACTTCTCATTTCTTAAAATTTACTCAAAATGTTCTAAAATACTAATTTACAGAATATAATTATACCGTAATTGGGTACTGTCATTGTCAGAGTAAATATGAATGAGATTATAAGACCGAATAACATAATATTATAATACCAACCCTCATACAGCTGTTTGTTCAAAACATGGCATGTTGCCATTCATAATTTAGTTTTTGAGGCTCAAAATACCATATGAGGTTATTTCTGTTCTTGACTTGTGTGGTCAGTCAAAGTTTTTTGCTGTTCTTCATTTATCTTAAGGCCTTATGAGGTTATTTCTATGATTTTAACTTGTGGGGTTAACCCCAGAAAGCAGTCAAAGTTCATGTCATGCTTCATATCACTTAATATACCTTACGACGTTCTTTATTATATTATATCTTAAGGCCTTATGGGGTTATTTGGTGATGCCGTGGTCTAATGGTTGCAGGCTGAACTTGTAACATCAGGACGTTGTACCCCAATATTTCCTACAAAGACACGTTCCACACTGAACTATGTGGTTATTCGCTTTGCGTGTATGTATAAACGTATAGGGAGAACCTTGCCTCTAGGTTACCAAACGGTACGACATTTCTTCGGTACGGAAATTATATTATTATATTATGTTATGTTATACCGGAAGTTGCAAACCGGAAGTTATATTTGGTAACCGGATGTACCTTTTGTCTCTGGCCACGTGATCTTATCTATAAATTGGAATTTACAGGTAAGAATCAGTCTTTTTCTCCTTTACGCAGTCAATGGACGTACAGGGAAGAACTTTGCCTTTCTTTAAAAATTTAAAAACAATTTTAAACAATGTCGTGTCTCACTTGTGGGCGCACTAAATTGGATTTTGACAACCACACTCCTTGTGTGTTGTGCACCGGCTGCTCACCGACTAACCGGTGTACAACATGTCGGAGTTGGGTTAGGACCCGTTGGAATTTTCCAAAGCATATATCATTTAAAGAATTTGTAGAGTCCTTTCGATGACACTTTTCATTCGAAACCAGAATCTGAATAAAATGCAACTTGAGACATGTTATGCAAACGCGACACGAAACTTGAACCGTAACATATTTGTTATCGAATTGTTCTTTTTCAATGGGAGGGACAATCTAGATGAACAGCGCGGTTTTCAGTTTCAAAGTTCTTAAATATATTTTTAATTTCAGCTAATGGTTCCATTTCCGTTCAACACCTCATAAACGTATTGAGCCGTTACTACGATACGGAGACAACACATTGGTCCATAATGCGTTGCATCGATGACGGATTCACTGGGGCCAGAGTCACAAAAATGTTTTCACCAATGAGAGAAATGATGCTTCGCTGCAAGCAGGGACATACTATTCGGGTAAGAAACGATCACACATAATTTCCTGTACTATATATGGAACTCGCATCAACTCACTGCACTACGTGAATGGTTTAGTTCCCCAGAATTTTAACTTAACCATTAGACTATTGACTATAAAACTTAACACTAGACTATATTTTAATGACAGTTGTATTATGGTTCTGGTTTAGTGTCGTAAGACACCTGGAAGTTCAAATTGAACGACCAAAGTGTACTATATATTTGAAATCGCTAACATTTTCGGAGCGATTCTCTCTCTCAGATTGTGTCTTAGTTCCAATGTTTTTTCCCAAAATGCTTTAACTGACAGTCACTGAAACAGACATGGAATGATTGTGATCTTTATTTTATTTCATTTTAGATCGATCCTACTCTAATTGGATACAAACCATTGGTAAGCGACCGCGTGACTTTGATTCATTTTACCAACCGAGAAGCCTTGGCAAGTATTATGAAAAGTGGTTTAAAGAGAATGGAAAGGCAATTTTTGCATCTGGCTTATTGTTTAGACCACCGACGTCACCAAGAAATTATTTATAGTAAGTATGAATTATTTGTAATCAGTGTATTTTCCTCAAAGTGATATTGACACGGCCGATGGTATAGGACCACGGTGATTAAATAGAAGTCTTCCTTTGCATGGTTATTTTTACAAATGTTATATCAAAATTCACAACACATTGTCATTTCTACAATTTATAATGCGGTTCAGATGATGTTATATATTGAGGGGCATGGCAAATTTTCAGCGATGTTAGTATAATACTAAATTCATCCAGTTGACATATATTGCCTATGTAGTTACTTCTCGGAAAGTTCCTACCCCGAAGTACAAGTCCATAATATGTCGGTTATATATGTTGGTCATAAATAGTTGTATCCTCACACATATTATACACTTATAGTCGAGGAAGTAAAACAATAATGCTTACATGTAATTATCAGCTAAAACTGCCCACAATTATCTAGAATTACTGAACTGACTAATTTTTATTTTTCACAATTAAGTGCAATGAATATTCTTATGCGCTTTCAGGATGGAGGAAATCCATAAAAGTGTGGTATAATTTGGATTATAAATATACCTGTATTGACTCCTTTATACAGCTAGGTAAGTCCAACCTTAATAGTGTTCTGGGTTCAGATTGGGATCATTAGATCTGGTTCTGCATGACCTATTTTGGGTCAGTCAGTGATTACTGATAGCCTCAGTGCTCCAATCTTAAGAGATCATGACTGACCCAGAGGTGTGATTGATTGTGTATTCACCCTAAAAGCATGCAGTTCCCAGCTGATATCTGAACCCAGGTGGGCAAATCAGTTGACTCTTAAACATGCAGTGAAGTAGACTTGCCCAGTGTTGGCTGGAATGGCTGTCAACCTGCAGAGACGAGGCCGGCCTCATCGTGACCAGGGTCACTCATGACAGGAGTTGGGGTGTTTCAACAAGGTGAGTAACACAACCTAGCTTAGATCACCCGTTCTGTGGAGAGATACCCAAATTCTCCATAAAAGGGGGGGGGGAAATGTTTAATGGATGAAATTTGTTGATGGATTGGGGCACAAATCCGCATTTTCCCCATTTCCTCCATTTCTATAATGTGGTCTTTGAAACATATCCAGCAATTCCGTTATAGTTAAGGAGTCACTTATATTGGACATTACAGTACTTTGGGAAATGTTTAATGGATGAAATTTGTTGATGGATTGGGGCACAAATCCGCATTTTCCCCCATTTCCTCCATTTCTATAATGTGGTCTTTGAAACATATCCAGCAATTCCGTTATAGTTAAGGAGTCACTTATATTGGACATTACTGTACTTTGGGTGTGATAATATTTATAAGTTCCCATCTCTATTGCAGGTCAAATTTCTCTTGGACATGGGCGCCGCAGAACCCGAGCCAAATCTGTGGTCAACTGGGCCACACTCAAGCAAGGGGACACAATTTATTTTGTGTCTGACAGAGACTGCGACCCAACCCGAGCAGAGGTTTATACCGTCGACCATTACCAGCGTCAGCTAGAGGCAATCGATGAAAATGGAGAGCACCATGAAATTGTCAACGCGAACATTAGAGCCAAAGGTACCATATTTGTTTATATAATTTGCCTCTTGATCACCGACAATGCAGTGTAGATTTTGACGATAACAGCATATACATGTATACGCGACATTTATGATCGGTGTAAGAACAAAACTGCTTATACATATTAATCTGTTCTGTCTAGTGCTTAATGTGATTAAGGCAGTGTCCACCGCGAACACAGGCCTTGCCATTAACCAAGTACCCAACCACTGGTCTGGAATTAGAACAATGCATGTTTGATAAATATATAAAAATATTTTTGGTGTACCATTCAACAAACTAACTCTGAGCACGTTTTCCTTTATTCCAATCTATCACCCTGCGGAGTGTGTGCACAACCTCATTGTAAAAAATAAAAAACATCTGAACATAGAACTTCAGTGTCGTCACCAACTTTAAAGTTACTCAGAAACAAGACATATTCAGAAATATCATATTTATATCCGGTCTGGGGAGTGAATTCAGCATGCCCATGCAGCTTGACATTGAAACGCATGGCCTTGACATTCTATCTTTGAAACTATTCGGGCTATCGGGTTGAAATTTTGTGAACTCGACTCATATTATTTGCGTTTCAGGTAATCCATCAAAACGCTGACGAACGGTGAAAAAGAGCAGAGCAAGCAACCATCGCCTCAGCCACCAGCACCAAATCCGATATACGACGAACAGTCATTGCCAGACTCATGTGCACCATCAGTATGTTCCGTTGGTTTATCACCAACAAATACTTATTCACGTTGGTGAGATAAGTGACGTAGATGACCAACCATTCGGTATCATCATAAAGAACATTACCAAAGTCAACGGTTGTTTAGTGTCACAGAATGGCGGCATTAATCAGAGAATAGAGGTAACAACAGATGTAGGTATTTTGAAGAAAACAAATATCAAGTTGAATAACCAAAATGACCGCAAATTTGCACAAACCTTAAACACCAAAGGTCATGATTTATATTCGTCGATCGCCTGTCAACAAGAGATACGCAGGTCCCTCATAGCACTTAACCTCTCGAAGGAGAGATCAGTATTGCGCTGAAAGGTTCCATTGGCAAACGCCAGATTAATTTAGGAATTTTTCAAGCCAGTACTGATCATGCCATTCTGAGATTGAGTGTTAAAGAGAAGAAAGTCCAGTTTAGCTACGAAAAAGACACTTGTTCTCTTGGTGAACTGGACTCTCTCCTCGGAGAGGCCTGGGATCTCTTGGTGAACTGGACTCTCCTCGGAGAGGCCTGGGATCTCTTTGACAAGTGTCATTTGACACATTTTGTTAGTCATGTCATCATCAAGCTGTCGAAAGATTTGATCATGTCAGGCGTCATCCGTTGCTCTGTGTATCGTGGCAACAAACTGCCAGTTACCAATTATAGGGTAGCTATAGGAAGGTACATCGAGCAGGTTTCAAATGCTTGCCAGGCATCAATTTAAGTTAATTTGTCAATAGTGATTTCAGTCTGTTTATTCTCATGTTTTTTAGTTTGCCATATAATAGTGCATAAAATCATGGAAGCAAGTGTTGTTGACATAGACAGAATCACCAGTGATATGATAGTTCGCGATAATCGCGATAATCTTTCTTTTCCGAAATTCAGCGTGCCTCACGTTAAAAAACATGGGTATAAATTAATTGATGCATTTCTGTCTAAGGATATGAAAAAAAAGATGTGTTTAAATTGACTGGTAAACATAGAACTCACATATTAATTGATTGTGCTCTGTGCGTTTTGGAATATTGGACAAAACATCACTCCATTCAACGAGCCTTATGCTGATGTCCAACAAAAAAATTCCGAGCTGTCCGCAGCCGCAGTACATAATGAGAATACAGAAACACAATCCGATCATTTAGTCGCTAGTGGTTCATTGACTGTCAAGTTCAAATTTGACCTCCCATCCTGGGCAAAGTGCACATAGTGATACAAATGCCCCTGACCGAAATTCTAACAACGTAATCAGTCGTTCCACAGAAAGTTCACATAAGAGGCATAAGGGCAGCCTGATAAAAAAAGAGAACACAATCCAATCATTTAGTCGCCAGTGGTTCATTGACTGTCAACGACACGATCGTGTCATACATTTTGAAGGACGGAGAAATGTTCTTAAATTGTAAACAGATTATGTCGGCCGTTGGACTCTATTCTCAATTGAAGAATCATGGATACAAATTTATTGATAAAATTTTACATGAATCTAATCAAAATCTGTCAGAGTGTTTTATTTTTGAAAACAAAGCAGGCAAACCAAGAACACATATCAGACTTGGCACATTACAATTAGTTTTAGCAGTAAAGAAGAGTATTAATCATTTAAACAGCTTAACATCATCACTAGCAAAAAAGGTTTGTCAAGATTCAAGTTCAAATTTGACCACCTCCCATCCTGGGCAAAGTGCACATAGTGATACAAATGCCCCTGACCGAAATTCTAACAACATAATCAGTCGTTCCACAGAAAGTTCATAAAGAGGGAAAGGGGGGGGGGGTGGGGCAAAAAAACGATTTTGAAAATATTGAGGGGTGCTTTGAAACTGAGACCCAGAGACGAGGGCAAAAAAGGCAAAGTTATTTCTGTTAAAGATTTCACTAAATACCTTAGTTCAATAAAAATTGATAAGTCGTCAAACTTGCTTTCTGAGATTTCTGAAGAATACATGACTAGCGAATACCAACTAAGATGTTTGATTTCTTCCAAACAATACCGACAGAGGCTATATAGGCTACAGAGGCTATATAAATGCATTTGTCAGAGGCTATGCATTACTTCATCGGCATTTACTCAAATTAGCAAATATGAATCTATGCCAATATTGCTTCTTTTACATACAGCCACGCCAACATGTTTTAACATGTGATTTGTGTGGCGAAAGCCAACATAGGACTTGTGGGTCGGTGCTACCCATCCACCTATATAGGCGGGCCAGAAGAGGTCTTTTGCCAATAGCGTTTGCCTGTTGCACCTGCGCATCCTCGGATGGTCAGTTCCGAGAGGGCCTGTGGGCTGTGATAACGAGGTAAGACAATTTATTGTACATTTGGAAATACATGAATCCTCCTGTGGATTGTGATTATGCCCCATCCTCTGTTATAAGCAATTCGTGATTATTATATTGGTTGAAAATGTGTATTTGCCGTTCTATTCTATTTTTTTTTTGGTATTGTTGTATCCAGGTGTTTTTTTTAATAAATTATTTGACTCTTGATGTTAAACTAGGTCTTGTTGTGTGAACGCTTTTTCTGATTGGCATTTGCTAATTTCTAATTGTCTAAATCCACCGTTGTGGATCTTCTAATATATAATCAAGGCTATGGCTAGTGTTATAATCTCTGATTTGTGAACATGTGTGTAAAGTTGAATCTATTCTCAGTTCCAGATCACCGACTCCAGAAATGGTTGGACCACGGTGTTCAACACCGAAGATGAACAGGGACAACAGTCCATTAACGCTGCCACCTTCGCCAATGATACCAGCAGATATAAGCATAATCGACAATGTCACAGTGTAATATCAGTCGAAAACAACACCCAACACATGTATGAATGAATGTATGTGTGTATGTATGTGTGTATGTATGTATGGATGGATGGATGGATGGATGGATGGATGTATAAATGTATTTATGTATGTTAAACTTGTTGTATGTTTGTGATTAGTTTATTTATGATAGTAAATAAAACGTTTTAGCCCAGCATACTTTTCTGTTTCATTCACTGAATTTCCGATGGTCGCCACGCAGAAATCCTGATGAATAAAAAATAGTAATGAAAAGAAAAGAAATGGTAATTTTAACAAACAACAGTTGAAACCCATTTCTCTCCCGATCTCTTGCTCAGCTTCTCTCCCTTTATCATATTTATAATATGATCCAACAGTTTCTATATATACATGCATATTAGTATTCGGCTATGCCCTTTACTTTATTTTAATAAATATTCTTGTCGAAAAAAAATGCTTATTAGAATATATAGATCTTTCCGATAAATAACAAACATTAGAGATACAAAAGGCCTTCAAGTTCTCGGTGTGAATATCCTAAAAGGAAGAAAAACATATATTTTGGGTTATCAAAAACAACTGTTACCGCACCACCATAACTAGCATCAAGGAAGTAATAATTATTTAATTGAGAGATTTCCGATGAATGGCAACAAGCCATATTTACGAGTCATGACTAAATTCTGAAATTATCCATAAATCGGCTTTGGTTAAGAGGTCAATTATTTAGGGCATTACCGTACAAACTCTAATATTTTTCTACATTCTTTGACAATTTTATCATTTTTAATATGTGTTAAGCCAATGCATTCTCTTATATATGCGAGGCGACCTATGGTCGACTCGCATATATAAGAGTATGCATTGGCACAGGGCCGCTCTGTTTGGTAAAGGGTTAAACCGATGAAGTACGAGTAAAGTCTTAACATTATGTGGCACACGCGAAATGAATCGTAATCAAGAGAGCAATAGAAAATTGTTCCTGGCGAGATCTATCGCTATAAATCATACTTCTTAATGCTCAACGAATCGTAAAACAGAAAAAGCAAGTGGTCACAATTAGCGGCAGCATTCATTAGCATATTACTGTCACAACATTATTTGACATGTACACCAAGACATGACTTGTAATCATCAGAACAACAGACCATTGTCCCTAGTAAGACATATTCACAAGTCCTCCTAATTGATCGATGCTCAGTGAATTAAGAAACTGACAAAGCACGTGGTCGCTACACACATGGCGGCATTCTTTGAAGTTCGCTTTATTGAAGTGAGCGACATATCGATGCTGGCTTCAGCGCAGGGTCAAAGTGCATATCTCTATTAACCCTCGCTGATATTGTTTATTCAGTTATTAAAACATATTCGAGATTTTGGGTCATAACCATTTTAGCTATCCCATAATTGAACTCAAACTGTATTTCTGGTGGAGAATCTCACATACCAAAATGGGTTTCGATAAGATAAAAATTCAATTATGGCACTTTATAAAAATAGTGCTATGGTATACGGTATACATGTATGTACACATAAAAACAACTTGTTGGTTGTATTTTAAAGATGGAATATCTCTTTCAATTAGAAAATAGAAATAGTTGTGAGGGTATAACACACAGGGGCTTGTGAGGGTATAACACACAGGGGCTTGTAACGCGTGAGGGTAAAACACACAGGGGCTAGTAACGCGCTCCGCTGTCTGCCTCCATTTGCGCTTCCCATATACGCTGCCTCTATATAGGTGCCTGCTTCACGTTAACCCTTTACCCAACAAACCAGCCAAAAACGCCCAAATAAAGCTTCAACAGCCTAAAATATCTTTGGTCTGTCTCAATAACACCATACACATATGGATATCATTGGAACCGGTTCATTGACCTCATTGTGATGGTTACAGTTATGCCCTGTGCCAATGCATTCTCTTATATATGCGAGTCGACCATAGGTCGCCTCGTATATATAAGAGAATGCATTGGCCTAAAAAAATCTTTTTTAACACTTTTTACCATTTTTTCTTATATTTTCTACATTCTTTGACAATTTGATCATTTTTTAATATGTGTTAAGCCAATGCATTCTCTGATATATGCGAGGCGACCTATGGTCGACTCGCATATATAAGAGAATGCATTGGCACAGGGCCGTTCTGTTGGGTAAAGGGTTAATAGTAGTAGAATAGAGACTTGGGAATCTGACAATTTTAATACTAAAGTAATGCTATCCATATAGCAACGGATGTGTCGGCGATGGATTCATCTTTCAATTAATACCACAAGCTCCCATCAGAACCATTTATATCCATAGCATTTGATAATTTTTTTACCACCGATTATTGTCTCAGGAGATCGAACTCAGGAGCAAATTGATAGCTTCCAACTAGTAACAACAATATCAAGATTAATATGAAGTCTGTAGAAAATCGGATGAGGGAAGTAGAAAATGGTTAATAACTCTGTCAAAAAATAATTGTTTCGTAATCTATACATGCTGCACATCTTCAATATATGGGCAACAATATTCTGGAGTTTCAATCTCGAGGATGAAAACTGTAGGAGGAGTTGATTACACCATGAAGGTACTCAAAAGTTTGAAGGACGAATAGAGCCATTAATTAATTAATTTTCTGGGGGGACAATTAATCGATAGAAGCAAGTTTTGGATAGGGGTCTTCAATTAATATGTACTATTTAACCCTTTACCCAACAGAACGCCCAGAAACGCCCTAACAGCCTAAATTATCTTCGGTCTGTCTCAATAAAACCATGGAAATATGGGTATCATTGGAACCGGCTCATTGAGCACATTGTGATAGTTACAGTTATGCCCTGTGCCAATGCATTCTCTTATATATGCGAGTCGACCATAGGTCGCCTCGCATATATAAGAGAATGCATTGGCCTAAAAAAAACTTTTTTTTAACACTTTTTACCATTTTTTCTTTAATATGTGTTAAGCCAATGCATTCTCTTATATATGCGAGGCGACCTATGGTCGACTCGCATATATAAGAGAATGCATTGGCACAGGACCGTTCTGTTGGGTAAAGGGTTAAAACTCCTGTAACTATATAACATGTTTACAAAGAGAAAATCCATCTTTAAACTAACAGTGTCCAGGTTAACATGATGGGCGAAATGTCCAGGTTAACATGATGGGCGAAGTGGCCGGCATTGTCCAGGTTAACATGATGGGCGAAATTAGAACACAAAATATCTATTCTCAGCAAGGTTACATAGTCTCTTGATTGGTGACTTGCCTAGGCAGAATAATAGTAATAATTAGAGGTCTACCGACCACAATAAAAAGTGGATAACGAAAGAGCTGGTTATGTTAAGAATAAAAGTAATCATGTGGAAAGTTCAAATATTGAAAATCAAGAACAATCAGCAAGCCAAGGGCCATAACTGCGGTAAAATAAATAAGACATCTGGTTTTCTAACTCATTCATGATTTTTTGAAAGCTGCTGTGGCAAACTTTGTTACAATTTGTCAATATTTGTTCAAGTTATTGTGCATAGAGCTGAAAATTCAGCCAAATTAGTACCCGAGGGCTTGATATGGAGTTTATATTATTATTTGTCATGTGCTTACGTGCAACTATATTCCTGTGACGGAATATAGCATTTATTTTAGAAACCTTATCAATGAGCAAGAGTTAAACATTAATTTATAATAGTACAACACTGTATTTTATATTCACAGCAAATGTATGTCCTGGATTCACACTAACATGGGACAATGTTGGAAAATCAATTAAGGTGCGACACCAGACCATTCAAAAACAGAACAAAGTTCATCTTTGGGCTTTGGCATATGCTGCCAAAAATAGGGTTGCAACCACCAAATATACTTCGTTGAAGACCATTCCAGCGACAGAAATAC
Organism: Siphonodentalium dalli; assembly: GCA_032622095.1. Lineage (NCBI taxonomy): Eukaryota > Metazoa > Mollusca > Scaphopoda > Gadilida > Siphonodentaliidae > Siphonodentalium > Siphonodentalium dalli. The sequence goes on from CP136063.1 coordinate 54,416,957, forward strand.
AACTGAATCGATTTTTACCAGGCCCCAGTGATATGTCTGCAATTAGGTGAGTATACTAATTACAATAAAAGGAGTTTGATATGCACTTTCTGAAGAAAAATCACAATTTGCTTGAACTTGGGGATACAGACTGGACTTTCCTTAACCAGACCAAACCTATTCTTATACTTGATTTTACCAAACGAAATTAAATAGTATAATCTTAATAAATTGACATCTGCTATCGGAATACCTAATTAATAAGGCAGGTTAAGATTATTGAGATATGTGAGAGACATATGAGATTGGATGTCTCGTGTGACCAATATGTAATAAAAAAAGTTATAAAAGCATATTGTCCAATTCCAATTATACAACAACAAGGAGTTAATATCTCAACTTTAAAAGACATATTACGGACTTGAGTGCCACAAGAATCCATACGTCCATATGTCAGTACCCATGTTGAAATCAAAAGCTCACATAATCTGTCTTAAGATGGGTTAAAGTATATCTCATAACTCTGTCCCTATTCAACCAAGGACCTCTCACTGTCTAAAAATACTCTGTTGCTTATTTTATGCTCTCTTGTAAGTGCTTAAATTGACGAACCAAGTGTTTTTTGTCACAGTGAACTATATTGGACATCAATCATTTTTATTTCCGTTACCCATATAACTTTTTTGGGCTGTGAAACTCATACTGAATTTGGTTCCAATAGGACAATATTTTCTTTAATAGTTATCGCACCATAAATAACCTATGGACAGACAGATGGAAGGATGAACGACTGTGTGCCATACTATAGTATGGATGCAAATAAAAAGGCACATTTTTATTGCCCATAATGTACTATATGTGATCATCTCATTTTAAAGTTCTGAAGTTCTATTTTTAGTAACCAATCCATGTCTTCTTTTTTCAACATAGAGAGCGCATAGTTCATGTCGTGGAGGAGATAATAGCAACACATCTTGGCCATGTGACAAATGAGGAGTATCCCGAGCCTACCAAGATGAGGCATGCATTTTCCCATGATGCAGGGAAAAAGTCAGAAATTGTGAGTTTTGCTTTAATGTGTGCAGATCAAGAAGAAATTGAGTGCAACTTTAATACATGTTAACTGGAAACATAAATCTATTTTAAGTGAAAATAATGTGGTCAACAGCAATGTATTTTAAAATATAATGATATCATCAAGTGATAGACCCTTTATTGTTAATGACAAAATATAGTCAAGTTGATATTGGTTGATCCTTGCTACCCCTCCTCAGGACTCAAATTTACATGAGTGAGCGTTCTTGTAATGACAACCCCATCCATGCTAACTGCTTTAAGGTGGGAACACTGAGAAGTACTTTCCTTAAAAATTCACACCAACAGAAAGTCTACAAAATCAATGAGAGGCCGATCACGAGCGGCAGATTTTTAACCCATACCTTAGATGAATGTACATAACACAAATTATTGGAATTTATGGGTCACTCGCATGTATATTAGAGAAAGCTCAGGTACAGGATCTGTTATGCTGCACCACAACAGCCTTGGGTTAGATGTGAAAAAGGTGACATGGACATGGAATACTCAGGTTAAGAGAGTCAAATTAAAGTTAAGGCCAAAGCAAAAACTATTTGTAATTTGGGTTTCCCTACCGACCCTATTTTTTAGTATGTATTACAGATACAAAGATGAACCTAGAAATCGGCAGTATATAGAAGATAAATAATTGACCCCCCGCTGCGCTCTGGGCCAGATCATCGGGTTGCGGCGCCTGTGAATCGGCGGCATTTTTCATGAGTCAGATGAATATATCTCATTACCCGCGGTCTGATATTTTGAAAGCTGCTGTGGCAAACTTTGTTACAATTTGACAATATTTGTTCAAGTTATTGTGCATAGAGCTGAAAATTCAGCCAAATTAGTACCCGAGGGCTTGATATGGTGTTTATATTATTTGTCATGTGCTTACATTCAACTATATTCCTGTGACGGAATATAGCATATATTTTAGAAACCTTATCAATGAGCAAGAGTTAAACATTAATTTATAATAGTACAACACTGTATTTTATATTCACAGCAAATGTCTGTCCTGGATTCACCCTAACATGGGACAATGTTGGAAAATCCATGAAGATCAGACACCAGACAATTCTGAAACAAAATAAAGTTCATCTTTGGGCTTTGGCATATGCTGCCAAAAATAGGGTTGCAACCACCAAATATACTTCGTTGAAGACCATTCCAGCGACAGAAATACAACTGAATCGATTTTTACCAGGCCCCAGTGATATGTCTGCAATTAGGTGAGTATACTAATTACAATAAAAGGAGTTTGATATGCACTTTCTGAATAAAAAAAACAATTTGCTTGAACTTGGGGATACAGACTGGACTTTCCTTAACCAGACCAAACCTATTCTTATACTTGATTTTACCAAACGAAATTAAATAGTATAATCTTAATAAATTGACATCTGCTATCGGAATACCTAATTAATAAGGCAGGTTAAGATTATTGAGATATGTGAGAGACATATGAGATTGGATGTCTCGTGTGACTAATATGTAATAAAAAAAGTTATAAAAGCATATTGTCCAATTCCAATTATACAACAAGGAGTTAATCTCAACTTTAAAAGACATATTACGGACTTGAGTGCCACAAGAATCCATACGTCCATATGTCGTACCCATGTTGAAATCAAAAGCTTACATAATCTGTCTTAAGATGGGTTAAAGTAGTTGGGGTGGGGGAGGAGTAGTTTTAAATCTGATAACTCTGTCCCTATTCAACCAATGACCTCTCACTGTCTAAAAATGCTCAATGTTGCTTATTTTATGCTCTCTTGTAAGTGCTTAAATTGACGAACCAAGTGTTTTTTCTTTCACAGTGAACTATATTGGACATCAATCATTTTTATTTCCGTTACCCATAAAACTTTTTTGGGCTGTGAAACTCATACTGAATTTGGTTCCAATAGGAAAATATTTGCTTAGTTATCGCACCATAAATAACCTATGGACAGACAGATGGAAGGATGAACGACTGTGTACCATACAATAGTATGGATGCAAATAAAAAGGCACATTTTTATTGGCCATAATGTACTCTATGTGATCATCTCATTTTAAAGTTCTGAAGTTCTATTTTTAGTAACCAATCCATTTCTTCTTTTTTCAACATACAGAGAGCGCATAGTTCATGTCGTTGAGGAAATTATAGCGACACATCTTGGCCATGTCACAAATGAAGAATATCCAGAGCCTACCAAGATGAGGAATGCATTTTCCCATGATGCCAAGAAAAAGTCAGAAATTGTGAGTTTTGCTTTAATGTGTGCAGATAAAGAAGAAATTGAGTGCAACTTTAATACATGTTAACTGGAAACATAAATCTATTTTAAGTGAAAATAATGTGGTCAACAGCAATGTATTTTAAAATATAATGATATCATCAAGTGATAGACCCTTTATCGTTAATAATGACAAAATATAGTCAAGTTGATATTGGTTGATCCTGGCTAGCCCTCCTCAGGACTCAAATTTACATGAGTGAGCGTTCTTGTAATGACAACCCCATCCATGCTAACTGCTTTAAGGTGGGAACACTGAGAAATACTTTCCTTAAAAATTCACACCAACAGAAGTCTACAAAATCAATGAGAGGCTGATCACGAGCGGCAGATTTTTAACCCATACCTTAGACGAATGTACATAACACAAATTATTGGAATTTATGGGTCACTCGCATGTATATTAGAGAATGCTCAGGTACAGGATCTGTTATGCTGCACCACAACAGCCTTGGGTTAGATGTGAAAAAGGTGACATGGACATGGAATCCTCGGGTTAAGAGAGTAAAATTTAAGTTAAGGCCAAAGCAAAAAATATGTGTAATTTGGGTGTCCCTACCGACCCCATTTTGTAGTATGTATAACAGATACAAAGATGAACCTAGAAATCGGCAGTATATAGAAGATAAATAATTGACCCCCGCTGCGCTCTGGGCCAGATAATCGGGTTGCGGCACATGTGAATCGGCACCGTTTTTCATGAGTGAGATGAATATATCTCATTACCCGCGGTCTTATGTCATTATCGAATGTTCCAACTAGAGTGTTATATAATTGAGTGTCGGGTAACAAGTTAATCGCAGGCGATATTCCCCGTAGATTATCAAATGAATCAGAACATTCGTCCGAAAACAAGGGGCAGTATAGTAGAAAGTGTTTTTCGTTTCCACTTGAATGACGCAATGCGGACATAGCCTTTCACTTTCCCATTTATCGGATTTAGCTCTGCGGCCAGTTTCAATAGCCAATAGTGGGCACTGACTCTGAAATGAGTGAACGAGGCTTTGGTGTGATGATCTATGGTTAGGTTCAGATATTTCGCCATCCCAAAGGTTTTACTGATCGCTTGCAAAGTTGTAAATTTGTACGAATCTTTAATTGTTCTTGACCACCATGCGATATATTCTTAAGTTTAGCACCAAATGCTTTTACCAATTGTGTGGGGCTAAAGGTACTACGGATTTGCCATACATGCCCGAATCAGAAATAATTTAGAAGAAACTTAACTTCAGACCAGGAGTTGCGATTCAGCATATTTTCGTCAATACATTTTCTGACGATAAAATTCTTCGGAATCGATACTAAATGAAGAGCCAGCATTGCATCGTGGCTTTCATAAGGGCTATACAAAGTGGATAAGTACCCATTTCACTTCTGGCTGCTGTAGTGCTTGCATATTTTGATTAATTTTTTTTCTACCATAGATAATGACCTCAGGCCATCTGTCGAGTGATATACTCGGTGATATACATAGATATCTTAATTGTACATTGGCATAAGAGGAATAAGAAAATGAAATCGCCTTATCAATAGCTAAGTAGTCCAAAGGCATGGGATGGAATTGGGTTTAAAGTCGCTCCAAACAATTTACCAGTACATAACACATGATTATGGACCGATTTAAACAAAATTTGGTGTGGTGACTCTGGGTACCCTTGGCAGAGTTATAATGGTGTCAGTTTTTCAAAATTTGTTAACTTGAATTTTTTTTTTTGCGTTGATATATTTTTGTCGAAAAAAGGTCATAACTCAGTTAAATATAGTCATATCAAACCCATATTCGAACTCGATATGTATTTTGTGCTAAGAAACACACACATACTAAATTTGGAAGCGATCAGAAAGAAAATATTTGAGTTATCGCACCATGCGTAAAGTGTCTATGGACAGACAGACGGACGGACGCATGCACGACAAGTGGTCAATCCGGACAACGACACTATGTTTACCATACTATGGTATGGGTAAACATAAAAATGTATCCCACTCAACCAAGGACACTCCGTACCAAATTTAGCTGAATAGATGAATAAGATGAGATCTTTCTTTAATGTGCTAAATTCCATACACGTATGTAGCTTAGTATTTTGATAAAGAAACAGTTGTAAATATAATGTCCATGTATTTTTATTAAAGGTTAATCTTGGCGTTTATAATGAAAACCCAAGCACATCTGAGGGGACCAATATAATACTACAAGAGCTCCAGAAATACGTCCCGGCCAAGAATAACAGAGTTTATCCAATCATCTGCTTCGGCGATCAGATGTCAGCCGAAAGGGCAATCTCTGTTAAGGAAGACCGTATATACGAAAAGAATGCTATCGATCGTATAGATGGGATAGAGCCGGGGATCCAGGAGTTTCATCTACGGATGTTACTGATGCAGGTATGCCTTGTACAAATTAGTGCATGTTTTACATATTTCAATGATTGACTGATGAGACATTGGGGATAAATGTTTGAAACAAGGATTTTTTTCCTTAAGCGAAAGGTAATTAGGACCAACCCCTCTTTGTGAACAATGGCAGACATTGCAGTGTGGTGTAATAACCAACATGTACAATGTCAAGCGCAGCATATGCCCCTGACACTGTTCAGAAAATGGGCAATGGATGGAAATTAGTATTTGTTAATGTTCTAATCCAAAAAAAGTGGGTATCCAGTCGCCTTAAACTGGGCTATCAATACACAAAACAGAACCAAATCCGATGATCCATGCCCAAGGTACAAGCTGAAATGTTGATACAGACGTAATACAGAATCCCCCCCCCCCCCCAAGTGAAACAAATGCTGTAAAATTGAATGGACGAAACATTTAGTAAGTCGTTATAGAATATAATATCCCTGTAAAACTGAATGTAACTTACATATGTATAAACTGAACTCGTAAACACTCGAAAACGTTTTTTTTTTTTGTTATACAAAATCTAGGTGTGACTCCCGGGATAGCTTGATGGAATAATTGAATGGAATTTTCCAAAGCATATATCATTTAAAGAATTTGTAGAGTCCTTTTGATGACACTTTTCATTCGAAACCAGAATCTGAATAAAATGCAACTTGAGACATGTTATGCAAACGCGACACGAAACTTGAACCGTAACATATTTGTTATCGAATTGTTCTTTTTCAATGGGAGGGACAATCTAGATGAACAGAGCGGTTTCGGTTTCAAAGTTCTTAAATATATTTTTAATTTCAGCTAATGGTTCCATTTCCGTTCAACACCTCATAAACGTATTTAGCCGTTACTACGATACGGAGACAACACATTGGTCCATAATGCGTTGCATCGATGACGGATTCACTGGGGCCAGAGTCACAAAAATGTTTTCACCAACGGGAGAAATGATGCTTCGCTGCGAGCAGGGACATACTATTCGGGTAAGAAATGAATCACACATAATTTCCTGTACTATATATGGAACTCGCATCAACTCACTGCACTACGTGAATGGTTTAGTTCCCCAGAATTTTAACTTAACCATTAGACTATTGACTATAAAACTATAACACTAGACTATATTTTAATGACAGTTGTATTATGGTTCTGGTTTAGTGTCGTAAGACACCTGGAAGTTCAAATTGAACGACCATCGACGAAAAAGTGTACTATATATTTGAAATCGCTAACATTTTCGGAGCGATTCTCTCTCTCAGATTGTGTCTTAGTTCCAATGTTTGGAACCAAAATGCTTTAACTGACAGTCACTGAAACAGACATGGAATGATTGTGATCTTTATTTTATTTCATTTTAGATCGATCCTACTCTAATTGGATACACACCATTGGTAAGCGACCGCGTGACTTTGATTCATTTTACCAACCGAGAAGCCTTGGGAAGTATTATGAAAAGTGGTTTAAAGAGAATGGAAAGGCAATTTTTGCATCTGGCTTATTGTTTTGACCACCGACGTCACCAAGAAATTATTTATAGTAAGTATGAATTATTTGTAATCAGTGTATTTCCTCAAAGTGATATTGACACGGCCGATGGTATAGGACCACGGTGATTAAATAGAAGTCTTCCTTTGCGTGGTTATTTTTACAAATGTTATATCAAAATTCACAACACATTGTCATTTCTACAATTTATAATGCGGTTCAGATGTTATATATTGAGGGGCATGGCAAATTTTCGGCGATGTTAGTATAATACTACATTCATCCAGTTGACATATATCGCCTAAGTAGTTACTTCTCGGAAAGTTCCTACCCCGAAGTACAAGTCCATAATATGTCGGTTATATATGTTGGTCATAAATAGTTGTATCCTCACACATATTATACACTTATAGTCGAGGAAGTAAAACAATAATGCTTACATGTAATTATCAGCTAAAACTGCCCACAATTATCTAGAATTACTGAACTGACTAATTTTTATTTTTCGCAATTAAGTGCAATGAATATTCTTACCGGTATGTGCTTTCAGGATGGAGGAAATCCATAAAAGCTTGTAGCCAAAACATTAGCCATTTCCAGATTTGTTATAGAGAAATGAACATTTAAAGACATGTTTCCCAGGATATAATCTACAAATGCCCGAAGTAATGGACTCTTTAACCCTTTGAGTGCCAGGGGCCGATCTCATCGGCCCTAAACTTACAAAATAAGTCTGTTAATTTAAAGAATATAAGAATAAATCATTAAAATTGTAAAAAAATTCAAAAAAAATATAAATTGTTAGGCCAATGCATTCTCTTATATATGCGAGGCGACCTATGGTCGACTCGCATATATAAGAGAATGCATTGGCACAGGGTATATGTGTTGATACAAAAATTGACCTGGCACTCAAAGGGTTAACCACAGCAGAATTATGGGTATTTTTTCAGGCTTTAGTCGGAAATATGGCTTGTTGGCATTCTCCGGAAAGCTCTCAATGAATGGCAACATGCCGTATTTCCAACTGAATCCTGAAAAATGACCTATTCATGGTAATCAGATTGGTGACATTGACGGTATGAGGCCAGCACGACTGTATTACACAAATGATCTTTCCAAACATACAAATTTTATCATTCTACGAAGCGGTTATTTGATGTATCAACATTTCAAACTAGACACGTTTTTATGCTGGTACATCAAATATCCGCTTCGTAGAATGGTAAAATTGGAAAGATAAATCATTTGCCGATCGATTGAGATAGCATCGGGGGAAATGTTTAATGGATGAAATTTGGGCGATGGATTGGGGGCACAAATCCGCATTTTCCCCATTTCTATAATGTGGTCTTTGAAACATATCCAGCAATTCCGTTATAGTTAAGGAGTCACTTATATTGGACATTAGTGTACTTTGGGTGCGATAATATTTATAAGTTCCCATCTCTATTGCAGGTCAAATTTCTCTTCGACGTGGGCGCCGCAGAACCCGAGCCAAATATGTGGTCAACTGGGCCACACTCAAGCAAGGGGACACAATTTATTTTGTGTCTGACAGAGACTGCGACCCAACACGAGCAGAGGTTTATACCGTCGACCATTACCAGCGTCAGCTAGAGGCAATCGATGAAAATGGAGAGCACCATGAAATTGTCAACGCGAACATTAGAGCCAAAGGTACCATATTTGTTTATATAATTTGCCTCTTGATCACCGACAATGCAGTGTAGATTTTGACGATAACAGCATATACATGTATACGCGACATTTATGATCGGTGTAAGAACAAAACTGCTTATACATTTTAATCTGTTCCGCTAGTGCTTAATGTGATTAAGGCAGTGTCCACCGCGAACACAGGCCTTGCCATTAACTAAGTACCCAACCACTAGTCTGGAATTAGAACAATGCATGTTTGATAAATATATAAAAATATTTTTGGTGTACCATTCAACAAACTAACTCTGAGCACGTTTTCCTTTACTCCAATCTATCACCCTGCGTAGTGTGTGCACAACCTCATTGTAAAAATTAAAAAACATCGGATCATAGAACTTCAGTGTCGTCACCAACTTTAAAGTTACTCAGAAACAAAAACAGATGACATATTCAGCTGACATATTTGGAAATATCATATTTATATCCGGTCTGGGGAGTGAATTCAGCATGCCCATGCAGCTTGACATTGAAACGCATGGACTTGACATTCTATCTTTGAAACTATTCGGGCTACCGGGTTGAAATTTTGTATGTGTATGTATTTCGGCCTGGAGAGTGAACTCGACTCATATATTATTTGCGTTTCAGGTAATCCATCAAAACGCCGACGAACGGTGAAAAAAAGAGCAGAGCAAGCAACCATCGCCTCAGAGCCACCAGCACCAAATCCGATATACGACGAACAGTCATTGCCAGACTCATGTGCACCATCAGTAGATGTTCCGTGGGTTTATCACCAACAAAGACTTATTCACGTTGGTGAGATAAGTGACGTAGATGACCAACCATTCGGTATCATCATAAAGAACATTACCAAAGTCAACGGTTGTTTAGTGTCACAGAATGGCGGCATTAATCAGAGAATAGAGGTAACAACAGATGTAGGTATTTTGAAGAAAACAAATATCAAGTTGAATAACCAAAATGACCGCAAATTTGCACAAACCTTAAACACCAAAGGTCGTGATTTATATTCGTCGATCGCCTGTCAACAAGAGATACGCAGGTCCCTCATAGCAGTATTACACCGCGACCAGGCGGTATTACACCGCGGTCTAGCGGTATTACAACGCAGTCAGGCGGTATTACACCGCCCGACCGCGGTCATACCGCATGTCAACCTCGTTAAGGAGGGTCGATTAATTAGAGCATAGCTGTACCTTATGACGTTCTTTATTATATTATATCTTAAGGCCGTATGGGGTTATTTGGTGATGCCGTGGTCTAATGGTTGCAGGCTGAACTTGTAACGTCAGGACGTTGTACCCCAATATTTCCTACAAAGACACGTTCCACACTGAACTATGTGGTTATTCGCTTTGCGTGTATGTATAAACGTATAGGGAGAACCTTGCCTCTAGGTTACCAAACGGTACGACATTTCTTCGGTACGGAAATTATATTATTATATTATGTTATACCGGAAGTTGCGAGCCGGAAGTTATATTTGGTAACCGGATGTACCTTTTGTCTCTGGCCACGTGATCTTATCTATAAATTGGAATTTACAGGTAAGAATCAGTCTTTTTCTCCTTTACGCAGTCGTCAACGGACGTACAGGGAAGAACTTTGCCTTTCTTTAAAAATTTAAAAACAATTTAAACAAAAACAATGTCGTGTCTCGCTTGTGGGCGCACTAAATTGGATTTTGACAACCGCACTCCTTGTGTGTTGTGCACCGGCTGCTCGCCGACTAACCGGTGTACAACATGTCGGAGTTGGGTTAGGACCCGTTGGTCATTGATAAGTACTCTAGAGCAAACCGCACAAGTCTTTACTTCGGGCAGGACCAGTTCGGCCCCCCCAGGTCATGCATCAGCAGACTGTGGGAGGCAGAGTGCCATTCTCGGAGATTCGGGCAACCAATCCTCCAGAACACAAGCACCCGCGCCTTTGGATGCTGTTCTGGGTGGGGAAGCCTCGGTTTACACGTCTAGAAAAATTAGCAATGCAGACTGAATCGCCCGCCATGGACTTTTTAACAGACTAGAATATATTTTAAAACACCGAATAAAAGTATATAACCTACATTTGATTGGTCGATGCAGTCAGGTGGGTTAACATGGACAAAATGGCGAATTATGAATTACTCAACGTTTTTTTTTGTTATACAAAATCTAGGTGTGACTCCCGGGATAGCTTGATGGAATAATTGAATGGAATTTTCCAAAGCATATATCATTTAAAGAATTTGTAGAGTCCTTTCGATGACACTTTTCATTCGAAACCAGAATCTGAATAAAATCCAACTTGAGACATGTTATGCAAACGCGACACGAAACTTGAACCGTAACATATTTGTTATCGAATTGTTCTTTTTCAATGGGAGGGACAATCTAGATGAACAGCGCGGTTTTCAGTTTCAAAGTTCTTAAATATATTTTTAATTTCAGCTAATGGTTCCATTTCCGTTCAACACCTCATAAACGTATTGAGCCGTTACTACGATACGGAGACAACACATTGGTCCATAATGCGTTGCATCGATGACGGATTCACTGGGGCCAGAGTCACAAAAATGTTTTCACCAACGGGAGAAATGATGCTTCGCTGCGAGCAGGGACATACTATTCGGGTAAGAAATGAATCGCACATAATTTCCTGTACTATATATGGAACTCGCATCAACTCACTGCACTACGTGAATGGTTTAGTTCCCCAGAATTTTAACTTAACCATTAGACTATTGACTATAAAACTATAACACTAGACTATATTTTAATGACAGTTGTATTATGGTTCTGGTTTAGTGTCGTAAGACACCTGGAAGTTCAAATTGAACGACCATCTACGAAAAAGAGTACTATATATTTGAAATAGCTAACATTTTCGGAGCGATTCTCTCTCTCAGATTGTGTCTTAGTTCCAATGTTTTTTCCCAAAATGCTTTAACTGACAGTCACTGAAACAGACATGGAATGATTGTGATCTTTATTTTATTTCATTTTAGATCGATCCTACTCTAATTGGATACAAACCATTGGTAAGCGACCGCGTGACTTTGATTCATTTTACCAACCGAGAAGCCTTGGCAAGTATTTTGCATCTGGCTTATTGTTTAGACCACCGACGTCACCAAGCAATTATTTATAGTAAGTATGAATTATTTGTAATCAGTGTATTTTCCTCAAAGTGATATTGACACGGCCGATGGTATAGGACCACGGTGATTAAATAGAAGTCTTCCTGGTTATTTTTACAAATGTTATATCAAAATTCACAACACATTGTCATTTCTACAATTTATAATGCGGTTCAGATGATGTTATATATTGAGGGGCATGGCAAATTTTCGGCGATGTTAGTATAATACTAAATTCATCCAGTTGACATATATCGCCTAAGTAGTTACTTCTCGGAAAGTTCCTACCCCGAAGTACAAGTCCATAATATGTCGGTTATATATGTTGGTCATAAATAGTTGTATCCTCACATATATTATACACTTATAGTCGAGGAAGTAAAACAATAATGCTTACATGTAATTATCAGCTAAAACTGCCCACAATTATCTAGAATTACTGAACTGACTAATTTTTATTTTTCACAATTAAGTGCAATGAATATTCTTATGTGCTTTCAGGATTGAGGAAATCCATAAAAGTGTGGTATAATTTGGATTATAAATATACCTGTATTGACTCCTTTATACAGCTAGGTAAGTCCAACCTTAATAGTGTTCTGGGTTCAGATTGGGATCATTAGATCTGGTTCTGCATGACCTACTTTGGGTCAGTCAGTGATTACTGATAGCCTCAGTGCTCCAATCTTAAGAGATCATGACTGACCCAGAGGTGTGATTGTGTATTCACCCTAAAAGCATGCAGTTCCCAGCTGATATCTGAACCCAGGTGGGCAAATCAGTTGACTCTTAAACATGCAGTGAAGTGGACTTGCCCAGTGTTGGCTGGAATGGCTGCCAACCTGCAGAGACGAGGCCGGCCTCATCGTGACCAGGGTCACTCATGACAGGAGTTGGGGTGTTTCAACAAGGTGAGTAACACAACCTAGCTTAGATCACCCGTTCTGTGGAGAGATACCCAAATTCTCCATAAAAGCTTGTAGCCAAAACATTAGCCATTTCCAGATTTGTTTTAGAGAAATGAACATTTAAAGACATGTTTCCCAGGATATAATCTACAAATGCCCTAAGTAATGGACTCTTTAACCACAGCAGAATTATGGGTATTTTTTCAGACTTTAGTCGGAAATATGGCTTGTTGGCATTCTCCGGAAAGCTCTCAATGAATGGCAACATGCCATATTTCCAACTAAATCCTGAAAACTTACCTATTCATGGTAATCGGATTGGTGACATTGACGGTATGAGGCCAGCACCACTGTATTATATGTACACAAATGATCTTTCCAAACATACAAATTTTATCATTCTACGAAGCGGTTATTTGATGTATCAACATTTCAAACTAGACACGTTTTTATGCTGGTACATCAAATATCCGCTTCGTAGAATGGTAAAATTGGAAAGATAAATCATTTGCCGATCGATTGAGATAGCATCGGGGGGGGGGGGGGAAATGTTTAATGGATGAAATTTGTTGATGATTGGGGCACAAATCCGCATTTTCCCCATTTCCTCCATTTCTATAATGTGGTCTTTGAAACATATCCAGCAATTCCGTTATAGTTGTGCGATAATATTTATAAGTTCCCATCTCTATTGCAGGTCAAATTTCTCTTCTCTCCGCAGAACCCGAGCCAAATCTGTGGTCAACTGGGCCACACTCAAGCAAGGGGACACAATTTATTTTGTGTCTGACAGACTGCGACCCAACCCGAGCAGAGGTTTATACAGTCTACCATTACCAGCTTCAGCTGGAGGCAATCAATGAAAATGGAGAGCACCATGAAATTGTCAACGCGAACATTAGAGCCAAAGGTACCATATTTGTTTATATAATTTGCCTCTTGATCACCGACAATGCAGTGTAGATTTTGACGATAACAGCATATACATGTATACGCGACATTTATGATCGGTGTAAGAACAAAACTGCTTCTACATATTAATCTGTTCCGTCTAGTGCTTAATGTGATTAAGGCAGTGTCCACCGCGAACACAGGCCTTTGCCATTAACTAAGTACCCAACCACTGGTCTGGAATTAGAACAATGCATGTTTGATAAATATATAAAAATATTTTTGGTGTACCATTCAACAAACTAACTCTGAGCACGTTTTCCTTTATTCCAATCTATCACCCTGCGGAGTGTGTGCACAACCTCATTGTAAAAAATAAAAAACATCGGATCATAGAACTTCAGTGTCGTCACCAACTTTAAAGTTACTCAGAAACAAGACATATTCGGAAATATCATATTTATATCCGGTCTGGGGAGTGAATTCAGCATGCCCACGCAGCTTGACATTGAAACGCATGGCCTTGACATTCTATCTTTGAAACTATTCGGGCTATCGGGTTGAAATTTTGTGAACTCGACTCATATTATTTGCGTTTCAGGTAATCCATCAAAACGCTGACGAACGGTGAAAAAGAGCAGAGCAAGCAACCATCGCCTCAGAGCCACCAGCACCAAATCCGATATACGACGAACAGTCATTGCCAGACTCATGTGCACCATCAGTAGATGTTCCGTTGGTTTATCACCAACAAAGACTTATTCACGTTGGTGAGATAAGTGACGTAGATGACCAACCATTCGGTATCAGACAAACCATTCGGTATCATCATAAAGAACATTACCAAAGTCAAGGGTTGTTTAGTGTCACAGAATGGCGGCATTAATCAGAGAATAGAGGTAACAACAGATGTAGGTATTTTGAAGAAAACAAATATCAAGTTGAATAACCAAAATGATCGCAAATTTGCACAAAACTTAAACACCAAAGGTCATGATTTATATTTGTCGATCGCCTGTCAACAAGAGATATGCAGGTCCCTCATAGCACTTAACCTCTCGAAGGAGATCAGTATTGCGCTGAAAGGTTCTACTGGCAAACGCCAGTTTAATTTAGGAATTTTTCAACCCAGTACTGATCATGCCATTCTGAGATTGAGTGTTAAAGAGAAGAAAGTCCAGTTTAGCTACGAACACTCGTTCTCTTGGTGAACTGGACTCTCTCCTCGGAGAGGCCTGGGATCTCTTTGACAAGTGTCATTTGACACATTTGGTTAGTCATGTCATTATCAAGCTGTCGAAAGATTTGATCATGTCAGGCGTCATCCGTTGCTCTGTGTATCGTGGCAACAAACTGCCAGTTACCAATTATAGGGTAGCTATAGGAAGGTACAACGAGCAGGTTTCAAACGCTTGCCAGGCATCAATTTAAGTTAATTTGTCAATAGTGATTTCAGTCTGTTTATTCTCATGTTTTTTAGTTTGCCATATAATAGTGCATAAAATCATGGAAGCAAATAGTGTTGACATAGACAGAATCACCAGTGATATGATAGTTCGCGATAATCGCGATAATCTTTCTTTTCCGAAATTCAGCGTGCCTCACGTTAAAAAACATGGGTATAAATTAATTGATGCATTTCTGTCTAAGAAAAGATATGAAAAAAAAGATGTGTTTAAATTGACTGGTAAACATAGAACTCACATATTAATTGATTGTGCTCTGTGCGTTTTGGAATATTGGACAAAACATCACTCCATTCAACGAGCCTTATATGCTGATGTCCAACAAAAATTTCCGAGCTGTCCGCAGCCGCAGTACATAATGAGAATACAGAAACACAATCCGATCATTTAGTCGCTAGTGGTTCATTGACTGTCAAGTTCAAATTTGACCTCCCATCCTGGGCAAAGTGCACATAGTGATACAAATGCCCCTGACCGAAATTCTAACAACGTAATCAGTCGTTCCACAGAAAGTTCACATAAGAGGCATAAGGGCAGCCTGATAAAAAAAGAGAACACAATCCAATCATTTAGTCGCTAGTGGTTCATTGACTGTCAACGACACGATCGTGTCATACATTTTGAAGGATGGAGAAATGTTCTTAAATTGTAAACAGATTATGTCGGCCGTTGGACTCTATTCTCAATTGAAGAATCATGGAAACAAATTTATTGATAAAATTTTACATGAATCTAATCAAAATCTGTCAGTGTTTTATTTTTGAAAACAAAGCAGGCAAACCAAGAACACATATCAGACTTGGCACATTACAATTAGTTTTATCAGTAAAGAAGAGTATTAATCATTTAAACAGCTTAACATCATCACTAGAAAAAAAGGTTTGTCAAGATTCAAGTTCAAATTTGACCACCTCCCATCCTGGGCAAAGTGCACATAGTGATACAATTGCCCCTGACCGAAATTCTAACAACATAATCAGTCGTTCCACAGAAAGTTCATAAAGAGGCATAAGGGGGAAAGGGGGGGGGGGGGGGGGGGCAAAAAAACGATTTTGAAAATATTGAGGGGTGCTTTGAAACTGAGACCCAGAGACGAGGGCAAAAAAGGCAAAGTTATTTCTGTTAAAGATTTCACTAAATACCTTAGTTCAATAAAAATTGATAAGTCATCAAACTTGCTTTCTGAGATTTCTGAAGAATACATGACTAGCGAATACCAACTAAGATGTTTGATTTCTTCCAAACAATACCAACAGAGGCTACAGAGGCTATATAAATGCATTTGTCAGAGGCTATGCATTACTTCATTGGCACTTACTCAAATTATCAAATATGAATCTATGCCAATATTGCTTCTTTTACATACAGCCACGCCAACATGTTTTAACATGTGATTTGTGTGGCGAAAGCCAACATAGGACTTGTGGGTCGGTGCTACCCATCCACCTATATAGGCGGGCCAGAAGAGGTCTTTTGCCAATAGCGTTTGCCTGTTGCACCTGCACATCCTCGGATGGTCAGTTCCGAGAGGGCCTGTGGGCTGTGATAGCGAGTTAAGACAATTTATTGTACATTTGGAAATACATGAATCCTCCCGTGGATTGTGATTATGCCCCATCCTCTGTTATAAGCAATTCGTGATTATTATATTGGTTGAAAATGTGTATTTGCCGTTCTATTCTATTTTTTTTTTGGTATTGTTGTATCCAGGTGTTTTTTAAAATAAATTATTTGACTCTTGATGTTAAACTAGGTCTTGTTGTGTGAACGCTTTTACTGATTGGCATTTGCTAATTTCTAATTGTCTAAATCCACCGTTGTGGTTCTTCTAATATATAATCAAGGCTATGGCTAGTGTTATAATCTCTGATTTGTGAACATGTGTGTAAAGTTGAATCTATTCTCAGTTCCAGATCACCGACTCCAGAAATGGTTGGACCACGGTGTTCAACACCGAAGATGAACAGGGACAACAGTCCATTAACGCCGCCACCTTCGCCAATCATACCAGCAGATATAAGCATAATCGACAATGTCACAGTGTAATATCAGTCGAAAACAACACCCAACACATGTATGTATGTATGTATAGATGGATGGATGGATGGATGGATGGATGTATAAATGTATTTATGTATGTTAAACTTGTTGCATGTTTGTGATTAGTTTATTTATGCTAGTAAATAAAACATTTTAGCCCAGCATACTTTTCTGTTTCATTCACTGAATTTCCGATGGTCGCCACGCAGAAATCCTGATGAATAAAAAATAGTAATGAAAAGAAAAGAAATGGTAATTTTAACAAACAGTTAAACAGCAGTTGAAACCCATTTCTCTCCCGATCTCTTGCTCAGCTCCTCTCCCTTTATCATATTTATAATATGATCCAACAGTTTCTATATATACATGCATATTAGTATTGGGCTATGCCCTTTACTTTAGTTTAATAAATATTCTTGTCAAAAATAAATGCTAATTAGAATATATAGATCTTTCCGATAAATAACAAACATTAGAGATACAAAAGGCCTTCAAGTTCTCGGTGTGAATATCCTAAAAGAAGGAAGAAAAACATATATTTTGGGTTATCAAAAACAACTGTTACCGCACCACCATAACTAGCATCAAGGAAGTAATAATTATTTAATTGAGAGATTTCCGATGAATGGCAACAAGCCATATTTACGAGTCATGACTAAATTCTGAAATTATCCATAAATCGGCTTTGGTTAAGAGGTCAATTATTTAGGGCATTACCGTACAAACTCTAATATTTTTCTACATTCTTTGACAATTTTATCATTTTTAATATGTGTTAAGCCAATGCATTCTCTTATATATGCGAGGCGACCTATGGTCGACTCGCATATATAAGAGTATGCATTGGCATAGGGCCGCTCTGTTGGGTAAAGGGTTAAACCGATGTAGTACGAGTAAAGTCTTAACATTATGTGACACACGCGAAATGAATCGTAATCAAGAGAGCAATAGAAAATTGTTCCTGGCGAGATCTATCGCTATAAATCATACTTCTTAATGCTCAACGAATCGTAAAACAGAAAAAGCAAGTGGTCACAATT
The DNA here is from genome assembly GCA_032622095.1 of Siphonodentalium dalli. Lineage (NCBI taxonomy): Eukaryota > Metazoa > Mollusca > Scaphopoda > Gadilida > Siphonodentaliidae > Siphonodentalium > Siphonodentalium dalli. The sequence continues at coordinate 54,435,329 of CP136063.1, forward strand.
AGCGGCAGCATTCATTATCATATTTCTGTCACAACATTATTTGACAAGTACACCAAGACATGACTTGTAATCATCAGAACAACAGACCATTGTCCCTAGTGAGACGTATTCACAAGTCCTCCTAATTGATCGACGCTCAGTGAATTAAGAAACTGACAAAGCACGTGGTCGCTACACACATGGCGGCATTTTTTGAAGTTCGCTTTATTGCAGTGAGCGACATATCGATGCTGGCTTCAGCGCAGGGTCAAAGTGCATATCTCTATTAACCCTCGCTGATATTGTTTATTCAGTTATTAAAACATATTCGAGATTTTGGGTCATAACCATTTTAGCTATCTATTGTAGTGTATATATTCACATACTTGGATCGTTATGGATAAACGTGGGATTAAGCGCAAACGTCAGAGCTACAAAACTAGATTTAAGTTGGAAGTTGTTTAGTTTGCAGAACTTAACGGTAACCATGCTGCCGAAAGACAGTATGGCGTCAATGAGAAATTAGTACGAGAATGGAGGTGATTGAAGGAGGTTTTAGCCGAAATGCGGTTTCGGATCTCCCAGAAAATGCCAAGACTACGAGGTCCGCCTATTCGAGTGCCAATGCTTCAAAATCAACCAACGAAAGAGATATGACTACTCCCTCGACCAAATCGACAACATGGACGAGGTGCCGATGTTCTTGGGACATGCCACCAGAACGCAATGTCAACAAGCTTGGGGAGAAGACCATTCAAATCAAGACAACTGGCCACGAATGATCATTTTTCACCGTTGTCTTGCCTGCATGGCCAATGGTTCCAAGCTTAAACCGACTCTCATCTTAGACACGCCTTATTATTTATCACCAGGCAATGTACCTTGGTATATAGAATACATAGAACCAATATTTTCTACGCATAGCTGTAATAAACTGTCGAGTGTCAGTCTAAAAGAACGGGATCTTAACTCTAAAGATTGTTTTATGAAACGCGTTCGTGAAACGGAAAAGTAACCTCATAAGATCCACTTTGAATCTTATATTGAGCCAATCTTAAAATCCCCTTGAGACCTTGCTTCATAAAATTGGGCCTGGCTATGAATGTGATCGATACCTTGTGACGATGACCACATCAGCCTAATTTTCAGGCACCATAACAAAACCACAACAAATCAAAATAATACCTTTTAAACATCCTTCCATTTATTCAGATATCCAGGTGTAGAAAGTTCCAGGTGTCTAACCACATAAGTGACCAATTTTTGCCGACGATTGATATGTCAGTCAACGCCGCAACAACAACTTCTCGAAAGAGAATTAACATCACAGGATATGCACATGAGGTAATTGTTTAATATCCTGGTACTGCCCCAACAATACATTCATCATAAATTAAAGGGATAATATAAACTTAATCCGGCCATTTATGTTACCATCTCCTTTTATACTAACCAGAATATATGCAACAAATTAATTAATTTGAGCCACGGATTAATGCAATGAGCTACCTTGGACAGCATAGCCTAAATCAAGAGTGTTGTCTACCTGCTGTCCCTGTTAAACAGATATATCAATATTAATAATTCATTTTTATTTAGGTTTTGTCTTGTAAAGTCTAGAAATTGGTTTTAAAATTGGTTTCTAAATAATATAATTGGTGCATCGTTAATCCCTCAGTTTAGGATGCGATATCTAAAGTACAAACAAGTGGAAAGCAAATATGTGGATAATGTAGATAGTAAATATGTGTTTGATATGTTATAAATTTATATACAAAATTGTCTGTTTCAGGGGAGTGCAAGATTCAAATAAAACGAACTGCCTCACCAGAAGAGTTTTCGGACAAGCTTGTGGATGCATACAAGCCTTTTCTCCACCATGGATTCACAATGTGGATATGTGGCCAAGGGAGGAAACTATAGGGTCCCATAACATACAATGATGTAGAAGATATGAAGGGGAAAGTGTAAAAAAGGGAGGATGTACATCGTTCCACCAATTCTGACAAGAAACAATGTGAGTACACAGGTAACCATTACACATCTAGTACTAGATCCTGTCTTCACTCTATCTCAGTCAACCCATTAGATTGTTTGCAGTGCAAATGGAATATTACATTACTTGTCATTGTATGTGGATTACTCACATGAAAATACAGTAATATCAATGTATAAATAGTAATATCAATGTATTAATAATTCAATTTGATTTAGGTTTTGTCTGCGAAGTCTATAAATTGGTATGTAGACGGCTGTTTCTAAATAATATAATTGGCGCATCATTAATCCCTCAGTTTGGGATGTGATATCTAAAGTACAAACAAGTGGAATGCAAATATGTGGATAATGTAGATAGTAAATATGTGTTGGATCAAAGTTTGATACGTTTGATCAATTTATAGTACATGTAATACCAAATTGACTGTTCAGGGGAGCGCAAGATTCAAATAAAACGAACTGCCTCACCAGAAGAGTTTTTGGACAAGCTTGTGGACGTATACAAGCCTTTTCTCCACCATGGCTTCACAATGTGGATATGTGGCCAAGGGAGGAAACTACAGGGTCCCATAACTTACAATGATGTAGAAGATATGAAGGGAAAGTGCAAAAAAGGGAGGATGTACATCGTTCCACCAATTCTGACAAGAAACAATGCGAGTACACAGGTAACCATTACACATCTAGTACTAGATCCTGTCTTCACTCTATCTCAGTCAACCCATTAGATTGTTTGCAGTGCAAATGGAATATTACATAACTTCTCATTGAAAAAATAATTTGTATGTGGATTACTAACATGAAAATACAGTAATATCAATGTATAAATAGTAATATCAATGTATAAATAGTAATATCAATGTATAAATAGTAATATCAATGTATTAGGCCAAAACAAAAAGTGTTCTGATTCTCAGGCAATTTTTTTTAGAAACGATGAGGGAGCGAGGGTTTTATTTTTATTTATTTTTTGTTATGGGAATAATAGTTATCATGGGTTATTATGCCTTCCCAGATTAAGTAAATGTAAGGAGAACATCGTTTTGATATAAACTAATGTATTCCACTATAAAATTTGGCCAAATATCACATTGTACTACCCGTACATCAAATCTGGAATAAAGAATTACATAAATATATGACATTGCACTCTCCGTACATCATATAGGATTTACCAGAATGATATGTATGTACAATGAATATATCAGTTTACTGTTGTTGATATATTTGTTATATGTATGTACCTTTTTATAGTATATATCTATTTATATCTATCTATATACTTTAATATTTATCCATCTAAACTATATTAACTATACATGCTAGCCATAAAAACTTCAAATACTATCATATTAAACCAGCATGCACATCGCCAATACAGGGTTTCCTTGGGGTCTTCTAAACCTCTTAACAGCCTGTTATTTAATTGAACGCCATTATTATTGACTACTGAACATGTTCTTTTTTAAATAACATGCTAGCTGTAATACCCTGTCTTAAATTTGCAATAATTTGTTACTGGCTGAGAACGCTCTTCCCAAAATTTCCCTTCTAAATATAATACATCGACGACACTAAGTGCAGGTTGCATGGTGTAGAGTGAACTCACAATAAAATGGCGGATTATTACTCACTTCATCACGTCCATCTAGCGTGTATATAATACATCGACGACATATAACTTTTTTGGGCTGTGAAACTCATACTGAATTTGGTTCCAATAGGACAATATTTGCTTTAATAGTTATCGCACCATAAATAACCTATGGACAGACAGATGGAAGGATGAACGACTGTGTGCCATACTATAGTATGGATGCAAATAAAAAGGCACATTTTTATTGCCCATAATGTACTATATGTGATCATCTCATTTTAAAGTTCTGAAGTTCTATTTTTAGTAACCAATCCATGTCTTCTTTTTTCAACATACAGAGAGCGCATAGTTCATGTCGTGGAGGACATAATAGCAACACATCTTGGCCATGTGACAAATGAGGAGTATCCCGAGCCTACCAAGATGAGGCATGCATTTTCCCATGATGCAGGGAAAAAGTCAGAAATTGTGAGTTTTGCTTTAATGTGTGCAGATCAAGAAGAAATTGAGTGCAACTTTAATACATGTTAACTGGAAACATAAATCTATTTTAAGTGAAAATATTGTAGTCAACAGCAATGTATTTAAAAATATAATGACCCTTTAATGTTAATGACAAAATATAGTCAAGTTAATATTGGTTGATCCTTGCTACCCCTCCTCAGGACTCAAATTTACATGAGTGAGCGTTCTTGTAATGACAACCCCATCCATGCTAACTGCTTTAAGGTGGGAACACTGAGAAATACTTTCCTTAAAAATTCACACCAACAGAAGTCTACAAAATCAATGAGAGGCCGATCACGAGCGGCAGATTTTTAACCCATACCTTAGACGAATGTACATAACACAAATTATTGGAATTTATGGGTCACTCGCATGTATATTAGAGAATGCTCAGGTACAGGATCTGTTATGCTGCACCACAACAGCCTTGGGTTAGATGTGAAAAAGGTGACATGGACATGGAATCCTCGGGTTAAGAGAGTAAAATTTAAGTCAAGGTCAAAGCAAAAAATATGTGTAATTTGGGTTTCCCTACCGACCCCATTTTGTAGTATGTATAACAGATACAAAGATGAACCTAGAAATCGGCAGTATATAGAAGATAAATAATTGACCCCCGCTGCGCTCTGGGCCAGATAATCGGGTTGCGGCACATGTGAATCGTCACCGTTTTTCATGAGTGAGATGAATATATCTCATTACCCGCGGTCTTATGTCATTATCGAATGTTCCAACTAGAGTGTTATATAATTGAGTGTCGGGTAACAAGTTAATCGCAGGCGATATTCCCCATAGATTATCAAATGAATCAGAACATTCGTCCGAGAACAAGGGGCAGTGTAGTAGAAAGTGTTTTTCGTTTCCACTTGAATGACGCAATGCGGACATAGCCTTTCACTTTCCCGTTTATCGGATTTAGCTCTGCGGTCAGTTTCAATAGCCAATAGTGGGCACTGACTCTGAAATGAGTGAACGAGGCTTTGGTGTGATGATCTATGGTTAGGTTCAGATATTTCGCCATTCCAAAGGTTTTACTGATCGCTTGCAAAGTTGTAAATTTTTACGAATCTTTAATTGTTCTTGACCACCATGCGATATATTCTTAAGTTTAGCACCAAATGCTTTTACCAATTGAGTGGGGCTAAAGGTACTACGGATTTGCCATACATGCCCGAATCAGAAATAATTTAGAAGAAACTTAACTTCAGACCAGGAGTTGCGATTCAGCATATTTTCGTCAATACATTTTCTGACGATAAAATTCTTCGGAATCGATACTAAATGAAGAGCCAGCATTGCATCGTGGCTTTCATAAGGGCTATACAAAGTGGGTAAGTACCCATTTCACTTCTTGCTGCTGTAGTGCTTGCATATTTTGATAGTCCGAGATATCTTTTGATTAATTTTTTTTCTACCATAGATAATGACCTCAGGCCATTTGTCGAGTGATATACTCGGTGATATACATAGATATCTTAATTGTACATTGGCATAAGAGGAATAAGAAAATGAAATCGCCTTATCAATAGCTAAGTAGTCCAAAGGCATGGGATGGAATTGGGTTTAAAGTCGCTCCAAAAAATTTACCAGTACATAACACATGATTATGGACCGATTTAAACAAAATTTGCTGTGGTGACTCTGGGTACCCTTGGCAGAGTTATAATGGTGTCAGTTTTTCAAATTTTGTTAACTTGAATTTTTTTTTTTTGCGTTGATATATTTGTCGAAAAAAGGTCATAACTCAGTTAAATATAGTCATATCAAACCCATATTCGAACTCGATATGTATTTTGTGCTAAGAAACACACACATACTAAATTTGGAAGCGATCAGAAAGAAAATATTTGAGTTATCGCACCATGCGTAAAGTGTCTATGGACAGACAGACGGACGCATGCATGACAAGTGGTCAATCCGGACAACGACACTATGTTTACCATACTATGGTATGGGTAAACATAAAAATGTATCCCACTCAACCAAGGACCCTCCGTACCAAATATAGCTGAATAGATGAATAAGATGAGATCTTTCTTTAATGTGCTAAATTCCATACACGTATGTAGCTTAGTATTTTGATAAAGAAACAGTTGTAAATATAATGTCCATGTATTTTTATTAAAGGTTAATCTTGGCGTTTATAATGAAAACCCAAGCACATCTGAGGGGACAAATATAATACTACAAGAGCTCCAGAAATACGTCCCGGCCAAGAATAACAGAGTTTACCCAATCATCTGCTTCGGCGATCAGATGTCAGCCGAAAGGGCAATCTCTGTTAAGGAAGACCGTATATACGAAAAGAATGCTATCGATCGTATAGATGGGATAGAGCCGGGGATCCAGGAGTTTCATCTACGGATGTTACTGATGCAGGTATGCCTTGTACAAATTAGTGCATGTTTTACATATTTCAATGATTGACTGATGAGACATTGGGGGATAAATGTTTGAAACAAGGATTTTTTTCCTTAAGCGAAAGGTAATTAGGACCAACCCCTCTTTGTGAACAATGGCAGACATTGCAGTGTGGTGTAATAACCAACATGTACAATGTCAAGCGCAGCATATGCCCCTGACACTGTTCAGAAAATGGGCAATGGATGGAAATTAGTATTTGTTAATGTTCTAATCCAAAAAGTGGGTATCCAGTCGCCTTAAACTGGGCTATCAATACACAAAAACAGAACCAAATCCGATGATCCATGCCCAAGATACAAGCTGAAATGTTGATACACAGACGTAATTCAGAATCCCCCCCCCCCCCCCCAAGTGAAACAAGAGCTGTAAAATTGAATGGACGAAACATGTAGTAAGTCGTTACACACACACCCCCCCCCCAAGAGTTGTCCTATCAACACAACAAAGCACAACTCAATAAGAAGACACTTGCTCAAGTTACAGGTTGAAATGTTCATTCAGACACAACATTCACAAATGGCCGTGTCAAACAAGGGCAGTAAATTAAGTACATGTATGGTACCGGTAGTAATTAATGGACGGAACCCAGTAGTATATGCATATCCTTTCCTCCAACGTTGGCCATCACCATGCCAAAGGACAGCGAAATGCAATAATAAAGACATCCAAAGCATAATTTTTGTTATAGACACGTTTGTTATATCAATCAAATATCAGGCCGAAACTGGCTTACGAAATCTGAGATTTGTAGAAATGAGCCCTGTGACATTGTTTATTTTGCTATTTGGTAAAGTCGACAAAAATAAGTAACAAAGTCCAATAATTCTGATAAAAATGTCTGCTGACCTGGCTTGCAAACTCATTCTAGGTAACGGTCAGGTGAACTCATATAGAAAAAAAGCTTGGAAATCAGTTGAAATTTGTTCAAGTTATGACTATCGAATTTGGGACTGCTCGATACATGGGCAGACAGACGGATGGACAAAACACATTCCTATATCCCCCACAATTTGGGGGGGGGGGGGGGGGGGGGGGGGGGGCGGGGGGGGGGGGGGGGGGATAATAAATGAATACTTGGCTATGCATTTAGAAAACATTCCCAATTATTGTATCAACGATTTTTAGTCACCTATGTAAAATAGGCGTTTGTTCATATTCTGTGTTTTATTGGGATCTAAATTAAAGGTACTCTCATATACTCTGGATACATGGCAATTTATTGATATCATATTACATGCAACTATTGCAATAAAATCTTCATATTTTCAAAACAGGACATCACACCAAATTAATGGTATACAACAAAAACAAATTAGTGTCAGTGACATTTTTTTTTAATTAAATCATTGTTTTTATTATTATAAAAGTGTTTTAATAGTTTTTGCGTGTTAAATTGAGCGAGGAAATTGCATCTAAAAACAATATGAACGAGAGGCCGATCACGATCGGAAGATGACTAACCCATCCCTTGGCGATAGTAAATTGTTATGATCAGAATCATAATCGTTTAATGTTGAATTATAGAGTATACTGTTATGATGATCTAAAGTAGTATATGACAAATGTACATAACAACCACTAATAACACAACTTATGGGAATGTATGAGTCAATATAGAAGGGTTAATATAACTAAACTCTAGTGTCTGTCACCACTATCATAGTGTAAGCAGTTCTATTCATGTTGTTGCAAATTGCCATGTGAGATATCAAAATAATATAATTATTTATTTAATGGAATAGGTTAAGACATGGAATGGGTAAAGGGGGTTAAATCACCTATCTCTGCCCTGTTTGGTCCAATGTAGTCCCAGCATAGAAGGACTTAGAGAGCTCCATTGGTCTAGTTAAATAAATTCAGTCCCTAAACAACCATGTCATACAACAATTCAATATGTAAATCAACTTGAAAATGATATGCAGGAAACACATGATTGGGCCCGAGATAAGTTAAAACAAGAGCAGAAGTATCGTAAGCAAAGATACGATCTGGCAACAAAAACCCGAAAATTTCAAGTGGGTGATGTTATATATATGCTGGATTTGAGTTCCAAGTAGGGTCAAACTAAGAAATTAGCTCCTGTATGGAAAGGACCAGGGATCATTACACAAGTTCTAAGTACCTTTTTATTTCGGGTTCAGCTTCCCCGTAAATCGTAACGGTACATCATGATAATTTAAAGATCTGTAAAGACTGGGTGTTGCCCGCATGGATAGAACGACATAAGTCTTTGGTAGAAACAAGGGGCACCGACACAGCAAGATTCTGTATCTGTAGGGGACCCGAAGTAGGGTTTATGGTTCAATGTACCCACTGCCTGGATTGGTTTCATGGGAATTGTGTAAATCTCACTGCCGGGGCAGCTGGAAAGCTAGATAAATACTCATGCCCCTATTGTGAAATAGCTCATCCTATGACTATTAGTTGTTTATTTTGTTGTAGTAAATGACAAAAACAAATGAGCGACACGGACAATAATGGGGCCCCTGGGGTGGATCCCTCGGAAGAGGAGGGATCGCCCAAAAGATCTTGGGCGGCAGAAAGGCCGTCCAGATCTCCCACAAGGGGGGGTGGCAGATATGTAGCTCAGCAAGGGTTACAAGTAGCCCCTCATGGGAGGGGCTACACCTTGCATTCAATACCGGACCCGCCGGGGACTGGACGGTCATCCTTGGTCGGGCGGTCCTCTTCCAGCCGGCCTCCGGGGCCGAGAGGGCCCGGGCAGGGGCCTCGCACATATGCTGAGGTGGCGGCGGGTTAGGTGGCAATCGACGTCCCCGGCCCCCAAATCGGGGGGTTTGCAGAGAAACAGGTCATTGTCGGGTCCCCGGGAGAGGGGTCGACCCGGGGCTAAAGAGGGAGGCAGAAGTAAGAGTGTGGGGCCGTCGGGAGGCCGCACCAGTCTCGGAGCGTTGGGCGGTGGGTGGGCACCCGGCACGGCAGCTCGCGCTGTGACGTGTGCGGCGAGGTCACCCGCCAGTTCCAGCGCCACGTGGAAAGGTGTCAATTCCCGTCGGCATTATGGGAGCAACACCTCAGCAAATGCGGACGGTTCTTATGACCTACGTGCGACCCTTAAGGGTAACATTGGGGGCCTTGGCGGGGGTGGTGGCTTGGGAGTGCCCTTTCCCGTTCCCTATCTCGAAGCCTATGAGGCAGCAAGTTGGGGAGCTGGAGCGGGCCTTCGGAGTCAGCCCAGCTAAGGCAACCAATTTTGATGCGTATGGGAGGGTGCTGGCCCACCCAGCGAACATTACTCTCCTATTTCATTGGAGAGTACTTCGCTGGGTGGCAGCATGGTTGTGGCGGGCCAGTTTCGGGGTCAGTGGGGATCAGCGGGCAGCAACGCCCCGGGCCCCACAGGCCACGAGACCTGCCTCAGCTCTGCCGTCTCCCCACAGTGTCGCGGGTCAGGGGGTGCAAACTCCCAAGCCTCGGCACAGCGGGCCCCCAGCCAGGCCAGGTAGTGAGCATGGCAGGGGGGCATGGGGGAGTCCTCTAGGGTACCGACCAGGGGTACCGACTGGTGGAGCAATCCCCAGGTCGAGGCCCAGGGACTCTGGGCCATCCGGAGGGCAGCAGGAACTGGTGGTACCTCCTGTGGGGGGTAAAGCCGTTCCTGTGCGGAGTTCCCCACCCGCCAAGGTCAGTGTTCACGCTGTCGTGAGCAAATGTCGCAAATTGCGAAAGAAAAACAAAAGTGGCTCAAAGAAATTAGGTGTTTGGCTCTTAAAATGAAAGCCGTCGGACAGATTAAGTTCAACAATCAGACAACAATATCCCGCCGCGAGGCAGTCTGAATGAAAGCACTCGCTATTTATTCTCGGCTTATGTCACAGCGACTGGATGTAATTGTATCGCGTACACTGAATGGTTTCTTATTTCTACTCGATAAGAAGACATTAGTGAAACAAAGGCCATGTGTTTCTCATTAACAGTAACATCCGCTTGTAATACTCGTTAGTTCATTGTGTTTTGATAGCGCATTTTACATAAGTACCAACACAAATGACCAAAGCTTCAACATTCAAATCCTAAACATGAATCGTAAACGAAAGTTAGATTTCGGAGATAGTGCGGAACCGTCTACTAAAATGAAAAAAGTGACCGATTTCTTTGGAAAGCCATCCATAGAACGGACTCCTGATAAAACTGTAGTATGCGCTAAAGTAGTTGATTCGACAAATTCGGGTGATGCAACACCGTTAAAAAATCAAATGAACAATATTATCGTTCACAATGCCACGAGAACGCCACAAAAGGATTTGAAGAAACGCTTCTTTAGAGAAGAATGGAAGTTAAATGGCCAGTGGTTGTCTTACGATGAAGACAAACGAGTAATGTTCTGTACAACATGACGGACTGCGGATGTTATCAACATGTTTGCATCTGGCTGTAATATCTTGAAGAAAGATTCCATACAGAAACATGAAAATTCCAAAGGTAGGCATATTTATTCATTCACGTCACGCTTGATCATGATCTAAAACATCGCCAGAAATATGTATAGCAAATGTTTCCGTGTGATCGTAGTCTTGTCTTTGTTAATCTCTGCGTTTATTTGATCGCAGCACCTCCGAGTCACAGTAATTTTGATTTCTTCAATTTGTATTCTTAATATACACTGATTAGCCTGAAGTTCAAACAGTGATCAAGACGAGTGAAGAACTGAGTGCATAATTATCATGAAGCGTACAATGGGAAGCAACTCTATCTACAAATAAATGTTTTTACACTCGTAAATCTCTGGTCAAATTCGTTAATCTTCGTGGCAAATATCACGAATCTTATGAATATATCGATATTTGTTTATAATTAAATTAAATTAATTTATATATTACAAGTGTCTAATAATATAAATTTATTTATTTCAGGAAATAATTCTCACAGTGCTGCCATGCGAATAATTAGAGATGGTAAATCAATGAAAGACGCGCAGAAAGTTGTATTGTCCAGGGCGGAAAAATCTATCACTGCCGTCATGAAAAATGTTTACTTCATGGCGAAAAACCACTTGTCCAACAGTCTGTTTGAAGGAATAAATGCACTGTGCATAGAACAAGGAAACATCGACCTATCAACTCTTCGGGTGGATAAACACATGACATACAGCCACAATCGGAGTGTAAATGAGTTCCAAGAAGCAATTGTTGCTGTTATCGATGATTCAATAATCGAGGAAATTAATCAAAGTTCGTGTTTCAGCATTATGCTGGATGAATCTACTGACATTTCAACCTCACAAAATGTAGTCATTCACGGACGTTACTTAGTTCGATCTGAGGGACGTTACAACCCAAAGAGTGTTCTGCTCAGTGTTAAAGAGCTCAAGGATAGTGCAAATGCGGAAAATATTACGACAGCAATTCATTCCGTTCTTGACAGTTTAGGGCTGAATAAGGACAAACTGTGTGGTGTAGCAACTGATGGAGCTTCGGTGATTACCGGCCGAAAAAGTGGTGTCGCACAACGACTGAAGAATGACTTCCCATGGATGATCTCAGTCCACTGCATAGCACATCGCTTGAACTTAGCAAGTTGTGATGCAGCTGACCAGGTGTATTATTTAACCAAATTCCAGAACACACTCAAATCAATATATTCATTCTTTAGCAGGTCACCGAAACATCAATGTGAATTGGAAAAAGTGCAAAAATTCTTTGATACCAACACGACAAAAGTAAAGCAGGTGTGTTCAACTCGATGGTTGTCATTCGAAGGAAGTGTTCATTCCATTGTTGATAACTTGCCTAGTTTGCTGACAGTGTTCTTCGAGGATGGGAGTCCAAAAGCAACCGGTGTTTATAGAGAAATAGCATCCTACAAATTCCTATATGTTGCTCATTTCATGTGTGATGTTTTAAAACAATGTGCAATCCTTAGTAAAACATTTCAATATTCGGTTATCGGGACCTTGTTTGAAACGTTTTCTCTCTGAAGTGCCACCCAAACCGCGATCAGATCCAGATGCAGAATATATGCACAGCTTTCCGTTACATGGGCATGACATAAAGGACGGAGAGAAAGTTCGTAAAGACGCACAATCAGCTTGCCGAAAGTTTTCTACAGCATTGGTTGAAAATCTGAAAAGCAGATTCACTGACAATGAGGACGCTGAAGTGTTGACGACAATTTTCGATCCTGCATCCAAACCTAGGCAGATAGCAAATATAATTCCAAAACTATTGACATTCAAACAACGGACCGACGAGGATATTACACTGGAAGACCTTACATCAAGTATAGAAACATTTCGAAGTGTGTGTAAGGGGAAGAAAGATATGAACGACATCGATGATCTTGTCCAGTTTGTTCTCCAAAGAAAGGACGCTTATCCCATAATTTATGACTTAGCAGAAAGACTATATTGTATACCAGTGTTGACTGTGGAATGTGAGAGGGCCTTCTCCTACCAAAATTTGATTAAAGATAAATGACGAAACAGACTTTCAGTGCCACATTTGAACTTATTAATGAAAATAGCAATTGAAGGCCCTCCAATGTTAGATTTTAATTTTGGCAAATCATTTAATAAATGGTCAGATGTTAAATCCCGCAGAATTTTCAATGTGTGATTATTAATATTGTTCTCATTGTTGTTATTGTACATACCAGAACCTGTTACATTATATTATAATAAATATTTGATTTAATTAGCTTGTGTTGTTCTTTGAATATGTTTAAATCAAAGTGGCTCCAAAAAATATGGGTTAACAAAATGTGGCTCAAGTAAATGAAAAGTGGCTCAAAAAAAATCACAAGTGGCTAAGGTGGTGGCTCAAGAAAATTTTGGGCCAGTGTGAACACTGGCCAAGGTTGCAAAGCCTGGCGGGTCTCGAACTCCCCCTCAGGCCGAAAGGGCGGGTCAGGGTAATAGGCCTGTCACAGCTAGGTTGGACCAGCCCCTCCCCTCCCTGCATTGGATGTACCTCCCCTGATGCAGGTGGATACTAGTGGGTGTATGGGAGGCTTAGATAGGTCGCCCAATACCCGCACCACGGTAAGGCCTGGGGGGAATGGAGCCATGAAACTCCAAAGAACGATTTGATAATTAAAGTTGTTTTGGTTGAAACTCCTTGAGTCCATCTGATATTATGTGAGTTAACTCTAATTATGTGACTTTTTGTTTTATTTCATATTGTCATTATTTGGAAGATATGACGTCATGCACGGGGTGCACGTGGAGGACACCACAAGTTCCTTTGGTTGCGACTTAATTAATGTGATATATTTGATTTAACTGAAATGCAATGACTTTTTGTTTTAACTCATTCTATCAATATTGAGAAGAAATGACGTTCGTTTCGTGGTAGCTACACAGGTAAATCACGCTGCAACATACGGATATTGATCAATATTCTGTTCAATTTGAACAAACATCAAGTGCACCCATATTATTCAGTCCATATAGGCACAAGCACTAATCACCCGAGTTTGCATTTGCATTGTGATTCGCAATATCAGATGACAACTGTCTAAACCTAAATTAGGCTTTTATTCATAGCATCATAACCTGTAAAATATGATATGAAGCTCCTCCAATTGTATACGGAATTTATCAACCTCGTCCACTAAATTCTATTTGAACCTCAGTAAACCTCGACTCAAATAGAATTTAGTAACTCTGTTAATAGATTCCATATAAAACTGGAACTCATTTTAGAAGAACTTTCATTGGTTTGATACCAGTTCAATGAATACGACATGTTCCTAGTCTTGATATAAAATGGCTAGCAGCAATTGTTAAAATGTCGCTTGAGCAGCAGTTGGTGATTATGTCCTGTTTTGGTTGGTGTATATATGGCTATTTCCAGCGGAACGAATACGACCCCAAGTGACTTTTCAGTTGTGTGCATTGTAAAAGACTGTTCGAATGTCTTGAAAAATTGTGTCATTTATAATAAAAACAATTACAATTCTAACGGAGTGTTCCAACTCTAGTCCTTGATTTGATATACATGTATATGTATAATTAACACAAAATGACCACAGCCTATAAATAGTGGCATGAATGCAGAAAATGATTCTTTCGTTTTAATTTTGAAAATGATTATAAATTTGCGCTCTTACATGTAGAAGGTGCGCGAAGTTAATATCTGCATGAATTTAAAGTACATTAAGGTACTTCATTTCAATATTAACGGCATATAAGCCAAACGCAGTGTGAAAATAATGAGAATATCTCCAATTGTCTAACAAATATTGCGATGTAACTATTAATAACAGCTCCCACTGATAATATATATCATCTTGGTCAAGGATATATGAGTCAATATCAATTTTGGTCAAAATTTATGTCCTCGGTGGATGATGAGTGCATAATGCAACGTGCAGATCCCAACTATTGTTCCCAGCGTGCATCTCTATCACTGTCACAACATGCACACACAAATAAGCGTGATGTTCGGGTATATATGTATGTAATGGGCTCATTTATGGCCAGATTTGACCAAAATGGCCTGTCCCCAGGAAAATTTTACAGGCTAAAATAGAAATTTCGATATATTAACTACATGCCACAGAGAAAATCCTCTGGCATATCATTAGTTTAGTTCTTGATATAAACTACTGTCACATATACACCACCCAAAATTGAACTTAACTAAGTGAAAATTGCTCAGAAACTTTGTACCTCAGCATTTTGTCTCTCATGTAACGAAGTGCTATTTACTTGACATAATGACGTATACCTGATATTTATAATCTCCGTATTTTGTTCTCTGTGATGCTGTGTACGTCACAATATCGGAAACGCATGTCGTCTGAATCAAAAAACAACTTGCGATAATACAATTATATAATAGGTAGGTTGACCCCCTCGCGTACTTTTCAAAGTCGTCTTTTAAATAACGCATGTTTGTTCGCTATAACATATCTATAATTATATTTCAAATAAATGTTTCCGAAGCCACTGTGGTGTATTTTATACTTCCCTATTTTCACCATACTGGAGGGAGAACTCATTGAATGCCGTGACCAGAATGGTCTGTACTATCTCTACTGTAACGTTCTCTGCTGTAACAGGCCAAAACGTTACAGGAGAGACCAATACTGTAACGAAAGGGGAAGGATGACGTTTACAGAGGCTGTTTGTGTGTGAAAACACTCAACACCAAGCTGAAATATCTAGAGGGTATAACTGGGGTCTTGTTCTTCTTTCAGATTACAAAATGTGTTTGATTTGGAAAATATTATCATTTACGTGCGTCGATGTTTTGAATTTTCGTTACATGAAAGATATGTTTATGTTACATTAAAGATGTTCTTATGTGGTAAGTCGATTTTGCATTTCATGTGATTGTTATGAAACCATGATAGTCGGGAGAAAACATCAATTATAACGAGACTGTTACTTCGTATTAGTTATTCCTTCGGTTGCAACATGATTCCGTGTACGATCTAACTCAAATCGAGTGGCCGTTACAGTAAATACAACAATTGTTATCCAGAGGAGATGCCTGTGGCATTTAATAATTTTTTCTCTTTTCTTTGCCGCGGAAATATATCACACGATATACATAATATTTAATTGGTCATGTTTGTCTTTCAACTCTTACTATTTTTCTGGTTTGGATAATAGTAACCTTTCTAGTGTTAAATTTGGAAATTAGTGTTACACGAGGGATGTATGTTATAGTAAGGATATTGATACGTTGTGAGTTGATTATGCGTTAGGGGGACGTCTTTTAAACAATATGGCCATCCAAGATAGCATGACTACGTTGGGCCAACGTTGGCATAATGTCGACACGGTTGGCATTAGGTTTGGTTGGGTTGATGTTGTTGGCCCTTGGTGTTGGCCCAACGTATTCCTCCCAACTGTTGGAAATATAACGTTGGCCCAACGTTGTGCCAACGCGAACATGCCAACGAAATTATCTGCAGTAAATTGGTTGAGTTGGCGTGGTTGGCCCTTTGTTGGCCCAACGTATTCCTCCCAACCGTTGGAAATATAACGTTGAGCCATCGCGAACATGCCAACGGAATTATCTGCAGTAAATTGGTTGGGTTGGCGTGGTTGGCCTTTGGTTGGCCCATGTATTCCTCCAAACCGTTGGAAATATAACGTTGGCCAACATTGTGCCAACGCGAACATGCCAACGGAATTATCTGCAGTAGATTGGTTGGGTTGGTGTGGTTGGAACTTGGTTGGCCCAACGTATTCCTCCCAACCGTTGAAAGTATTATAACGTTGGGCCAACGCCAACACGAAAATGGAATTTACTGTACACATCACATTGGTTGGGTTTACGTTGTTGGTCCTTGGTTGACCCCAATTAAGGTATTCCTCCCATGCAACAATTGGAATTATAACGTTGGTCCAATGTTGGGTCAACGCTAACAGCCTCATGGCAGTCCAATTACATATAGCGTACATACATGTGATATAAATCTCAACGATATGCCGATACTTTATGTTCCGTAAACACACGTACAATAATTGCTGACACAATATATGCTACGATGTGTCATGAAATACGTTGGATGGTGTCGGTTGGTATATCGTTGGCCCAACGTAATGCCAACGTAGATGACGTAGAAAGCTCTGACGTCAAACTCTACGCGCGTGCACACAACGGATCAGGCGTCTGCTTTTCTTATTGCACGCTTTGTTCTGGTTCTCGTTCAGTGTTGCTGCTGGTATTGATTTGAGCAAATAAAGGATTCAGTTTCTTTAATTTGGAATTCAAGGATTTGTTCGCTCTGTAGATGCCGCCATCGGTCATCGAGTCGCTATCCGAGGTAGGTTTACGTTTGTGAGAAACTACTCTTTTGTGTAAAACTAATTATTTTTCCCAATATTTTTCTCAGAATCAAAAAGTTCTGAATGTTTGCACGGCGTACAAATAAGTTATAGCGGAGAATACTTATTGACATGCATAGTAGTTTCTCACAAACTTGAATCAGATAGCGACATGGTGGCTGAAGGTGGTAACTGAATTATGAACGGATTATTGGATATGCCACAAAAAAAATACAAAATTCCCCAACGTTATGCCAACCAATTTAGTTTGAGTTCTCAACGTTGTCCCTCCATTGGGTCAACGTTATGCCAACCAAAGGGTTTCGTTTCCAACGTTGGGCCAACCATGTGGTCTGGATGGGCCAACGATCTGTATATGTCGTCCAACGTTGGCCCAACGTATAGGCCCAATGCGTTGGCCCAACGTTGACCCAAATGAGCAACATTACGTTGGCCCAAGTGGTTGTGGGTGGTGAGGAGATATGTGAGGAGGTCGAGCAAGGTAGCGTGGTCAGTGAAAGTTGTGAGCAGAGTGGTGTGCGTGTCGATGTGACTGTTGTTGATGAGGACGTAGTTGATGGAAGCTGGGTTGAACACGATTATTGCAAGAATTATGAGTCGAGCATGCACCAAGGTTCACAGGTAGAGGTTGCCGCGGAAATACAGGACGAGCAGATATGTAAGAAGACGGTGGTTGAGCAAGGTGTTGCATTAAATATTCTAACTGCTTTTGCTGGCCGAAAAAATGTAATGACATTTCTTGGTATAATTATGATGAAGTGATCTCGTTTATTCCAGATCCACAACTGATCGAGGGGTCACACCACATAGTTGTATTATATTTAAACACAAACGAGTGTTAGTGTACGTTCATATTATGTCATCTGATAAAGCAAGGGATAGAGTGTTCACCCGACTATAACCAATGTCTATCGTGTAACGACAATTTATTTACTATAGCACAAGACACGATGGTATTCAGTTAACAATATTCGTTATACCATATGTGTAATAAATGTGTAAAAAACAGTGGGGCATTTATTATGAAAAGAAATTCCACAAATTGAACCTCGTTTTATATAATAGCCTGTATATATGCTATGCGCCTTTTTTGTCAATCGTGTAATCTTTACTGTAACGCACATCATATATTGATATAGAAATACGCGTCAGAAAACATCATTAAGTATTTGGGACATGAATTCTCGCGAGAATCGCCATAATATTGAATTTGCACTGATGCCAGTACATGATTATGATACCTATATGTATACAAATGACATTTTGCATATGACTGTCAGTTGTGTAACGTTGTGGTCCTTACTGTAACAAAGCCTATTCCTACATCGTATACCAAACGTCAGATATCCTGATTGTGTAGTTCGTCGCTGTATTTTCTTTATGAACAACAGGTTTTATCATCTTGTTAGCATATTTCGTAAATCTGGATTTCGACATGGCTTTTATACAGAAATTTATCAGATATTGTCCACCCCGTAGCAAATATGTCTTTCGTGTTGCGCTGAAGTCCGTCGTGTAACACATATTATTTTTTCATCTATAAATGAAACGTTATATTTTTCAATTCCAGTTTTGTTCAATATTTGATGGACAAGGAGTGTCCGATTCAATATTATGTTAGAAAGTGTGTGACATTTGATTATCTTGATTTAATAAAGTTTAATGTTGTGTTGAAATTAAATTTTTCTTAGAAAAATGAGTTCCATTGTTGCCCCCATTGAAAACCAGCTATACAAAGGGTAAATGTTTTCTCGATCTATGCATTACCGGTCAATACTGAATTCGGATCAAAAAGTACTCCAATATCTCTATTCTGAAACATGATATCCCAGATGACAATACTGTTACAGAAGAGACATAATTTCCAGACATCCACCATTCATAGCATCATAAAATATCAGTGCTGGATGTTTAAGCTCGAACATCAGTTTCTTCCAGTTCAATAGCTATATATCTCGAAATGACAACAACTTTCCCCATTATCGGAACTAAAAAAAATGCCATGTGGCATATCTGTAATTTTGACCAAAATTGATATTGACTCATATAGTGTAACATATATCACAAATGGAATTTATTTATTTTGAACAGAAGAGGAGACATAACTCCTGCAAGTCCTCTACCATCTATTAAAACTATTTACATCAAAGTGGACATTTGTTATAATTTAAAAAAATATATTTTCTGGCCAAAATGTGTTGGATACTAAACTACCCATATTGAATATAATATTCAGTAAAACAAAATGGACTACCATTATTATTCGCTCTCAAATGGCGGTATCCATGCGTCATGCGCATGACTGACACACTCTAACATGAATATTTTGCCATTGCATTGTTTCCCTGTTGATTACTTTATGCTGGCCGTGTTGTGGGACCATTGTAACCCACGAATACGTTGCATGCAAACCATGCAATTCAATGTCACTGCTGATAAATTCGGTGCGTTTAAAACTGCAAGTAATAAAACATTTAAAATGCCCAAAAAATTACAATTCACGGAATTTATCAGTTCTGTTCTCTAATATCTAGTTCACCAGACCAAAATTCCCGCGCCCGAACGGGTTATAAACACGTTTTAAACAAAGTTTCTAATAAACATTGTAAACCACGTGATACAAGTAGTCTTGTCAGATATTCCCTTCACTTCATGAAACCGAAGCATAATGGAATTAAAAGTTTAAAATGAAAGGATCATTTTCTGCAGTAAGAAGCCAATCTGATCTGATATTAAATTATGAATTAGATATAATTTTGAGAAACATTTTCGATGAACTCATGACCTCTCACAACATATTTTGATTAGTTTACAACGCCAATAAGGCTGAGATCAACATCCTTATATTACATGGTAAGTATGTTGACGATATAGTTTATTATATATTTGAACTAGTCTGTCTTTGAAATTACCGCTACTGTGATGTGGTATTGGTTGTAATATTACGTAGATTTGACGAGATTTGGTCGTATTTCAAACGAGCTGCTGAAGGCAGTGCGTTTGATGCGGCGATCTAATCTTGACAACGTGATGCACGACTGTTACACCATGGGAGGGTATCAGTGACAAGTCCAAACACAATTCTTTGGATTCATCTCTATATTCTTCAATCATAATATCCCATGCATATAACAATACAGCTCTGCATCAAATTTATCTCTGCCATGTCTCTGCAGGCCAATTCCTGCCTTCCCACACACAATCAAATCTATCTCTGCAGACTATCATGCAGAACTCTCTCACAATATCTCTCTGACCTATATACATCACATCAGACAACAATGGGTTGTCAATTAACCCCCTCACCATAACAACGACCCATCCCACTTCACAGAAGTAATAACAGGTTTAATATATGACATGCTGTACATTTATAGCATCCAAACTCTCCGTGCCCAACATAACCTTTATATCTGTTTGGAACCATTTAATTAGTTACTATAAAAAGACTTTTTAGCTTAACTTGACATAGTCAAGAAATGTCCCGCGTCTGTTGGTTTGTACGTCCTAATCTTTGATCACGGGCTACAGACTATACCACTTCATCAATCATCATGAAATTTTTCATTCATTTTGGGGTCGTTCGGCAAAAAAATCATGATCAACAGCGGCCATTTATTTTGGATTTGACATTGACATGTAGATGAGAACGAGGTGTTTTCTTGCTAATCGGCCCAAAACATGGCCGCCGTCGGCCTTTTGTTTCTCAGTATTACACTACATGTATGTAAATCATTAGCATGGACCACAGACCGTATCTTTTGTCTTATCATCGTGAAATTTGTCATAGATGATGACATTGACATGATCAGAACGAGTTATTTTGGAGTTTGGCAACAAAAAAAACACGGCCGCCAGTGGCCATATTGGTTTTCAGAATTACATTGATTAGCACGGGCTACATGTCATGTC
Source organism: Siphonodentalium dalli (assembly GCA_032622095.1). Classification (NCBI taxonomy): domain Eukaryota; kingdom Metazoa; phylum Mollusca; class Scaphopoda; order Gadilida; family Siphonodentaliidae; genus Siphonodentalium; species Siphonodentalium dalli. The sequence continues at coordinate 54,456,511 of CP136063.1, forward strand.
GTACCATTGGTCTGATCACAACCATTTGTTACAGAATGTGACATTCACATGTATAGATGAGAACGAGATGTTTTCGTATATCATGTATGCCGCCTCGTTTGATGATGCTTATATGGACCATGGTGGATAAACAGAAAAACAGCAGCATGTTGCCAAACCATCATCAATAGCATGATATGGGCCGACAGTGAAGCGTGTGAAACCAACACATATTGTAATGAATGCTTTTCAAAGAGTGCAGTCCGCACAAAATATTACAAAAAATAAACATTAAGTGAAGTTAGTGAACAAATTATTAAATATTAATTATGTTAATGAGATTTCTATTGAAATATTTCAAAATAGGTTCTGCTGTTTATGAGGTAAGTGGTCATAACTTGTATGTAAAACCCTTCGGGTTTTACACAAGTTATGTCCACTTACCTCACCGTTACATCTCCATAAAAACAGTTCACATGACAGTTAATCCTTATTTGTCTGTTTCAGGGGAGAACAAGATTCGTGTATTATGAACTGCCTCACCAGAGGAGATTTCTGACAAGCTTTTCAATACATACAAGCCATTTCTTCACCATGGCTTTACTATATGGATATGTGGTCAAGGGAGAAAGCTGCAGGGACCGATCACATACAACAATGTGGAAGAGATGAAGGTGAAATGTAAGAAAGGGAGACTGTATATTGTTTTGCCACTCCTTATTCTGACCAGAAACAAATGGACTTTACACATCTATAGCTCTATGGATCCTGTCTTAACTCTATCACAGTCCACCTATCAGATAAATAGTTTGAATTACCAAACTGCAACTGATCTTCCACCTTTCGATTATGAGGAAGATCGTTGCTATGATTATTGTATAAACGTATTAAACAAAGGAACTGTGACGGGCGATCAAAGATTTCCAAATATGGGATGTGTTATAAAAGCAGCACTATCAATACCGAACATAAACGCAGATTGTGAGCGGGTTTTTTCTAAGTATAATACACACTTCGTTCAGAGTAAATCTGAACAATGATACAATCGGTGCTTTGCTGTCATGCAAATCAAACACTGATGCTGATTGTCACCAATTTGTGGCATTAAATAACATTCTTAAAGATCGATTATCTCTTTATTAAATAACAAATTCCAGGCTAGACAAAGGATGCAAATACTTAATGCATATAATATTCTGTATTTCACAGGATGCCTGACCCTCACAAAAATCAGCAGCAAACAGAAAGAAGCATCAAACAGCAAGATTGTCATCAGCTGCAATCTAACGCCACGGACTACCGGGTTATCTGATGTATCCCATGTAACAGCTGCGGCCTAACGCCACGGTCTAACGCCACGGACTACCGGGTTATCTGATGTATCCCATGTAACAGCTGCTGCCTAACGCCACGGACTACCGGGTTATCTGATGTATCCCATGTAACAGCTGCGGTCTAACGCCACGGACTACCGGGTTATCTGATGTATCCCATGTAACAGCTGCGGTCTAACGCCACGGACTACCAGGGTTATCTGATGTATCCCATGTAACAGCTGCGGTATAACGCCACGGACTACCGGGGTTATCTGATGTATCCCATGTAACAGCTGCGGTCTAACGCCACGGACTACCGGGGTTATCTGATGTATCCCATGTAACAGCTGCGGTCTAATGCCACGGACTACCGGGTTATCTGATGTATCCCATGTAACAGCTGCGGTCTAACGCCACGGACTACCAGGGTTATCTGATGTATCCCATGTAACAGCTGCGGCCTAACGCCACGGACTACCAGGGTTATCTGATGTATCCCATGTAACAGCTGCGGTCTAACGCCACGGACTACCGGGTTATCTGATGTATCCCATGTAACAGCTGCGGTCTAACACCACGGACTACCGGGTTATCTGATGTATCCCATGTAACAGCTGCGGTCTAACGCCACGGACTACCGGGTTATCTGATGTATCCCATGTAACAGCTGCGGTCTAACGCCACGGACTACCGGGGTTATCTGATGTATCCCATGTAACAGCTGCGGTCTAACGCCACGGACTACCGGGTTATCTGATGTATCCCATGTAACAGCTGCGGTCTAAGGCCACGGACTACCGGGGTTATCTGATGTATCCCATGTAACAGCTGCGGTCTAACGCCACGGACTACCGGGGTTATCTGATGTATCCCATGTAACAGGAGCTTCGACGCAATACGGCAGAAGAGGAAGCATGACAACAACCATCACAGCAAGCTCATAAATTTTCCATTCTGCAGATACCAACAATTATTTTGCCTCATGAAACTATCTACGAATTATATGAAACATGGGTGAAGGATGCGGAATTTAGGCAGTGACCGAAACACAGATGGGGAATCCAGAGCTAATAATTTGTGGGGTTTTCTTTACGGTTGGGTAGGCCCTTTTATACCCGTACACCTCAATTGTGGAGTAGCCATTGTCCGGTTTTAACCCTTTACTAGTACCCAACAGAACGGCCCTGTGCCAATGCATTCTCTTATATAAACGCAAGATTCCCTGCCATGCTACACACATGGCGGCATTCTTTGAAGTTCGCTTTATTGCAGTGAGCGACATTGATGCTGGATTCAGCGCAGGGTCAAAGTGCATATCTCTTTTAACCCTCGCTGATATTGTTTATTCAGTTATTAAAACATATTCGAGATTTTGGGTCATAACCATTTTAGCTATATATTGTAGTGTATATATTCACAAACTTGGATCGTTATGGATAACGTGGGATTAAGCGCAAACGTCAGAGCTACAAAACTAGATTTAAGTTGGAAGTTGTTTAGTTTGCAGAACTTAACGGTAACCATGCTGCCGAAAGACAGTATGGCGTCAATGAGAAATTAGTACGAAAATGGAGGTGATTGAAGTAGGTTTTAGCCGAAATGCGGTTTCAGATCTCCCAGAAAATACCAAGACTACAAGGTCCGCCTATTCCGAGTGTCAATGCTTCAAAATCAACCAACGAAAGAGATATGACTACTCCCTCGACCAAATCGGCAACATGGACGAGGTGCCGATGTTCTTGGGACATGCCACCAGAACGCAATGTCAACAAGCTTGGGGAGAATTCTCGACCATTCAAATCAAGACAACTGGCCACGATTGATCATATTTCACCGTTCTTGCCTGCATGGCCAATGGTTCCAAGCTTAAACCGACTCTCATCTTAGACACGCCTTATTATTTATCACCAGGCAATGTACCTTGGTATATAGAATACATAGAACCAATATTTTCTGCGCATAGCTGTAATAAACTGTCGAGAGTCAGTCTAAAAGCACGGGATCTTAACTCTCTACTTAAGATTGTTTTATGAAACGCGTTCGTGAAACGGAAAAGTAACCTCATAAGATCCACGTTGAATCTTAGATTAAGCCAATCTTAAAATCCCCTCGAGACCTTGCTTCATACAATTGGGCCCTGGCTATGAATGTGATCGATACCTTGTGACGATGACCACATCAGCCTAATTTTCAGGCACCATAACAAAACCACAACAAATCAAAATAATACCTTTTAAACATCCTTCCATTTATTCAGATATCCAGGTGTAGAAAGTTCCAGGTGTCTGACCACATAAGTGACCAATTTTTGCCACCGATTGATATGTCAGTCAACGCCGCAACAACAACTTCTCGAAAGAGAATTAACATCACAGGATATGCGCATGAGGTAATTGTTTAATATCCTAGTACTTCCCCAACAACACATTCATCATAAATTAAAGGGATAATATAAACTTAATCCGGCCATTTATGTTACCATCTCCTTTTATACTAACCAGAATATATGCAACAATTTAATGAATTTGAGCCACGGATTAATGCCAAACACTCTCTGAACCATGCAAACAACAAAGTAATTATAATGAAATTCTCTAGAATAAATTAATCAATTTCTATGACAATTATGCAAATAGTGTAATACACTTGCCTGAAAATTGTACGAGATGGCGCACCATGCGACCAGAGACGTGCATAGCTATAGGATCTCCATTGAACCAGACCACTCAATGTGCACCCCATTGGTACCTCCATATATGGAGCTTTTGGGTATAAATATAGTATATAGTATTCTATGTATATTCAGTGTCGCTTGTTATGTTAGTCATGGGTTATGCCTTATATAAGTTCAAAATTTTCAGTCATTTATAAATTGGTTAAAAGCTTCAAAGGTAGAGATGTTTTCACTTGAGCTCCGATTCAGTTGCAACTCATAACTGCATGGGGACTGCAAATTTCCAAACATTGATCTTAGATTGTGTTTAAATATATTTCTACGTTATGAATGTTCTACATTTCAGAAGAAGGACAGAGGAGGAGGACATTTGAGCTAGTGGAATCGCTCTGCCGGGAAGTGCGTGGTCGCCTACAACCATTCGGTGGAATAAAAGTGATTGCTTCGGGGGATTTCCGACAACTATCTCCTGTCCCAAAGCACACGTATAGTGATGCGGGGAAGTTTTGCTTTGAAGGAAACTTTTCTGTGTCGATTCCACACCATATCATCATGCAAAGAGTAAGTCGCATTTTCATGTATAAGCGATTCACTGCAGTACTTTTGAATTAGAAGCCTATAAAAGTTGAGGATCGCCGATCGGGGTGTCACAGTTACATAATGTATCAGTCAAGAAAACCATGCAGGCACCAGTAATTAGCAAAAAGCACTATAACCGATGTACTTTTAAGACCATTGCAGTTAATGCACACACTTTAGTATCGTATGGGGGATTCGCCAATATTATTATACAATACTCGTATACTCCATGTCATCAGATATTATCACGTCGCATATATGGTATTCCTTATAAGGCAAAAAAAAAAGATGCTATGTTTCCGTACATCGACCAACCCTAAAAATAACCTGCAGACCCTAATCTTTTTATCGATATTTTGAGAAAAAGTCTTCTTTTTTTTCACTGTTTTTACCACTAATGCACATAAATATTGATGGTCATTAGTGTTCAAAACACGTGGTTTTTAACATATCCCTGTGAAAAGTGACCATGAAGTGACTGCTGTCTCAAACGCCCCCAGGTGTATGATGGGTTGTTGACTGATGGGCATGCATTTTTCAATTTTAATTCCTGAGAGTGGATCTCATGCCTGCTTTATGCCTTGTTTGGGTCTTATGGAACATAGGAACACTATCAACAGACATGGTGGGTGTTTATCTGTATATATACATGTACATGTATAGAGGTTATCACCACATGTTAGGTGTACATGCATAGCTACTGTTTCCAAAAACCAGGCATGCTAGGTTGGGTGTACTCATGACTACCTCCAGACAATGGGATGTAGTCGTCACAATACAAGTACGGTATAATGGCGGTATTATGTGTAAAATTCTTATAAAAAGTTAGCGACATGAATTTCGTACCAAGTTTATAGCCAAATTTATGAAAATATGGTATGTGAATAATAAAAAACATACTTTATAAGCATGAAGTAAGTTTGATCTTTTATCAATCTTAATGTATATTTCCAATGTGTTGATCAAGTAATACTTTTCCTTATGTCATTTCGGTCGAGGTAGTTCAATAATTCTGAAGCTGGATAGAAAATATCAAAATAAAATAAAATAAAATTCCCTACCTACCCACCCTAATTTTTTCGCTCCATTATCGGAAACATACAATATATTTTTTTTTGGCCTAGTGTAATGCATTAAATTAATATTATCCAAACAATATTCTTGGTGTGAATGTACGTCTGTTATAGAAAATTGTCATTGTAATATGCATCCACAATCTTGTGAGTACAGTAATGCCCTAAGTAATCGACTCCATAACCACAGCAGAATTATGGGTAACTTTTCAGGATTTAGTTGGAAATATGGCTTGTTGCCATTCAACGGAAAGCTGTCAAGCAACAAGCCATATTTCCGACTAAATCCTGAAAAGTTTCCCATAATTCTTCTGTGGTTAAAGAGTCGATTAATTAGGGCATTACAGTACCTGGACATGGTAAGTCTTCATAATTGTGTAATGAGATAATGATTATATTGATTTATATTTGCTACATACAGGTGATGAGACAGGATGAAGAAGATTTGATAAAGGCAGTAAACAAACTGTTGTGGACGGCCATCCGTTGAGTAAACTAACTGTTGTGGACGGCCATCCGTTGAGTAAACTAACTGTTGTGGACGGCCATCCGTTGAGTAAACTAACTGTTGTGGACGGCCATCCGTTGAGTTAACGAACTGTGTTGTGGACGGCCATCCGTTGAGTAAACGAACTGTGTTGTGGACGGCCATCCGTTGAGTAAACGAACTGTGTTGTAGACGGCCATCCATTGAGTAAACGAACTGTGTTGTAGACGGCCATCCATTGAGTAAACGAACTGTGTTGTGGACGGCCATCCGTTGAGTAAACTAACTGTGTTGTGGACGGCCATCCGTTGAGTAAACGAACTGTGTTGTGGACGGCCATCCGTTGAGTAAACGAACTGTGTTGTGGACGGCCATCCGTTGAGTAAACGAACTGTGTTGTGGACGGCCATCTGTTGAGTAAACGAACTGTGTTTGTGGACTGCCATCCATTGAGTAAACGAACTGTGTTGCGGGCGGCCATCCGTTGAGTAAACGAACTGTGTTGCGGACGGCCATCCGTTGAGTAAACGAACTGTGTTGCGGACGGCCATCCGTTGAGTAAACGAACTGTGTTGCGGACGGCCATCCTTTGAGTAAACGAACTGTGTTGCGGACGGCCATCCGTTGAGTAAACGAACTGTGTTGCGGACGGCCATCCGTTGAGTAAACGAACTGTGTTGCGGACGGCCATCCTTTGAGTAAACGAACTGTGTTGCGGACGGCCATCCGTTGAGACCGATGCTCTGATGGAGAGTCTCAAGAGACCATTGGAGACCAGCAATTCCACCAACATACCTATATTGGAGCAACTTTGACGTCAATTACGTAAATTTCGGTGTATAAGTCGCATCTTTTTTACCTGAATATATAGCCCAGAATATTGGTGCGCCTTATACAACGGTAACTCAAAATCGGGGTGAAATCTTGACTCATTTTCGGAGAGTTTGAGCCACGAGCAGTAAGTACACAAGTGTCGGGAGACAAGGAGATATTCACAGCAAATATCGGCGGAGATTCAGCCACAAAACGCTCCATCAAGACGGATAATATTCATTGAATTAAAATATTGAAAACAGTTATCTTACTCTTCACTAACTTTTATTTCCAAAATCCCGGAAAGAAATATTAGCAAACAGCAGCAAATTCACAAACAGTTGGCGTCCTTGACCTTACTGTGTAACAATTCTCAGTGGACACGTGCAAAATTGACCCACATTCAATGACGGCGGTGTCATCGCTTTGATGTCTGCAGTGTTAATTGCGACATAGTAAACTGTTTGGAAGCTGCACGTGGCTCTAAACTGCTACCATATTACGTCACATCCGAATGTTTATTTAAAGCCCGGGAAGGAATGAGCATAATAAAACCCAGCTGACTCCAAATATTTTAACGAGGCTTCAGTGCGAATTAGCCGCGAACTCCTGTTAAATTGATATTACATAAACATTATTTTATGCTGTACGCTTCGGGTGCAAACATTTAATCCCCACATTGAGTATATTTGACACTTAATACTGAGGAGTGCATTGCATCACTATTAGCCCAAAGCGTTTGCATTCATGATCCGCGACAATTAGGCGACAACTAAATTAACGAGGCCATTATCCTAAAACAACAGTAAGCCGAGTCTCAATTTTATATTCCTATAAATGATAGGATATTTTGTGTCTTTCCTCATACCGTAAATTTCTATATATATTCACATACTTCGATCATTATGGATAAACGTGGGATTAAGCGCAAACGTCAGAGTTACGAAACCAGATTTAAGTTGGAAGTGGTTAAGTTTAGAGATGGGCGGTTGTGAAAATTTGCCTCGGTTTCGGTTGTGGAAAAAGAGTTGAGTCTCGGTTTCGGTTTCAGTTTTTATTAATAAAAATGACTAATGTGAACAAAATCTAATTATGCTTCATCATATTACAAAGAAAACACACCAATTTTATCACCATAACTTGCGAGGTACATGTCCTTTTATAATTGTAAATTATGTATCATATTGTTACTAATACATGTATATTGTTAATGTCCATGTCGAGTGGCAGTGCTAGAATGCAAGCGAGTCTGTGTATTGTGTATGACTGCAATTCAGCATCATATGATCATAAGTGTGAAATAATATAATGATAATTTATATTGGCAATAAACTAATGTGTGTGACTAGATATATGTGTATAGTTATGATTTGAAAAATAAAATTTGAAATAAACAACAAAATGAAAATAAAACATGACTAGAATCTCTCAATCACATTATCTGGCTATATACCTATTACCATATTTAGGGAACATAATACTGTACACACTATACATGCATCCAATACAAGTCACCTGAATGAGTGCTATTTCTAAACAGTTTACCGACAAACGGTATAATTCATTCAGGCTCCGATTCCGGCATAACATTTTTAATCAACGGCGCACAAATATATTTGACGATTTAACATCCAAACAGTGATAAAAACTAATAGGGGATGCGGGTAACAACCATTGATACCTTTTGATATTGTATCCTCGTTATCAAATTCACCTTTCAGAGTATTTGTACGGCCTTAATGATTAAAATAACATGAGAAATAAACTGACTTGTGTTGTGTTGTGTTGTGTTTACTACGGCGAAAATAGGTGTACACGGAAGCAACGTAATTAATTCGTCGCGCGATTTCACCATGCGAACTCCTTTCTGCATATATTACAGGCGGCACACTTAGATTTCTTATCTTTCTTGAAAAATATTTCCACACAGGACTCGTTCTTTCGTCGTGCTCTGCCATGATTACAGGAAGTTGTGACAACCGAAACAACGGGTTTTCCCAACTTACCACGGTTGTCATTTCCGGTTTTTCCCCGACAACCGAAACCGAACTGATTCCACGGTTAACCGCCCATCTCTAGTTAAGTTTGCAGAACTTAACGGTAACCGTGCTGCCGAAAGACAGTATGGTGTCAGTGAGAAATTGGTAAGAGATTGGAGGCGATCGAAGGACGTTTTATCCGAAATGCGTCGAGACAAGCGAGCAAACCGTGGTAAGAGAGCGATGTGGCCTGAACTTGAGCAGCGAGTTGTCCGGTGGATTGAAGAAAGGCACTCATCTTTGCTGGCTGTAAGCAGAAATTCAATTCGGATCCAATTCGGATATTAGCCAAGGAGATGGACATACCCGACTTCAAGGGCCACAACAGTTGGGTGACGCGATTTATGAAACGGAATAAACTTTCACTACGCGCCAAAACCAGGATCTCACAGAAAATGCCAAAAGATTACGAGGACCGGCTATTCGAATTTTCAACGCTTCGTAATCAAGCAACGAAAAAGATACGATTACTCCCTCGATCAAATCGGCAACATGGACGAGGTGCCGATGTTTTTCGACATGCCACCAGAACGCACCGTCAACAAGTTTGGGGAGAAGACAATTCAGATCAAGACGACCGGCCACGAGCGATCCCATTTCACCGTCGTCCTTGCCTGCATGGCTGATGGTTCAAAGCTGAAACAGACTGATATTCAAAAGGAAGACGATTCCGAAAGAAAAGTTCCTCCAGGTGTCAATATCCGAGTTCAGCATAAGAGGTGGATGGACGATGCCGGCATGCAGGAATGGGTTGAATCCTGTTATAATAAACGAAACGGCGGTCTACGACAAAAAAGATCATTGTTAGTTCTGGACAGCTTTAGCGGACATAAAACAGACGGCGTTCGCTCAAAATTAAAAAATTCCAACGTCGACATGGCCGTCATCCCCGGCGGCATGACCAGCATTCTTCAACCGCTCGATGTCTGCCTAAATAAACCATTCAAAGCCAGCATCAGGGAGCAATGGTGTGAGTGGATGTGTGATCCAACCCAGATGGTGTTCACCAAAGGAGGGAATCTGAAGCGCCCGTCACTCCCCCTTGTCGCACAATGGGTCGTCAACGCGTGGGGAAAAGATGGTCAAGATGGTCATAAACTCTTTTAAGAAATGTTGTATTTCGAATGCCATGGATGGCACCGAGGACGATGTGCTATTCAGCGATGTTGTTTGTGAGAAAGGTGAAAGCACGAAAGTTGTAGATGAATGTGAGGATGATGTGTTCATAGAAAGTTCGTATGTAGAAGTATATGATGATGCTTTGTCAGATGCTGAGTGGTTCAAATTGTTTATTGATAACGACGAAAGTGATGACGAAAGTGAATGAATGTTATTGTTGTTGAAATGTCCGTTTTGTGCATTCCGTGTATTAAATCATTCAGTTCCCATTCCATATTTTTATTGCTTGTCTATTGCAAATGTTCGTTTTGATAAATTGTGCTGTGCTATGAATTGTTATGTTATACTGTGTGTTTAAATAAATCATTCTAACGTAAATAACTTTCTTTTCTCCATTTCTTCTCCTCCCAAATGTGATGTGTGAATACTTGCTCTCAATACTGACTTCGTGGGGTTGTGGAAACCATCGATCAAGCGCATCTGGTAGTCAATTGCTTGCAATTCCTCCAGTCAGATGTTGACATTGGAGTTGATGGACCATCAGTATCAAATCCATTCTTAGCACAGCATCAGACCCAAGCTTTGATAGACCATCAGTAAGTAATCCATTCTCAGGACACCATAAGACCCAAGCTTTGATAGACCATCAGTAAGTAATCCATTCTCAGGTCACCATAAGACCCAAGCTCTGATAGACCATCAGTAAGTAATCCATTCTCAGGACACCATAAGACCCAAGCTCTGACTCAGATGGCTGAGCCAGTTCTTGCCTCCATCCGCTTTGATCGATTGACTGAGTGAGATATTATCAATGATTTTTAGCAAGTTAGAAAATTAGGCTGAGTTAGACGAAATTTATGAAGGATAACTTGTGTTTATCAGTCGATACTGTAATTATGTCATAAGGGTGTGAGACAAATGTTTATTTTTGCGAGCACCTTGGCTAAAAAACATTTTTCTCGATCACGAATGACATAATTTTTGGTATCCACCCAGAAATGCTAGATAATCTTTATATTATACGCGTTTCTATTGCCACCAATGTTCTCACATGTCATCGCCTTCAATCGATGAATCAATCTTGAAAGATAACTCTTAATGATCTGTGGGTAATATTCCATTAGCGCAAACATGACCTTTGACTTCTGGATTGTCGTCTGTTTACATTATGTATGCTACATACAGTAATGCTCTAATTAATCAACTTCTTAACCACAGCAGAATTATGGGTAATTTTTCAGGATTTAGTCGGAAATATGGCTTGTTGCCATTCATCGGAAAGCTCTCACCGAGTGGTTAAGAAGTTGATTAATTAGAACATTACTGTACATTAAATCAATGTTTGTGACAAGTGCTTTCACTATAAACTGGGGACACAAGGATCCTTTTTATCCCCTTCTGGGGGATATAATAATTTAATTAACTGCGATTGGTTTAAATAAACCACTGTTGAGCATATAATAAATAAAAATATTACTGTGTTCTCAGCAACCTCTATCATCACTTGGAATCGACCATAACTGGATGCTTTTTATTTCTCAGCCACTGGTCAAATAAAGCTATTGCAAGGTGCTATTTTGGTAACACCACGTTGTCACCATATTTCAAACTATGAGATGTACAACATCATTGATGCCAACTTACAATGAAATATTCCATTGAAAATGAGTTGCCATACATTACTGTACACATTTGTATACATACATTTGTTGCCATGCATTACACTTAGTTTGCTGAAATATCATACTTATTTGTGTACTGTGTCTAGATACACATAAATGGCATGTAATTAATGGTATCCTGCATCAAGATAAACAAATTTGACTCGTGCAATTCCCTATTTTTTCACGGCTTTGATAATAAAGAACAGAGAGGGCCAGGAGGAGGCAAAGAGAGAAGGAAATAATCTCTGCACTAAAGGCTATAATGTCAAAGTTGTCCGAGAATGAGTCGGTGAATCAGAGCCCATGTTTCCTTCGCCATGCCAAATAGCGATAGCCAAGTACACACATCACTATAATAATCAAATAATGTTAGTGCTAAGTGTTATTTTGGTAACATGTTGTCACCATATTCCAAACATCATTGATGCCAACTTACAACAAAAATTAAAAAATGAGTTTGTTGCTATACATTTGTATACATACATCTGTTGCTATACATTGTTGCCCTACATTACACTCAGTTTGCAGAAATATCATACTTATTTGTTTACTGTGTCTAGATACACATAAATGGCATTATGTGATTAATGGTAGCCTGCATCAAGATAAGCCAATTTGACTCTTGCAATTCCTTATTTTTTTACAGCTTTGATGATAAAGATCAGAGATCCAGGAGGAGGCAAAGCAAAGAGAGAAGGAAATAATCTTGGCACTAATGACTATAATGTCAAAGTTTGATATGTTATAAATTTATAGTACATGAAGCGTAAGATTTGTGTATTATGAACTGCCTCACCAGAGGAGTTTTCTGACAAGCTTGGCAATACATACAAACCATTTCTTCACCATGGTTTTACTATGTGGATATGTGGTCAATGGAGAAAGCTGCAGGGACCGATCACATACAACAATGTGGAAGAGATGAAGGTGAAATGTAAGAAAGGGACACTGTATATTGTTCCGCCACTCCTTATTCTGACCAGAAACACTTGAGTAAAAGTAGTTCTAGATCCTGTCTTCACTCTATCTCAGTCTGCCCATTATATTTTTGCAGTGCAAATGAAATAATACATAACTTGTCATTGATCATCTGTCCATTCCTTGATCAGTTACGAGATTTTGAAATTGAAAAGTAATTACTTACATTGTCAAGTAAATGAGATTATTTAGGCCACATTAACTTAATTATATGTTTCTCAGGCACCGCCGCCCCCTTAAAAATCGGCGAAGCTTTTTATTGGACAACGAAAATAAAAAGTATATAAAGTATATTTTAAACATATCATCTTCGGCTTCTTTTATTTTATTTTTTGAAAATGAATATTAAATGAGGTGATAAATATATATATAACAGCAAATAGAATCAAATTAGCCATTTTCCTGTGAAACTTAGGAAAGGCAAGCCAGGTACAAAAATTGGTTAAATATGAGTACGATCGTCGAAGTGTTCCCCTATCCTATTGCGATAATTGCCAACCAAAAACATGGCGCTGCTAAATATTTGCGTGATTGAAAATGGCCATGTATTGATTCCATGGAGGATAATCAACAGACACTTCCGACACAACACAAACCTATGAAGGGAAACACATTTTGGCATCATCTTGAATAGGCATCTCGTAGCGCACCTCCCAATATAAAATTTGTTGTAAAAAGTCACGTATAAAAACCTGCCTCCCGCAAACTTTTCCCCATAAAAATTATGACATAAAAACCTGCCTCCCGGTAAATTTTGGTCAAAAATAGTAAAAATAAATTCCTGCTTCCCGCCTTGTTTTGAAAATAAAAGGGCCTGAGAAACATTATTAAGTTAATGTGGCCTTACTTTGTCTTTTGAAAGTTATGGTATTCGTAATTGAGAGTATAGGAACTTGGAAGTAATTGTAATCATCAAGATGGCTGGAACAAGGTTCTGCCTTCTGGCCATTGTGCAAGACACAGAAGAAAGCAAAGAAACATGGACACGGGGAGCAAATTGGACTTCACATGAAGTGAAAGTCTTTTATTCATCAGGTACAGTGTTATTCGTCAGGTACAGTGTTATTCATCAGGTACAGTGTTATTCATCAGGTACAGTGTTATTCATCAGGTACAGTGTTATTCATCAGGTACAGTGTTATCCATCAGGTACAGTGTTATCCATCAGGTACAGTGTTATTCATCAGGTACAGTGTTATTCATCAGGTACAGTGTTATTCATCAGGTACAGTGTTATTCATCAGGTACAGTGTTATTCATCAGGTACAGTGTTATTCACCAGGTACAGTGTTATTCACCAGGTACAGCGTTATTCACCAGGTACAGCGTTATTCACCAGGTACAGCGTTATTCACCAGGTACAGCGTTATTCACCAGGTACAGCGTTATTCATCAGGTACAGTGTTATTCACCAGGTACAGTGTTATTCACCAGGTACAGTGTTATTCACCAGGTACAGCGTTATTCATCAGGTACAGCGTTATTCACCAGGTACAGCGTTATTCATCAGGTACAGCGTTATTCACCAGGTACAGCGTTATTCACCAGGTACAGCGTTATTCACCAGGTACAGCGTTATTCATCAGGTACAGCGTTATTCATCAGGTACAGTGTTATTCATCTCGTACAGCGTTATTCATCAGGGTTATTCATCAGGTACAGGGTTATTCACCAGGTACAGTGTTATTCACCAGGTACAGCGTTATTCATCAGGTACAGCGTTATTCACCAGGTACAGCGTTATTCATCAGGTACAGTGTTATTCACCAGGTACAGTGTTATTCATCAGGTACAGTGTTATTCATCAGGTACAGCGTTATTCATCAGGTACAGCGTTATTCACCAGGTACAGCGTTATTCACCAGGTACAGCGTTATTCACCAGGTACAGCGTTATTCATCAGGTACAGCGTTATTCACCAGGTACAGTGTTATTCACCAGGTACAGCGTTATTCACCAGGTACAGTGTTATTCACCAGGTACAGTGTTATTCACCAGGTACAGTGTTATTCACCAGGTACAGTGTTATTCACCAGGTACAGTGTTATTCATCAGGTACAGTGTTATTCATCAGGTACAGCGTTATTCACCAGGTACAGCGTTATTCACCAGGTACAGCGTTATTCACCAGGTACAGCGTTATTCACCAGGTACAGCGTTATTCATCAGGTACAGCGTTATTCACCAGGTACAGCGTTATTCACCAGGTACAGCGTTATTCATCAGGTACAGCGTTATTCACCAGGTACAGCGTTATTCACCAGGTACAGCGTTATCCATCAGGTACAGCGTTATCCATCAGGTACAGTGTTATTCATCAGGTACAGTGTTATTCATCAGGTACAGTGTTATTCATCAGGTACAGTGTTATTCATCAGGTACAGTGTTATTCATCAGGTACAGTGTTATTCATCAGGTACAGTGTTATTCATCAGGTACAGTGTTATTCATCAGGTACAGTGTTATTCATCAGGTACAGCGTTATTCATCAGGTACAGCGTTATTCATCAGGTACAGTGTTATTCATCAGGTACAGTGTTATTCATCAGGTACAGTGTTATTCATCAGGTACAGTGTTATTCATCAGGTACAGCGTTATTCATCAGGTACAGTGTTATTCATCAGGTACAGTGTTATTCATCAGGTACAGTGTTATTCTTCAGGTACAGTGTTATTCATCAGGTACAGTGTTATTCTCAGGTACAGTGTTATTCTCAGGTACAGTGTTATTCATCAGGTACAGTGTTATTCATCAGGTACAGTGTTATTCATCAGGTACAGTGTTATTCATCAGGTACAGTGTTATTCATCAGGTACAGTGTTATTCATCAGGTACAGTGTTATTCATCAGGTACAGTGTTATTCATCAGGTACAGTGTTATTCATCAGGTACAGTGTTATTCATCAGGTACAGTGTTATTCATCAGGTACAGTGTTATTCATCAGGTACAGTGTTATTCATCAGGTACAGTGTTATTCATCAGGTACAGTGTTATTCATCAGGTACAGTGTTATTCATCAGGTACAGTGTTATTCATCAGGTACAGTGTTATTCATCAGGTACAGTGTTATTCATCAGGTACAGTGTTATTCATCAGGTACAGTGTTATTCACCAGGTACAGTGTTATTCATCAGGTACAGCGTTATTCATCAGGTACAGCGTTATTCACCAGGTACAGCGTTATTCACCAGGTACAGCGTTATTCATCAGGTACAGCGTTATTCACCAGGTACAGCGTTATTCATCAGGGCTATTCATCAGGTACAGCGTTATTCATCAGGTACAGCGTTATTCACCAGGTACAGTGTTATTCACCAGGTACAGTGTTATTCACCAGGTACAGTGTTATTCACCAGGTACAGTGTTATTCATCAGGGTTATTCATCAGGTACAGCGTTATTCATCAGGTACAGTGTTATCCATCAGGTACAGTGTTATTCATCAGGTACAGTGTTATTCACCAGGTACAGCGTTATTCATCAGGTACAGCGTTATTCATCAGGGTTATTCATCAGGTACAGCGTTATTCATCAGGTACAGTGTTATCCATCAGGTACAGTGTTATTCATCAGGTACAGTGTTATTCATCAGGTACAGCGTTATTCACCAGGTACAGTGTTATTCATCAGGGTTATTCATCAGGTACAGCGTTATTCATCAGGTACAGCGTTATTCATCAGGTACAGTGTTATTCATCAGGTACAGTGTTATTCACCAGGTACAGTGTTATTCATCAGGGTTATTCATCAGGTACAGCGTTATTCATCAGGTACAGCGTTATTCATCAGGTACAGTGTTATTCATCAGGTACAGTGTTATTCATCAGGTACAGTGTTATTCACCAGGTACAGTGTTATTCATCAGGGTTATTCATCAGGTACAGCGTTATTCATCAGGTACAGCGTTATTCATCAGGTACAGCGTTATTCATCAGGTACAGTGTTATTCATCAGGTACAGTGTTATTCATCAGGTACAGTGTTATTCATCAGGTACAGTGTTATTCATCAGGTACAGTGTTATTCATCAGGTACAGTGTTATTCACCAGGTACAGCGTTATTCACCAGGTACAGTGTTATTCACCAGGTACAGTGTTATTCATCAGGTACAGTGTTATTCATCAGGTACAGTGTTATTCATCAGGGTTATTCATCAGGTACAGCGTTATTCACCAGGTACAGCGTTATTCATCAGGTACAGTGTTATTCATCAGGGTTATTCATCAGGTACAGCGTTATTCATCAGGTACAGTGTTATTCATCAGGTACAGTGTTATTCATCAGGTACAGTGTTATTCACCAGGTACAGTGTTATTCATCAGGTACAGGGTTATTCATCAGGTACAGCGTTATTCATCAGGTACAGCGTTATTCATCAGGTACAGTGTTATTCACCAGGTACAGTGTTATTCACCAGGTACAGTGTTATTCACCAGGTACAGTGTTATTCATCAGGTACAGTGTTATTCATCAGGTACAGTGTTATTCATCAGGTACAGTGTTATTCATCAGGTACAGTGTTATTCACCAGGTACAGTGTTATTCATCAGGTACAGTGTTATTCATCAGGTACAGTGTTATTCATCAGGTACAGCGTTATTCATCAGGTACAGTGTTATTCATCAGGTACAGTGTTATTCATCAGGTACAGCGTTATTCATCAGGTACAGTGTTATTCATCAGGTACAGTGTTATTCATCAGGTACAGCGTTATTCATCAGGTACAGTGTTATTCATCAGGTACAGTGTTATTCATCAGGTACAGCGTTATTCATCAGGTACAGTGTTATTCATCAGGTACAGTGTTATTCACCAGGTACAGTGTTATTCACCAGGTACAGCGTTATTCATCAGGTACAGCGTTATTCATCAGGTACAGCGTTATTCATCAGGTACAGTGTTATTCATCAGGTACAGTGTTATTCATCAGGTACAGTGTTATTCATCAGGTACAGTGTTATTCATCAGGTACAGCGTTATTCATCAGGGTTATTCATCAGGTACAGCGTTATTCATCAGGTACAGCGTTATTCATCAGGTACAGCGTTATTCATCAGGTACAGCGTTATTCATCAGGTACAGCGTTATTCATCAGGTACAGTGTTATTCACCAGGGTTATTCATCAGGTACAGTGTTATTCACCAGGTACAGTGTTATTCACCAGGTACAGTGTTATTCACCAGGTACAGTGTTATTCACCAGGTACAGTGTTATTCACCAGGTACAGCGTTATTCATCAGGTACAGCGTTATTCATCAGGGTTATTCATCAGGTACAGCGTTATTCATCAGGTACAGTGTTATTCATCAGGTACAGTGTTATTCATCAGGTACAGTGTTATTCACCAGGTACAGTGTTATTCATCAGGGTTATTCATCAGGTACAGCGTTATTCATCAGGTACAGTGTTATTCACCAGGTACAGTGTTATTCACCAGGTACAGCGTTATTCATCAGGTACAGTGTTATTCATCAGGGTTATTCACCAGGTACAGCGTTATTCATCAGGTACAGCGTTATTCATCAGGGTTATTCATCAGGTACAGCGTTATTCATCAGGTACAGTGTTATTCATCAGGTACAGTGTTATTCACCAGGTACAGCGTTATTCATCAGGTACAGTGTTATTCATCAGGGTTATTCATCAGGTACAGCGTTATTCATCAGGTACAGTGTTATTCACCAGGTACAGTGTTATTCACCAGGTACAGCGTTATTCATCAGGTACAGTGTTATTCATCAGGTACAGTGTTATTCATCAGGTACAGTGTTATTCATCAGGTACAGGGTTATTCACCAGGTACAGCGTTATTCATCAGGTACAGCGTTATTCATCAGGGTTATTCATCAGGTACAGCGTTATTCATCAGGTACAGTGTTATTCATCAGGTACAGTGTTATTCACCAGGTACAGCGTTATTCACCAGGTACAGTGTTATTCATCAGGTACAGTGTTATTCATCAGGTACAGTGTTATTCATCAGGTACAGTGTTATTCACCAGGTACAGTGTTATTCACCAGGTACAGTGTTATTCATCAGGTACAGCGTTATTCACCAGGTACAGCGTTATTCATCAGGGTTATTCATCAGGTACAGCGTTATTCATCAGGGTTATTCATCAGGTACAGTGTTATTCATCAGGGTTATTCATCAGGTACAGCGTTATTCATCAGGGTTATTCATCAGGTACAGTGTTATTCATCAGGTACAGTGTTATTCACCAGGTACAGCGTTATTCATCAGGGTTATTCATCAGGTACAGTGTTATTCATCAGGTACAGTGTTATTCATCAGGTACAGTGTTATTCACCAGGTACAGCGTTATTCATCAGGGTTATTCATCAGGTACAGTGTTATTCATCAGGTACAGTGTTATTCATCAGGTACAGCGTTATTCATCAGGTACAGCGTTATTCATCAGGTACAGCGTTATTCATCAGGTACAGTGTTATTCATCAGGTACAGTGTTATTCATCAGGTACAGCGTTATTCATCAGGTACAGCGTTATTCATCTCAGGTACAGCGTTATTCATATCAGGTACAGCGTTATTCATATCAGGTACAGCGTTATTCGTCCGGTACAGCGTTATTCGTCCGGTACAGCGTTATTCGTCAGGTACAGCGTTATTCGTCAGGTACAGTGTTATTCGTCAGGTACAGTGTTATTCGTCAGGTACAGTGTTATTCGTCAGGTACAGTGTTATTCGTCAGGTACAGTGTTATTCGTCAGGTACAGTGTTATTCGTCAGGTACAGTGTTATTCGTCAGGTACAGTGTTATTCGTCAGGTACAGTGTTATTCGTCAGGTACAGTGTTATTCGTCAGGTACAGTGTTATTCGTCAGGTACAGTGTTATTCGTCAGGTACAGTGTTATTCGTCAGGTACAGTGTTATTCGTCAGGTACAGTGTTATTCGTCAGGTAGTGTTATTCGTCAGGTACAGTGTTATTCGTCAGGTACAGTGTTATTCGTCCGGTACAGTGTTATTCGTCCGGTACAGTGTTATTCGTCCGGTACAGTGTTATTCGTCAGGTACAGTGTTATTCGTCAGGTACAGTGTTATTCATCAGGTACAGTGTTATTCATCAGGTACAGTGTTATTCATCAGGTACAGTGTTATTCATCAGGTACAGTGTTATTCATCAGGTACAGTGTTATTCATCAGGTACAGTGTTATTATCAGGTACAGTGTTATTCATCAGGTACAGTGTTATTCATCAGGTACAGTGTTATTCATCATGTACAGTGTTATTCATCAGGTACATTGTTATTCGTCAGGTACAGTGTTATTCGTCAGGTACAGTGTTATTCATCAGGTACAGTGTTATTCATCAGGTACAGTGTTATTCATCAGGTACAGTGTTATTCATCAGGTACAGTGTTATTCATCAGGCAGGGCTGGCGATCTAGAAAATCCAGGAGGGCTATTAATAGCCCTCCTAGATATGCCTAGGAGGGCTATAGCCCTCCTCAACTTTTAAAGTTATGATTTATTTTATCTGAGTTACTACTGCCGTTAGTTTGTCTATTTTTGATGTTGTATAACTCCATTTAAATTAATTTTCTTCATGTGGAAACAAAGTGTACACAGAGTTGTGAATGTCAAAATCCCCCACAGTAATTATGGTAATAAAATGGTTTTATATGTTGTGATAATCTATATGTACAAGAAACAAAATGTAAGAGTCTTTGTACTCAACAATTTGTCAGTCGGTGTCCAACCCATGCAACGGAATTGGGTGAGTTTGTCCACATTAAAAGCATTCTCCATGAAAGTGTAATTTTACGTAAAATACACAATCAAGAACAATATTAAATCCAGTATATTTGCACTTGGATATTGACTGCTTTTTCTCTCAAAGTAATCCATATTCCATTGTCGATTGCAGACTGCTGCTTGCAGCGGTCAAGTCGCTATCTATAGATTTACTGGGTGTTTGCAATTGGGGACATAGAAAATAGTTTCTGAACTTTAATAATTGAATAACAGTGTAAACTAGAATACGTGTATACATTTAGCTAATTATATTAAAATATTGTCAATCGAAGCGATAAAAGACGGCTGCAAGCTAAATAGAATTTTCACTGATAGGAACCGGAAACGGAACGAAAGGTTGAACTTAATTGGGACAGTGACATTTGGTTCTCACTATCCACAAACATGCATGTGTCATTTTATCCAGTGAAATATATTGTAAGCTCAATCTTTAATGAAGAGAAATTATTTATTTTGGTCATAAAATGTGTGAGAATCGATCAAAAGATCAGATTTACGAAACAGTTCGTTCCGGAATTTACTGATTCCGCTATAATTCCCATTTGACATTACCGTCAAGTCACGCATGCGCACAGTCCCCACACTGTACAATATAATTACGATTTCGATGCAGTATTTTACTCATTAAACACAATAAAATAACTAAATAATAAATGTCCTATCGTAGACGAGGCGGGCTATAAAAAGCCCGCCTTGGAAAATTCTAGGCGGGCTGTAGGCGGGCAGCCCGCCAGCCCGCCTTGAGATTTCCAGGCCTGATCAGGTACAGTGTTATTCATCAGGTACAGTGTTATTCATCAGGTACAGTGTTATTCATCAGGTACAGTGTTATTCATCAGGTACAGTGTTATTCATCAGGTACAGTGTTATTCATCAGGTACAGTGTTATTCATCAGGTACAGTGTTATTCATCAGGTACAGTGTTATTCATCAGGTACATTGTTATTCATCAGGTACAGTGTTATTCATCAGGTACAGTGTTATTCATCAGGTACAGTGTTATTTCAGAGTTGCAAAATTCTAGAGAATGGTCTGAATTCTGCTTGTATTTTAACATTGTGTATATAACACATTTATCTATCATTGGTGTGACAGAATCCACCGCACAAAATACATTTTAAGAGTTTTAGGTATCTGTCTCACGTGATCAGCTCGCTTTGCTAAATTATCACAAACTGCAAGTTCACGCGAATATGCCTAATGGAAATTGTTTTCAATGGACACAATCTCTTACACTTATAATAAATACTGAACAAACAGTTCTTTCTGATATATTATACCATAATACCCATGGTAGGCAATCAGATGATGTTAAAACCTTGGAACTATTTGTTTATAGTACACAAGAATATACGTTGGAATGTCATTTTGATTTTTCACGCGATTGATGTGACGTCAGTTCATTCATGATTTTAAACCAGCCAACAACATAACGAGCGCCTTGTATCGCAACTGCAGTAAAGTTAGATGTTTTTATCGCCAATCCGTTATCGCTAATTGTATCAGAGAATTTCGTAGGAAATGGTAGATATATACCCATAAATGAAAGAACGAGGGAAACAATTGTGAGAGCACTGACAGATCACTGTTCATGGACAATGAAACGCCAACAAATATTATCTGCATTTTGATGAGGAGCCGAGGATACAGGATTTCTCACATTGCTGAGAACTCACCCATGTACAACGTCCTTTTGATTTTTAGGTGACCAATCACTCTCGGTTGCTTTTGCTTGTCATTGATTGCACAGATTGAAAATGCAGCGAGCGTTTTTTTCCCCGCACAAAAATCCATGAACGTCAAGCAACTTACAAATCATGGAATGAACGGCACCTGAATGGTTAAATTGTCAAGTCTGGCATTTACAATCAAAGAAATCAGGTTAAACATTCTCAGCCACCACATTAGTTTCAGAGCATAAATATAATGTATGTGATCATTAGTATAAATTGTTGATTTGGTTTTAATAGTAGCATATTCAGGGTCAGCATTGAATTGGAAACACTGTCAGACAGCAGCAAGTGACTATGTTAAAGAACTAATAAGAAATGAGTATAACAATAAGATCATGTGATTCGATTAGTAATGAACGTTAGGCCTACATCAGTACATGTGTGGAAACTTGATTTCCTATCAGTTTTAAATGTTATAACACAATACATTGATATTAAATAAATTATCAAAGAAAAAAGACTCAATTATTTTTTATTTGAATAAATACATACAAATGTGGTAACAAATGTGCATTTAATGTACATGTATAGCATTAGGCCTAAATCACATAGGAATTGTTCGGAAAAACTGAAGTTGCTAATTTCATAATCATCCCACTGTCCACTGCCGATTCCGTGATTTAATCATTTCTCTGGTAGATCAATTGCCCCCAGAGGGGATACCAATTAGATAGCAATACATGACCGGAAGTCACGTGATTTTTAACCCATTTTTTTCTGTCGCTCTTGATCACGTCGAAATTCTGTTTCATGGTATTGTAAAAATTAGTAACGTCATTCACGCCTAAACCTAAAAAGCTACTGCGGCGCTGTGGTGGTTGCTATCAGTCAAACGGATGGATGGAGGACGTACTAGGCGAAAGCTGGTTTGCTGATGTTTTTCTTAAACACATAGACCGCAGTTGCTGATCCTGGATCAACACAAGACCTAACAAGTAACGGGGCTTCTGGAAAAAGCAAAGGCCAATGACATCAACATTCTTGCTATGCTTGCCTACAGCAGTCACATCGTTCAACCTTTGGACAAAGGAGTGTTTGGGCCCCCTGAGAAATATTATAATGATATTTGCTATGCCTACATGAGCAGTTCGGGCAGGATAATCACAAAATGCATATGGCCAAAATTATTCAAAGAATCCTGGTTTCTTGCAACAACAGTTGAAAACATTAAAAGTGGTTTCAGGATGACAGGAATAGTTCCATTCAACCCGCATGTGATATCTACAAATGCATGTGTTAATGAACCAGGGCCATCAGGTGATGAACGTCCAGGGCCATCAGGTGACGGACTACCAGGGCTATAAGGATTGCCAGGACCAGCTTTATAGGATATGATGGAGTGTCCGAGTCTTGACAACTTCCAGATGTGCACCTGAGCCGTAAAATCCGGAACCTGTAATAATGTCTGAATTCGGTGAATTAAACAACATTTTGGAACTCGACGACCTCGATCTATTTCCAGAAAATTGCATCAACACCACCACCGTCGTTGATCTGCCTCAACTCCCCCATCTAGGTGATGGAGAATCTATCAACCTCTCGTTGAACTGGAATTCGGAGGTGACAGAAATATTTGCACTGAATGAACCGTCGAGTGGAACAAGGTCAGTGGCTAGGAACCGCATTCTCACCAGTGAGGATATAATCACAGAAATGCGACGAAAGGATGCAGAAAAAGAAAAAAAGAAACAGAAGGCTGCTGAACGTAAAAAAGAGAAACGAAAAGCAAAAATGTTGACAACTTTACTGGAGAGACTAATTGCACAATCTGGACAATAATGTACACTGTGTAGTTCAGTTTTATGTATACATTCATTCACGATGTTCATCCATAAAGATACATTCGTCCCACTATGATTTCCTATTTCCTTCCTATTTCCTTCCTATTTCCTTCCTTATTTACATGTAGCATCATTGAAGCAAAAACTAAACAACAACGACGATCCAATGTCTATATATATCGGATTCTATAACTCCTATATAATATATATATATATATATATATATACTAGGATATTACACTAATAATGAGGCATTTGTCAATATAAAACCTTTGTTATTGGGTTTTTTTTATGGGACATATATAATACCCCATAGTAAGATACCATGCAAACCATTCCAAACGCATTAATTTATCATCTAAAGGAATGTTTCATAAACAGGTCTTATATCGATAAAATCACGTGATCGATCATCCTCATGATGCATATTCATGAGTTAGGGGTATCGGTTTACAGCAATTGTGAATACACATGTGCAATGTCATACATTTTCGCGCATTGGCGCAATTCAAACTCCAGGCAGAGTTATCTCTCATCGCTCCACTGAGATAATTATATCGCAGTGATAACGTAGAGGGCGCTGTGTGGAGTTTGGTCGCAATTTTCAATTCCTAATCTGCGGCAATTTCAATGCGGGAAGTTATTACACATTCATGATAGGACCTGTTATACTGTTTACTGATGGTAAGTGTTTATTACGTGTTAAATCTTAAGAAGTTAAGTGTTTGTTAGTATTCAAATCAATTTCACGAAATATCAACCATTTTATTTCTGTTTAATGTAAGCGTATAATATCGTGGGGTTAGAGCAACAAGGTACCATGTCGACTTTTTGGTGAAAATTGTTTTTTTGTTAATTGGGATGCAAATTAATTATACTTTCAGGTGTAAAAAATATTGGGAGATCAATTTGACTAATTAATTAGTCTACTCATTAATTACCACAAGGTACCATCTCGGTTATTGCCAATATGTTTAGAGCAACAAGGTACCATGCGGATATTGTTGCATGCAACAAGGTGCTATCTTCGATATGGCACCTTGCTGCTGATAAGTAATTAAATTGGTATCAATTTCTAACACTTAAAACTTATAGCACCTTGTTGTTGGCCTGTTAACAGATAGCACAACATGTGTATAATGACAAGGAAGGTCACAAGGGTGTACATATAAAATCTGAGTGTTTGTTGGAATATGTAACAGACATTGTTCACTTAACAAGGAGTTCACCAGGACCATTTTCGTAGAGTGGAAAACGTACAAGCGGAAAAATCTTCGGAATATTGGCGGTGAATATGTATCTTCAAGAGGCAGACATATTCAAGCACGATAAACGCAGTGCATTGATTGGGCAACCTGTAGATTTAGATGTTAATTGAAGATATCTATGGAAGAAAGTCAATCAATTTCCGAAACATATTGGAAACTTGGAAATTATGAAAGACGGCTTGCATTCATTTGTCAGCATGTTAATCAGCAGGATACCAAGAAGGCAAAGCTGAAGTTGACAGCCAATACATTTATTTCACAGTTGGAAGCAACAGGCATTGGGTGTGCAAATCTTTCTTTCTAAAAACACTTTATGTTGGACGAAAAACTGTCGATTATGCTCTCAAGAAAAAATGTCATGGTCAATTCACTGGGAAGGATAGCAGAGGGGCAAGTTCTTCAGCCAACAAAACCCCTCATAATTTTCTCGAGTTATTTCATTCATATATCAAATCATTTCCAACAATGGAGTCGCACTAAGATTCTAGAAAGCTTTACTTGGGTCAGGAGCTCAATATAAAGATCATGCACAGACTTTTCAAGGATCGCTATTTCAGAAACACTAAATGTCCAGTCTCCGAGTCATTACGGTATACAGGAGGACCTTTTGTGAACATTATAATTTATCTTTTCACAAACCAAAAAAGGATCAATGTGTAGTCTGTCCGACATATGACAGAAAATTAGGTGGATTGCTAGAAGAGGGAGACACTGAGAAATATAACAACCACAGAAGATGAGGGATCTAGCGAGACAAAAGAAAGACAAGAGGTGGCATCAGAGATGCTGTGTCTCGTTTTCGGTGGCTTACCGCCGGTGGCTACCGCCAATTGGTGTGCATCAGTATCGGTAGACTAATTAAAGATGGATTATCTCTTCATATAACAAATTTTAAATAGTTGCGTGGGTATAAAATAATAGATATGAACTGAAGACCTATGTCCGGAAAGGCTTCTATCAATTAATATTGATTTTATTTCGAATATTAAATCGGGCCCATTTATGTTACTATTTTTAGAACCGACCATTCGGATGAGACCGTATTGCGATAGAGCACTGGGCTATTCCCACGGCTACGCAACGAATGTCAAATGTCACAGATTGGTTGTTTGTATTGTTTTGTTCCACAGATATAAGCGATAATGAGTATAATTAACGTTTATTTGTTACAAAATTGCACAATATAATTTCTGGACTCTTATAACAGTAACCACTATTGTTCGTTAGCTGAACAAACACACCTTTTTAGACCAGAAAATATTCGAAATAAAATTAATATTAATCGATAGAAGCATTTCCGGACAGGAGTCTTCGATTCAAATCTAATATTTTATACCCTGGTAACTATATAATACATGTTTACAAAGAGATAATCCACCTTTAATAGGTAAAATCGAAAA
Organism: Siphonodentalium dalli; assembly: GCA_032622095.1. Classification (NCBI taxonomy): domain Eukaryota; kingdom Metazoa; phylum Mollusca; class Scaphopoda; order Gadilida; family Siphonodentaliidae; genus Siphonodentalium; species Siphonodentalium dalli. The sequence continues at coordinate 54,483,195 of CP136063.1, forward strand.
ATGACTAATTAAGGGCCATAACTCCATCAAATTTTATCGGGCCAGGCTGGTTTTCGAACTCGTCCGAAATATTCTTGGCAAGTATGTCTATTCCAAATTTTAAACAAATCGGAGGACGTTTGTTGAAGTTATCGCGCTAACGAGCTAAAAATTCGTGAAAAATGACTAATTAAGGGCCATAACTCAAATTTTATTGGACGAGGCCGGTTTTCGAACTCATCCGAGATATTCTTGGGAGACACCTATATACCAAATTTCAATCAAATCGGATAACATTTGTTGAAGTTATCGCGCTAACGAGCTGAAAATTCGTGAAAAATGACTAATTAAGGGCCATAACTCTATCAAATTTTATCGGACGAGGCCGGTTTTCGAACTCATCCGAGATATTCTTGGGAGACACCTATATACCAAATTTCAATCAAATCGTATAACGTTTGTTGAAGTTATCGCGCTAACGAGCTGAAAATTCAAAGGGCCATAACTCTGTAATAAATGTGCGGACGAACCCGATTTTTTGTCTGCAGCTTACGTGCATGGATATGTACTCACACACCCAAAAAAATCCGTCAATAAACGGTTGAGTTATAAGTAAAACACGCCGTCCGTCCGGCCGCCCGCCCCTCCGCCCGCCCACCGTCCCTCATCAAACTATAAGTCGAGTTTTGGAAAAAAACTCTACTAAAAAGGACAAAGAAAATGCCAAAAATGACAAATCTCTCCATGTTGCAACATTCAAATCAGTCTTGATAACTCCATGTTCGCTGGTTGGCGTGCTATATGTGACCCGCCATATCAATCCAGTCGTAAGTCGGGATTTTTTTACCCTGTGCCAATGCATTCTCTTATATATGTGAGTCGACCATAGGTCGCATCGCATATATAAGAGAATGCATTGGCCTAACAATTTTTTACAATTTTAATAATTTTTTCTTGCATTCTTTAACAATTTTATAATTTTACCCATACAGAGCCCCAGACAAACATGAGCAGACGACACTCTTCTATATCCTTCTATATATGTGTGGGGCTCCCTGCAGGGTAATGGATGTTTTTTATTTTATGTCCTAAAAATTTTAAGAAACATTTATTTAAAAAACATGATAAAAAATTGTTAGGCCAATGCATATATAAGAGAATGCATTGGCACAGGGTAAACAAAATCCTTTTCTTTGGCTGACAAAAAGGGTACTTGTTACCTATGGGACGAAGTACAGGGAGCTAGGTCGGTACGGCCTTCATTCTCTCTCAGGCTATGTCTATGCACGATAGTGTCACACGGTTGGATACATGACTTATATCATATGCCAAAAACCAAAAAATAGGTGTGTTTCCCATATTTCGGTTTCTGCATGTCGACCCTAAACTTTTTTCCGACTAAATATATTTTCCCGGTACCAAAATCAAAACATAAGTGAAACACAAATAAAGCGACGTTTCGTATAAACATGGTGAAGTCCCATACGACTTGCAGTGATACTGATATAATTTACAACCAATACTGAATTACGACTTTTGAATAGTTAAAGACAAAGCCGTAGCATCGTGGTCCTTTCTTTGATCCTGGATGAAAGGGAATCTCGTGGAGAAAGCGACGCCAAGTAATCATAAATCATGTTCACTCAACCAGTTACGATGTAGCAGGTGCACAATTTCTAGACGTAATTCTTGTTTGATGTTGCCGTAAAGTTTATGGGCGAGAGCTACCGAAACCGTGATCAAGAAAAATATGTGCAATACATGGCGATTGGCCGGCTGAAAATCGTATATCCCTGAAAGTTATAGATGCAAGTTAAATTTTATTGACCAATTAGTCGGGAGAATGAAGTTATAGTAATTACAGATCAACGTACCGAATGCAAACCAGAGATTCGAAACACTCAACGTCACAACATGTGATTGACAAACAGTAAACTACTGGTACATCAAACAATGGAGCACGTGCATGTCTCTAGATACCATCAGGTTCACGATGGGTGAAAAGTCTCCATTTAACACTTAAAATACGGTAGCTCAAACTTATTCGGATCCACTGTCGCTGTATAAGTTCAAACCACAGTAAAATGTAGCGGACACATCGCAACGGAATACTGTAAATTCTCCAACAATTGACCGACGTATTGTGCTTGGAAACTTGAGAGATTTGATGTTGATACGTCAACATTCACTGAGCATGATTTGATGTTGATACGTCAACAGTCACCGAGCATGTGTGCGTCCATGGTTATTGTTGGTGGCATTGTTTGATCTCTTGCAACGTTTAGCGATCGCATGCATTTGCTGTACTCGGCAGTTCAGAGTACAAATTTTATTTTCACATATTCTTATCTAAACACGATTCGGATGAAACGCATGCGTGTTTGGCATTGGAAAGGGGAAACACATGCTTCTATAGATTAAGTATATGTTTGATAATTACGCACAAGTCTGATAATCTGAGTAACGACAATAAAACAAACTAAATAGGAAGTGTTTGTTGCAACAACAAAAAAACATACTGAATTCCAAGATGATTTAAATTTTTGTATGTTCGTTCGTTACACCCAGTCACTCGGTAAGACAATCAGCCGCACATTTTTGGCATTTGGCTCACACTATTGTGTATTGACAATACAGTTTACGGAGATTATCGACGAACGCCATTTGTTTGCAGATTGGCAGTCACACATTGCCTCCAGTCATTAACCTCGTTAAAAAAAACGCTACCGCATCGCGGTAATGTAACGTTTTACGCGGTGCACTACCGCTAGTGTTGAAACGATTAGTGAATTTCAGAGTCGACTAGTCGAGACCCAAAAGTCGAGTTGCGTCGACTAGTCGGTACCCGATATCAAAACTTTCAAACATAACATGGTACGGAAAATTCATCGTACATGGCGTACACTGATGACTGATGCAATGACGTCTATTGCGTAGCGCATTTCCCTGCATAGACAACAATTCATTTGGGAAATAATACTGTAAACATCTTGATATTTATCCAACACACTGAATGTAATTATATAATTAGAAATGTGGTGGATAATGATTAGAAACTCTATTATTTATACAGGTTTTAAATTTAATATCTGCGTTCGAGATTTCGTTTAGTCACGTGATCACCAATAAACCGGTGCCGAGCGGTATCACTATAAAATGTTAATGTTCCGACTAAATACGCCCTATAGAATAGGCAATGTTGCAGAATACGATAGCCAGTTCTTAATGTCAGTATCATTTATATACGGTAGCAACAATGACGTCACCTTAAGCAACCTTCAATTGGTCAATTGAAATATACACAGTGTCTAGATCAAAGCGGTCTCCAACAAACGATAAAGCCGCGTCAATCATTGCCATCATGTCGCAGTGATGTCTTTGACCTCAAACGACGAGTGAGACATTGTGTTGTCAATTTCATTTTTTCGATTAATAGTCGGGTCACCGTGTGTCTATACTAGTAACACTGTCAATTCCGGGTGCCACCAAACGTTATACTTACCGCAACTTACGCGCAGTTAACACCGTTTATGTCGGAATCGATCTTAAAAACGTTATACATGGAACTAATACACTATGTTCCGACTAGTCGACGGCAAAATTCAGAGTCGACGTTCTGACATTTCAGCGTCGTCTGTCTACGACTAGTCGATTAATCGTTTCAACCCTAACTACCGCATGTCACCGCGGTACTAACATTGGTACCGCGGTACCACACGGGAGTGCAACCGCGGACCGGCGACAGCACGAGGTGTTATAACGCGGTGCTAACGCAACCATACCGCGGTACTAACGCATGTACACCTCGTTAAAACAGGTCGCTTACTGTGAGCAGTGCTGTATGGTGCTGATAAGTAAATGGGGACTAAAATCTGGTAAGAACACAATAATATAAATATTTTGCATGAAACTTGCATGGTTAACAAAAATATATGCCAATGAATACTGATTGCTCTGGTTATCTTTTTTGGCTTGAATTATGTGGTGAGATTTATGAATTCAACAGGCATCATGTCATGAGATGGAGATGCATTCAGAATATTCCAAAACTATCAGCTATGCAACAAGGTACTATAATCATAAATGACCTTGAATTCACATATTGCCCTTGACCTTTAACTTTCAAAATTTGGTATAAACTAAATTCCATCACGGTCAATAATATGGCAACAAAGACTCAATATGCAGACCAATGGTATTTGTTAATTGATAACTTTAAACTTTGTTTTGCGATTTTCTCAGAACTTAAAAAAACCTACATGGTACCCTGTTGCTCTAACCCCACAAATTATATTGTTATTATCCAGATTAATATTCTAACTTGAACTCTTACCTCGAAGATATGCGACACTAAACAGTAACATTTGTCACAATGCAGAATGGTGTTTTTGTTTTCGGCGGGTATTTTGACGGATATATTACACTCAGACCCACAGTCCATATTATTGTTTTTGATTTGTGCAATTCACAATAAGTTTCAATTTCTAATGTCAATGACTGCGTACTTGGCCATTTTTTGTGTGTACTAACAGCTGCTAGCAGGTAACAGTGCTAAAAATATATAGTTTTTTTCAATTTCAGCCTAGCCTTTCCTACACTTACTCGGGACATTGAAAGTTGAACTTGAAATTATTCGTTGTGGATTAAATTCTTTTTGGTAAGTACTATAGTATAATAGTGTAGTGTGGTTCCTGCAGAGTATTATAATTTGTATAGACTGAACTAAATTTGTGACCCGCCATATCAAATCCAGTCGGAAGTCGGGATTTTTTTACCCTGTGCCAATGCATTCTCTTATATATGCGAGTCGACCATAGGTCGCCTCACATATATAAGAGAATGCATTGGCCTAACAATTTTTTACAATGTTAATAATTTGTTCTTGTATTCTTTAACAATTTTATAATTTCACCAATACAGAGCCCCAGACAAACATGAGCAGACGACACTCTTCTAGGTGCTTCTATATATGTGTGGGGCTCCCTGCAGGGTAATGGATGTTTTTTTATTTTATGTCCTAAAAATTGTAAGAAACATTTATTTAAAAAACATGATAAAAAATTGTTAGGCCAATGCATTCTCTTATATATGCGAGGCGACCTATGGTCAACTCGCATATATAAGAGAATGCATTGGCACAGGGTAAAAAAATCCCGACGCATTCAGGTGGCATGCTAAAACAACGCATCGAGAGCAAACTCTTATTTAATTAATACAGACAATAGGCGCGACGCTCAAACCTTGCCGGCAATATTTTGCCGACTCGTCGGCAAAATGAGAATAAGCCCCATGATCATGGCTAATCGACTGTTCTTATTTTCAGATGTAGGAGGCTTGGAGATTCTTAAAACTCAAGATAGGAGCAGAACGGTTTTAACGTTCTGCTCATATATTGGTACTGTTTCAGTGCCTGATTTGATGGATATTAACACAGGAAGATTATATCTTCGACCCATACAACAAGACATCATCATTGATGATGAGCTTGTTGCCGAGTGCAATATTGAAGAAGAGTGCAAGCAGTGTGGAGAGATGGTATCTCTGGCAGTATGGGGAGATGGTATCTCTGGCAGTATGGGGAGATGGTAGCAGTATGGGGAGATGGTATCTCTGGCAGTATGGGGAGATGGTAGCAGTATGGGGAGATGGTATCTCTGGCAGTATGGGGAGATGGTATCTCTGGCAGTATGGGGAGATGGTAGCAGTATGGGGAGATGGTATCTCTGGCACTGTTGAGAGAACATTCTACTGAATGTACAGTGAGTTTATTATAATAAATGTTACTCAAAGTCAGTCTGATTAAAACCATACTCAGACTCTTAACGATACTGAGTCTGGTGAAACCCGCTATTTGCCGAATTACTGTCGCTATAAATAACTTCCACAGTATATAGTATGCAATATGACGTCGCCGCCCACATTTGTTTTTAAAAATAACTTTGATTGACATAATGTAGTTTCGGTTTCGTTTCCGCGTAAGTGTTTACTTTCCGGGAAAGTCTTTCGTTTCCTACGAAAATTTATGCTACGCATTCTCTCAGAATATCTTCGGCGCCTTGTGACATAATTTCAACTGAGATTAATCTCGTTTAACAAACTGTAATTGCGTTTATGAATAGACACAAGATATATTTTCTTTGTTTAAATTCGAAGTTATCAAAATATGCCGGAAATTAAATAAATTTACGACATCGCGACTTCTAAATAATTCGGTACTAAATGTTGTTTTCTTAAAAAGATTCAATTATATTGGACATATTAAGTAGTTATAGTCATTTTGCACTCTTTAAATACGCTTTTCAGTGTTAAATTTGCTGTCGTAAAACTGAATTTGTAAACATTAAGACATGCGGCGGAAAAATAATTGTGCTATTTATAACTATTGGGCGGGAAAAGTTATACAATCATAAGAAAGCTCCTATACCAAAACCAAGTAATTAAATTTCAATGCCATCTGATGGCCTAGGATACCGTACAATCGAGAACAATAAAGACCTTCAATAATTGTGTCATTGATATTTTCATTCAATTTAGGTTCGACAATCGACATAGTTCCCGAGGACCCTATTGTTGGTGACCTCGACTTACATAAACCTGGTGAAGATGACGATTATAAACATGTAAGTTTTATCACTATATATAGTTGGTGGTTTTAAAGTTGTTGGTTGAGTTGTGTAACAGGCTAACAGCAATGGCTTTTGGTGAAAATTGAAGATTTTTTTTTAGCAAAAACTAAGTAGACTAATTTAACATCAGTCAAATCATTCCATTTTCATTTATAGGTATGAAGAAGCAAACATTAGAATGTTGAAGAGGACAAGAATCTACAATGAACTTTTACCAACATTTCTTTCAGAGCGCTCAAAACCGTTCATAGATCATTGTAAAAAAAGACTATCCATATTCCACTTTGAACAAAGAAATAGAGAAAGTAGACACTCTGGAATGTTCCTAGAAAAGTCAGAGACAGATTCAAACATAAAGTATATTGTTAAATTTACAGAGAGCATCATCCAATGTGAATGTGCTGATTGGACTCACCACTATCTCCCATGTAAACACATGCTTGCAATAATTACTAAAAAAATAAAAAAAATTGGTGAAATGGGAAGAGTTGCCGCACAACTACATCAACAGTGTAACACTTGTATGCGATTGTGCATACACAAATATTCCACCAACAAGATCAAACTGGGAGCCAAAAAAATAACAAAACCTGTCGACATTGGAATACCATCTAAAAACAAAATTATTTCGAAACTGTCACAGTTATAGAAACTTCTGAGATTACAGTTTCAGAAATGAAAGAGATGAAAGTAGTGGCGACCCCAACAATAACTCCCCGTACAGAAAGTTCACGTATGATTTGGGTAGAAACACGTTAGAGCACCTTAGAATTATGTTAGTTTTATGTCCTAATTGGCTGGGCTAATTTAGATCGTGTATGAAAGCAGATCGCTCATTTCAATGCAGCAACTTTGAACCGGCTGTCGACGTAAACCACGTTAGAATTATGTTAGAAATCTGTCCTTTATTCTTTTCACCAACTCCTACAAGTCCGGCTTTCTAACGTCAGTGCACATTAGAATTATGTTATAAATCTGTCCTTTATACTTTTGATCAAGTCCTGTTTTATAAAATTTAGCGGAATTTTCTAAGTCAGACTTTCTAACATCAGTGCACGTTAGAATTATGTTAGAAATCTGTCCTTATACTATTTAAAGAGCGGGTTAACAGTAAACCTGTTCAATGGGCTGTATATCACTCACATTCAATGGCCAGAGTTGGACAATCATAATTACCATAGCCAGCCATCCTTTAAACCAATGATGCCGGGACCGTCGTTCATGTAGTTTAAATATCTCTATTAATGGTCGTTTAATAACGCTGTGAAGTAAATCGGACCATCCAAACAACAAGTAACTTGTAAGAGTGCCATCACTAAGACTGGCGGATTGAACGCGGCAGTGGGTTGACAGTCACACTCCAAATTACTATATAGTGTACGCATTGCCGCACACGCACAACTTTCTCGTGCATAATATTGACACCAATCTGTTAGTACGATTGAGAAGTTCGGTGCGACGCGCGAAGACACTGCAGGGTTATCGAAAGGGGCGAAGGCCCCTCTGCCGAACCCCACCAATCTGTTAGTGACGACACGGGCTATTTTTATAACACGGCGGAGAATTTTAGCAGGGACGGATCAGTGGCATTTATATAGGTGGGGATGCATATATGCATAGTACGGCCTATATATATCACAATAACACATTGATATCATATTAAGTATCATGTTTGTAGAACAATTAATGTCGACAAGTTATTTATATATAGTTTATTTTTGAACGATTTATGTGGTGTAACTGTGGATGTGTGTATGTCCAGTCTCTGGTGGGGGTAGGCTAATAACCTGGTAGTTTATTATTATAGTGCCATATTTTAACAGCTTGCCTTATAATTACCTGCCTGTACCTTACAAAGTATAGTATAGATACCGAATAAGCACGACAAAATTAAATTTAAAGTTTTGATATGACAATTGAGTATCCATATACTTGATATAGTATAGGCCTATACACTATAATTATGGCTTATAACAGGTTATACATGGCTATCCCTAAGGCGACTTACGATTGAATGGTGCGAGATTGCGTGACTTATTTATATTATATGAAATGTCTATGTTAACTTGTCCATGTCATAATTTTGACGTATGACAATAAACAATTGAATGTTCCCAATGTGGATACTGATGGCTAGGTGTGAAATAGGATTAATAACTGTTGACTGTAGAGTCACCCATCAACAAAGCAGTGATCATCTATTGCTTGAGTATTAGCTAGTCCAATTAATTAACTGGGAGCTTGACGACAAAGGGATAATTAAGATGATTTGACTCATAACAATGTGTGTTAATACCAGTTACTCTCAGTTTTCTCAATGAGTTATAATCATATCCATCTATGATGTAAACAGAACGAATTTGTGCATAATGAATATAACAGAATATGAAATAATCTAATTTAGTAGTGAATTGTATTAAACGACTTTTAATTGGATGTTCAGACATCAAAGGGAATAAATGTTTCATATCTTTTGCAGGCAATAGGGATGGGCGTTAGCACAGTGGTAGCGGCGGGGGCTATCGTATGGTGGTACCGCCGCGGAGCGGTCCGCGCGCCATTGTGTTGGAAAGAACAAATTTGTAAGTACAAATAATTTTATTATTCCATAATATATAATATCGCCAAACGGGGCCTGCGAGTTACAATGGCTTCGAAATGTTACTATTGTGTGTTATCATTTTTGGCTGAGCGTTGCAGTTGATCTTTGTATACCATCTCCCAGTACCTGTCACGAAGATAAAACCATTATGCGAGACTTGCAGGAGCACATAACGTGTAAGAGTTAATTTTCATATGTTTCGCAACACAAGTGACGTCACGCCAGATTGTTACTGTAAGGGCTGGTACACTTACTTTTGTCAACTCCGTTATGTTTTCATTTTCAGTACTTTTTCCTTAATTTATCGCGTTTTCGGATTTCTTTTCGTATATCTGAATTAAACCAGAATTTATCTTTCGGTCTAATTGTGATATTCAACTGTGGAATTGTTAGATATTTAATTATCTCCATAAATTGTTTTTCAAAAAGTTCAACTGCTTCGTCTATGTTATTTAGTGGCTGGAGGAGATAGTCCCAGTTTATATTTTTAAGTAACTCATTGGTTTTAATGAAATCGCCCCGTTTATAATTCCATATCTTTCTGTCAAATGACGCACACGAGGCATTTTCAAACTTCAGAGTGGCAAAAACGGCTAAGTGATCTGATTTACCAAGATCTAAATCATCAGCAATCAGCATCGTGCATAATAAGGGATTTCCCAATTAGTATTGGATCAAGGAGGGTTTTTGATATGCATGTAATTCTAGTTGGCTTCGTGATAACATTTCGTAGATCATAATAATTTATTAATTGTTTAAGTTTGGCAGACTCTAGTAGTAGGTTAGAGTTAAAATCCCCGCATAATATGAGATTATCGGTTAATTGTAGTGCGTTATCAATAGACTCATCTAAAAGCTCCCGATAGTTTGGGTCACAGAATTGTTCAGATCTATATGATACTCCGAGGAGTAATTTTCTTGATTTAGAAAAAACTTCGAACCACATTATCGAAGAGTCAAATTCTAAGATTGGAAATCTTTTGTAAACAATATGATTTGCAAAATATACACAAATGCCACCCCCATCCGAGTCACGATCATTCCTTATTGGTAAACAAAAATCTTGGAGTTCAATGTTTTCAGACGGGAAATTGGAGTCCAAGTGAGTCACAGTAAAACACAAAATATCATAATCACAAATAATATCTGCGATTTTTTTCGATCTTATGCCTGATACTTCTTATGTTATAATGGAACACAGTTAATGTATGCTCAGTATTGGGTAATGTAGATTGCTGAGCTGGGCCAGGGTTCTTTTCCACATCACCTGATAGCAATATCAAAATTGTAAGGTAGTACATTACACAACGTAAATTTATGGCCCAGAAGTCATGCCTAAGATTTTGTGTTATTTTCCCATTTGATAAGATACCCTTTTTCAGGTCGAAGACCCGGGGCCGATCGCTGCAGATGCTCGGAACCACCCACCCACCCCGTCCTTGTACCCTGGAAGTTATTGCTGACCCGCTTGGGTGAACTGTATTGTATATATTGTTATTATTTATTACCATTAACATTCTTGTTTTTTCCTATATTATATTTTGATAAATCGCTATTTTTATATGATCGTTAACATATTGTAAATTTTTCCTGATTGGTCTAAACGACGTCATTTGAGAAGCCATGGTAGTATACGATGGTAGTATATATAGCGTATACTACCATGTGTGTATAATAGCTGAAACAAAAATGATATCGACGTCGTACTTGAAAAATGAATTCATGATTCTCGTGTACTTTGTATCTGATGAAAACAAACTAAGCTGCTACTTTTGACGGCACAGCTTTCAGATGCCGATATTTACATTGATGATAGTATGAACAGTTCGTAAATTGTATAACTATCGGAATATCCAACATATGGAAAACTTATAATATGTAATTTTGGTGAGTTTGTAATTTCAAATTTTCTCGATGCATGGTATAAGTTTCATGCGTTGTATATATCTATATACGTTTTGTTCTGTCACAATACTGCAGCGGGCCCCATATTTGACTGTGATCGTGTGTCCGGGTCTCGCACAAAAATATTACGACTTAGCCCCGCCCTTCTCCAAACCAAGGCAAATTGCAAAAATAACACAATCATGTACATTTGTCTAGTACATAACAGTATACTCTATAATTCAACACCAAAACTCTCATTTATCCGATCATATTAAAATTGTATCGCCAAGGGATGGGTTAACATCTGCCGATCGTGATCGGCCTCTCGTTCTATTATATAGCTTTACACTAAAAGTGTACTCTTGAATATATAGCTTATTAAGGCTTCGCCCGGATTAGTTTTGTGACAAATTGACACGAGACAAGTTCTGGATAGGGTCATTCATTTCTTTATTACTATTAGCAGTATATATCAAACTGACCGTCCATATATATTGATCTGAAATCTGGTGCTACAAAGTTGTTATTATACTATATTATTATTCTGATAAATCGTTATTTTTATATAATCTTTAATTTTCATATTGTAAAATTGTTGTGTACTTTACTCGTATTTAAATTCCGCGTGCAGTACTATTTTTCGCTCAAGTTTTAAATTCTCGCACCGTTTATAAAGATTTGGCATGCGCGAATTCAAATGAGAGTAAGGTATTTATATATAAACTCATATAGTACACGGGGTGTGGGAGAACCGCGACGTGAGGATCTGTTGCATTATTTACTAATACCCATCAAAATCTAGACGCTGGAGTGAGTAAAACCAATAGGATAACAATTTAGAAGTCAGGCGACGGTTCGTTTTCCGATAAACGACGAACCGTCGCTTGCCTGTTATCGGAAAACGAACCGTCGCGTACTTTTAAATGACGATTCTATTGGTAATTTACTCACTGTATCATCTATAATTTGGTGTATATTAATAAATAAAAAGGAAAAGTCTCAGTCTCGCTCCTAAATGAGTATATAGAGAGTAATCAACTGGCTTCAATGATTACGTGATATAATTCACGAGGTGGCTGGACCTGATGGAATCCCGAAGCGAATGAGGGGTTTTACCAGTTAGCCGAGTTATATCACGTAATTATTGAAGCCAGTTGATTATTCTGTCTATTACCTATCTGATCAATACATTTACCCCCTTTCCGTGTTGTTTAAAATGATTGAAATTCCTGTTCTAAAAGGCAATTTTATCCCAAAAATTCTAGAAAGAAATCTAATGTCAAAATGACGTAAAATTCGACGTTATTCTTCTGTGTTATTCCACAGGTGAAAATCACAATGTCACAGTAGCGGCTACGGTGACGATATGACATTTAATTAACTGTGAAATCTCTATAAATCACAAATTGATAGGTAATAAAAGAAACTAACTGTCTCATTGAAATGACAAAATAATTTAACCATATCATATTATTGATGAGCAAATATACTTCATAACAATATATCCATCGCTGACGCTCTCTATAGTATATACATAAAGCCCATAACATATTAAACATTAGCTTTATGAATATAATTGAGCTTTATTACTATAGTACTACTTTTCGGGTTAATGATATGCTTATTTGTTCTCAAATTCAACCTCACTGAATATTAATAAGGTGACGTTGATTACGTCAGACCATTTTGGCGAGACGTTCTGATCGAATTATTCGTCTGAAATGGCTAAAAAATCAGTTTCTCTGGCTAATGTCTCGCGAATTAATAATATCGGCGATGGATAAACCAAATATGTATATATTATTCCATTAATAAGTTTATGTTCACTCGTAGGATTTGGCACATAATAATTTTTCTTTAGAACACATTTTATGTACAAAGCTTTTCTGATAAAACGTCAAGGAACATGTAAAAATGTCTCCGGGCTATCGGACCTTAATGGAACATACTTATACATAATCTCTAACGGCCTATATTATTTGTCAAAGATTATGTTCATAATTGATAATATGTGATATGTATATTTTTCTACTGTAGCAAATTAGCGATCGAAACAAAATAAAAATTGAAGGCATATAATTATTAGTCTTTTAATTATACAGTCACAGGCACACTAGCCTTTTGTGGGATCTTTTTTTCATATCCAGAATGTACTTGCATTCGACAGTCATGTGTCATCGGTGGCGTAATTCTTTTTAGTGATACTATAACTTCGATGGACAACATAAAACAAACTCACGGTGCATTGAAATACAGACAACAAAAAGTCAACAATTGCAACATTCAACAACAGTCAACAAGTTTGGACTTTTGTTGCAGCCCGGTTGTATACGCCGCCAGATGGTAATTAAAAATACAATGCTCATTTAGCCAAAGAAAATGCATGTCATTCCATGCATGTTCTTGGTTTCTAGCCATTTGATAAGATACCCTTTTTCAGGTCGAAGACACGGGGCCGATCGCTGCAGATGCTCGGAACCACCCACCCACCCCGTCCTTGTACCCTGGAAGTTATTGCTGACCCGCTTGGGTGAACTGTATTATATTGTTATTATTTATTACCATTAACATTCTTGTTTTTTCCTATATTATATTTTGATAAATCGCTATTTTTATATGATCGTTAACATATTGTAACTTTTTCCTGATTGGTCTAAACGACGTCATGTGAGAAGCCATGGTAGTATACGATGGTAGTATATATAGCGTATACTACCATGTGTGTATAATAGCTGAAACAAAAATGATATCGACGTCGTACTTGAAAAATGAATTCATGATTCTCGTGTACTTTGTATCTGATGAAAACAAACTAAGCTGCTACTTTTGACGGCACAGCTTTCAGATGCCGATATTTACATTGATGATAGTATGAACAGTTCGTAAATTGTATAACTATCGGAATATCCAACATATGGAAAACTTATAATATGTAATTTTGGTGAGTTTGTAATTTCAAATTTTCTCGATGCATGGTATAAGTTTCATGCGTTGTATATATCTATATACGTTTTGTTCTGTCACAATACTGCAGCGGGCCCCATATTTGACTGTGATCGTGTGTCCGGGTCTCGCACAAAAATATTACGAGTTAGCCCCGCCCTTCTCCAAACCAAGGCAAATTGCAAAAATAACACAATCATGTACATTTGTCTAGTACATAACAGTATACTCTATAATTCAACACCAAAACTCTCATTTATCCGATCATATTAAAATTGTATCGCCAAGGGATGGGTTAACATCTGCCGATCGTGATCGGCCTCTCGTTCTATTATATAGCTTTACACTAAAAGTGTACTCTTGAATATATAGCTTATTAAGGCTTCGCCCGGATTAGTTTTGTGACAAATTGACACGAGACAAGTTCTGGATAGGGTCATTCATTTCTTTATTACTATTAGCAGTATATATCAAACTGACCGTCCATATATATTGATCTGAAATCTGGTGCTACAAAGTTGTTATTATACTATATTATTATTCTGATAAATCGTTATTTTTTATATAATCTTTAATTTTCATATTGTAAAATTGTTGTGTACTTTACTCGTATTTAAATTCCGCGTGCAGTACTATTTTTCGCTCAAGTTTTAAATTCTCGCACCGTTTATAAAGATTTGGCATGCGCGAATTCAAATGCGAGTAAGGTATTTATATATAAACTCATATAGTACACGGGGTGTGGGAGAACCGCGACGTGAGGATCTGTTGCATTATTTACTAATACCCATCAAAATCTAGACGCTGGAGTGAGTAAAACCAATAGGATAACAATTTAGAAGTCAGGCGACGGTTCGTTTTCCGATAAACGACGAACCGTCGCTTGCCTGTTATCGGAAAACGAACCGTCGCGTACTTTTAAATGATGATTCTATTGGTAATTTACTCACTGTATCAAAAAGAAAATTCCACAAGAAAAGCAAGTCTTACAACAACAAACAGAAGCAAATCGCTCGCTCAGAGAATAAAGAAGTTGTGATTCAAGACAATTAAATATGGAAGTTCCTGAAACTATTCTTAACTTCTCTGATCATATTCTCTCCCCGGAAGAGATTATCAGTCCTCAACGAGGCCTCTCTTTTAGTCCAACCCTGATAAATCTGACCTTGGTGGTTTAGTTGAGAATCTTCAAAGCTTTTACAGGCGCCTTCACCTTAAGCATTATGTTTCGAGATATGGAGGATATCAACAAAGATAATGGCAACTTCAACTGAAGGAGAGAAGCCATACATGATACCATTGCAAATCACGAATTACTTCAAAAACACAGATATTTTATACACCATCATACACATGCTACCACAAGGAAAAAAGACTTGTCAAAACACCTTCAGGAATTAAACACATTTCTCATTGCAACAGACCATGTTGATGCTATCAAAACACTCTTCGGAACAGATCATATCGACAGATATCAATACAAATGCTCATCAAAATTGGCTTTATGGACAGTTATGGATAGAAAATAAACTAATTATATGATCATACGCAAGCGTAATAAACGAACCAAAGCTAAAATAATCACATAGGGGTTTCTGCATGTAGGTTACAATACACCAAATGATTTACATAGGCCTCAGTGTTAACAAATCCCGCTGGCCTGTAGTCGCAGGAAAGCTTTGACCCTGCACGAGTATTTAAAATTAAAGAACGTCCTTTTAGACACATGGAAATGTGCCCAAAAGTACTTGTAAACATGGTGGATCACACTGCAGCTTGACAAACGTCACACTAACCTTAAAATTGAGGAAAAGATAACATCGTAAAAAAACACAAACACCTCCCATAAATTATTCGTCATTTGCACAGCCATAACCGTTAACCATATGGCTATATTTGATGTTTCTCGACGGAAAACACTTGTGCATTTTTTCGTGCACTTTTCATCTATGTATCATTGACCATTCAGCTGCCAGAATTTTGTTTATGCTGATCCTAGCTTGGTAGTGCCAGGGGAAATCACTCTACTAATTTGTATTTGGTGTGTTGTAACCTGTAGCGTTTAAACAATACTTGTCAAAATCACTTTATAGATTCCCACCAAATAAGATCCACATGCACAAGGCTTATGTTTGGTGGGGTAATTATAAATAGTTATATATGTTGTCGAGAGTGCATGGAACTGAAACTAACCATTATATTACTTGGTGTACCGGGGGAGCTCTCTGCTTCAGATACTCAGGATGTTCATTTCACTCATAACATGTCATCATGTTGATTTCAACGATAGTCGACAAACAACGTCATTGTGTAACTTTCGCCATTGACCGAATTCGTGTGGAACTGAATGTACCTTCTGCTTTGTTCATAAGTATAAGTATTCCATTCAAAATAGGATAACAATCAAATCCATATTAAATATCTTATTTCCTTCCGCACGGTATAGTCTCTACAGAACCAAGCAGTATTGATCAACTGCGGTGAATCAGTTGGAAAATAAAGCTTTGAGATACACGCAGATCATGTTGAGTTGTGGTGATTTTAGTTTATTTGAAAAAATATTAAAACTTCCTAGGGTCCGATGATTTGATCCAGTAGGGTAACGGAGTAGACCCGTTAGAAATTCACTATGGAAAATATTGCACATCGACTGATTTGGGTTGACCTCTTGGCAGCCGATTAAGCCGATTGTATTTGATAATAATTGGTGACGTCACAAAATCAGATATAGTCTATATACAACCCAAAGTGACTGGTTTTGGTTCGTTATCAAACACAGCATCTGATATAACGGAAGTTCACTCTTCTACACAGCCAGATCCTTTTGCATCTCTGGACATATGCAGGAAAGCCTAGATCATGAATCTTGCTGTACACACCCGCCGGTAAGCCCATTACCAACTTTTGAAGCTTGCAAAAATCTAGGGTTGTCCCCACTGATTGGGGATGTACAGTGGCGTTGTGTGGTGAAGCAAATGGATACAAACTGCCAGCGTTTATAATCTTTAAAGAGAAGAATGTACCAACACCACGGATACGCAACAAGTTAACTGTTCCATCAAATGTGAGAATATCCAGTTAAAAAAACTGAGGGAGGCCCGGGTCAATTCAAAACTTTTTTACAGTACTTGTTCTGGCCGGAGGCCCTGGTAAAAAAAAAATAATGTTTGGGGAAAATCAACTCTAACTGGAAACCGCTGGTGTTCTAAACTATAAACTTTAGAGCGCATGGTTATTATGAGAAATTATAGATTATATATTATATTATAATATTAATTTAGTTGTAATGGCCACAGGATATAATCTGTATAGTATAAAAAAGAGCCACTGCAGATACATTGCGATATAAATTAATTTACATTAAATTTATAATAAATACTAATATTTAGAGTTTATATATACAACATGTAAACCCGCACTCTTGATGAAATGTAGGGCTATCATTGCTCTGTTGTATTTCATGTTTTAAAACACTTTTTGTTGTGATGTTATCTTAGATTCTGATATATTTGTCACATTAAATTACAGGGACATAGTGATAGCACTAAGTCAAAGTGGTCTCAGGAAGAAACTGATTTTCTTCGCCAAATAGTCAATGAGTCTGGGGGTGTACCTGCAGAAGGAAAAAATCAGTTCTGGACACAATAACCTAATATGATATCCAATCTGGGTAGGGCCAGATATTTCTCTGGTATATATAGTCCAATGGTAATTATTCCACACCCAATTAGATGTGGAACTTTGTCACATTATAATGATGCATACATGTACATCAGAGATTATCTAAAACAGTCACAATCTACACAGGGGAGGGGGTAGTAAAACATTTACAGAAAGGCATGGCATTTGATTTTTTTGTTTGCATCTGGCAATTTTTGGGGACGCACAACCCACAAACCTGAAAGGTGCACAAAACACTAGTATAACTTACTTTATAAGGCATAACTTATAAAATGGAACAATTCAAACTAAAAGAACCACAATAATTGATTTACGCTGAAAGGTATATAAGCATCAAATTAAAAAAATATATATAAATTTCCCAGCAATAGCTTTCCAGCCAGTCCTGTTCGACTCAGATGAATATATATGATATACTGAGTCGAAATTTATGTCGACTGGTCACATGGTGGCTCTTTAAGACACTCAGAGAGTCAATATCAAGCCAAGCAATAGATAGCTCGGTTGGATACTGAGAAAGTCTGTACAAAGCAAACAGATATTCAGAATTATTTCAATGGTAATAATTATCCATAAGCCTCTTTGGCTTAGCTGATATTGATATATCATAAAATGAAGTAAACGACTGTTTTAATGACATAGTGATAAAGTTATCCAAATAATGTGAATCGTTTGTGGTTACTCATCACCACAGGTAATTGAGATTCCATAGCAGACAACAATGACTCAGAATGTTAATTATAAGAAAAGATTATTCTGATGTAAACGACATGGCATGGCAGATGCATCAGGCGACCACCAGAATTCAGTTCCTTAACTACCATCATCATGCATTATAATAATCAATATCATAAAGGGATTCTTGGGTCGTGGTTGCATCTGCCAGGTCATCAGCTGGTTTGCATCCTCCTAAGATAACTCCTCATTTTTCATACATACATATAACTCTAGTCATGATCATCTTATCATATTTTATGTTTACATCATTGTTATGCAGTAGTATGAGCTCTTATGAGCCAATTAGTCAAGTACATAATAAACAAATATATCAATTTTATTCTTCTCCATCATGATGAGAGGGGATTCTCAAAATGATGAGAAACGACTCGTTATTTCTCGTGGTTTGAGAACCCCCCCCCCCCTTTTCGCATTCATGGGCTTTCATGTAGTTTCAGCATTGGTAGTAGTAAACGAAAGCATCGAATGATCTACGAAGTGAAGAGTAAATTATATTTTGTAAAGACTGAGATCAGTATTATACGTTGAGCTATTCTATTATTAGATCGTTATATCTTCAACGGCAATAGCCGAGGGGTTAACAGAATCCCTATTATTAAGCAATCAAGTCGAGAGAAATATTCACTGCCGACGTCTCGTGAATATCCCGGGCTTTCTCAATCCTTTGTCTGCATCAATTCTTCCAATCAAAATTATTTGTATGCTCATAAAAATAAATGTTTCCACTAACATGCTGGAAAATGACGAGGCGGCATCAAAAAGAAGATCCAGGTCTACAACAACATCCTGCATGACGAAACAATGTACAAACCAACAACATCCTACATTACGAAACAATGTTCAAACCAATAACAGCCTGCATGATGAAACAAAGTTCCAACCAGTTGACTTCAGCATTGCTACCAATTTAAACGATGAATTCTGCAAAATTGAGGAAGATATGGATGCCAGTGTTAATTATACACAAGGGTTGAAAAGACAGCCATCGATGATTTCGAGCTTAACAAAAGATGCACAGAGGAGACTAAACTTGTGCAGTCAGATATAGAAAGTTGTTTCTCCTATTTATTAATAGAACAGACAGCAGTACGGAACCTCTTTCAGCCAACTATCAATTCTACCATAGTTTCTTTGGTTGTACATGAGATAATGCGAGATGAAGGGTTCCTCTCAACATTTGAAAATTATTTTTCGGATTCTGTTAGCATTCCAGCTATAATGTAACGGTATGTGTTCCGGAAGCTTGTGAACATTGCCTCTGCATGAATTTGAAGTACCTTCTTCAGAGAATGACTTTAGTTGAAATCTTCTCAACATGCCATCACTTCAATTCGGCCTACACCAACCCAATCGAGTAGGTCAATTAATTTTGTTCACGATCAGAACAGGGCAACCGTGCCGTCCACAAGCCATTTAAGGAATAAATCCTGCTTGATTGTGACTTACAGACACTCTGTGTTACCCCGATCACACGATCACATGATGAATCGCACTTTATTGTGACTTGTAGACACTCTGCACCATTGTTACGTTTGCATTTCATAATAAACATTGTGTTCCAAACTAAATGCGACTCTCAAGTACCCTAGACTCGGACAAATACCTCCTTACAGTTGTGCTACGACATCTTGGGGGGGGGGGGGGAGATAAACTGGTTTTTCCTAGTTTATCTCCCCCCCCCCCCCCCCTAGGTTATCTCCCCCCCCCCCTCCCGCCCTGATCATCTTCCCCCCCCCCGCCTGAATTTTTCATACCTTAACATCTATTGGTGTGATAGTCTCATTTTATCATTCACTATGACTATGTGACTTAGAAAAACTATCATTGGTGGCAAGGAAGCATGTCTTTTCTTCGGCAGAGACATTGTTCAGATTTTTTTTATTGAAAATCACCCAGTTTATCTCCCCCCCCCCCCCCCCCCCCCCCCAAAGGAACTCGCATAGACAATTTATGGTAAAAAAAAACATTTATTGAAATAAACGGGTATATGACTAGAAGTCCTCCTGTTCAAAGCGAGTGGGGTCAGTGTTCGGAGGCGAAAATCCAGTGGATTTCGAGTGTTTTGTGGGGTTGTAAGTAGATAGATATAATTTTTCATGAGGCAATTGTATCGTGAGGGTCCCTTGAATCATTTTTTAGTGATTTTGCTTTGGAACCATTTTTGGTGTGGCATGTCCTATGAAAATGGTTCCAAAGCAAAATCACTAAAAATCGATTCAAGGTACATGTACCCTCACAATACAATTGCCTCACGAAAAATTGTATCTATCTACTTACATGCAACAAATGCAACTCCCAATACATAGGGGAGCCCAAGCGCAAATTTAGAAACGCCTAACAGAACACCTGGCCGACATCAGACACAACAGAGACACTCCGGTAACGTTCCACAACTTACCAGACCACAATGCAAGCGACCTTCTACATCCGGTTATTGAGATCTTGAACTATGACCCAGATAGCGAATCGTTAACCCAACACTGCAAAACACGCAAAATCCACTGGATTTTCGCCTTCCGAACACTGACCCCACTCGGTTTGAACAGGAAGGACTTCTAGTCATATACTCTTTTTATTATTTATCCTTTTCCGCTTCCTGTTCACACATAGCCAATCCGGTTGCTAGTGATGTCGTCACAATCGAAACGCCACCCCAGGAAAGTGGCATCGTAACGTCATTTCATCCTTAACACAACCAAGATAGACCTTTTGATTGCAAACTCTGCGACAGATCATTCAAACACCAAACTGGACGGGACAGACACATCCGTGAAAAGCATCTCAACATCTGCAATCACAAATGCAGACGATGCTCACTCTCCGTTTCTCGCAAAGAAATCTTGCGCAAACACATTTGCCCCCACATTTCGGGCAATGTAACACCAACAGCTAGCTCACACGATGGTGAAATCATCATTTATTACTCACCTCTGGATTGATGGTTGCCATGGGACGAGTACCCAGTACCCATTGAGTTCACCCCTGTTACTCACACAATGGATAGCAGCGGGTATAGGTCAGCAACCACAGCTGAACGAAGTGCACCTACACCAAGAGCTCCAGACCCAATCTGGACAATGAACAGCGTCACCCACCCTGTTCAAAGTACTATGGACTCAATCAAACCAGAATGCAGTGCACCTTGTGGCCGACGAACATACGATATTACCAACCCTAGTGATTTATCACTGATATCCGTCCCACACGAGACAATCTAACCCAAACCAGGCTGTAGCCACTGGGACAACAAATCACGTTGCCAAAGAATGGACACCCCTCCATCACAAGTCTGCATAGACACTACACCAAACTTATACATGGACACAGAACCTACAAGATGGATGCTTCCATACAGCCCCACAGACAACACTTAAGAACACAATGACATTTTCACAAACCCACATGACCACATGCTCACCCACATACACTACGACAACAACATCCCACACCCACTACACGGACAATATATCGCCACACACCATGGACATACTCCACCCAAAGAAAGTGGCTTGAAAAGGACATCACCCAACTACTAATGGACATCAACGTTGCCTTATTGCACAGTAAATCAGAAAGAAAACGTGCCAAGTTTGAAGTTTAAATAAAAATCATATCACTTCACTCAATCGTCATTACTAAAACCTGCACCCCAAAGTCCAGGATATCACACCCTCAATCAACGGAATACAACCCACTAGCCTTTTAAGTAGAGCTTTTCCAGTACATTTCATATCCCTCCCAACCCAACCATTCCTCCAAAGAACATCATGAGGACGATTGCTGTGATATCACACATCCAACAGAACTCACGACAGAAGAAACCTTTGCACCTCTACCATACCACAAGGTAAGACCAAAGGTAAGCACTTGTGTCCCCCATACGAATCAATGTGACATCACATGAGAACCACTACCCACAACAGAGCCACGCATGAGCACCATATGAGAACCATCCCACACATTGTCACCATTACACGATAACTACACATGGGAATCACTCTACGTATGAGAACCATAAATGAAAACCACACGAATACCATGTAACAGAACCACATGAGAACCATCTCACACATGAGAAGCAACCATGTGAACCATGTGAGAACCATCACACACATAAGAACCATATATGAGAACCATTCTACATTTAATGTTTTCATATATGAGATTCACACACGCAACACCTATGAATACCATATGAGAACCATGCTACACGCAAGAACCATGTGAGAATAATCCTAGACATGAAATCCATTTATGAGAACCACCCTACACATGAGAACCATATATATGGATCACATGAGAACCATTTATGAGAACCATCCTACAGATGATAACCATCCATCCCACACCTGAGATCCATCCCACACATGAGAACCACATGAGAACCATCCCACACATGAGAACCACATGAGAACCATCCTACACATGAGAACCACATGAGAACCATCCCACACATGAGAACCATCCCACACATGAGAACCATCCCACACATGAGAACCATCCCACACATGAGAACCACATGAGAACCATCCTACACATGAGAACCACATGAGAACCATCCCACACATGAGAACCATCCCACACATGAGAACCATCCCACACATGAGAACCATCCCACACATGAGAACCACATAGTCCAGTGCATTTATGAGAAAAAAATGCCAAACCCGGAACTAATTGCAACAGAATTTTTTTTTGCTGGAGTAAGTACATAAACCCTCCATAAACAACATACTAAAAATCGGCAAAAATCGGAAAAAGGGAAATTTCGTGAAATAAATTTGGGGAAATTTGGTCAAATCATCAATTTGTGGATTTTTATGGATGTTTATAAAAACAATCAAATTCACAAATCCTACAAATAGGATGTGTATTGTGTCGTCCTCAGTTTCCTGAACCCAGTACTGAAAACCAGTCCCAGATTCATTACGTATTTTTCGAGTTGTGTGCCTTCAAAAATGCAAGTTTACCTGATTTCGGCCCATTTTCGGGGCCTCACTTTTGAAGAATGAGCCAAAATGCCTTATTTATGATTAAGGCCAGACCAATTTAATTACTTGTTTTACGAACACCGCCGATAGCTTTTTCCGCCAAAACCGAATAAAAATAATACACTTTTCTTCCCAGAGAAATTACGTTTTCCGGATTTTAGTGATTTCGTTCCGCCTACGAGTTGTGTATTCCGGATTATAACGCTCCGTATTCCGGCCTTCCGAGTTATGCGTTCCGGTTCCGGTTCCGTGACCTTTTGTTTACATCTGTCAGCGTGCATAACTTCCGTTGTTTAGTGAAACATGTGCGAAATAGAATGGAGACTGCAGATTACTTCAGCTTAAAAATACTAACAGACACGCAACGGACGCTGAAGCAAAAGCTAGTTCAATTGAGTCTTTCTGATGTAGTATCCGTGACATTTAGTGAGGTGGGCGATGACTTTAAAGTGGATAAAATCACGGTTAAAAACGGTAGTGACTCAACTGATGGCCACGAAGTTCAGCCAAACACCCCCCTCAATATTGTTTCCCGATTTGGCGCATCATGCATCATTCTCCGTCTCAAAGCTGTCAGTTGGTGATGGTGTGTCAGTTTCTAAGAAGACTTTGGATGCATTCGATGTAATGATGTCGGCACGAAGTGACTCTTGTTACCCAGATAAAGTCGAATTCAAAATAAACAGAAGAGATTTTGATCTACACAACGATGTCATCGAACTGTTCAAACAAAAACACTATTCATTTATACCTGAAAACGTCCACACCATAGGAAAACTTGTGATAAAAACTCTGGTGGATGTATTGTGGTGGATGACCCCACACCATAACAAACTCTTGTCCAGAAACATCAAAATCCCTGAGATGTTCCAACAGTTCACAGGTTATTACGACCATAGGAAGGCGCACAAAGCTGCACCAAAGGTGAGAAATCATATCAGCTTGATAACTGTTGAAGAAATCCCGAATGTCCTGAATAAATACACGTATACATGCAGTCGAAACAAACTCTACATATATCGTGACGCTATGTACTATATACAGCGTAGAGTTCGTTTCGAACTCGTATACATGTATTTGTCGCAGAAAAATGGCATCACTGATTCAGTAAAATAAAATATAGGAAATTGGGGTGGGGCAAGATTCCTGGCAAACGCCTAGGAAAGGAAGTGCTGTCCAATTTTTTTAAAGGGGGAGGGGTCCATATTAAAATTATGGGAAACGGGTGGGGCAAGATTACTGGCAAGCGCCTAGGAAAGGAAGTGCTGTCCAATTTTTTTAAAGGGGGAGGGGTCCATATTAAAATAAAATATGGGAAACTGGGGTGGGGCAAGATTGCCTTTTGGACATATTCTTAAAATATACTTCTTTGTTTTTGATTTTATTGATGTTAGAGCATCTGAATGGAGGTACATGTATTTGTGGTCTGTATACTTAGTACCGGTACTTCTGTCTTCAAGTAATTTAATATGTTGAACTATTTAGATACTTCTATAAATTCAGAGAAAGAATATTAAATACAGCATCTAAAGTAACATACAGTTACGCTCTATGTAAGTGGCAATTTCAAGGCGGTAAACTGCATTGATCAATGCATCGCCAACGCGGTGCTCATTCGTTGACGATGAATTGGCACTGTGTTGGCGATGCATTGTAACTGCTGCCGACAATGCATTGACGATGTTGATCGCTGCAGTGCCAACACATGGTCAATGCATTGACGTTGCCACTTACATTGAGTTGTACTGTACATGTAAAATACAATTCTTGTGAAACATCAAATGGGTCAATTCTACATACAAAAAGAAAACAATTTTAACATCTGTCAGGCTGCATGTAAAAATATTAATATTTTCATTCATTATAATATTTCAGATAGAGTCTTCTGTCCTGAAGAGCCACATTGATCACACGACTGAACTGTTGATGATGCCGTGGATGCACAAGTATGATGATCTCCGTTAACTCAGGTCTTCCCAAGTCACAGTACCACAAGCTAGAAGACATGGATAATTACATGTATATCTGTTTTGTTTTGAGTTATTTCTTATTGAATAAAGTTTGTTTACCTTATTCACTACTTATTACATTATTTAGAAGCTATGGGATGTATATCGGTCATTTCTGAATTTTTTTTAGGAATATTATTTTTTTTTTTATTCCCTCCTGCATCTACATATTTTTTTCCCAGTCGTTCGTAAAACAAGTAATTAAATTGGTCTGGCCTAATTATTAAAAAAAACTAGAGCAAACTGAAGGGATTTCTCACTGTTTTAGTAATTTCCTCACTAGATTAAACACAAAATATGATTAATATGTGCATCTATAATTAAGAAGAAGATTATATTCTCAAACAAAATGTGTGTTCCATTGTATGGCCAATTTTGCCTCTGACACTGAACGTGTGTGATGAAATGCAATATTTGAGGTCATGTAACTCAATAATTTAATACCCATATGCCATGCATTTCTTATAACCTTTTAAGTATGTTGGATTGAACAAATAGTAAAGGTATTAACAGGACATTATTTAAGAAAATCAACTTATGGCCCTTTGAATACTTAGTCTTAGCTTGTTTCCAAAGATGCCAGTTTGAGGCATTTTTGTCCATTCTAAAAGGTTTTGGGCCATAAAAACAAAAAACAATGGGTGTTTTAATGTGTAAAATTATTTGAACTTTGCTCCCACTTCACTTAAGTGATAAAAAATTAGCCTTACATTGGTTATGCCATAGTATGTCACTAGATTTCTTTCATTTTTCAGGAAACGGACTCCAAATTTTAACGTTGGTATAGGGGTAGGAAAAATCACAAAATGCAATCTTATCACCCAATTACAGCCATTTCAGATACAATGTTGTTTTCTTCCAGTTTGTGTACATTCCTGTTGCATTATAAAACTGCTTAATACGTTATCGGACGTTGATTTAGAATTTTATGGTTATGTTGTATAAAAACAATCTCAAAATGCCAATTTGACATTTCACTGCCAAATTATGACAACAAATATTATAGCTCTGTCAATAAACATAAACAAAGGAAATATGAAATTATGCATGAAAGAACAATGTAAGCAGAAGCTGTTAATATAAAGTTTTATGCTTCAAGATGCATAATTTTGAAGTTTTTGTTGATATGCTTTCCCCTACCCCATTGTTCTGCCGTTCAAATTTGGAGTAAGTTTCCATAATGATGAGTGAAATCCAGTGACATTCATTGGTATAACCATTGAAATGCTATTTTCTCAACAAAAAAATTATTTAAGAGGACAGATCACATAACTTTACACAATAAACTTTCGTTAATTATTCTGAATATGCCTAAAATCCTTTTAAAATTGACAAAAACGCCCCACAATAGCATTTTCGGAAAAGAGGCTAGACTAAGAGTTCATAGGACCATTATTTTATTTTCTTCATCAATGTATTTGGAAATTACTTCACAATTTCTTCCATCTAGTATTCTCAAAATGTTATGAGAAAAGCAGAGCATATGGATATTAATTTATTGAGTTACATGACCTCAAATATGGCATTTCATCACAAGTTCTGTGTCAAGGCAAATTTGGCTAAGTCCATACAATGGAACACACATTTTGTTTGAGAATATTTTATTCTCCTTATTCATAGATGCACATATTAATCATATTTTGTGTTTAATCTAGTGAGGAAATTACTAAAACAGTGAAAAAGTAATTAATTTGGCACTAGTTTTTTAAATAATTAACCATATAATACGGCATTTGGCTCATTCTGCGAAATTAAGGCTCCAAAATCAGGTAAACTCGCGTTTTTGAAAGCACACAACTCGAAAAATACTTAAGGAATCTGGGAATGATTTCCAGTTCTGGATTCAGGAAAATGTGGTCGACAAAATAGGCATGATATTTGTAGGACTTGTAAATTTGAATTTTTTATATACATTCATGAAAATCCATATATTGATGATTTGACCAAATTTTCTCAATTTTTTGTTCACGAAATTCACTAATTTCCCTTTTTCCGATTTTTAGTATGTTGTTTACAGAGGGTATATGTACCAATTCCAGCAAAAAAAAATTCTGTTGCAATTAGTTCTGGGTAAAACCATAAATGCACTGGACTAACATGAGATCCATCCCACACATGTGAACCACATGAGAACCATCCTACACATGAGAACCATATACGAACATCACACAAGAACCATCTATGAGAACCATCCCACACATGAGAATCATTTATCCCACACCTGAGATCCATCCCACACATGAGAACCACATGAGAGCCATCCTACACATGAGAACCATATAGGAACATCACACGAGAACCATCTTTGAGAACCATCCCACACATGAGAACCATTTATCCCACACATGAGAACCGTTATGAAAACCATATTAGAACCATCCCACACATGATAACCATATATGGAACATCACATGAGAACCATTTACGAGAACCATCCCACACATAAGAACCATCTATCCCACACATGAGAACCATTATGAAAACCATATGAGAAGCATCCCACACATGATAACCGTATATGGCAACATCCAATCACAACGAAGCTTCTCCCAACACGGACTATATAAAGGCGAGGTAATCCGTACTTTTTCACAAACCACATTTGGTCCTGAACGAGGATTTACAATAATCGAAATGCGTTGACCACATAGCAAAGGATTATTTTATACTGGTGTTTTCCTGGAGAATTCATTTTCTCATATACCTAACAAACATGCATTGTATTTCACCTATTTTCGTGATACTACTAACATATGCTACTATGTCCAGACCACCAAAACAGTGGAAACTGTCAGAGGACGAATCATTTTCGTCATTTACCACTTGGCAACAGAATTTAACTTGCACGTTGTCTCAAGATCCCAACTTTGCTGGGTTACTTGAAGAAACTTGGACAAAGTCCTTGGATCCAACAGCCCACAGAGGGCTCAAAGATGCAGCGACATGCACACATCTGACAGATGTTAGGCCTCAACGCACAGTGGGTACCATACTTCTTGTCTGCAGTCAAAAACTCTACCAGCATTGAATACTATGGCTTTATGCAGTCGGAAACCATATTCATGAAGTACACATCAATTCGTTGGGAAGACGGCGAGAGGGCCGAGAGATTGAACGTGCACGGATTTCCTCGACAAGAGTCCGACGTCAGATATGATTATCGCAACCTACAATCCATACATGTTCAGTGAGTTCACGAATGGAGATTAGTATCTGCGCTCACCAAGCGAATGGCGGAAGGAAAGAAATTTGGGTCCTCAGCTAGAGATGCCAGACGCACCTGCAAATTAACAGATGGATCATGGAGGTTCAGAAAGGAAATGACAAGGAATTTGACTTTTATTGCGGTGGAACGTGCGCGGCCATGGATTTCCTCGACAAGAGTCCGACATCGGATATTATTATCGCCACCTACCATCCATACACGCTCAGTGTGGTACTCAAAGTCTGTTGTCACTCTCACGACTAAACACAATGGGGGTGGGATGGGATTGGGGGTCGAGGTGGGGGGGAGAGCTTTCCGATGAATGGCAATAAGCCATATTTCTGACTAAATCCTGAAAAGTCACCTATAATTCTGCTGTGGTTAAGGAGTCAATTATTTAGGGCAATCATGTAGTAAATCGAGTATTACAAGGTGAAAGGGATAAAACAAAAACTGGAACAATCTGAAAGATAGTATTTTGCTATTGCTCAAAACGGTATGGAAGAACTTCCACTTATTGTGGCATTCGATTTATCTAAGCTGCCACGGTTGGTATTG
The DNA here is from genome assembly GCA_032622095.1 of Siphonodentalium dalli. Taxonomy (NCBI): domain Eukaryota; kingdom Metazoa; phylum Mollusca; class Scaphopoda; order Gadilida; family Siphonodentaliidae; genus Siphonodentalium; species Siphonodentalium dalli. The sequence goes on from CP136063.1 coordinate 54,512,414, forward strand.
CAAACCAGGAAGTATGACATTATAGATAAAAACCGACAACTTTGCAACGATGAAGAACGCTGATTTAAGAAGTAGGACTTCCAATATTCGGAATGATAAAGCAGATGCACATTGATCAACTTGAAGCCATCAACTCTCTAGTATCCAACAAAGTAAGTATAAAATGTAATATAATAGCTGATATCTAATCTATATTAATAACCTACAGTATGACGAAAGGTATGACGAAAGAGAGTCATTATTAGGTCTGACATGGCCTCGCATATCAACAAAATCTTAAAAATGAAAAGAAGCCACAAATGTAAGATAGAAATGCCTCATTCGGACAGAGTGCAAAACTCCACTAACTCAAATCATTTGGTTTTCTGATGGAATGGGTACTCAAAATACATAACCCATGTATATATATATTATTTCGCAAACAATTAACATTTACTAAAAAAATATGCTTTTCAGATTTCCGTTAGCCGTATTCACACTGTCCAATCGGCTCGAGGAATACCAGTGTGAACGTCAGAATACCAGTGCTGTACAGGAGAATATCAGTGTTTTTTAAGCGATGTGATGCTACAATAATTAGAACTGGACGGCTAAATATCAATACAAAAAACAATGGAAAGGTATATACCATTAATTTTGCATTTACCCAGTGGAGGGGTCACCTGGTGATGTTCAGTTCGACTCTTGGCGATCTGGCCTTTGTTTAAAGCAGAAAAATAGGGTGTACAAACTCGTAGGGGGAGGTAAAATTTTGCCCTAATCGGTATTCTAGTGCGTTTTGTTTCATTCCTGAGCATAACTTGTGGAATCTTTTATCAAATTCCGACAGCGGAATCTATTGGCAAAACGTGCATGTCGAAATCACTGGCGTGTATCAGTTGGAAATACACGAAAATAAATCGAAACGAGGGGTGGTGATCACAGAAAATGGCACGGCGAACTACCAGTGCATGCCATCGAGGGCTACCAGTGCCAAATTGTCTTTATATGTTAAGTTATAACGGGTATATGTCGGGGGACGTTTTAGATTCAGTTTAAGCTACTAGGAATGTCTAATACGCTCATCAAATTTGGACACAATCGATCTAGAATGGTACATGTGTGGGTCTAAGATATGAAAGTTCGAAATTTTAAGTATGGCGATACTCAACATTAGTGGAACATAAAATAACAATTTAGTCGACAAGAGTTTAAATTTCCCTTTATTCTGTATTGGCACTGAGTTAGTTCCATGTCTATTGGATTCAAACTAATGTTCAACATTTGCAAATAAGTCTATCATTAAATAGGGAAGACGTTCTACTTCTAATGGAATGATCTTTCTAATTATCCCAGCAAATGTTGCATATATGGGGTGGACTTGTTCCCAAAATTTAGAAAGTAATCGATATTGGGGCATGCATATCTTTGCCTATATATATGTTGAGTTCTTCGTTGATTTTAAGGCGTTACCGTATGTATGCATGCAGGGATCTGTGTTTGTCATTATTTGATGGGTTGGATGTCTTAACTAAAGATGAATGAGTTATATATATATATATATATATGTATATGTGTATACATGGATACATGGATGGGCCTGCGAGTAGACGAATGCGTATATATATATATCGATGGGTGGACTGGTGACAAATATATTGATTGTTGAATGCATGGATCTAATATATATTTTGGGACTTCTGTCTGTTTGTCTGTTAGCAATGGCTGGGAAAACTGCCAGACGGATTTCGACGAAATTTGATACCTAGGGATACTTTTGTCCGGGGGAGTGTTTTGGACGGGTCAAATCGTGACCCCGACCTGACCTTAACATTCAAAATGGTCAATTCAATGTCAAATCGCGCCTTTCGACGGGTAGATCCACGGAGGTTTTCGCCGGGTAGATCCACGGAGGTTTTCAAAACCAGCTATTTGCAAATTGGTATCTGAAGTCCGGAAGAAAGCAGAAGGGAAACAGCCGGATGAAGTCGGGTCACCCTGCTAGTATGATATATTTCGGAGCTGGAGTGATGGGAGAATGAGTTGGATGGCTGTGCTGATGAATCAGTGAGTGAATGGCGAGTCGATGGTTGGCTGGATTATTTTTGGTGGATCATTGCGTGGTGATTGGACGTTTGTTGTGGATACGTGTACAAATAGATTGATATTTTTATGACTGCGTGTGCATATGAATAAATCTAGCGCGTACAGCACCAACCAACTCAATATCGAAACCGAAACAACCGCGCATGCAAACCTTACACATGTTAAATGACTTCCGCGATCGGATTGCGACCCCAATTGTACTTTAGCCTTTATGTTCATACCCAGCGCAAAGCGAAACCGTCCCATTTTATTGAAAATTATAAGATATAAACATGCTATATTGCTCACAAACCGAACGGCCCAATATACATGGTTAACTAGTTATCTGACAAGGGTGTGAGATAGGGGCATTAATTGCATTTACGACTATTAATTACAAGATGTGAATTTGCGTATCAGAATCGTGCATGCATATAAACAAGGCAACATAACTGATAGATGTCGCAACCAATCACCACGGATTATATTTAAAACAATTGATTCATTCGCCACAGCGACGTTAACCATTAGGCCAAACAGATTTTGGCATTTTATAATGTAATTATTCCGCTACTGTACAAGTTCGGAAAATTGCATTTAAACCGACGTATCCCAATAGTTTTAAGAACAATTCTACAAAAATGTCATATTTTGACCTGGACATCATGAAATTTTTTCTATATTTTACACTAGCTTTGAGTATCGACGTATAGTTGAAGTTTCGTACTTCCTATTATAGATCCACATATTTACCCTTCTAGATCAACTTTGACGTTATTTTGGGAAGGGTAAGGCATTTCATATGCCCGGTGCCCTGTATGAAGCGTTTATCGACATATACCCGATATAACTTACCATATAAAGAAAATTTGACACTGGTAGCCCTCGATGGCATGCACTGGTAGTTCGCCATGCCATTTTCTGTGATCACCGCCCCTCGTTTCGATTTATTTTCGTGTATTTCCAACTGATACATGCCAGTGATTTCGATGTGCACGTTTTGCCAATAGATTCCGCTGTCGGAATTTGATAAAGGATTCCGCAAGTTATGCTCAGGAATTAAACAAAACGCACTAGAATACCGATTAGGGTAAATTTTACCTCCCCCTACGAGTTTGTACACCCTATTTTTCTGCTTTAAACAAAGGCCAGATCGACCAGAGTCGAACTGAACATCACCAGGTGACCCCTCCACTGGGTAAATGCAAAATTTATCGTATACACCTTTCCATTGTCTTTTGTCTTGATATTTAGCCATCCAGTTCTAATTATGGTAGCATCATATCGCTTAAAGACACTGATATTCTCCTGTACAGCACTGGTATTCTGACGTTCACACTGGTATTACACGAGTCGATTGGACAGTGTGGTATTAAACAGGACCCGTTTGTGTTTTGAAGTGAGGAAAAGTATATGCTTCAAATCGCTATATATTTGGTATTTGACATATATGTAAGGTAAGACATGATTCTTAGTGGTTAGAATTTTCCTCTGAACCAGAAAAATTCCAGTTAATTTTTAGCATTTTAAACGATGAGTGCCCTTTTGAACTTGTTTTGGCAAATCATATGTCAAAATGTTCAGATTTTCATGAGAGGACATCAGGAATATCAGCTAAAATGAAAAGTGTCAGCTGTGAAATATGATTGATCGTTAATAAAGTGACATATTTTTGTGTATTGTGGAATTTTGTTAATACAGCAGGTAGTGTGCCTCATTTCATTTAGAAACAAGAGGTGTGCACTCGAGTGCTAGCATACCCCCACCCTGGCAAATTCAACACGCATTATCCGTAAACCCAACAAAAAAGATTTTTAACTTTAAAGAAAAATTCGGACTAATAATATCGATATGGTGTCACAAGAAGCTTGTAAAGAAAAAATTATCAAATTGGTTCATATTTGGTAAAGTTATTAAGTCAGACAGAATTTTCCAAGTCAAAATAAGTCGAAAATGAAGTGTAATATTACGAAAAACATTCTGAGCCAGTCCCTAGCTGCATCATGTGGAGAGAGTATTGTGAGAAGCATGTATACCAAAAATTATTGAAATCGGTTCATATTTGTTAAAGTTATTAAGTCGGACAAAATTTTCTGTCAAAATAAGTCGAAAATGAGGTGTAACTTAAAAAATTTAGCATCATGCGGAGAGGCAGTCCTAAGGAGCTTGCATACCAAAAATTATTGAAATCGGTTCATAGTTGTTCGAGTTATGAGGTCCGACGGACGGACTGACGGAACGACACACGGAGGGAGAAAGCGTGACGGACAGACAGACGCAGTCAATCCAGTATACCTCCCCATTTCCTCGAAAATGGGGGTATAATTATGCCAATTATGAAAATGACAAACTCAAAGCAATGAATGTGGGAATATAAATTACTACATGCAATTATTTCTTTTCAGCTCAAGCAGTTTTCAGACAAATCAGTACTACATAAAACGCTGATTCAAGCAAAGAAGATCATAACAATGTATAGCAGTTCACCTAGTGATAAAGTAAGTTTTAAAATGTCAGGAATGATTTGATAGGGTTGAATGGTTTATCCCCGAGAGGTACAAGTTAAATGTCAAATATGTTCACTTTAGATTACCACATATGTTCTGTGTATAGTGTCTCTTGTCACAATTCGTTCGAATTTACGGAAATGCATAATATTCAAACGTCTTAGAACAACATAACAGTAAACACGAAAATCTAGACTTTGTGCTGATGGCGGCCATTTTGAATTGTCATTTAGGTCAGAAATAATTATTTGTCGAGTTGCCAACATTGTTTTCTGGAATCAGGCTACAAATTACATTTAGACACAACTGTCTATACAATTTGGAGAATACGTTCCCAGCATATTTCACTTTCTGCCATTTAAGACCGTAATAATTTATAAAATTCGCGTTTTTTGTAATTTTAGGAGCACAAATGGGGTTAAATGTCAAAACTTTTCACTTTAAATTACCACATATGTTCTGTGTATACTACTTCTTGTTCCAATTAATTCTAAAGTACAGAAATACTCAATATTCAAACGTCTTAGAGCAACATATAACAACAAACGTACAGTTAGACTTTGTTTTGATGGCAGCCATTTTGAATGGCCATTTTTTACCAGATATAATAATTTGTCAACTTGCCAACATTGGTTTTTGAAATCAGCAAAAGCTTCTGAAAGAAAAATGCCCGCACCTTCTTTTCTAGAGGTTTTTTTAGACTTTCGAACCTGACTAAAGGGGGAAATCACTATAAAAGACTGATGAACCTCGACAAGATACTACTAGTACAGATAGCGAGGATATACAATCGACAACCAATGGGGGAAATTACGATAGAAGGCTGTGATGAACTTCAACAAGATACTACTAGTACAGATAGCGAGGATATACAATCAACAACCAATGGGGAGAATTACAATGGAAGGCTGTGATGAACCTCTACAAGATACTACTAGTACAGATAGCGAGGATATACAATCAACAACCAATGGGGAGAATTACAATAGAAGGCTGTGATGAACCTCAACAAGATACTACTAGTACACATAGTGAGGATATACAATCAACAACCAATGGGGAGAATTACAATAGAAGGCTGTGATGAACCTCAACAAGATACTACTAGTACACATAGTGAGGATATACAATCAACAACCAATGGGGAGAATTACAATGGAAGGCTGTGATGAACCTCAACAAGATACTACTAGTACAGATAGCGAGGATATACAATCGACAACCAATGGGGAGAATTACAATAGAAGGCTGTGATGAACTTCAACGAGATACTACTAGTACAGATAGCAAGGATATACAATCAACAACCAATGGGGAGAATTACAATAGAAGGCTGTGATGAACCTCAACAAGATACTACTAGTACAGATAGTGAGGATATACAATCAACAACCAATGGAGGGAATTACAATAGAAGGCTGTGATGAACCTCAACAAGATACTACTAGCACAGATAGCGAGGATATACAATCGACAACCAATGGGGAGAATTACAATAAAAGGCTGTGATGAACTTCAACAAGATACTATTAGTACAGATAGCGAGGATATACAATCAACAACCAATGGGGAGAATTACAATAGAAGGCTGTGATGAACCTCAACAAGATACTACTAGCACAGATAGCGAAGATATACAATCGACAACCAATGGGGAGAATTACAATAGAAGGCTGTGATGAACTTCAACAAGATACTACTAGTACACATAGTGAGGATATACAATCAACAACCAATGGGGAGAATTACAATAGAAGGCTGTGATGAACCTCAACAAGATACTACTAGTACAGATAGCGAGGATATACAATCGACAACCAATGGGGAGAATTACAATAGAAGGCTGTGATGAACTTCAACGAGATACTACTAGTACAGATAGCAAGGATATACAATCAACAACCAATGGGGAGAATTACAATAGAAGGCTGTGATGAACCTCAACAAGATACTACTAGTACAGATAGCGAGGATATACAATCAACAACCAATGGGGAGAATTACGATAGAAGGCTGTGATGAACCTCAACAAGATACTACTAGTACAGATAGTGAGGATATACAATCAACAACCAATGGAGGGAATTACAATAGAAGGCTGTGATGAACCTCAACAAGATACTACTAGCACAGATAGCGAGAATATACAATCGACAACCAATGGGGAGAATTACAATAGAAGGCTGTGATGAACTTCAACAAGATACTACTAGCACAGATAGCGAGGATATACAATCGACAACATATGGGGAGAATTACAATAGAAGGCTGTGATGAACTTCAACAAGATACTACTAGCACAGATAGCGAGGATATACAATCAACAACCAATGGGGAGAATTACAATAGAAGACTGTGATGAACTTCAACAAGATACTACTAGTACATATAGTGAGGATATACAATCGACAACAAATGGGGGGGAATTACGATAGAAGACTGATGAACTTCAACAAGATACTACTAGTACAGATAGTGAGGATATACAATCGACAACCAATGGGGGGGAATAACGATAGAAGGCTGTGATGAACTTCAACAAGATACTACTAGTACAGATAGCGAGGATATACAATCGACAACCAATGGGGAGAATTACAATAGAATGCTGTGATGAACCTCAACAAGATACTACTAGTACAGATAGTGAGGATATACAATCAACAACCAATGGAGGGAATTACAATAGAAGGCTGTGATGAACCTCAACAAGATACTACTAGTACATATAGTGAGGATATACAATCGACAACCAATGGGGAGAATTACAATAGAAGGCTGTGATGAACCTCAACAAGATACTACTAGTACAGATAGCGAGGATATACAATCGACAACCAATGGGGAGAATTACAATAGAAGGCTGTGATGAACCTCAACAAGATACTACTAGTACAGATAGTGAGGATATACATCGACAACCAATGGGGAGAATTACAATAGAAGGCTGTGATGAACCTCTACAAGATACTACTAGTACAGATAGCGAGGATATACAATCACCAACCAATGGGGAGAATTACAATAGAAGGCTGTGATGAACTTCAACAAGATACTACTAGTACAGATAGCGAGGATATACAATCGACAACCAATGGGGAGAATTACGATAGAAGGCTGTGATGAACTTCAACAATCGAGTAGGTCACTTAATTTTGTTCAGGATCAGAACAGGGTAACTGTGCCGTCCACATGCAATTTAAGGAATAAATCTCGCTTGATTGTGACTTACAGACACTCTGTGTTACCCCGATACAGACACTCTGACTTGTAGACACTCTGTGTTATCCAGATCACATGATTAATCCCACTTTATTGTGACTGTCCGACACTCTGTATTACCATGATACAGACATTATGTGTTACCCCGATACAGACACTCTGTGTTACCCTGATACAGACACTCTGTGTTACCATGGTTACCCTGATCACATGATGGATGCTTTATTCCTGAGTTAATAAATACTTCGCTAAAAACAAGTCTCTGCTAGATAAACAAATTTATCAAACGAGTTTCATAAAATCTTATATCCCAACATAACGAGTGAAGATCTTGTATATCACATGAAAAATCAAAATCTTTAAAAGAAGCTGAAAAATGCATGTAAAATTTACACATGCATGGCATTGTCTGAGACTTCACAACCGTATATGATAGTATTGCGCGCTCTGGCTCGTGATGAAATATATATAGTCCCCCAATTTGCCTCATTGGTTTTGTGCCTATTTTCGTTAGTGCAACGAATTTGGCCAATAATTGAACTTTTATTAACAAAGCAATCATTTTGCAATGTCTGGTATTGTTGTCAAGCATGGCATTTCAAAATAGTATTAATCCGAGGGTAATTTTGTTGGCACGATGCCAAGTACCCCAGGAAGCATGTGTCTATTGTCACTAGTGAGACATAATATAATAGGGGTTTCATGTGATATATTGATATGGCTGGTGTGCTTAACCTTTTCAGTGCCAAGTCTGATTTTTGTATCAACCCATATACCCTGTGCGAATGCATTCTCTTATATATGCGAGTCGACCATAGGTCGCCTCGCATATATAAGAGAATGCATTGGCCTAACTAATTTTCATCATTCGTTATCATTTTTTACAATTTTTTACAATTTTAATATTTTTTTCTTATATTCTACTCTTTCAGTGCCAGACTTATTTTGTAGGTTTAGTGCCAGGGAATCTTTCGTTTTTCATGGCCATCAAAATTACTTTGAATTCTTGGGGTCATAGTTTTGAGTTATAACATGCCCCTAAGGTTTTAACCAGTTTGTTTTTAAATTCGCTATAGCATGATTAAGCATACCCAAAAAAAATTCAAACCAAGGGCCGATTTTACAGACCGTAAATTAGGGCAGATAAGATCGGCCCCTGGCACTGAAAGGGTTAAACACATTCAAGCAGACACATCTTGCCAACATTGGTTTTTGAAATCAGCAAAAGCTTCTGAAAGAAAAATGCCTGCACCTTCGTTTCTAGAGGCTTTTTTAGATTTTCGAACAGCCAATAGATGACCGATGAGAGGTGATGGTACTATATTTCTTGATGGAAAACTAAGCTAAAAGTCCCCGAGTGTACAGGTTGAACAAAAATATAATATTTGATCAATTAAATTGTTTTTGTTAAACATACTATAATGTTAACCCCCTTAGCCCTCAACCAATCTGTCTGAAAAATGGAACTACATGTATCGTTATATGCACAAGCTCATTACCATGGCTATGCTTTGGTATAAAGATTTGCACTTTTTACTCTTCTTTCTAGTTAAGCCATAGGCCAAATGAGAGGACCATATAATAAATTAAACATCTACACTCGTGGAAATAACAAAAATATTTCATCACTCATGAGATAATTCCCATATCCAACCAAAAATGTGTAGATATCCTCTATATATTATGAGAGACTATTCATTCTGCTGTAATAATAATAATCAATCCATTTATATAATGCGTAACAATTAACGTTTAACCCTTTCAGTGCCAGGGGCCGATCTCATCTTGTCAAAGTCACATCTCATCGGCCCTAATTCACGGTCAGTAAAATCGGCCCAATTAGTTGAATTGTTTTTTGGGTATGCTTAAGCATGCTATAGCGAATTTAAAAACAAACTGGATATGTCCTTAGGGGCAAGTTATAACTCAAAACTATCACCAAGTATTCGTTGTAATAATTTTGATGCCCATGAAAAACGTAAGATTCCCTGGCACTAAACCTACAAAATAAGTCTGTTAAAGAATATAAGAAAAATGATTAAAATTGTAAAAAATTGTAAAAAATAATAACAAATGATGAAAAATTGTTTGGCCAATGCATTCTCTTATATATGCGAGGCGACCTATGGTCGACTCGCATATATAAGAGAATGCATTGGCACAGGGTATATGGGTTGACACAAAAATCAGGACTTGGCACTCAAAGGGTTAATAATTAGGTGTGAACAAATTGATGAAAAATTAGTGAAACGGTATATTTTCGAGTCATGAAAGACTATGGGCTGACACTATAACATGAATTTCGAATGTAAAAACAAGTGAAATTGTGGTTTTGATGCACAACTATAACCAGGTCTGAAGAAACAGTTATGTATTATGTGACGTCTCCTTATTTCTCGAATGCGTTAACTCACAAACACGCTCTCAGTAGTATGCCAGGTTGTGAAGACTGCGGTAGCGGAACAGGTTTTGAGTTCACGCAAGGAGATTAGTATCTGTGCTCACCATGCCAACGGCGGAAGGAAAGAAATTTGGGTCTTCAATTAGAGATGCCAGACACGTCTGCGAATAAACAGATTGAGGTTCGGAAAGGAAATGACAAGGAATTTGACTTTTCTTGCGGTGGAACATGTTCGGTCATGGATTTCCTCGACAAGAGTCCGACATCGGATATGATTATCGCCACCTACAATCCATACACGCTCAGTGAGTTCACGAATGGAGATTAGTATCTGCTCTCACCATGCGAATGGCGGAAAGAAAGAAATTTGGGTCCTCAACTAGAGATGCCAGACGCACCTGCAAATAAACAGGTGGAGGTTCAGAGAGGGAATGACAAGGAATTTGACTTTTTTTGCGGTGGAACGTGCACGGTCATGGATTTCCTCGACAAGAGACCGACATCGGATATTATTATCGCCACCTACAATCCATACACGCTCAGTGAGTTCACGAATGGAGATTAGTATCTGCTCTCACCATGCGATTGGCAGCAGGAAAGAAATTTGGGTCCTCAACTAGAGACACGCCTGCGAATAAACAGGTGGAGGTTCGGAAAGGAAATGACAAGGAATTTGACTTTTATTGCGGTGGAACGTGCGCGGCCATGGATTTCCTCGACAAGAGTCCGACATCGGATATTATTATCGCCACCTACAATCCATACACGCTCAGTGTGGTACTCAAAGTCTGTTGTCACTCTCACGACTAAACACAATGGGTGTGGAATGGGATTGGGGGTCGAGGTGGGGGGGGGGGGGGGATGTGGTCACAAGCACATCGGCCCAAATTGCAAACTTTGAGGGCCCGTAACATAATCTCATGTTCTCCGTATTGTGTTGCTAACCATTGGATAAAAAAATGTAGGATTTAAATTGGCATGTTCCTCATTTCATTTAGAAATTATGCCAATTATGAAAATGACAAACTCAAAGCAATGAATGTGGGAATATAAATTACTACATGTAATTATTTCTTTTCAGCTCAAGCAGTTTTCAGACAAATCAGTACTACATAAAACGCTGATTCAAGCAAAGAAGATCATAACAATGTATAGCAATTCACCTAGTGATAAAGTAAGTTTTAAAATGTCAGGAATGATTTGATATGGTTGAATGGTTTATCCCCGAGAGGTACAACTTGAATACAAGTGTATTATTAGCATAACTTGACAAGTTATTAAGCTCTTGCCGTCTTACCATTTTTTCGCACAGGCTACAGCCTGTACCAATCCATCAATCATTATGAAATTCTTTATAGAGGTAGGTTGATAATGACATGTAGATGGGAAAGAGTCATTAGAAATTGATATCGTTCAAATTCCAGGAGGTAAGATATATTAATTTCTGTGGTTTTATTTTAAAACCAGCCCAAAATAAAGTTACCAAAAACCACGTGCTTTTGGAATAAATGAAAGTCCTTTCCAGTGACTTCTTCACAATGCAAAACTTTTTGAACTCATCGACCTTACGGGGTATAACAAGGTTTGCCAAATACACAAATCGCTGGGAGAAAACTATATATAGCAATTGCAATAAATGCCACATGGTCTATGGAAGAAAACTCTATCTAATATTATCATTTTGTAATTTTGTATTGAAATAAATTATTTTTAGGCCAAATAAAAAAATATGTTCGGTTCTCAGTGACCGCCGCGTCCCAAAAATATGTGCGCATTGAAGCTTTTTATTGTCATTCCAAAATATATATATATAAACATGTATCCCGCATTCGAAATGACATATATTGAAAATATTGTGAAACGCGCAACAGTCTTGTTCAATTTGTTGTAAGAAAATGCCAATCGAACGTTGTACTCTGCGGAATGTAATGTCCGGCTTCCATTTGGGCAAACGCCGGAAGCCGGAAATTCTATTCCGTTTACCCGCGAAAACTGCCAATAGAGTACACCCTTCTCCGAATTGCAAATAGAGTGTGCTGTGATTTCTCATCTCTATTTTTAGAACAATCAAAATGGCGACGTTGGTAAATACGTGTGTTCCAACGCGTGGCGAAAATAAAACAGCGTTTGCACATGTACCATGGACGATCACGTCGGTTGGGCCAACTGCGACAGTTGGTGACATGTGTCGCCAACTCATTGATACCCACGATATACCAATGGAATTTAACCCTTTCGTCGGATCGACAGAGAAATGTAGCCATAACAATGGATGTTGGGGAAATCTAAAACAGCTGACTTTGATACTACATTGTATTTCACATGAACTGAACGTCTGTCATCCCAAGTGTGATCATGAAAGTAAAGATTCCAGAATCTATTGATGAGAGTTTTTACAGAGGCAATGTGTTTATTAAATTATTGGTGTAAAGGACCACATCTTTGAAGCTAGCTATTTTTAAGTATTGAACGGGGGATGTTCAGCAACAAACTCCAGGCAGAGTTATCTCCCATCGCTACGCTGAGATACCACTGCCATAATGACATTAATTGGGAAGGAATTCTTACGTGTTTTTATTTTTCATGTTTTAGGATTAAAATTGTCTATGTCTGGCTCAGCTCATATTGTTCTTATCAATACCGAAAGAATTACCATTATTGCAAACTGTAAAACAAAATTGGTGGTCAAAACAAGATAATAGGTGACATAATACAGTTCCGCGACGATATACAAAAATAGATTTATCGTCTGCAAAGTAACCTCATTGTGGCAGTGCTATATCGCAGTGATAATGTAGATGGTGCTGTCTGGAGTTTGGTTCAGTACATGTTTTCTGATGACAGATGTTCTACAATAAAACATGTATTAAATAATAATTTGTCTTGTTCTATCCTTCACATCCCTGCCACAGAGATGTATAAAACTGTTAAATACCATGCCCTTCCTGTATTTTAACAAACAGTTTTAGGAAATAAAAACCTGCCTCCAGCATGGTTAAAATGTATAATAACAAAATAAATATAAAACACCTGCCTCCCTCATGGCTTAAAGTTGTAATAAATACTAAAAATAAATACCGCCCTCCCTCATCACTTTGAAAAATAATGTGCTTGAGAACTAAACATATTTTTTTATTTGGCCTTAATTTTTTTTTCAGACTGTACCCCACTTGTCCAACCAATGGACACCCATGTTAATAGGGTGTTTTAAGGGAAGCTCCGGGAGCTGTGGATGGATTGGTTTTGGACCGCAAAGAAGAACAAGCAGGGAAATTATATTCAGCCAGATCGACAAAATGTGATCGATTGGGTCAGCGAATCATGGGATTACATTGACGAAAAAATAATATTCAATGCCTTTCGGAGCTGTGGAATCAGCAATGCGCTAGATGAGGATCAGTTAATCGGAGAACGCATAAAGAAGTGCGGTGTCGACATACTGGAGGAAGAAACTGAAGAAATAAAAGGAATATTCTATGACTACAATGACGATGACAGGGAATTAGAATTCGCCGGGTTCGACGATGACGGCGATATTATACTTGAATGCGACGAAAATGACAATTTGTGTATTCATGTTATTATTGTTATTCATAATTATTTTTGTTTGTAATTATATATGTGTATGTTATTATTAAATCTGGCGGCGTGTGTACGGTACAAGTTAAGCCATGTTAGATCGTTGTTATCACCGGAAATTTATTGAAAATAGCGTACAGTACCCCTTTGATCCAGCTAGCTTGTTGCTTGATTCTGGGTTAATTATGGTGAATATGCACACGATCCAAGAAGTCGGGTTGTTTGTTCCTAAATTAATTACTGAAATAGGATTCATATTCAATGTTGTTTATGAATGTAAGTGTATAAAACTATGTACTAGAATCTACTCTAAAAGTTACACTGACCAAGCGAAGTAGAAATTAGCCCAATATCAGTTAAGCTGTTTATAATTACAACATATGACGACACTCAGCGAGCACAGCTGCCAAATATTTAACGAAGCCGTGACGTATTATGGGTAACAGCAATTTGTCATATAAAGCCCAACAAGACTAACTTTCTACTCATTTACTTACTGTATATGAACTCACTGATAGTTCTTTTTGGAATTTTGATAATGATTGGATTTGGATCTAAAGTCGAAACCACCGTTTCGAAACTCCTGAAACACAGACGTGGCAGGGTTGTGATGCTCGGATTGGATTCAGCAGGTAATTAATCATTAATTAAGATAAACATATAACACAATTTATATTCTAAAGGAATAATTGATTTGTGATTAATATTTATCCTCGATTGAATCGATCGAATTATTGATATCAAGTTAAGCAATGTTAGATCGTTGTTATCACCAGAAATTTATTGAAAATGGCATAAAGTACCCCTTTGATCCAGCTAGCTTGTTGCTTGATTCTGGGTTAATTATGGTGAATATGCACACGATCCAAGAAGTCGGGTTGTTTGGTCCTAAAATTAATTACTGAAATAGGATTCATATTCAATGTTGTTTATGAATGTAAGTGTATAAAACTATGTACTAGAATCTACTCTAAAAGTTACACTGACCAAGCGAAGTAGAAATTAGCCCAATATCAGTTAAGCTGTTTATAATTACAATGTATGACGACACTCAGCGAGCACAGCTGCCAAATATTTAACGAAGCCGTGACGTATTATGGGTAACAGCAATTTGTTATATAAAGCCCAACAAGACTAACTTTCTACTCATTTACTTACTGTATACGAACTCACTGATAGTTCTTTTTGGAATTTTGATAATGATTGGATTTGGATCTAAAGTCGAAACCACCGTTTCGAAACTCCTGAAACACAGACGCGGCAGGGTTGTGATGCTCGGATTGGATTCAGCAGGTAATTATTCATTAATTAAGATAAACATATAACACAATTTATATTCTAAAGGAATAATTGATTTGTGATTAATATTTGTCCTCAATTGAATCGATCGAATTATTGATATCAAGTTAAGCAATGTTAGATCGTTGTTATCACCGGAAATTTATTAAAAATGGCGTACAGTACCTTTGATCCAGCTAGCTTGTTGCTTGATTCTGGGTTAATTATGGTGAATATGCACACGATCAAAGAAGTCGGGTTGTTTGTTCCTAAAATTAATTACTGAAATAGGATTCATATTCAATGTTGTTTATGAATGTAAGTGCATAAAACTATGTACTAGAATCTACTCTAAAAGTTGCACTGACCAAGCGAAGTAGAAATTAGCCCAATATCAGTTAAGCTGTTTATAATTACAACATATGACGACACTCAGCGAGCACAGCTGCCAAATATTTAACGAAGCCGTGGCGTATTATGGGTAACAGCGATTTGTTATATAAAGCACAACACGACTAACTTTCTACTCATTTACTTACTGTATATGAACTCACTGATAGTTCTTTTTGGAATTTTGATAATGATTGGATTTGGATCTAAAGTCGAAACCACTGTTTCGAAACTCCTGAAACACAGACGTGGCAGGGTTGTGATGCTCGGATTGGATTCAGCAGGTAATTATTCATTAATTAAGATAAACATATAACACAATTTATATTCTAAAGGAATAATTGATTTGTGATTAATATTTGTCCTCGATTGAATCGATAGAATTATTGATATCACAAAATTGGAAGCATTTAGTTAGGGTGTGTTTACACTGCTGTAGATATGTATACAGTTCTACACTCATGTATATACTAGTGTAAACGGGTTGATATTGAAATGCACACAGAAAGAAAACGGTATTCGTTCATGGAAGCAAAAACTGTGTTCGTTATAATTCATGGTCATTGGCATGTACGTCACAACAGCCATGATTTTGAGTTAACAAGAGATCTATCTGTCTGGAATTATCCCCTATTCTTGTATACCGCATAATAGGAATTTAAGCTACATGTAGTATAATATAAAGTAATTTGAAAAATTAAAATGAGATAACGAACGATTGTTGTGAGATACATGATAAAATGGGAGACTCCCAAAAACGTGAACTGTAACAGGTGGGTTGGAAGCCTTAAAATCAATTTAAGTTTGTTCAATCCCAGACTTTCTTTGTGGACATTTGGTTATATAGGGGCAAGTTGCCTTGGGGAATGGAGTCTTGTAACCGTCTAGTGGAATCCCTAAGTATAGATATGTGACTGACGGGAGTATAAATTGCTCTTCAATTGCTCTTGTTACTGATGGACATAGAGATAAACAGATAGTTGTTTTTTTTATAATTTACAATTTACAATACATTTGTATGTATTTGTTTCAATGATGCAAAATTCTTTTGTGTTACATGCAAAAATGGGAGTCCTGATAGTAGATACAAAGGATCCAGAGAAATACAACAATCTCCTTGTGGACAGATTTGGTCTCTCAAATGCAATGACAGCTTCCAGTGCATCCAAGGATCCTACCATCACAATGCTGAACAGTATTATTAGCCTGGTGTCCTACCATCACAATGCTGAACAGTGTTATTAGACTGGTGTTCAACCCAGACAAACTGGCTCAATCTTCCAGTCTTGGGCTACGAAAACATAAAGAAGAAAAAGATCCACCGTTGGATCCAATAAAAATTAATGCAATAAAAGTGTGGCGAGTACAGTAACAGGGGCGAGTTACGAGGGAGAGATGACGTCACGCCGGACGGAAGAAGGATGACGTGACGAGACGACCGTCATCCGGAGTTCCAACGTTGAAGACGCACGTATTCTGTTTCTCTGTTAGAGTGTTATTCGGACGTTATCACGTGAATCATTGTTTATTCTTGTATTTCTCTGTGGATTTAAAATACAGTTAACTATATTTTTATATATCATTCTGAGTTATTCCATGCAGCCCCTAATGAGGGACCGGGCCCATTTTCATGGTATGTTGTCCGCTTAATTAGCACCGAAGGGTTTGGGACGCTACATAACCTCGAAAATTTCTATTAAAGCATTATAGTTGACTCATTTCCATGTTTTACAGAGTTTTTTTTTAACCAGTTACACCTGATGACTGCATTTACTGAACAAATTTTGCTATAAACTGGGAACTAGTTGGAAGATTCTATTTACATCATGACTGGGAAGCAGCTTGATATCCATAAATGGTTAAAAAAATAAAGTATTTTAATATGGTGAATCTTCTTGCACATGGTGAAGTTACACATCTCTACTGGAGTTAAAAGAGTTCTTGGAAAGAATGTTCAGTTCAATTAATTTTAGTATTTTTGAGTTTTAGTTCTTAAATATCTCTGATTAGAGACTTTTGTCATGAAAATCCATAAATAAATCAGATTATTTGAATATATAGAAATGCTCATTTCCGTTAGGCCACAAAAGTTTCGGTTCTCAGGCGCGACAATCATACTGACAATCGATACCAGCAAAGCATTATAGCGGTAAAACGGTACGAAATACAGAGAGTACGTTTCCCGCAATTTTTCTTTCGGCTTCTTCCGCGTTACTAGTTATATTTAGGAATTAGCGAAAACAGACCAATTCAGAGGTGATTTCAGTTGGTATAATGCCATTATCATGCACCAACTTGCCGCAACATAACCCGAATGTTTCGTGATGTTTACACCTCATTGAGTTTAATCGTGACAGGTATGGCTTTATGACACTCATAATTCGATCTGCTGCGCGATAATAAACCGGGTTCGTTTCATACCGGACGTTCGCCTTTTGCAATGTTTACCTTGTGAATTAAATGCCAAAACTTGTGTCGATAAAAATTGTCTTAAACAAAAAGGTTTTAGTCGACTGGACTATCATAGATGACTTCGATGACACAAGCACATTAAGTGATCTTTATCTACAATTATGCCGGGGGAGGCTGGCCACGGCGAGGTCAGGATAAAAGCCGACGTCGCAAAATTCTCAGGTTTGTGCAGCATTGCGCAGAACAGAAACAATCATTCAACATTACAAAAAGTGTTCATGCAAGCGAAGATTTCAGATCTGGTGGATGCTTTTGGCAGGTATATTCAATTTGTTGTGCACGACGATACACCAGATACACGAGAAGCTGTGCCAAACGCATTCCAAATTTTGATGGCCAAAAAGGTTCCAAATCTACCCAAGAAATATGATGATAACGCTGCATTGGGGAACAAAAAATATATACTTTATTAACATTAACCCATGCTATTTCATTGGGACTGTAGTTGCCAGTTTAAAGTATTAAGTATTCGACATGCATACACATACCGTGAAGAACTTAGCGAAATAACTTCTGGTTGGTATTGCGAACCAGGAAGTATGGCATCAGAAATCGACAACTCAAAGAAAGTGAATGATATTATGCATAAAAAATGATGACTTTACAACGAAGAAGAACGCTGATTTAAGAAGTTATTTGAAAGGAGTAGGACTTCCAATATTCGGAAATACAGTAATGCTCTAAGTAATCGACTCCTTAACCACAGTTGAATTATGGGCAACTTTTCTGTATTTAATCCGATATATAGCTTGTTGCCATTCATCGGAAAGCGGGAGAGTTTTCCGATGAATGGTAATATTTTAGACTAAATCCTGAAAAGTTATCCATAATTCTGCTGTAGTTAAGGAGTCGATTATTTAGGGCATTACTGTATCGGGCTTGATTCTGGGTTAATTATGGTGAATATGCACACGATCCAAGAAGTCGGGTTGTTTGTTCCTAAAATTAATTACTGAAATAGGATTCATATTCAATGTTGTTTATGAATGTAAGTGTATAAAACTATGTACTAGAATCTACTCTATAAAAGTTACACTGACCAAGCGAAGTAGAAATTAGCCCAATATCAGTTAAGCTGTTTATAATTACAACGTATGACGACACTCAGCGAGCACAGCTGCCAAATATTTAACGAAGCCGTGACGTATTATGGGTAACAGCAATTTGTTATATAAAGCCCAACAAGACTAACTTTCTACTCATTTACTTACTGTATATGAACTCACTGATAGTTCTTTTTGGAATTTTGATAATGATTGGATTTGGATCTAAAGTCGAAACCACCGTTTCGAAACTCCTGAAACACAGACGTGGCAGGGTTGTGATGCTCGGATTGGATTCAGCAGGTAATTATTCATTAATTAAGATAAACATAAAACACAATTTATATTCTAAAGGAATAATTGATTTGCGATTAATATTTGTCCTCAATTGAATCGATCGAATTATTGATATCAAGTTAAGCAATGTTAGATCGTTGTTATCACCAGAAATTTATTGAAAATGGCGTACAGTACCCCTTTGATCCAGCTAGCTTGTTGCTTGATAAAAGTTACACTGCCCAAGCGAAGTAGAAATTAGCCCAATAGTTAAGCTGTTTATAATTACAACGTATGACGACACTCAGCGAGCACAGCTGCCAAATATTTAACGAAGCTGTGGCGTATTATGGGTAACAGCGATTTGTTATATAAAGCCCAACACGACTAACTTTCTACTCATTTACTTACTGTATATGAACTCACTGATAGTTGTTTTTGTAATTTTGATAATGATTGGATTTGGATCTAAAGTCGAAACCACCGTTTCGAAACTCCTGAAACACAGACGCGGCAGGGTTGTGATGCTCGGATTTGATTCAGAAGGTAATTATTCATTAATTAAGATAAACATAAAACACAATTTATATTCTAAAGGAATAATTGATTTGTGATTAATATTTGTCCTCAATTGAATCGATCGAATTATTGATATCAAGTTAAGCAATGTTAGATCGTTGTTATCACCGGAAATTTATTAAAAATGGCGTACAGTACCCCTTTGATCCAGCTAGCTTGTTGCTTGATTCTGGGTTAATTATGGTGAATATGCACACGATCCAAGAAGTCGGGTTGTTTGTTCCTAAAATTAATTACTGAAATAGGATTCATATTCAATGTTGTTTATGAATGTAAGTGTATAAAACTATGTACTAGAATCTACTCTAAAAGTTACACTGACCAAGCGAAGTAGAAATTAGCCCAATATCAGTTAAGCTGTTTATAATTACAACATATGACGACACTCAGCGAGCACAGCTGCCAAATATTTAACGAAGCCGTGACGTATTATGGGTAAGAGCAATTTGTTATATAAAGCCCAACAAGACTAACTTTCTACTCATTTACTTACTGTATACGAACTCACTGATAGTTCTTTTTGGAATTTTGATAATGATTGGATTTGGATCTAAAGTCGAAACCACCATTTCGAAACTCCTGAAACACAGACGTGGCAGGGTTGTGATGCTCGGATTTGATTTGATTTGATTCGAATTATTGATATCACAAAATTGGAAGCATTTAGTTAGGGTGTGTTTACACTGCTGTAGATATGTATACAGCTCTACGCTCATACTAGTGTAAACGGGTTGATATTGAAATGCACACAGAAAGAAAACGGTATTCGTTCATGTAAGCAAAAACCATGTTCGTTATAATTCACGGTCATTGGCATGTACGTCACAACAGCCATGATTTTGAGTTAACAAGAGATCTATCTGTCTGGAATTATCCCCTATTCTTGTATACCGCATGATAGGAATTTAAGCTACATGTAGTATAATATCAAAAGTAATTTGAAAAATTAAAATGAGATAACGAACGATTGTTGTGAGATACATGATGAAATGGGAGACTCCCAAAAACGTGAACTGTAACAGGTGGGTTGGAAGCCTTAAAATCAATTTAAGTTTGTTCAATCCCAGACTTTCTTTTGGTGGACATTTGGTTATATAGGGGCAAGTTGCCTTGGGGAATGGAGTCTTGTAACCTTCTAGTGGAATCCCTAAGTATAGATATGTGACCGACGGAGTATAAATTGCTCTTCAATTGCTCTTGTTACTGATGGACATAGAGATAAACAGATAGTTGTTTTTTTATAATTTACAATTTACAATACATTTGTATGTATTTGTTTCAATGATGCAAAATTCTTTTGTGTTACATGCAAAAATGGGAGTCCTGATAGTAGATACAAAGGATCCTGAGAAATACTACAATCTCCTTGTGGACAGATTTGGTCTCTCAAATGCAATGACAGCTTCCAGTGCATACAAGGATCCTACCACCACAATGCTGAACAGTGTTATTAGCCTGGTGTTCAAAGGATCCTACCACCACAATGCTGAACAGTGTTATTAGCCTGGTGTTCAAAGGATCCTACCACCACAATGCTGAACAGTGTTATTAGCCTGGTGTTCAAAGGATCCTACCATCACAATGATGAACAGTGTTATTAGACTGGTGTTCAACCCAGACGAACTGGCTCAATCTTCGAAAACATAACGAAGATAAAGATCCACCACTGGCAGGAATTAAGCCCGGGTAGGCTGTGCATTTTAGGCTCCTTCGCGAATAGAGGATATGTGTTCTTAAATCATTCACATGTACTGACGAACGGGAAAACTACATGGAGGTTAATACATGTGTTTATTTTCTGATTACAGGTAAACTAATGTTAATTTATACTACGGTTTGTTTTGATGGGTTTTTTACCGTACAAAACACGGTTTTACTTTGCGCAAATTTGTGGTTAGACCACCTATAAACTATCAACACAGTTTATAAATATATTATGTGTTCGGACAATAATACCGTCGCGATTTTACAGTGCACTGTTACCATCGCGCGTGATAAAATACCTTTGGCAGTTCATACTAGTTCGATATTGAAGGAATCAGCAGGCAATTTTCTGGCTTTCAGCGTACAGGCCAAGGACTTGGTCTGTACGGGAGAACTGGTCTGTCCATAAGGTCGTGCACTTAACTCCCGAAACCATATATGAAATAACAGATTGCTTTATATCTGTTATAGACCAGAGGTGTACCTGATGAGCTGCTGTGGCCAAACATTTTTTTATAGGACCAACTTTCGGTACAAAAATATGATTTCGGAACGGACTTAGTAAACATTTTCCAAACAATTGATTCCTTCTGTGTTATCAAGCTAGTACGATAAGTCAAAAAATAAACACTAAAAAAATAAACACTCAAATACAGTAAATATGACATGTTTACATAGTTCCACATGTCAACACCACTTTAGAAACAGGACCCGTTAACCAACAAACCTTTTAACGTATGGATGTTGATTGTATACCTGTATGTGGGATGGCCCACGCTTTTGTCTGCTATCACGATAACAAATTGTATGCATGGGAACTTTGAACACAATTCCAACCGATGTATACCATATATATACATAACTGTTATATACTCTACGTAAAGAGCGTTCACCATGTCATATGTATAGGTTTGTAATTGAATTACTTACTAACAACAGCCCTATTTATCAATTATCATGACAAGTGTAAGATGGACATGTTGACGTGTGATGTGTGGATGCTTGCTGCATGTTTGGCCTTTGACCCGGGGCTGCTGTGTTGCATGAAGATGTGTTTATTTATTATTTATTTTAATACGGACTTATTTTTCCTCCAAAACCATCAGGATATACTGATAGTCAAACACTGCATAACAATAAACATATACATAAACATACCACCAGAAAAGGTGTGCCATTTATAATAAGGTTTATAAAATCAAAATATATAATATCTGACAGCGATAAACTGTTGCTGTATGTATGCATCTATGGAAACCATTTAACTCTATCCATATATTTATGAATTTACTAACAATTTTCATCCTATAGGCAACGATAACCCTTAAAGGAATTAGTCTGTCAAAAAAATATTTTTTTTATCGTCATAATACTAATAATATATGTCTAACAGACCCATTTCGCCAAGAAAATTCAAAATCGAGCAGATAGTATTTTTATTATTATGATATTTAAAAAATCGCGGAAATATCCGAAGTCAGTCACGTGAGTGCGATCACATGACCACAACGCGGTCACATGACCGATCATCTGCATCGACACTTACCGATGACAGCGGTGGGTGGAGCTTTAAATAATTCCGCCAATCGCGTAACGAGTTGATAAATTACGCTGGTTAATTACCTAAGCCTTTACGATAAATAGCGATTACGGAATAAAACTGTTTGAATGTGCTGAATTATGAACTGGCTTTGCTAGAATGTTGGATTATATAACGAATAATGATGGCTAAAATGTACTTTGAGGCGATAAAAGTTATTTGAAATGAGATTAATTTATGCAGAAATGCAATGAGCGAGCGCAATTTCGTGCGAAACTAATTTAACTGTTTCTGAAAGAATACAAGTTAGGCCATATACGGGTACTTCATTCTTCGTTGTATGGTACCAATTTCGGAAGCTAGTTTACACACTAGTGTCATCCCGTTGTGCGCTATATGCGTACAATTAAATACAAATGGGGTGTGATTAAAAGGGTGGTGGTTATTGTACTAGTACATGTATCATGATCGCTTATATTCGTCATAATAATGTTCCTGTCTGTTTCTTCACACGAAACATTTTGTGTGGAGAAGTGCACGACTGTGAACAGCTTGCTAAAATCCTTCCAGTCAAGATCGATAAGTGAGTAAACAAAATAATTCACTCGAATACACAACAGACTGTTGAAACTACAATAATTATTAATTAGGCTGCAGTTTGGCATAACGACATTTTTTTTAATTGAAGGCTAGCCTGGCATTGTTTTTCAGTTTGTGTTTGTTCGTTTTATTTTACGTTTTGATGGCACATATTGACTTTCTAGAGAGGATTTTTTTGAATTGTTAGCATAGAAAAACTCCAATGATTGCCTCTAACAAAGAGAGTCCATGTTTTCGTCGCGATAAAGACAATAAAGAGCGTTCTCAATTATGAACGTGCTCTATTTCGATATGTCATGGGTGATTTTGTATGTGGTATTGTGACAATTAAATATAAAGAGCGGCCATGCTTCCGTCTCCCAAAAGCGGTAGACAATAAAGAGCGTTCTAAATTACGCACTGTGTTGTCTTTTTGGAGGTACTAAATAATGGATCGCTAGCCCGCCCAGAACTGAACACACTACATCTACTAGGCATCTTGGAATATGTGGAGATGACAGATACTCGGGATATTTATATCGAAAGTAAAACAACAAACAAACACAAAACAAAAGCGCCTAAATAGAGTTAACATTATTCAGCCCAGTGTTTATATAAATTTGGGCGCTTCTTATATATGTATGACCAGAGAGATAATGTTCTTTCTATTCACTTTGTGGCATTTTAGAGTGCAAACAAGTTCGCGACTGATTACAAATCACCTAGTGAATACACGAGACAATCGAAGCACTAATTACTGCCATCTATTTACCAAAACAGACACGGGCCGGCATGTTATTAATGGCTACAAAAACGATTCTAGGCGCTATTAATTACTTTATTCACATAACTATTGTCTTCTATTCCAGATAAACGGCCAAAGCGTAACGTAATCTATACACCACACGCGCACATACGACTCCGCATTTTAGTATCGGCTGACTTACGATTACGTCATCGTAGTCTGCATAATAAACTCCGGCTCCGAATCTGTTTTTAATTTGCTCCCCACAAGTACGTCACTCGTAGTTTAGTCACGGAAATCTCCGAATACCGGTGGTGGTATTATTTATTTATTTTACGGGTCATTTATTATGCGATCGGAATGGGACTTTGATCATTTTAATCACAACAGGGAGGGCTTTCCGATTGCGTTTTGTAGTTTCTAGACCGAATAAATCCTTTAACGATATTATGAGTAACTGCTCGTCCAATAAGAGACGATAACCTTCAACTATATATAGTTTGCCCAAATTATCATATCTGACATACACGTTAACATGTTGGCATAGAACTTAACTAATGGGAAAGGAGTGATATACATTATAACTGTAAGATGTGCGACGTATACATCATACATAAATGGGGAGGGTTACTATGCATCATAACTATGGATGGAAATGTGGTAATATACGTCATAAACATATATTTGGGAATTTGCAAACAATATCCATACATCTAATATACTGCGATGACCTTTAACTATATTTATCGGGACCTACATGTATATATTCTCATCCAATGCACACTACGATGACCTTTAACTATATTTATCGGGAACTACAGGTATATATACTCATCCAATGCATGCTACGATGACCTTTATCTATATTTGTGTAACTATGGGTGTGTAACTTCTCTGTATACTCAATATATACATGTATATGCCTTATACTATTATCGCATAATTAAAACTTCACATAACCGATGAATAATCAACCGTTCTACTATCCTAACTGTTTTTGTTGACTTTTAGATAGCCGTGGGTTCACGCCTTCCGGTTACCAGTCGATGCATCACGCGGGTTTTTATCTGCCTGCTCGGTGTGTCGGTGTGGTGCTTGCGGACCTTGCCAATAAGTTATCATTCCTGACATCCCCTTTGGCATAATTGCCATAAACCATAAAACATACAAGGATCCTACCATCACAATGCTGAACAGTGTTATTAAGACTGGTGTTCAACCCAGACGAACTGGCTCGTTCTTCGAAAACATAACGAAGAAAAAGATCCACCATTGGATCCAATCAAAATTAATGCAATAAAAGGTAAGTGTGGCGAGTACAGTAACAGGGGCGAGTTACGAGGAAGAGATGACACCACGCCGGACGGAAGAAGGATGACATGACAAGACGACCGTCATCCAGAGTTCCAACGTTGAAGACGCACGTATTCTATTTCTCTGTTAGAGTGTTATTCGGACGTTTTGACGTGACTCATTGTTTATTCTTGTATTTCTCTGTGGATTTAAAATACGGTTAAGTATATTTTTATATATCATTCTGAGTTATTTCATGCAGCCCCTAATGAGGGACCGGGCCCATTTTTATGGTATGTTGTCCGCTTAATTAGCACCAAAGGGTTTGGGACGATACATAAGCTCGAAAATTTCTATTAAAACATTATAGTTGACTCATTTCCATGTTTAACAGAGTTTTTTTTTAACCAGTTACACCTGATGACTGCATTTACTGAACAAATTTTGCTATAAACTGGGAACTAGTTGGAAGATTCTATTTACATCATGACTGGGAAGCAGCTTGATATCCATAAATGGTTAAAAAAATAAGTCTTTTAATATGGTGAATCTTCTTGCACATGGTGAAGTTACACATCTCTACTGGAGTTAAAAGAGTTCTTGGAAAGAATGTTCAGTTCAATTAATTTTAGTATTTTTGAGTTTTAGTTCTTAAATATCTCTGATTAGAGACTTTTGTCATGAAAATCCATAAATAAATCAGATTATTTGAATATATAGAAATGCTAATTTCCGTTAGGCCACAAAATTTAATGTTTCGGTTCTAAGGCGCGACGATCATACTGACAATCGATACCAGCAAAGCATTATAGCGGTAAAACTGTACGAAATACAGAGAGTACATTTCCCGCAACTTTTCGGCTACTTCCGCGTTACTAGTTATATTTAGGAATTAGAGAAAACGGACCAATTCAGAGGTGATTTCAGTTGGTGATTTCAGTTGGTATAATGCCATTATCATGCACCAACTAGCCCATAACCTGAATAGATGACTTCGATGACACAAGCACATTAAGTGATCTTTATCTACAATTATGCCGGGGGAGGCTGGCCACTTCGAGGTCAGGATAAAAGATGTCGCAAAATTGCCAGTTTCGTGCAACATTGCGCAGAACAGAAACGATCATTCAACATTCCAAAAAGTGTTCATGCAAGCGAAGATTTCAGATCTGGTGGATGCTTTTGGCAGGTATATTCAATTTGTTGTGCACGACGATACACCAGATACACGAGAAACTGTGCCAAACGCATTCCAAATTTTGATGGCCAAAAAGGTTCCAAATCTACCCAAGAAATATGATGATAACGCTGCATTGGGGAACAAAAAATATATACTTTATTAAAATTAACCCATGCTATTGTATTGGGACTGTAGTTGCCAGTTTAAAGTATTAAGTATTCGACATACATACACATACCGTGAAGAACTTAGCGAAATAACTTCCGGTTGGTATTGCGAACCAGGAAGTATGGCATCAGAAATCGACGACTCAAAGAAAGTGAATGATATTATGTATAAAAAATGACGACTTTACAACGATGAAGAACGCTGATTTAAGAAGTTATTTGAAAGGAGTAGGACTTCCAATATTCGGAAATACAGTAATGCTCTTAAGTAATCGAACCCTTAACCACAGTAGAACTATGGGTAACTTTTGTGGATTTATTCCGATATATGGCCAGATAAGTTTTTTGGTTTCGCAATAGGGATAAAACTACTCATAATTGTAACGTTCAGGGCAGGGTCCGCGCTGGACCGAAATTTACTTTTGCCAAATGAAAATATTTTTTGCCACATTCTTTTAGAATTTGCCAAAAATATTATTCCCGATAGTATCATTTTCTGCAACCTTGATTGAGTCTTATGTTTCGATGCTCGCGGTTTGATATCGATAAAAAATCAGTTAGTTAATAATTATACTCTCATCTCTATTGTGGTTTATCATACAACAATAAACCAATCACCGAACAACACAATGGTATAGAAGCGTTGCTTCATCAGAAAGAAACATCACAAGAGCATTAGCTATGTAAACACCATCATCACACTAAATACAGGTAATCCCTCCACCCATCGATACTAATGATACCAGATTAACTCTTTCGATGCCAAGCTCACCTAATTGCGAGTTACCCAGTCACTGCCAAATACGCATTTATGCGAGTTCGGGGGTGCACCTGGTTTACGGATCGTAATTATATTGTTTTGTTGCATTACAACGGGGGTTCGATTATTGTATGTAGAGTGCTGGTGTGAGCTGACAATTTAGAAGAAAGGTCAGTCAAAGTCATGCTACTCCTGAAGTTCTACGAGTACAGTCCGAGCCAGATTATACCATTGACAAATTAACTGTTGGTGGGATGCGATATATGAGTGGAAAATAAACATCATAAGTGACTTGGCGGCCTCTTTTCTAGCGTCCAAAACGAGTCGCGCAAACCGACCGAAATTCTGTCGGAATGAGGTCGGTGAAAAATACGGAATAGTAGCCGGAATATGATTACTGGTGAAGTATTAATTAATGGCATAGAACACTAGAACAAAAAACAAACATTTAATCATATATGAATTGAAAAAAAATCTACCGAAAAATATAAATTAAAGCAAATCCAAGATGGCCGCCAATGTCACGTGACCCCCAAGACATTGAATGGGGCTCCATGTCGGCGCAGGTGATAGGTCATTGTCATATATACCCACATGTGAAGTTTCAACTAAATACACCGATAATTACCCGATAGTCATTGCATTACCCGTATATACATACAATACTTGTATTTACACACAGACTGCTTGGCACTGGGGAGTATGTCCGTGTGGCGGGGTGGCAGCGAAAGAGTTAACTGCATCTTAATGGAGGTGTTAACTTTTGCAAAACCATATAAAACACAACTAATATAATTCCATTGTAATAATTTCCTAAATTGAATGGTATTGATTGACCGATATTTTTCAACTTTATTGAGGAATTAAAAAATGTCTTGCAAAAACTTTTGCCAAATTGAAATATTTTTTGCCAAATGTGAATTATTTTTGCCATTGGCAAATTTGGCAAGTGGCAGCGCGAACCCTGGTTCAGGGTTTTGAGTTGGAGTACCACAATTACATGTCCAATGACGCATTACTTCAAAATGTCTAAATATTAATTTTTTTCACTTTATATGATAAAAAATGTGATTTTAAGATAGGTGATTTAAGTCAGACAGAATACTGAAAACAGCTATGTTGTCTAACCGCAAACAGCTGGCTCGATCCGCCTAATCATCTATAGTATGAGTTATTTCAAGTGCAGATCTGTCAATTGCACAATTAATGAAATTGTCAATGATACTGTAGCTCAACTTGGAAAGTTACCCATAATTCTGCTGTGGTTAAGGAGTCGATTACTAAGAACATTACTGTAAATCAGACTTGATAGAAATGAATAAAAGAGTGAAATTGTTGGATTTGGAGTGCGTTTCTAAACAGACAAAGACGAAAATAACCTACGACGCATTATCAATCGTTTGTTGCCTTTTAACTTTTCTTGAGAGTCTGACATCGGATATGATTATAGCCACCACGCCTCTTGATGAGAATCTACCAGACCCTGATACACTGATTAATGGCTGGGAATCTGACTAACAATTTCACTGTGTTTACACAAAACGAACTGTACAATTATCTAGTTTTGAATTATCAACAGACATTTGATTACCAGGTATTGAAAGCAAAAAAGGAGCTGCGAGAAAATGTTTTCTACAATAATGGACATGAGCAGAACGTGAAATTTCACCTGGTCTCGCTGAACTGTACCCACTGTTCACCTGGTCTCGGTGAACTGTACCCACTGTTTAAAGTTCACCTGGTCTCGGTGAACTGTACCC
Source organism: Siphonodentalium dalli (assembly GCA_032622095.1). NCBI lineage: Eukaryota > Metazoa > Mollusca > Scaphopoda > Gadilida > Siphonodentaliidae > Siphonodentalium > Siphonodentalium dalli. Next base: position 54,541,953 of record CP136063.1, read on the forward strand.
ACTGTTTAAATTTCACCTGGTCTCGGTGAACTGTACCCACTGTTTAAATTTCACCTGGTCTCGGTGAACTGTACCCACTGTTTAAATTTCACCTGGTCTCGGTGAACTGTACCCACTGTTTAAATTTCACCTGGTCTCGGTGAACTGTACCCACTGTTTTGTAAAGTGTGATTGTCCGCCATCAATTCTAACCAAAAATCAAAGAAAAAACCAGCTTACATGAGCTGGGTCTGCATGTCAAAATATACTGGCTAAGTTAGTTCAGCTTTCTGTAATTGTGTCGCTGGGTAAGTTTATATTACTACTCATTTTAAGTTCAACAGTACATCATTTAACTGAACTAATAATTTATCGGGTTGCAACTGTTTACCCATGCAATGTCTGCATAATTATTATTTACATGTAGTTTATACATACATGTACCTTATGATGTCGCCAAAAATAAATAACGAGGCCATGTGCAGTAATGCCCTAAGTAATCGACTCCTTAACCACAGCAGCCTTATGGGTAACTTTTCAGGATTTAGTCGGAAATATGGCTTGTTGCCATTCATCGGAAAGCTCTCCCCGAGAGCTTTCCGATGAATGGCAACAAGCCATATTTATGACTAAATCCTGAAAAGTTACCCATAATTCTGCTGTGGTTAAGGAGTCGATTACTTAGAGCATTAATGTACTTGTAGTTTTGTTGTGGACATAAACAAGAAAAAAATTACATTCTAGTAGGCCTATATGTGTATATCTGTGCTGCGTATGAGTCAATTTTCATAAACATACAACATAATGAAGCCTCAAGTGGTGGCTTTATCTCGACTGAAGAAAATAATTGATGCAAACAGACATACAAACAGACATGCAAACAGACATACAAGTCATAATAATTTGTAAAAAATCCAATCATAATGGTTGTACATTTTTGCATTTAGGCCATTAAAAAAAATTCCCATGTTCTCATCCACCGCCCTCTTCATGAAAATTTCGCCGCATCTATTTCCGAAAATGCCACAGGTCCAGTTTGTTGCCTGGTTATGTTGGTAATTCGATTGAAGCAGTCTTCCAAAAGTTTCATCCGACTCTAACATCAAAGAGGTGGTTGAATGTTATGGGAGGTCCTTTAAATTTGACATGCCGGTATAACAGTTCCCAATAAAGAGACACCTACATTTAATCAAGAGAAAGAACAGACATGTTTGAGTCAAAATCCTTTTGACATACTGAAGTCAAAACAGAAAATCTTGCCCCCAAAGTGTGTTGCTAGTTTTGGGAACACCTTGGACAAAAGAAAGCAATTACCCAATAATTTCATACACTATCTCATGACAAAAAACTTGACGTTCTCTTTATTGAAAACATTTGTCTCCATTCTGATTGATATAATTTGGTTCATGGACCCACACCTTCAGAAATTGGAGGAAAGAGGTATTTTTGTGCCAGAATTGTTTGTTAGCTACCAAGGATACAACATGACATTAATGCTGAAAGCCCACAATTCTACTGTGCGACAAAAGTGGTTGAATCTATCGTTCCTTGTATTATGTAAAAAATTGATGACGTCACAAAATCAGATAACCTATGTACGAAACAAAGATTTGTTTCGTTATTAATGGGCAAATGAGGTACATGTACAAAAGAACAATATATACATGCATGTGCATGTATTGAAGATGACTAATAACTATCAACTTGTGAAAAAGGACATAACTGAAATATCTTTATTTGAGGTATGTTATTGAGAATTTATATAAAAAAACAAACAAAAACAGCCTCTCTGCCTCGTCTGATTTTTTAGGAAAAATTGCCTGAGAACACGGGTATTTTTTTTAATGGCCTTATCAAAAATATTTATTGCAGTAAATAACTGTTTTAATTTGAACTTTTACTAAATAGAAATACATATAGCGTAAACTTCCGTGCGACAACAGTCGTGTGTCACATGAAAGTTTTCCATAATAATTTCATCAATATTAATTCAAATTAAAACAGTTATTCCTTACTACATGTACTGTATATATTCCATCTCGATTTTGTACCATATTTTCATTCCCAGTGTCGGGATGAAAAGATGCTTTGTTATTAGTTCAGGCAATTGGCTCGATTGAAAGCAGGCGAAAAACTAGGTTAGGCCCAGCCAGTTAATACATTCAGTGCACAGACTATTCAATGCGACGTCACACACTGATACAACAAAACCACTGGGCTGACCACGCTCCTTGCTTTTTATTAACCCTTTACCCAACAAACCGGCCAAAAACGCCCAAATAAAGCTTCAACAGCCTAAAATATCTTCGGTCTGTCTCAATAACACCATACAAATATGGATATCATTGCAACCGGTTCATTGACCACATTGTGATGGTTACAGTTATGCCCTGTGCCAATGCATTCTCTTATATATGCGAGTCGACCATAGGTCGCCTGGCATATATAAGAGAATGCATTGGCCTAAAAAATATCTTTTTTTAACACTTTTTACCATTTTTTCTTACATTCTTTAACAATTTTATAATTTTTTTTTTACATTTTTTATAATATTTTTCTACATTCTTTGACAATTTTATCATTTTTAATATGTGTTGAGCCAATGCATTCTCTTATATATGCGAGGCAACCTAAGAGAATGCATTGGCACAGGACCGTTCTGTTGGGTAAAGGGTTAATTGAATCTCGCCTCGTCAGCTCTCATCTTATAATTATGTGGGAGGCTTGGAAGCTCTAAAATGCGATATTGCTTTACATCCACTTATCGTGTGAATTAAACTTTTTCAATGCATTGGAAGCTCTATCGGAACATTGGAAATTAGCAGCTGAACTAGTTTCCGATGACGATGATGTACTGGTATCAGGTTGTATACAAATGGGCGTTTCAGATGCAGACAACCTCAGTTTTGATGGTTACGATACCACTGGTCTAACGGTACCTGATAAATCGACCTTGCCCGACAAACAAGGAAAGAAATCGGCTATTAAAAAACTTAAATCTATCGTTACGGTCCCAGCACCGAAAACTATTGCTCAACCAAAGAGGCATAACTCTAAAGCTACGAAACGTTCAGCGAGCATTGTTCTCACGACGGAAGATAATATTTCTGTCAACAATTTGACAAATATGTCAGAGACCGAAGTAAAGAAATTAAAGATGGCCTTGGGTATCTACAAAATTGAAGCTTCTGTGTCACCTCGAAACTCAAACATGACTAGCATTCAAGGAACAACACCACAACTACGTTCAGACTCAGTGTTTCGTATTCCACGCTGCCGGGTCTCTGGCCCACTTCCAGATTTCTCTTCTGTGAGTGCTTTTAGTAATAAATCAGCGGCACAGTATCTGGAAGATACCGACGACGGTTCAGGGTCCTATGTGGTCCCACCGCGTCAAACCCAGTTAACGATCAATAGCGCTAATTATGTACAAGATGATCACGAACAGAATTTAGATGCAGATTTGGTCGTGGAAGCATTTGGAGAGGATCAGTCAGATCCGGATAAAAATGATGGTTACGAATATCCCGAGTTCGAACCGGAAAAATTTGGCCCTGATGTGAATTTTTATAACAAAATGTAAACTCAAAAAAAAAAAAAAAAAAAAAAACCAAGATCGATCAGTTGAAAGAGAAATATCCTATTCCTGCCAACTTTTCTTTAACCAGTCCAAAAGTGAATGAGGAAGTGTGGAGAACAGTTCAGAATAATCATTCGTACAAGAGATATGCAGTATCAAGCGACAATTAGCTACAGGTATAGTGCCAGTGTTAAAAGTAGCTGACACACTGAGAAAGAAGGAGATCAATTCTGATGATGTGACCAACATTATTGGTGGACACCATGACTGATTGGAAATGCACAATTCCAGCTTTCAATGAAACAGCAAATGTTTCTGAAACCATGTCTCGATGAGAAATTTCAACCACTTTTTCATTATGACAATCCATTGTAATGTAGTCAATGTAGACTCATTTAACGCTATTTTGTATGACCAAAAATATCGAACCGGAAGTTGTGTTCAGGATTGGAGAATAAACAACGTGTTTATATTTTACATCACCTCGTTGATCAAATCAATCCATAATCATTACCCAATCGATCGCCCGTACATTATATTGGCGACGAGAATGGAATACCGAACTAAGTAAAAGTTCAACATATAGCAGTTTCTATAACACTTGGAATGAACTAACCGTGACCTGTGATGGAAATCTACTCCAAAATCAACGAATGATAATACCCGAGTCACTACGTGAACGTGTTATCATACTAACGCACTAAGGTCACCGAGGGATCGTGAAGACTAAACATCTTATCCGTGAGAAAGTATGGTTTCTGAACATCGGTTGTATGGTCGAGAATCATGTAAAATCGTGCGCACCGTGTCCAAGCATCAAATCCAAAATCTGATGTTCAACTGCTGAAAATGGCTCCAATAAGTGCAGATTACTGAGGACCAACGCCTAGTGGTGAATACTTGCGAAGTCGTTATCGACGACTACTCCCAATTTCCTGTAGTTGAGATTGTGCGATCGACATCATCAAAAACTGATTCCTGTTCTCGATAATATGTTTGCATTGTTTGGTATATGCAATGTCCTAAAAACTGATAATGGACAACCTTTTAACCCTTTCAGTGCCAGGTCCGATGAATGCATTGGCCTAACAATTTTTCATCATTTGTTATTATTTTTTACAATTTTTTACAATTTTAATAATTTTTTCTTATATACTTTAACAGACTTATTTTGTAGGTTTAGTGCCAGGGAATCTTCCGTTTTTCATGGGCATAAAAATTATTACTATGAATACTTGGTGATAGTTTTGAGTTATAACATGCCCCTAAGGTTTTATCCAGTTTGTTTTTAAATTCGCTATAGCATGCTTAAGCATACCCCAAACAATCTATTTTTTTAGGGCCGATTTTACAGACCGTAAATTAGGGCCGATGAGATTGGCCCCTGGCACTGAAAGGGTTAATGGACATGAAATGAAAGATTTTGCAGAAAATTTGGGTTTTCATCATTGAAATATAACACAGTTTTGGCGAAAAGCTAACGCAGAGGTGGAATGTTTCATGAGAGTTCTAAAACGTTACCAATGCAGAAAATAAACCGTGTGAACAAAAACTTTATAAGTTTTTAAGAAACTATCATGCAACGCCTCATAGCACACTTGACAAATCACCAGCAGACATACTGTTTGGAAGACCGATTAAAACTTCGCTACCACAAACTGTTCGACCTGAGAACGATCAGGACATACTATGAGATTGAAAGACGCATCCGCGAAGGAGAAAATGAAAAAGCATGCTGACCGAAATGCTACTGACAGGAATGCTACAGAAATATGTGTTGGTGATACATGTATCCAGGCCTCAGCTCACAAAGCGACTCGGGCGAGATTGTCACCTTACTGTCGCTGACTTCGCCCTATCGTCGCTCTAAGGCGAAATCGAAGTCGCCTTCAATTTCAGGGGGATTTTTTTTTTTTTTCTTAATTTTTGTTCTAGTTTTTTTCCCCAGACATGTCCGTATATAGATGAGTTGTGGCGGCCATTCCAAAAAGAAACAGACGATTCAGAGACAGAGACCCAAGTGTTTAAAATAAAAAATAAAATATGACCTATTGTTTTGTGTTGTTATTCAGTCGCCTTTGTTCGCTTTGCGGTAATGAATGTTAATCACGAATGTTTTGACACGCTGAAAACACGATATGTTCGCATCTGTGTTGTTACTGACCATCATGAGTGTCACAAATAAATGATTTAATTAACTTAAAAGACCGCCGTCCCGCTTTTCAGATATAAAAACAATTACGCAATTATCAGAGTATGTTCGGAAGTTCGTTTCGGTGACGCGTCGTACTTTTTGAAGAGACCACGTCCCACTTTTTGAAGAGACCGCTTCCGTAGCCGTAAATAAGTGTCAAGTTTATTGCTTTAATCGGATTATACCAGTGATGTTGGCATTAATTAAGGGAGGCCATTAATTAGTAAAAGCTTTAGCAACTCCTTTGTCAGTTAGTCCTTATTGTTTATTTTAGCGGACACCCACATTACAGCCGTGACCAAATTAAACTTAAAAAGTTACATGCATCATCTGATATAGTCCGCAAATCTGACGTTAATTATCAGAGCATGGCTGAATATTTGATTAGTTGGGTCCACCAACTACATCTGATCATGATTCAGACTGTTAAATGTATAATAACAATTAATTACGCTAATTTCAGATAAAGTCAAAAATTTTTAGTTTTATTTCTTATTTTAACTTTTTACAAATTTTTATTGATGTTATAAAATAAAGCGATATTTGAAAATTGTCAATTTTTGGTAGTCTCCCCACTTCTCCATGAAGTCTCCCTTAATTTCCTGAAGTCTCCCTTAATTTCCTGAAGTCTCCCTAAATTTCCTGGAGGAGGCCGAGGCCTGCATGTATCATCATAGTGAGATAAAAGATGAAGAACAAACTTAAACACCGTTTAATCCAGTGCCGTATCTTGTAGTTGCGGTGAAAGGAAACATGATTACCTTATAAAACAACGTGCATAAAATAACTAGAAACAGTTCACACTTCAAAGGAGTACAGGTACATTTCAAGGATACAGCGCCACCTGACATGCTTTTGTCTGGAGACATTTCTACAAGTGAGACAATGGATTGTGGACACTCGCAGCTCTGACATTAATAATTTGACCCTGAGACACAATTCTGCAGAATTTCATATCAATACCCCTCTTAAAACCACTTCAATTACCATACAAAATCCGGCAGTACAATTTTACGCATACGACAGTCTTGAACTTTGTGCGCTCACAACTCTCAAATATTACCTTAAACGCTCTTTTCTCAGGAGTCAAGACACCCAGCTGCTTATTTCTTATAAATCCTTCAAGCCGGTAACTAGTACGACCATACTGTCACCATAGCTCATTGGCTGAAAGATACCATGCACCAGGCTGGTATTGACACAATGGTTTTTCGAGCTAATTCAATCAGAGGCTCGGCAGCTTCGCCCGTTTACTCAACTGGTTTACAGTAAAACCCCTTCAAACCGAACACCCTTCAGACCGGTCCTTCTTTCAGTTTAGATAGGTGTTTGGTTTATAGAACAAGAGCACGGCGTTGGGGCGTGGCATAATACGCCTGTTTCTGGAGTAGTGTGGGGCATGTAGACAGAACCCATATTTGAACTTGATCTTTATACCAAATTTTGTTCAGTTCACTCGATTCAATCTAAAGTTATTATCCGGAAACTGTAAATCAGGTAACATCCAAGACGAAAAAGGGACATAACTCAGTCAAAAATCATGCGAACGAAACCCATATTCGAACTTGATCTGTATTTAGGAGTGGTAAACTAATATAGCAAATTTGGTTCAGTTAACTTGATTCAATCTAAAGTTATCATCCGGAAACCAAAAGCAGACCGACGGACGATGGACGGACGGATGACCCATTTACATAATACGACTTTTTTTCAAAAGGGCGAATAAAAATCGCAATACTATCGGAACATATTGACGTTGTTAATATGAGTTTTCAAGTACAACCACTCATTGTTGATTAATTTAACTTTATTCAATAAAGTACCAAATAAAACATAAATAACAATAGATAACACAAGGGATAAAAGTTCCCTCCCTTTAATTGTACATGTACATGTAGCTACATTTATTTTGTCCCTGCACCATGTACTCCACCGTTCTTTCAACTAGTTTGGTTGTCAGAATATACCCTTTTGCTTTGAAGGGGAAAGGAGCGTGGTCAGCCCAGTGGTTTTGTTGTATCAATGTGTGACGTCACACTGAATAATCTATGCACTGCAGGTATTAACTGGCTGGGCCTGACCAACTTTTTCGCCTGCTTTCAATTGAGCCAATTGCCTGAACACAATAACAATGCATCTTTTCATCTTCATTCTGATATGGACAAAATCCTTCTCATCCATTTGCATCTCAAGGGATGCTAGAATGCAACGAGTATTAGGCCAAAAATGCGGCTAAACTCATAACGTTATGTTGTTTACTATTTAACTTTTCCCATAAAGTGTACTAAGCCCCTCCCTTTCACCCTTTGGGGACTGTATACATGTTACTCATTGATAAGTAGTTACTTCATACCATGCATTCGTTTTTATGGATGTCCAGACAATAAGCTGTTTGTTCAACTTATTATCTGAACATGCCAACAAATGAATGAATGAGATGTGCTATACATATGTACAAACAGTGTTTTCATAAAATTTATTTTTATTGCAGCAATGCTGAATGCTGTAACCATCTGTTTTCTTATCCCGGGATATCAAGCAGGAAGCAAAGGACATCAACACGTTGTCAGATACTGATTACACGACAATTGAAGATGTACTTGAAATCCTGAAGCCTATCAAAACAGTAACTACCCTACTCTGTGAAGCTTCAACACCTACAATTTCCATGATTCATCCTCTGAAGCACATGATACTAAAAAGGCTACAGTCCTCAGAAAGCGATTAAGTGCCATCATAGGACAGATTAAGATGGCAATCAAGGATGATCTTGAGCCGAGATATTCTGATACTAAACTGTTGGAGCTATTGTATTTTTCTTCTGACATTTCTGGATCCTAGATTTAAACAGTTGCCATCTTTTGAAGTTGGAACTATGGATAAGATTGTTCGGGCGATCTTAAGAGAAACACTCAAGCTGAATGAAGGGTCTCAGCCTCAGGAAGGTGAAGTTGCTGGTGATCCCAATTCCGCAGTGAAAGTTTCAGAAAAACATGCTCCTGTTGAAGAACCCCCACAAAAGAAAAGGAAATCTGCAATTAAAGAACTTCCAGAAGACTTCTTTGAACCTGACACAAAAGTTGAATCGGACAAATTTATGAGGACAAGTATCGAACTCTAAATACAAAAATACAAAGGGGGAACAGCATTACTCTTCCCATTGGTCGATTTGAATGAGAAACGGTGAACTGGAAAATTAGCTCCCACATCAGCAGCCTATTCATTGATAAAACCAAGAAAAAGAAGTCTATTGCCTCAAAAAGCCCAAAATATATTCAAAATGTTAAAAGAAAGGGGACAACTGTGTCAGAATCCAAAGAGTCAATAGAAGAGACTGCTATTCAAAATATGTGAAAGGAAAATTTCCGACATGGCATTTCAAAATGTCTGAGAATGATGCTGAATGTTCAAAAACTTCAGATATTCTGTTACCAAAACTGCATCATGTACCTTTCTTCTATGGAGACCATATTGATCTGGGAAGTTCCTATTGTTTGTTCAAGGATTACATTGATTCTTTAACAATGACAGCCGATGACTGAACGACATGTGGTCCATCATCCATCAAAATTTGGCATCATGTACATAAAGGTAGACTAACATCGTCAACCTTCGGTCGGATATCAAGGGGATTATCAACCACTGAACCTGACAGTGTTCGCCCTGCCATTAGCCATTTTAGCAAATTGCGAGAAAAAAATACAAGAGGCTGAAATAAATATGCTGGTGGCTAAAAATATGGCTACGAACTGAACGACACTTTATTGTAAACAAAAGAAATCAACCGTCTTAGCACAAGAAGACTTAACATTATTCGCGAGAGCCGACGAGAAGGATGGGATTACAGATGTGTTCGATTAGCTATACTATCGGGCGTCAGTTTCACTCCCTGGGCAATTAGTTAGTGATCGTATAGCCATAGATTATTTAGACGCTATCACAATTGAGTAAACATAGATTTATGAAATGGCTTCTTGTGTAACAAAAGGGCTTTATTTTTTACGCTGTTTTAAACTTAGGCAAGATTCAGTGTCAGCCTGCAAGAAGTTTGCGTCTGTTCTGGAGATAATTTGAATAGTAGATTCGCTGATAATGAGGACTCGGAAGTCTACTCTCGTTTGACCAACTGTTTGAGCCATTATATAGTGATAAGCAAGTTATCATAAAGCATTCCAAGCATTTGCTGGATTATGTAAAACGATGCCGCGCTGTGCTAATTTATCCCATTGTATGTGGCTAAACTTTTTCAAAAGTGGCTAACAAAATTGCACAAGTGGCTTGAAAAATGGCTACAAAGAATTTCGGGCCATGGCGAACACTGGAACCTGATAAACTTGTAATGTATTTGCTTAGTTATGTTTCAGAATATACAGGCAATGCCATAGAGCATGGCCTGCGGTATGAAGGTGCAGCCAAGGACTTATGTTTTGGTCAACTGTCAGTTGAGGAATGTGGATTTGTAATAATCATAAATTTCCTTATCTAGGAGCCAGGCCTGATGGGTTAGTTGGATGCGTTCATTGAACATCAGGAAGGAGTGTCCTTAGACCTTCAGAGAAGTTACGCCTCAAGATGCTTCAAAATCATCTTCCTTTTGTTGTAATTTGATAAACAACAAGACAACATTGAAAAAAGAACATGTGTACTATTTCCAAATTCAGGGGTAGTTGGCCATTGCTGACAGAAAGTAGTGTGATTTTGTTGTGTGGACATTCAAAGGCATATCAATTGATAGGATATTCACTCTTGAAAATTAATAAAATTCAAAATACACTCTTGTGTCCCTTTATATAGACCTTAGAACAGAACCCTGTATGTATTCAATGGGATCACATGTATTTATTAAACAAGAAACAACTACAAATCCACTTCAGGAATATAAGTTTTAGTGTGAACCAATATCAAGAAATAACATTAATGTTCATGCGACATAACCGCTTATTGCAGTACATATGTCACATATCATAGGATACTTTCTACAGTATTGATCATCAAGCCCACATTTCTCAGTCATTCCCATGTTATTATGAGCAGGTGTCAGAGTGTAATTGCCCCAAAATCCCGATGGACTCTTCTCATTTACTCATAATAAATTTCATAACATGGAGATGTAAAGAAATTTGTTCACTAATTCAGTCTATCCTTAGCAACTTCTTAGCACGAGCTATCATCAGCAGAATCGAGAATGTGGTGCTTCCAAAATACAAGGACCATGGTAGTACCACATGGTATAATGGCCGATACATGTATATATAAAGTACCAGGTACTTTTCAAACGTGTCAGAGAATTTAGACAATTTATCGAGTGTTTGCATCATCCATGGAAGTTCACCGGTCCGTATGTGCACATGATTATCAACTGTTTGTATAATCTGTTCTCATTTATATGACTTATTATCCTCTCAAGATTGCCCAGCATCTTTCAGATCAGTCAGGAGTAAACTATATAGCCACATATAAAAAATAGTGGGTCTCACGACCTTTCGTTTAGTTTTCATTTCCCAAACCCGGGATTCCTTGTAATTACCACCAATCAAAACTTAGCTCCAAGAAATGTGTGCCCCAATAAAAAACTAGTAACATGTCACGTGCTCTCGGTGTGGAAATTCCAAAGGTGTGGCTAAATGTTGTTAACATAGTATCCATGACATGTTATACTGGAAGAGAAATTCACAAATCGACAAATAAAGTAGATTGTTGACGAGCGGTCGAAAGTTTAAAATCAAGAATAACCGGAATTTGGATTGCAGGCAACTGTAATTAGGGTACAACTGGCCAATCTTTGGAGCTAATAATACGGCTGTGTAAGGTCGGGAGGGTTTCGGTGGGGTTGGTGGTAGAATTGTGTTGCTCTTCGCTCGTTTTGGCTGCGGTGGTACTACTGCCGGTACTGGGGAACTGATAGATCGTTTTGTTATGTCATTGAACTTTTTTTTTAGTTCTGTAGTTGTTTTAGCAGATAGTCCCGACATTCATGTATTTTTGATTCGTGGCCGTTGATTTGTGTTATTTTTTGACAACATGGGCGACAAATCGCCTGGCCAATCTAAAAAATAATTCGTTCTGAGTCCAAGAGATCCACATAAATTGACATTTTTTATAATTTCAAGAAGATCTGTCTTAGTTATTGTACATATTATTTTGGATCCCGGAAGCTAGCCGTTTCCCTTTATTGTCAGTAAAACAACCGCCGAACGAAAAGTCACAAAGCCTGCAACTATTAATTCCGATTCTTAGAATCGGTTTCACAGGGTTGAAGCGGCCATGACGGCACTGGCACGTGACCATGTTTACGCCTGTCAATCACAACTAATTTCAGATTTATATTTAGTGCGGTGTGACGTAATTTGGGGGAGGCCCACAACCGTTCAGAAATGAAAAGTTGATGGGAATGCAATAGACTCAGTATCAGTAAGAATCTGAGTGTGTATGTTTACATAGACTGCTCTCGGATATAATCAATATACCTTGGACGGCGATCATTACTGTCAGCGGTACTATTCCCCATATAAGATATGGACTGATGCTCTATCTCTCGGATATAATCAATATACCCTGGACGGCGATCATTACTGTCTGTGGTATTATTCCCCATATAAGATATGGACTGATGCTCTATCTCTCGGATATAATCAATATACCCTGGACGGCGATCATTACTGTCTGTGGTACTATTCCCCATATAAGATATGGACTGATGCTCTATCTCTCGGATATAATCAATATACCCTGGACGGCGATCATTACTGTCTGCAGTACTATTCCCCATATAAGATATGGACTGATGCTCTATCTCTCGGATATAATCAATATACCATGGACGGCGATCATTTCTGTCTGGTACTATTCCCCATATAAGATATGGACTGATGCTCTATCTCTCGGATATAATCAATATACCCTGGACGGCGATCATTACTGTCTGTGGTACTATTCCCCATATAAGACATGGACTGACAACCTGGATTCCTGTACAGCAAACGGTGCACACCACACAACGATCAAGTCCAGCCAGAAGCTGGATAATCTAGCGGTATTGCTCGGAACATAAGGCCATCCATCAGGAAGTAAGATATCAACGGCTACATTTATGAACCTGGACTAAATTCACTAAATTAAATTTGTGATTGGGATAATGATACATGGATAAGATATGTTAGATTTGCTTAAACCAAAACACGAGATGGACGGTCTATACTAGAATAATGAGTGTAGGAATTCTTTTTTTTTAAATGCTTTATTGAGGAAACAAATGCAACAAGAAGATGAGCCAGCCAGACGCAAAGCACACACATTAGAGTAACGATACGTTGAGACATATGATATGCTTGTAAAGCACACACATTAGAGTAACGATACGTTGAGACATATGATATGCTTGTACTAACTTTTTTAAGCCCCCAAGTGAATTTCACTTGTCCACTCTATCGCTGGCGACATTAAACGGACATGACTCAATCGAACCTACAAATTTCTCCTACGAAATTTGTAGGAACGGATATGATAGATCAATACATACACAAAATATTGATATGCCGCTTCCAGAAAATTATGGAAAATGGTCTTTCTTTTGCAACAACAATGCTGATAAGAACAATAAATTAGTCTTTTTCTTCAGAATAATTTTAGAATTCACTTTCAGCTACATTATCTGATTTTAAGTAGTATTTAATGTTTGCATAATCAAAGTTCCAAACACTATGTGCAGCTTTAAATATTTTACAGTCCGAATTTACCAAAAAATATATAATTGGACAATTTAAACTTCCGATATTCTGTTACCAGAACTGCATCATGTACCTTTCTTCTATGCAGACCAAGCCTGCAAATAACAGGAAATTTTGTGCCCGACATCATATTTTTTGTGCCTGACATATTTTTTAAGAATAAAATAATAGTATGTTTACTTGTTTGTTTTGTTTAAATTGTTACTTATACTCTCCTATGTGGTCCCTGGTGGGTATATATGAACATATTATATATATAATATACATATTACAAGCGATAAAGTGGCGTATCGAGTTGCCGACATAGTGGTTGCCTCATCAAATGGTCTGAGAACCTTAACATACTCCTCGGCTGTGCTCCACTCATACACGTTCAGGTTAGTTAACGATTGTTAAATTTGTTATTGTATGTATAAGTTATGAAATTAATAATTAGTGTAAACATATTTTTATTTCCGTTACAGATTTGAATCATATGATAAACATCAGTCATAACAGTTTTCCCAACCCGGGCCAACTATTCAGCTTCCATCTAATTTCATAGGTGCAGATATGTTTATTATATCATAACAAGGAGAAAGAGCAGCTCAACCTGAGATTTTAGAGGAGGAAATATGTTGATTTCCCACAAGGAGAACAAGCCGATTAGCCGAAGAGGGAAGACAGTTAATTCCAATCTACATAGTTTTTATGAACCCTACTCTAAAACAGTTTTGGTATCTCGTGGTGTCAGACTTATTGTTATTGCCTACTCCGTGGTACGCAACGATATCCTTACGTTCTTTGGTTTTAGAGTTGTCCTTCCTGTATTGGAACCTCATACCAGGTAACTTAAAAGCGACTGCTATATAGAGTTATCCTCCTTTCACCCCCTGCATGCACACAGTGCAACATGATCGCGTGATCTGCATGAGACGTTGCCATGGAGTCAAATTCTCCGTGACGTTGTTCAGTCACCGAACGTCTCTGGTCCACTGTGGGTAATCTGACAAGACTGACACAATGCTGTCATATAGCCAAACTTTGTTTGTCATTTAATAACTGAGTTATTACAGTTAATAAAGCAACTATAAAACTGTTCTAAAATGCGTGGATTGCGTCAATGTCATTCATATTGTGCACCGCCTGGGGATTTGGATTTTTTGAGCAGAACGCAAACTCTGGCACACAACGATTTTGATTGGCCCATGCACAAGCTGACATAATCAAACAGGCGCTCTGATTGGATGTCTGGATGATGAGGTTGTCTGAAATCAAACCACAAGAACTTGTGAAGAAGAAGTGTAAGCATTCGGAACACCGCGCCCTTGACATTGTTTACGATGGAAACTGGCGAGGTGTGCCGATTGAATAGTGCGTTAGCTACTTTCATACATGGGCAATGTCGATAATAACCGTAAAAATAACTACAGTAAATAAACAGCACGCGTATCTGTCGTTTCTACTCTCTACGATCGCGAAACTATGCATTTTTTTGTACTTGGGATTGGTTTTATCGGCACCGGACATAATGTCAGGTAGAATTAATATTGAGCCAGACATTGGGGCAATTTCTGCCGGACAATGTCCGTGTCCGGACGCTAATTTGCAGGCTTGATGCAGACCATTGTGTCGTTATGTTCAAGGATTACATGGATTATTTAACATTGACAGCCGATGACTGCACTAAAATAGCTGAAGCGACATGTGGTCCGTCATCCAACAAAATTTGGCATCATGTACGTAAAGGTAGTCTAATTTCAACAATTGGTCGGATATTAAGGAGATTATCAACAACTGAACCTGATAATCTTCAGAGACGTTACGCCTCAAGAGGCTTCAAATCCTAATGGACTTTTGTCATTTACCCATCATAATAAGCTTCATAACATGGAGATGTAAATAAATCTGTTCACTAATATTTAGGCATAAGACAAGACATGTTAGGGTTTTATGTTCTACCAATCTGAACTTCAGCAAACACTTGGCGCAATTAAAATGATTATAAGTTGATAAAAGTATACTTTTTTGATGGAAACAAACTTGCCAGATTTGAACAATAAGACCATAAGAAACTTCCTGTTACGTGTAAACAGGCGTAATGAGTATCTACCAATTATAACAATCATGGCACAATCAAATATTCGGTCATATTTTGAATTTAAATCTTCGAACAAGCGGGTTTCGGGCAAAGTTTACCGATGAGCCACCAACTGCCATTGTTGACAAGTATGAAACGGAGAGTGAAAACTGTGATATGGAAGAATCTGGAGAGCTTGATTCTGGTGACAATGGTGTTTTACTTGATATTAGCAATTGTTTGCAGGGAGTAGGCCCATATCAGTTATGGTTATGTTCCAGAATATAGAGAATGCCACAGAACATGGCCTGTGATATGAAGGTGCAGCCAGAGATACGCATCCACCACTGTCGTTTGAGGAATGTGGATTTGTAATAAATCATAAATTTCCTTATCTAGGAGCCAGGCCTGATGGGTTAGTTGGATGCGTTCATTGTGAACATCAGGAAGGAGTGTTGTTATATATGTATCACAGTGGTGCAAGATCGGCGGAGAAAACGGTGGAGAGTTTCAAGATGGCGACGGACAAATTTAGCGTAAGGTACGTGGTTCAACTCAATGAATGTTTTCTCTCATTTAAGTAATTCATTTCACTACAACAAAGTTGCACGGGCAGTCGAATTGTGTGTGGAATATATTCGGCATGTTGTTCAATTGATATTAAGTATTTTAAGTGTGCTAGAAAGGTCAACATGTGGTGAATTTTTTTGTTTACTTTTTGAGGTGGCGAGATTCGTCCATTTTTGTGCATAAATTGTGAATCCGACGGGATTCAGATGTAACCCTAACGGGTGTGTTTGCTAGAGGATATGAAGTTACACGAGTAATGGAATTTATACTTGAACATCACACTTAGGACTAATTAAATTGGTAAAACTGAAATTATTTTCCAAATTGTCAAAATGGCGGTGCAGATGACGACAATTTACACAATAATGATGGGGGTGTAGAGTACAATATTTATGATGGTGTAGAGTATTTTCAAAATAATTCAAATATCTGGATGTAATTATAAGCAATCAACGTCGTTTGTGATGTCATTTCGGGCGTAGACCTAATTATCAATGTCGGGCATTATAGGCATACGGTATAGGCTATTTTGTACGGCAATTTCGGCCTCCGAGTCTGGCACCTACATTGGCCTCTGCATATATGACATCGCAAACGGCGTTGATTGCTTATAATTACATCCAGGTATTTGAATTATTATATTGTCTAGCACACAGAGCATAAATATACCATCAATTTGCATTTATGCTCGGAAGTCTTTTTAATGAAACCTAATGAATTAAAAAAAAAAAAAAACATTAAAGGGTCTAGATATGATCAATTGGATTGTATCGGTGTCCGGTCATCATGGATGAAGGTCATGAAGACCATGCATTGCTTCTATAGTGGAATTTATAACTATAATAGCCATTATTATGCCTACTTAATAGAGATGACAAATATAAGAAATTATGTGTATTAAGAGTAATTTGGTACACTTCTTTCGCCACGTCCCTGTATACATATATTGAACTTTGCTCTCCATAACCTCACTTGTGATTGTACTTTTTTATTTCAGAGTTGAAGCAATGGAAGAATCAGGCTCAACGTCTCAGATAACGAGTGGTCAATCGGACTCAGACAAGCGATTCAGACATGTTTGTGCATATTGTGCAAATTCCTTCAACATGAAAAAGCATGAGAATACACACACAAATTCACAACCACTCCCGTGTGGTGATGGGGGCCAAAAGTTTATTGAGAAACATTTGCACATCGTGTAAAGCACTGTGGTGGATCTAAATTTTAATGCGACAAATGGCCCAATTTTTTTTCTCGCAAGTACACTTTGAATCACCATATAGAAAGTCAACAAATTGGAAAGTGGTACACATTGTGATAAATGCGGTTCTGTATTTACCAGGAAGGATACCTTAAGAAATCACACGAAAGCTGTACACGTTATTTCGTCAAAAACTCTTCTTCAAATATCTCCGTTATTTCGTCAAAAACACTTCTCATACAAATCACCGTTATTTAGCAAATTAACATTATTTATAGAGTTATTGCCCTTCATGCAGGATTAACAAAACATGTCTTCATTTAGTGGACAATCCCAAGCTCGCATGCCACGCGTGGTTGGATTGTCCATTTATTAATGACCATTTTAGGTACCGATTGTCCATTTATAAGTGGACAATCCTTGAAGAATTGCCTGATGGATCCAATATGGCAGCGAATCAGTGCCAAGGCTTATATATCAATATACATTGGAAAATATATCATGCCCTACGGGGAACGAAATAAGCCTTATAACAATTCACGAATTGAAGAGTAACCATTCTTTCCGATGAGTGGGGGTAAACAGGAAGGGCAACATATATTATACATATCGTGTGTTTATTCTTTATATATTCTGAAAGTTTAATCCCCGCCCGATATCTGCAAATATTTGTTATTCCTGCATGGACACTGAAATGGGTTTCTCGCTGCATGGTTCCTCTGGCTGCGACACTTTCCCACTTTTAAGCTTTCGTTTAAGATGTGTGCGCTCTTCTAAATCGAATTGATGATCCTTGCAATGGAGTAAATTATATTGTATGTATATTAATTGTAGCTATGGCATCATTTTAGGAAGAATGTCATGACTTTCTGACAATCGACTAGAGCTTCAGTTGATTCACCAAAAATACATTATCATGGAACATTATAATTTGGGACCAAAATATCTTAATGCGGAGTTTATATTTACATTAAGACACACATCCTTGTGGTGTTTGGAGTTGTTTGTTATGCATATCTAATCGAGCGTCACCGGTCATTTTTCATGAAATATATCTACATATAGGTACCACGTATTCCCCTGTATATTATCTCAATGTCGGGGTCAAATATTACTTTTTATGAGGCAATTGTATAATTTTGTTTCTGCTTTTTCAACTATTTCAATTTCGAACCTATTCCAATACTAACGTAGTTGTCGTCAAACAAATATTATGGGTTGTATGGTTTTCGGAAACATGATACACTGGTATCCACTCCAATGAACAAATTTCTCTCTCAATGTATTCACCAGAATATGGAAGAAAGGGGATTGTTCGTGTTCTCGAAATTAATTGACATTATTAGGCAAGTGACATCACGTCATTTATATTAGACAGGCGGGAATAGCTACTGCATGGGGTGTAGAATTCTGATAAGACACGACATCCATGTACATACCTTATAATAGCCGGATCGCAGATATATCTAGCACATCTGCTATGTTTTGAGAACTGGATGAAGATGACAGCTTTCGATTATGGCCATTTGTATTAGTATATCACAATTTTCCCCAACACCACCATGTCTAAATATCATCTACACCATCATCATGTATTTCATCTGCACCATCATTACTAATTGTTATTCACAGTAACCAGGCAACATTCTGCACCGTCATAAACATTCATCTGCACCGCCAAAAATGGTTGTTTGTATTGATGTAAATTCAATCGATTTTGAAGGTGACCATGCGAAGTAACTTACTCCTGTGTATCTAGAACCATCAAATATACATTCCGGTGACGTTTCATGCCCATTAACAACATCCTGACCAAATAATACGGTAAAATAACAATTTAATTCCACCTCAAATTTGAGCAATTTCATGAATATTGGATTCGAACCTGTTTCTAACATTAACAGTGAAGAAAAACGTCAATTATTTTGCATCCCCCTAACAGCCAATTTATAACCAGTAAAGTTGCCGAAATGTGCGGTTACTATCCTGTCCGAAATATACCACCATACTACGATTTACAACCCACATACTCATCAAAACATATATCCTCCGCCATATTGGATCATCTACACCGTTTTCTCCATCGTTTTCTCCACCGATCTTGCACCACTGTGTGTATTATATGTTGTTACTATGTCTACTCGACAGGTAACTGGAGTCTTATATATCGATGCGTAGGACCAATTCTACATGGTAGCAGAACGAGGTTACGATCTGAGTCTTTTGAGGAAGCATGGCAGACGAATATGTGACCGATAAATTGAATGAATGGGGGTTTTCATCCTTAATAGATATATTCAAAGAACATGAGATAGATGAGGAGGCCTTCATGTTAATAGACGAAAATGAGCTGTTAAGGCTTGTGCCAAAGACAGGTCCAAGGTTGAAGATGCTGAGGAATCTAAAATCACTTACATCAAAACTATCATAGGTAACTGGAGTCATATATATCGATGCATAGGACTAATTCTACATGGTAGCAGAGCGAGGTTATGATTCTCCGACGTCTGGGTTATGGGCCAGCACGCTACCACTGCGGAGAGAGAATAGTAGAAATAAAGGCTTCAAAATCCTGATGGACTCTGGTCATTTACCCATCATAATAAGTTTCATATCATGGAGATGTAAATACATTTGTTTACTAATTCAGTCTATCAATGGTCGTTGTAAATTGCCCAATGTAGCACATATATAAAATATCCTAGAAACTTTGCAAGACCATCAAAACTGAGACAAGTCGATGAGTTTTTTAACCCTTATGAGACTACCCCTCGGACTGCTAACTACAGATGTGGCTAAGCGATTAGAGATAGCACAGTCAATTGCTAGTGTTAACTTCAACAAGTGGAATGATCGCATGCACGACCAACTAAGTTTCTTTATCAATTGGTCGTCAAAGGAGGTCGTTAGGGAAAACATGTCCCAAGCCTTCAAAGACAAATATCCGAACACTTTCAGTCATATTTGACTGTACAGAGGTGTTTACCGAAATCCCCACATCCTGTGTAAAGAAGACTATTATATTCAGACTATAAATCCCCACATCCTGTGTAAAGCAGACTCTATTATATTCAGACTATAAAGGTTAAATAACATGGAAAGTTCTGGCAGGATGAACCCTGCGCAAGCCTTGAAATAGGGTGTCTGTCATTTGCAGAATGAGGTCCCCAGAGGGTGAATTTAGTGATGCTACCCCGCATAGCGGGCTAGCATCACCAAATTCACCCTCGGGGAACCTCATTCTGCTGAGGTGTAAGCAGAATGAGGTCCCCAGAGGGTGAATTTGGTGATGCTAGCCCGCTATGCGGGGTAGCATCTCTCTCTAAATTCACCCTCAGGGGACCTCATTCTGCAAATGACAGGCACACTATTTCAAGGCTTGACCCTGCGGGTGTAATTTCCTGTTTCTGATCTGTGGGGAGGAAATATCAGTGAAAAACAAATAACGCAATAGTCGGGGATAATAAATATGTGTGATCCTGGGGATTCTCTTATAGTTTTCAGATTAATGACCTGCTGGGTCCTCATGGAATGCAACTAATTATATCACCAAAGTAAAAACCAAATATGTATATAGTTGAAAGGGCTATGGAAGAGATAGATCCTGAAATTTCAGGAAGAAATTGAGACAGTTCAGACCATTGGCTTTAATTTTGAAACCTTTTCTCCTTGTAAAGAAGTGGACTTCACTGCGTGGGATGTAAGCGGCCACTATGGAACCTGTGCGTTGTGGAAATACTACTTAAAAAGTGTCGATGGTATGTTGCTTTTTTGTATAAACATTTTATTGTAATATAATATTACGAGAGGAATCGGGTCACAAGGTATGAAAACATACATCCGCCTTCTACCATACGACTGGATAGGTTCATATTTGGTGTGGAGGTTCCCTGTGTGACTAGGATGTAAACTTGCTCAAATGGGGTCACCAAGTCAATAGGGGCGAATCAAAGACATAACTCTTTCCCTTCGTAGTAATGCTTAATACCGTACTGACCCGGGTTGAAGCCCAGGGGGCCTTTGTTTTATTTGAGCTCAAAAATCCAAGTAGGCTTAAACTCGGATATGGCCCTTTGCAAACCAAAAATCCAAAGAAATCGTGACAGTAAAACTGATGAAATAGATGAAAGGCGATATAATGCCAATTATCGGGAAATATACCCGGCTTCCAGATTAAGTAAAGGTAAGCATAAGTTACTTTAAGAAAGTAATTTTTCAATTAAATGTGAATATTAAAATATTATAATAACACTTCTAGTCTTGTTGTTTTATTGCCCAAAATTCCCATAAATGACACTATTTGTGAGAAGTGTGGTTATCGGGAAGGGAACAAAAGATTCGGTAAATCTCGTATCTATAGTCTATTGTAATCTATGCAATAAATAAGAGGGTGACTTAATCTGATTAGGATAATAATAAACTCGGCGCTTTAATCGTGATGCGTTGTCTACATAGAGGATGTTACAATAGTGACTAATTGCATGTTTAAGCCAGTGAGTGTAATTAATTAGCAGTACTGACAAAAGACATGTATTTCTGCTATTAAAACTTATGAAAAAGCACGTGTATGAATATTTAGAGTTATCGATCCTAAACTGTTGACACAGATTAATATACTATAGCCTGTACCGTAAAACGTGAGAAAAAAATGCTGTTGATAACCTTTATTTTTGTTTCGAGTGTATAACGATGACGTAGTTTGGAAGACGTGGTTGTTGAAAGACAAGTTCCCCTTCTGCTCCATTATTATACCCACTGTGTGTTTACACAACCAGGAAGCCAGTTCTTTGTGTTTGGCCACATGTAGGAAGGAACATACTTAACACAAAAAATGTTTTTACAGTACTGTTGTTTGACAGGTGTGCTTTGCACGCACATGGCTATTTGATGCGACTCATGTTTACCGCGTTCTCAACAAACTGTCTACAAGCCGATAGCAAATATTTACTTACCACCGCTGAAATTGAAAAAAAATTGGGTTGGGCTTAAACTGGAAATTACCCCTGTGCATGGAATTTGGCCAAAAGATATTGGTGGGCATAAACATGGGCAATGGCCTTGAGCCAGGTCAGTACGGTAGGTCTTCTTCTCCAGAACCACAATACTGAGCTGGTTCATATTAGTGTTGATGGTCCTTAACTGACTGGGATTCATATTTTTGTCAAAAGGGGCAACCAGGTCAAACAGGGCGAAATCAGGGACATAACTACTTCCCTCTATAATAAACCTTTAACCCTTTACCCAACAAACCGGCCAAAAACGGCCAAATAAAGCTTCAACAGCCTAAAATATCTTCGGTCTGTCTCAATAGAACCATACAAATATGGATATCATTGGAACCGGCTCCTTGACCACATTGTGATAGTTACAGTTATGCCCTGTGCCAATGCATTCTCTTATATATGCGAGTCGACCATAGGTCGCCTCGCATATATAAGAGAATGCATTGGCCTAAAAAAAATCTTTTTTAAACACTTTTTACCATTTTTTCTTACATTCTTTAACAATTTTTAATGTGTTAAGCCAATGCATTCTCTTATATATGCGAGGCGACCTATGGTCGACTCGCATATATAAGAGAATGCATTGGCACAGGGCCGTTCTGTTGGGTAAAGGGTTAAATATCTTCTTTGCAACAACGATTTGGCATATATATAACTCATATATATTAATGAGGGTCAATGGGTGACTGGGATACATATCTGATAAAATGGGGTTGACAGGTTACTTTCAGCTGACTTCCACATTGCAAAGAAATAGGGACAGATAGGGACGGAAATACAATGTATCATGCGTTGTGCATTATAATTTGTTACTCCAAATGTACAGACATGTTGCAACTCAATGATTAATTGTATGAATACCAATTCCCACGAACATGATCTCTCGATGGGAAATGTTAGCTCATATCACTTTTTAGAATAGAGCAGAATTCCAATCAGATGGTCCCAATATCATCAGGATACAATAACAACAACATTTCTTCAAAATTCGCTTTAGTTATTAGAATTGATTTATTGCAACAAAATACTGCTAGCCACTGTCAACTATGGTATCAAATTTCCCAAAACATGTTATTTATCAAACAATTTGTTCAACAAATGGCCGTATTATCACTTAAGTATCACAAAACTGTCTAATACTACAAGGCGTAATTGGTCGAGATTGGGTTTCTACGATTCAATGCGTATCAGGTAAGCTTAGTAGTACCACACAAAGTGCCAGCCGACTACTTTGTTAGGTACTCTGAAATCGTGGTTTCCGATCCTGCTGTAAATGGTAGTTACCTAGAGAATCTCAGGAGCAATGCGGCATTTGCTCAACTTCAAACTGATGTATTTGCCATCTTGGACGCGGAAAGTGAGCACTTTGGACGAATTGCACAGAACTTCGAAGCACTTGTGTGTGTATTAGCCTGGACATTTCGTGCCAAAGGGCATCATTACACAGATGACTACGAAGACGGATATGACCGTCTCTGGGCAAAGGTGACCAAGGACAAAGACATGTTCTGGAACGGTTGGGGAGAGCTTACTACCGCGTTGCATTTTCAATCCGTTATCTCAGTGTATATACCAGAGTCATTTTTCAGGAGGTTACAACTGTAATATTAGCACAAAATGGCACAAACTTTCGCAGACATAGTGGATGACCTTAATGGGCAGAAGTATCTTATAAGTGGGGGGGGGCGAGAGACAATTCGATGTCAGAAAGCATCGATACATTGTTTCAACTGCAACGCCAAATTGTGGCACAGCTCAAACACCCAGTGATTTCTTTAGCAAAATTCCCTATGGGAGTGCTAATGAACCCACTGTGAATGTTGCAACAACAGGACGTATGCGGTTCACAGCACAAGAAGCAAGAGTTTTCATTTTAGACCAGGTGGCGGATCTTCGATATAGTTGTTTAGATGTGAAAAGTGAACTAAAATTATTGGGATGATGAAGTCGGATTCGAAATTTATGAAGGAATGGAAATTTTGGATTTCCTCCTTCAAAACTTGTTTCAAGGGGATGAAGATGAACCATATGACCAAGACAATTGTTGACGGATGGACGATGAGTGATGAATATAGCTCGATCGAAGACTTCAACTCAGATTTATATTATTGGAAACTCATCGGTAGACTATGATTGCAAATTCCCTATCATCTTACATCCGAACAATTCATTATCTGACCTAATAATAAGACATCACCATATGCTGACATTACACTCTGGTGTCAATCAAACTGTTTCATCTGTTCGTCAAAAATATTGGATTCCTCGCATCAGACAAGCCACCAAACGGATTCTTAAATCGTGTGTTGTGTGCAAAAAGGTAATAGGTAAACCATTCAGAGCACCGGCACCTCCTCATCTTCCTACTGACAGAGTGAACCAGTGTGAACCATTTGAAGTGACAGGGGTTGATTTTACTGGACATTTAAACGTGAAGGAAGCCCCATACAAAGTGTATATATGTTTATTCACATGTGCGTCAACACGCGCATTACATTTAGAAATTGTGAACGATTTAACTGTTGACTCATTCATGCATTGTTTCAGAAGATTTGTAAGCAGACGAGGCCTTCCACGGAAGATGATATCAGACAACGGCAGTACCTTTTTAGGAGCAGCAACGCATCTAAAACAATTGTTTGCAGATCCACATATTTCAAACGAGCTGTCAAAAAGAAATATTCAGTGGACCTTTATTCCCAAAAGGGCACCTTGGTATGGTGGCTTTTGGGAGCGACTTATTGGATTGACAAAAACTTCCTTGAAGAAGGTGTTAGGAGTCAGGAAGGTTCATCTGCATGAATTGATAACTATAGTTACCGAAGTCGAAGCAGCGATCAATGACAGGCCACTAACTTTCGTGTCATCGAGCGTTGACGATCCACAGCCAGTGACTCCATCAAAGTTGATATGTGGCAGAAACTTGTTGACGCTTCCTCATCCCACCGTTGATCAGGACAGTGTTGTTGATCCAAATTACTATGATGATTCTGATAACAGTTCTGTGTATGTTCGCAGATCGAACAACATTGCCCTCATGTTACAAAATCTTTGGACACGATGGCAACGCGAATACTTATTATCTCTTCGTGAACATCATAACAGTGAAGTCTGGAAGTGGCGATAATGTTAACATTGGTGATATTGTTCAAATACACGACGAATGTTCTCGTTTACAATGGAAACTAGCCGTAGTTACTGATCTTCACGTGGGTATCGATGGTAAAGTCAGATCTGTAACACTACGAACCAAAAATGGTGTTACAAACAGACCTATTACCAAACTGTTTCCTCTTGAAGTCAATCATCAAGAAGTTGCTTCAACCGTGTGCGATAGAGGTCAACTGCTACATTCCAATGGAACACGTTCATCAAAGCGAACAACACGCGCTGCAGCAGTAAAGGCAAGTGCGCGCATATCTGATATGTACGGCAGCGACATTCTGTAAATGTATATAACCTTTGATGACTTTCTGTTCTGCCTCCCCCGGAGGATGTCACGGATATATCTAGGCTTGGCCTAAACGCTTGACGCTCGTTACAATTAATTACCATGCTGAGCATATCGTGAGCGATAGTATGGCATTGTTCAATGTATGTGTTGTATGTCAGTATTGCTTTGTCTCTAGTCGAATAAACATGTATCGCGTCGTATCCAGTTGTCGAGTATAACGAATTCCCGTACAATATCAATGCCTGCCTTTCTTGTTCTCCAAGTCACTAGAAACTTCTTTAACTTCATCAAAAACTGATTTAAATGTTGATTGATCTGGAAGGCCTGTATAATACATCATGTCACTGTCAGATAAATCTTCAATAGTCAACTGGGGAGGTTTTGTTTGAATTCCTATTTCTGCTGTGCTTTCAGTTTTTAGACAATTGTCACAGCTGAAATCTGAAGTTTGACAGGATAGTGTTGTTACTTCACAGCTGTGCAAGTACACTGTGATTCTTGGTGTCTATATTTGGGTATTCGTACAGAGGTGTACAATTCGCCGACTTCTGCAAGTGGTGTTGTCAAGCTAAGATTGTTAAAATTGTTAAAACTCACAGTTGCTTCAGATGATTAATGATCTGATTAATGATTAAAGGTAAGTTCTACAATCATGTCATACACTTTGTTATTTCAACACTTGTCATATTTAGTTCAATTTTGTCACTCATAAATTCCGAATTTTGCATACACAAAATTAGCAGTTTCGCCCAACCCATATCACCACCAAAAATATTACAGCGTTCTTGATATAGGGCATAATCAATGTCATTCAATCTATGTTCCATCTCAGCAAAATAATTTACACTAGTGTGAACCCTATACATTAATTTTTTGAGATATGACATTTTAGCATTATTCTATGCTATTTCACCAACATGTACATGGTGTTGCCGACATATTAAACTCGGGAAAACATGTCAAAAGTGACAGTTCATACACTAGGAATTCATAGCAGATTTTAGGGAATCCGGCATCTTTTGTTGGCTAGCCAATCGAGAAGTGTGGTTTATAGGCTTGTATCCAATGAAAACAGGGGAATTCCAAGGATATCCTCGAGCCCAGAAATAGCTTTGAGCCCATTTCTGGTCGACTCAATATTATATTACTGAGTCGAAATTTATGTCAACTGCAATAAGTGATTATATATTGCAATTGGAGGGACATCCAACATTTGACCATTAGGAGCTTACTATATAGTTGAGTCGTGTCAATAAATACTTATAATACATGTCTATAAATACATATATATCTGTTGAAGGGTGAAAAAGATATCATTGGCCGTCACATTCAAACACAATTGTTTGATACAATCAAGTTATATTGGATGTCTCAACAATTGTTTGATCTGACAAAAGTATTGTTGAATTTAATCGCTTGACAATATAATTGTTACAACAAACATTATTATGATTGATTCAATCAATACAGGACTAACTCGATTTCCAATATGAATTGCTTAGATTTAGCAAAACCTTGCTCAAACACATTATGAGTGATGAAACAATTTGTTTTACCATTTTACAAAAATATGAGCGATGTCGACAGTTTGGTTGCAAGATGAAATGGTCATCCGGTTCTCTTGAGTCAAGAACGAGTGTACAGTTGTTATGAATAGAGAACTTGGAGCATACACAAAGAACGCAAAACAATACAATTTCATCGCAGATTACTACTATTCAAAATACCCAAAAATAACTCCACGATATGAAGTATTGGAGAATAATAAAATGTCATTCAAACTATTAGAATACAAATTCCACCCAAACTATCACAATGGATACTAATTTGGCTCATTATACTCTATCTCATGGTCATTATACTCTATCTCATGGTCAAGTGTTCGTAAATCTGCCATTAGGATGCAGTGCTGCTTTTAAAATAAAGGAAAAATATGTAAGTTTTGAGTTCTAATCATGACAATAGCCATTATAGTGAGACTTTTGAGACGATTGCCGATGTTGGTTAGTGTATCTGTTGAGACGATTGCCGATGTTGGTTAGTGTATCTTTTGAGACGATTGCCGATGTTGGTTAGTGTATCTGTTGAGACAATTGCCGATGTTGGTTAGTGTATCTTTTGAGACAAGTCCGCTTATTGATTCCAGCATGTGTCGTGATATACCGGTTATACGTGATGTTGGTTTTGGTGTAAGCCTGGGACGATTTTGCTGTTACAGATGAGAACAGTTGCAGTGATGACGAACCGATGGATGACACTGATGATCCTGATTGGGTTCATCAGAAAAGCACAAATAAGGCACCCCTTTATGATCGTTGTCCAGTGAGCGTGAAGATGTGTCCACCAAATCCACAAAACAAAATGAAAGCAAAACAAACAAGATTGACCAGACAAATGAAAAAGAAATATGAACAAAAAACTCAGGATGCATGGTGCAAAAATATCTGTTGGTAATTTACAGCATGTAACCTGACCACAGAGACAGATTGGCCCTGCGTGTTCTTCCTAGTTTTGAGTTAAGTCCGAGTTTATCATTGCAGGGAGTTTACAGTTGAAGAGTTTCTCGAGGTTTTTAAGGGCTTCTGGGTGATGGACTGAGATCAAAACATGTACCGCTATACTTAAAGTAATTGACCATCTATAACGCGGTGTCACCCCGTTAATTAATACCGCGGTATGCTACTGCGGTATCCCCCAATACCGCGGTACTGATACCGCTTATTAACGCTTCAACACCGTGCATACCGCGGTAACACCACGATGCATGCGGTCACGGTTCGCGATACCGCGGTGATTTTAACGGACAATTTGCACGGAAAAAAACAAAGGACACTGAAGAAATCTTCATTTATAGTGGTTATTTTATTTACTTATTATTGACGATGATGTTTTTTTGCCAATAGTGATTTGTCCATGTGTATAATATGCTTTTGCCAATAGTGATATCTTTATGTGTCCGAGTCATCAAAAACTATCTCTTGAGAGGATTTTTTTTTCTCGTCTCCGTATAACCAATAGATATTGATAGACGGCAACGTCTTCCTTCGAAAATCCGATATATCCGACCTAATTTAGTTTTTACCCTCGACTCTGTTTATTGTCGTTCAACTTTATAGGATTTATTTTTATTTTATATTTGAAACATCGTGCATGTATACATGTTGACCCATCGACGTATGCATGCATATAGACATAGGTCGATGATAAACCTACATGAGAATGCATATCAGTTTTAGTTGGGATGCAGGGTACAGGTAGGTAAGATTTATCTGAGTGACCCAAATAATAGTGCGGGTGGGGAAACAACCATTCTTACCGATATTCCCCACTTTATCAATCTCCAATGCAATTTAATTTATTTTGTGTGGTTTTATTGACATTATTAAAACAGAAATATATGGTGCCAATATCGAGACCGGCAGAAAATTACTATTCTTGTGAGCAGGTTGTGCGATCCCTAATAATGAGATAACCCTGACGATATCATGCGCGAACGTCATGGAAACACTGCTTAATAGGAACCAGATTAGTCTACTTTTACAGGCACACGGGAAGGTCGTGTATGGTTATTTATAAGTGAGATAATCCTGATGATTATGACGACACATGCGCGTCCTCTTATAAAGACATGCGGGATGGGAACAGTCCGTATGCATCTGCTACATGTATATAGATAAGATTGTTTATTGCCGTAATGTCAACATGGAAATTTGACAAATGTGGACGCTTACAATTTGACATTGATAAGCAAACAAAAACATAAGCACGTGGTTGAACACAATTTGACGATATGACCCACGATGACGTCATCAAGGGAACTTCCCCAAACACTAAACGATAAACAGGTCACAAAAATGTCACGTGGGCTTGTTCTGAATGCGACAGGTCATGGTAATCTTCAGCAGGGCTGAGTGCAACACAAAGTATCACGCCGTGAACTTACGCTACTGGTACTTTGAAGTTGCCGACATCGGCTGTCAAATTGTAAACTCCACCCATCGCCTGGTGTCCGGGCACTGAGGTGTCTTCCAACACATACCTGCCCTTGAAATAATTTCACCACGCACCAAGTATGAATGTGTTATGACGGAACGTTTTTTTTAATTTTTATTCAATAAAGTAAGATGGACATTCTAAGGCAGCAATTGGCATTGACACGAAGTCGTGGAAATCACAGTGATTCTCCTTTTATCTGTGGAATGTAATGAGATCCTTAATTAAGGCTTATAGACGTATTGTTTTAACTTTCGGTGTGACAACCCAGACAGCAGGAGCTACGATTTTTACGTACACACGACTGCGATTATGTCGCAAGTGGAGGTTATCAAGGATACGCCACGATTTCGCATCTAAAATCAAACGGTGCTTGATATTATTTTTTGACCTGCGACATTGTCGTCAGCATGCTCAATCCAACTATCGGTTACTTCCGGCCCCGACGGAAATCTTTCCACTTACGATTGAATCGTTGTCTGAATGTTTCGTAATGCATCCCTTCAAACAGTTCCATGAAAATCACAGCGGTATTCAAAAAATTTAACGCGGTGCCCGCTATCAGACCGCGGTATCCTTACCGCCTGATACCGTAACTCCACCGCCGTGACCGTCTCGATACCGCTACCATTTATTACCGGTATCACCGCGGTCATGACCGGAGTATCACCCTGTTTTTCTGGTCAATTACTTTGAGAATAGCGGTATGTCGTTGGTATTGTGGACCTAACTGAAACGATGAGTCAACCACCAATAGTCAACCATCAAGGAGAAGCCATAGATAGAAATACCACCTGAAGAAAACCGACAAGAGGTTTAAATATGTGTTTGTAAAAGCATGTTTCTGAACACACTTGGGATCCGTAATTACTGATGTGACAATGGTTAAGTTCGACAACAGCTGCAGGAATGCAAGTTTCTTCTTCTGCAAAGAAAACAGCCAGCAAGGCCAAGCTTAGTGATGCTGAAAAAATATATAGTTTTCATTTCTGGATTAGCTTCCTAGACTACCCTCCTCACACTAGGCGTTCAACGAATAAACTTTATTTGCAACCAGACATCCGAGACCTCGCCTCAGATGTGGACACCATAAAACTCATACTGAGACCTTGCCTCAGGCGTGGTCACCCATACAACTTATACTGAGACCTTGCCTCAGGCGTGGTCACCCATATAACTCACACTGAGACCTTGCCTCAGATGTGGTCACCATATAACTTATACAGAGACGTTGCCTCAGATGCGGTCACCATATAACTCATACAGAGACGTTGCCTCAGACACGGTAACCAATATAATTCATACTGAGACCTCGCCTCAGACGCTTTAATCCATATAACTCATACTGAGACCTTGCCTCAGATGATCATAATAATAATTTCAACAATTAAACACACAAAGCATTACAATAATAATTCATAATATAGTTCCTTCATTCCAGGATGGCTTAATATCTGTCAAGGGTCGTCTTGCAACATGATTATCATATATAGTCAGATAAGCATGCATCGACCAGTATTCCATATTTCAATCTAAGGTCCTCTTGCAGCACAAACACCATATATAGTCTGATGAACGTACATGGACCCGCAGTAGTCCGATTCAAGTATCGAGGTCAGTTTCAAGCACAATTGTCAAGTATAATCTGATAATTGCGCTTCAACCCCAAATTATCTGTGAAAATCTGAAAATATTCACCATGCATGCTAATATATTTACCTGAACTATTAATGTGCTGGTACCATCTGAGAACAAAACCAGTCTAACAAGATAGAGTTCTCTCTCTTGGACCATTAGTATGCTGGTACCATCTGAGAAGAAAACCAGTCACAGAATAAATGTATACTTGCTACTGTCCCAGAGCTGAAGATGCGACTGCTGACAGACTGTAAAAAATATTTTAATTATATTCCATGATATTTCAAAATCTAACTTATACAAGAGTATATCAGCCATTCACATTCAAGTGGAATGGTACGAGAGCAACATTTCTCATAATTTCAATGTAAAGAGCAAATCACACAAAAACAATCCAAAATTATCATGTAATAAGTTTTCAAAACAATTTGTCAAAAAAATGTAATTGGCTAACTGATAAGTCATCAAGTGAAAATTATAACATTTGAAAGCTTTCCAATCTGAAAATTCATTCAACTTTAGCTTTGGAGTCAATTAGCTGTTGAATGAATGAGAGCAGTTAATTGCTCCCGTGAAACAAAAAAAACGAGAACAGATGGTGACTAGAGCAAATGCACCCACTGTGTATGATTCTGATGAAGAATGCTTTGATTTGATGAATTGTTGAAGGCATCCCACAAAGGAAAGGTGATAAATTGTTTCACTTGAAGTACATTTGTATTATAATGAAAAGGTATGTGAAATGCAATGCGAATGGAGAATATATTTATATTAAATGAGTTTCACAGAACTTCAAAGATGCAATGTCCATCATATTTGTAATGACAGGATGTCCACATGTTGATGTAGATACGGTATACATGAACATGTATTAGTTTCGTGTTGAATTGTGAGGCAGGACAATAACAAACAATAAGTCATCCCCTAATAAGGTGGGTATAATTAACTGGTGACTTTTTGAGAAATGAAAAATGTTACGCTGGGAACAACCGTTGCTTCCAACTGTCAATGTTGTTAAAACAATTATTTTTATTTGATTGTACACCAAAATAATCAGTAAATTCTATGAAGTTATCAATCGGAAATCAAAATTAGTGTTGAAACGATTAGTGAATTTCAGAGTCGACTAGTCGGTACCCGATATCAAAACTTTCAAACATAACATGGTACGGAAAATTCATCGTACATGGCGTACACTGATGACTGATGCAATGACTGTCTATTGCGTAGCGCATTTCCCTGCATATATATATATAGACACCAATTTATTTGGGAAATAATACTGTAAACATCTTGATATTTATCCAACACACTGAATGTAATTATATAATTAGACATGTGGTGGATAATGATTAGAAACTCGATCATTTATACAGGTTTTATATTTAATATCAGCGTTCGAGATTTCGTTTAGTCGCGTGATCACCAATAAACCGGTGCCGAGCGGTGTCACTATAAAATGTTAATGTTCCGACTAAATACGCCCTATAGAATAGGCTATGTTGTAGAATACGATAGCCAGTTCTTAATGTCAGTATCATTTATATACGGTAGCAACAATGACGTCACCTTAAGCGACCTTCAATTGATCAATTGAAATATACACAGTGTCTAGATCAAAGCGGTCTCCGACAAGCGATAAAGCCGCGTCAATCATTACCATCATGTCGCAGTGATGTCTTTGACCTCAAACGACGAGTGAGACATTGTGTTGTCAATTTCATTCTTTCAATTAATAGTCGGGTCACCGTGTGTGTCTATACTAGTAACACTGTCAATTCCGGGTGCCACAAACATTATACTTACCGTAACTTATGCGCAGTTAACACCGTTTATGTCGGAATCGATCTTGAAAACGTTATACATGGAACTAATACACCATAATTCAGAGTCGACGTTCTGACATTTCAGCGTCGTCTACGACTAGTCGATTAATCGTTTCAACCCCAATCAAAATAGTCAATTCAAGGTAATCAAGGGTCACAAGACTCATAGCTCTGGTGAAAATGAGTGGACCATGACTGAATATCTGGTCTGCCTGATGACATGAAGATATAATAAAAATTAGAATTACTTTGAAATTCGGCAGCGTGGAAAAATTGCACAAAGTATAAAGTTGGTTCAGCCGTTGGTTTTCATGTGCAATCAATGTCTTTTTTGAGGCATTTATGAGGTTATAAAAATGTAAGTGGACAAACAACATATGCATGTTGTTCGGCCACTTGAAATTTGATATGCCCATAAATACCCCCCCAAAAAAGGAACATTTTTAAATTTCAACATTTTAGAAACAATTATCTCAAATCTGTCAGTTTTAAAAAGTGACAGTGTCCTGTTCTAACAATTGGACGAAATAGTGATGGCCGATTTTGCCTGTACAAAGAAAAGGCGCAATACAATATGTTTAAGGCCGCACAAGTTATGACAAACATAAACAAAATGAAACTGATGCGGAACAACTAACAATTATGAACGTCATGGATACACAGCTGGGCGACTTATAAAGGCACGCAGGGAGGTCATTGTAAGCGCATGGTTGTGTCAGCCCTTTAGTGATATAATCCCGAATTAGAACCCTGTAACGATAGGTCACCAGGGTTCAGAAGCAGGAAAGCACCTACTGTAATGTATGCTTTTTTTTCAAAGAAGACATTCCTGTGATCCGAGGGGGACCCTGCTTAATCAGGTTGTGTCCGATTCCATTTTGGGTATCGAAACCTGAGATCTTGTATCTCATTGTGAGGCATCATTGAGGGCGTGGCAAACTAGGGACTGCGCATTCATAGTTGCTACCCGGTAATGCCAATCCCTTTTTGGCTTGGGTTCTTGCTACTCTTATAGTGGCCGACACTCTCTCCACAATGGAACTCTGAGGGAACCCAAGGCAATTTCTAATTTTAAAACTATTTTGGAGTAGATGATTTCGAGTATGGAATTGGGCAAATTAGTATGGCTATTCTGAGATTTTCCCGGAAATATTAGGTTAGGTCACCGATATGTGCCAATCCAAGTTCTTGTGAGTACTACTACATGAAGTTCAGTGCATACCCTTCTACATGTACGTTCAGTTGAGTGCCGTTATAAAGTACTGGGGGATTTTGCCCGGTCACCTTTTCTGTTGCAGAACCCAGATTTCCCTACAAGTTACTTTATCGTGTTTTATCATTTTTATGATAAAAATACTTCCTTGAAATTGGAAAGTAATAAATTGTCTATTGTGCGCATGCATGACATCTGCAACAGACGGTAATGTCAAATGGCGGAATCATTAAATTCCGGAACGAAATGTTCCGTAAATTGGGTATTTTGATCGATTCTCACACATTTTGAGGACAAGATTATTTCTCTTAAGAAAATTTAGCTGCCTTACAATATATCTTTCTGGATAAAATCAACATATATTTGGCGATAGTGAGCACCAAATGTCACCGTCTGGGTTGAGTTCAACCTTTTGTTCCGCTTCCGGTTCCTATCGGAGAAAATTTTATATATGGTATCTGGAGAAGTCGGCCCCATACGAAGACGGCCCCACGCGAAGTCGGCCCCAGTAATTAGAAGGGATTAAATCGGCTTGATTTTATTGAAATAGTGTTTGTCGGCTAATTCTGAGGCCCCTAACATAATTTGATTGATTTAGTACGTGTAGTGTTTGTGTAGGCTAATTGTGAAGTCCGCAATGTTTTCTTAGTTCGTAATAAAAAACTGAACTTCACTTATGTGCAGTCACTGACAGCGGCTCAGTTATTTATCTTGAAAAACAATGATAGTTGCCGACAGAAGAAGAAAGTCCATGCTACAGCAAAAGAGAACATCTTCAGACAGTCGTATTATGTTGCGAAAGATTCAAGATTCCGGTCTAGCGAAAGCTACCATCAAAGATGGCAGAGATTTCATCAAATTAGAACTCAACTTGATACGACTGATCCACATAAGAACGGTATTTGCAATTAAAGGATCCAAACTTGAGATATCATCCGGTAACCGAAAAAGTGAGAAATTTTCTAAGTAAAACAAGTCGAAAAAGGGCCACAACTCTCGCAAAAATGGCAGAGCAAACCCATATTCCAACTTGACCTGTACTTAGGGCTGATAAACTCACATACCAAATTTGGTTGAGATATGATCACACAAACTGAAGTTATCATCCGGAAACCAGAAAATTACAAGATTCTAAGTAAAAAAAGGGCCATAACTCTCGCAAAAATGGGCGGAGCAAACCCATATTCGAACTTGACCTCTATTTTGGTCTGATAAACTCACTTATAAAATTTGCTTTTGATCTAATAACCGAAACTAAAGTTATCATCCGGAAACCATCCGGACGGACGGACACACTAGGGACCGACGAAGCTTCGAGATTTGATTTGATTTCGAATCTTACGTTCCGATTCGATTCGAAAGCGGTCGGGTGATTCGGGATATTTCGAATCGTTATATACAAGTTCTTTATCACTGGGCATAGACTGCATTATATATAAAAATTATTCATATTATCCCCAATACTTAACACAAGTCTCCTTCCGCGACCATATGTGACCTCCATGGTCCAATGTGTATAGGGTAAGTTGACCAAAAGCTCACTGCTCGTATATATTGCCCCACCAGTCCCAATGCTGGTTACTCATGTAAGGTCGGTTCAACTCGTGCAACATGCAGGTATAGGTCTGTGATGGTTTGCGTGTTCATCGCGGTTGTACCATAATCGTAGCGCACATGGTTTCCTCCACCACATAAAACCAGAAATGTCGCGATACTGAAGTTAGTGAATTTCGTGTGGGACATATTTGTATGTCGGTATCTGACATTCTTACCAGAAAAGCCTATATTGCGTTACTCAGATCATATAAATAATATCATATTTTTCAAACTCAAAATTAAAACGATATAAATATATTAAATAAACATTTTGGGCTCCATCATGCCATCTCCAAGTCCGACCAACATCTGTATCTGGGAAATGGAAAATAATTTTTAACCATTCAGCTTTCCGACAGACAGCCCCAATTTGGGATACTATATATAGTTCTCTGTAATCACGTTTGCGTATGCGCTTTTCACAAGTCACGATGCGCAATTTTGATATCGCACATGACTGCTGTGCGCGACAGGGTGAAGCGTACATGCGCAGAAAAGTTTCCGTTTGCAATGACTCAAATCAGACTCCATTGGCTCCAAAGTTCCAAACTGCTTTCTTTCAAGAACTTCACGAATAGTGGCAGTGGCACAAAATATGAAATGATGTGCCATTCTCATACATTAAACTGTTTTAAATGTGATTAAATATTGTATTTATATATATCTTGTCATAGAAATTAAGTTCAATGAACCTTCTTCGTAATCTGAGTTATCTCACCAGCCTTCATAATTGGCTTCGGCAATCAGCATTGCCGAAGCAATTTGCTGAAGCAAACTGGGCCACGGCACAGGGACCAGCCTAGGGTCAAAATATAGGGAGAAGTGACTTCTCCCTCTTGGAAAAATAAGGAGAAGTGGGCGCTTACCAGGGAGAAGTGGAGTGTTAGTGCGACTATTTGTCGCTAGTAACTATTGATTAGAACTGATTGTTTTAGCTGTTATTATGTCCACAATAGATTTTCTACATGGGTGAGGATAAACTGGAAGTGTTATGCTGAGCAGTAGATCATCCAGTCACCAAATTTTCAGGGAGATTAAAAAAAAAATTATTATTTTTTAGGGAGACATCCACTTCTCCCTGACGTCATTTCAGGGCGACTTGCAGCCACACAGGGCGACCATTTCACCCACGTCGCCCCCTAGGCTGGTCCCTGCCACGGCATACATGTACCATTGCTGTAGCGGATTGCCGAAGCAAAACAATCTGAATTAGGAGGGCTGTCTCACCGACGTTATAAAATCATCTGACATTTGCGCCCATTTTTGTTCGTACCCCCGATCAGTACCACGAATCTACTAAAGTGTTTGAAAAAGATTCCATTCGAGATTCGATTCGATTTCGAATCATTATCCTGATTCGATTCGAGATTCGATTCGATGTTGAAATTACCGATTCGTCGGGCCCTAGGACGCACGGACGGACACCGGCTATTTTAATAGTACCCCAATTTTTTTTTTTCGGGGGACAATAAAAAATACGGAAAGCCAATAGTACAAAGAATGCCATCACAGGAGTCGGCGGGAAATTTGAATTTGTTTGTAGAAAATAATATATGATTTGTTTTCACAATTTGGATAATTATTATGAGCTATATCACAGCTATACATTTGCTCGTAATTGCCAACTTTGAACTGCCTCCTTCCAGTGTAGACAATAGATTATAGTTGTATTAAACGTCAATATATGACAGTTTACAATGGTACATGTATTGAAACAAATATCACTCTTCCCATGCGGAGCACGCAATAAAAATATTATACCGCGGGACTTTTTTTTTTTTGCTAAATCTGACGTTTACATCTGCCTTGTCTCAACACCCTCGGTCTGGTCTCACCATCCCGACCTAGTATCACCACCCGGCATGGTTTCGTCGCCTCCCCTGGTATGGTCTGACCCTCTCCCATGCTCCTTCGTTAGCCAAATTATGTAATATTCTATGGTCTGTAACTTGGGCATTTCTCAACCGATTACAAAATTCTTTCAGGAGGATCATTAGTACGTCCTATAGATACACGACAGTAAAAATGGTTGAAATCATCGCAAATTTTTTTCTCGAAAAGTTTGCCCCTACCAAAACCAAAAAATATAAGTCCGTCCGTCACTGTTCAAAACTTTTTTTCATAGAAAGTTGCTTACAATTAAAATTTAAGTTGTCGGAAAATTTCTCATAATTTTGTTTCACTTTAATACCACTATATTTGCCAAGTCCAAAGATTATCAGATAACGAATCGGCTTTCCGTAGATTTTTCAACAAACTATGTAGGTATTCCAATAAAACTTCAATTTGTCGGCTACACTTCTTTTGATTGGCTAATACGTATTACGTCAAGGGGGATTCCTGCTGGTGAATGCAACGCGGAAATTGTTGGTAAAATACAGCGTTTTTTATCATGTTTTAAATGTTTAA
This sequence comes from Siphonodentalium dalli, assembly GCA_032622095.1. NCBI lineage: Eukaryota > Metazoa > Mollusca > Scaphopoda > Gadilida > Siphonodentaliidae > Siphonodentalium > Siphonodentalium dalli. The sequence continues at coordinate 54,580,395 of CP136063.1, forward strand.
AAGGGTATACTTACAAATAACCGTTATTGCATCGTGTTCTGCGCAACGCATTGCACACGCAATTTCGTTGGAAGCACGTCGGTTCAATCCGTTATCATTCGGTTATTGTATTTAGCATGCTATTATAGGGATCTGGCCCATAAGCCATGCCTTCTACAGAGCCCCGTTGTTTTTGTGTATACTTTGGATTTAGTCCAACAAATTAGACTTTCGGATTAATTGGAATTTTAATATTTGGACATTTATGGACCATTTAATCCTTCAGTCTAATACTAGGCGTGAAAAATTGGAACGCTGCGAAGCCACTTATTTTACGTGGCAAGGGCATGCCCCTTTAACTTACACTGTTCACGTCCAATGACACAAATAAAACCATAAATAAAAAACACATACCTGTTGTTGGAATGTTTAGTATCATGACTGAACTAACTAGAATATTTTTTGTCACTATTAATCCATTAAAATTTGATCAGAATACACACGTCAGAAATATCAACATCGTCTGCGTGAGGATTACGCGCGGTATTGAGATTACGCGCATGCGTAAAGGAACAGAAATCATGGAAAAATTTTAGGCCACACCAAACTTATTTCGCAGTTTCATTGTTCCAGACCACGTAGGAGCAGGCTGATTTTTATAGACATTATTGGATCTATATCCTTATAATTTTTCGGAGTGAATGATTTTTGTTCACATCTATATATTAAGTATATATGTAATAAGCGCTAGATAAAAACGCTAACTGGCTGTCAAGCCACATACAGTACAAAAACGCAAGGAAAGCTATAGTGGATGGGTGTCAAGTAGGCCTTCAGTTTCAACAATTGGAAAGTTTGTGCCTAACATGTTGAATTTGTTTTGATATGCGAGTATTACTGTGGTCATATATATAATGTGAAATTTGTAGTGATAAATCGAGATATATATAAACACACACATTATATAGCATCGTCGTCGAAATTGCTAGAAGTTTCATGTAGCAGACGTCAAAATGCAATTTTGGGCGCAATTTGTTACCGGATGGGAATATATTCGCTGCCACGTGGTCTTGTATTTTATACATATAAAAACGAGCTTCGCTTTGATAATTGAGAATGACACAGCTACGAAAATGCATATATGTATACGAGTTCAATTATTCTATATAATTTGTAGCCGCCAGTGCCCGCCACACAGATGTGATATTTGTAAGCTCTGTGTGCGCACAGGTACGATTTTAGTCGAGCGACTGAATATGATTGGCTACCTCCAATAAATAGTACGACTCGATCGTAGAAAATCAAAATTATTCGATTCTTTGCGAGGCCGATCGTGCGTCAAAATGTCCTGCGATTTTCCACCGCACAAGTTACGATTTTACCTATATATAGCCTACAATATAGGCTTAACCGGTGCCCGATATTTGTCGTACAATATATATCGCATCGTACGCGTGTGCGGCGCGCTAAGGCATGTTTAGGTTTTCCGTATCAATAATAATATTATAATTATATGTAGGCTGGTCTATTGCCAATTGTGTAATTTCCAATTTAACACAGTCAGGCAACTATTTTCGGTACGGTAGCGTATGTACAGGTACATACTTCAATTTATCTCCAAGTTTTACAATATACGTTTAAACACGTACACATATTCGCCGTATTAATGACCATATATTCTTTTAAACATATAATAGGATGACCATACTTACCATTAATACTGTAGAAAACATTGTCACAACTGTTTATTTGAACGTTGATTTACCGTTTTCTCATTTTACTGGAAAAAGCGGTAATAATCGGTAACCATCGTAAGTTCGTAACGGCAGGTTTTTTTCTCGATGTCGATTATAAACAGGCAAACGAAAATATAGTCGAAGTGCCGTTTCAGTTAATCTGTTTATCACTAGAAATGTGTTGGTTTTATGCCAAAATATCGAACATAGACCTATATAATCCGGCTTTTGGTGACAATTTGGTCATAGTTTTCGACTTGTGAACATTTCATGGGGCAGGTGGTCGTTGAATTCATCGATTACAACTGATTTACTTACACGAAAATCCACAGGAATACGAATATAATCCACATAAGTGACTAATAATAATAACTATTACCCACGCATATCATACTCTCGTCGAATCTTGACATACCGGAAAGCTTGAAAGACCAAGCATCCGGTTAACCGGTTAATCAATTTGAATTTCAAAACTAATAAAATAATTTCCATATCCCTTCAAATATTGTTTACTTAAGAAAAGGCATCTTTATTTTTGGTACAAAAATATCAATGGTATAATTTTGATAAGAACACTTCTATGATGAAAATGTCAACAAAACCGGACGAACAGACCCTTATTATTGTTATTTATCAAACAAACAACATTTGGCGCTAATGTGCTATCTATAAATGCCAACAAATTGACCCAGTTGATATTTCCATATCTGCACGGCATATATTGATTTTCACGAGTAATCAATTTGTGTGGCCTTTATTTTAGAAGCGTGACGTCATCATTATCGTCTGTATTTGAAAATGGTGATATGATTTCGACTCCGAGATTAAACTAACAAATCTGTAATTATGACAACGTTTATATCACAATCTATGTTTGAACATAAAGAATACTATCTCCGCTACAGGTAAGACTCATGTATTTTAGAAAATTTCAAATAGAATGGTATTTTGAAGGGGTTATATCGGTGGTCACTGGTGTTGACCTGCTTCAAAATTTGTGCAATCTTGATTTTCAGCTGTTTTATTAGACTAGAAGGAGTAATACAATCGTAAATGTCCAAATATAAAAATATGTATTAATCCGAATAGTCTAATTTGTTGGACTACTTTGGATTACCAATAAAATTCACTTCAGTTCAAGAATGTAAAACGAATTATAAAACTGGTCACACATATCAGATACTTCCATTGCACGCTCGCCCTAAAATCATACTTGAAAATTCTCACCAACTCTGACCAACTGATGAAATTGAAGTACCCGGTAACTTGTAGACATTCAGATAACTATTGTTGGAAGAAAACAATAATCAAGTTATCCGCATTATCTAGATTATTGTGTGATGTGAGTGTCACCTTCAAATTCGGATCGAATAATACCTTTTCTTTGACAAACAAAACTAAATTTTCCCAACCGAATTTGGCAGTCAATCAGAAATCACGTGGTCGAGAAAATACAAAATTGGGATAGGGATTTGTTCCTTCGAAGTGAAACGAACCAGCACCTAATGGGAGACACCATAAAGTAAATCAGCAAACCTCGGTGATTTCCGTACGCAATTTTTTTGCAAGAACCATTCGGTAGCGTGGTAATGTCGCAAGAGCTATACTCGTCCTTGACCTCGATAAATGGTATAGGGCCTACTCGTAGGGCGCGCATCTGCAGGCATCTGTAGATCTTTTCGGTATCCATGCAGACGATTGGGACCTTGGACGATTTTTTTGGGCGTCTGGAGTTTGGGCGCCCAAACTGGTAAACGGTATGAAAAACGGCCTGGATATATAATATGTCCCTGACCGTACTTATGTCTTATATATAACTGAAGAAACCAATTACTCAAGGTCCTAATCGTCCTGACTCAGAGTCCCAATAGTCCTAGGTCCCAATCGTCCGAGGTCCCAAACGTCCGAGGTCCCAATCGTCCAAGGTCCCAATCGTCTGACAATCGATCTTTTCGACCCGTTAATTATTAGTTGAATATTACGTCACTGCAAATTCTGAGGTGAAGGTCGAGAACAGCTCTTGCGACATTACCCATCTACCGTACCATTCAGCCCTTTCGAGAATCCCGTGGCCGCGGGTTAGCACCCTCCCTAAACATGCACTCTCTCTCGGCCGACTCCAAATAAAAGATGCAAACCAAGGGCGGATCCAATGGGGGCGCCCGCTATTTTCTCCAGAGCAAGGAATTTTTACGAGGCGTTCTGGCGCCATTTGTTTCTGCCGCCCGAAGATTCCGCACTGAATATTGCAAACACGCATGCATATACAACAGTTTACATGTTTAACTTACTCAAACGTAGGCCTATAGTTATTTTAACTGTGGGTTGAAATTACTTCAATTTAGTATTTCATGCGATATGCTATTATAATATGCATGCATATAGCCATGCAGGGGCGAATCCAACATCCCGAGACGTGGGCCCCCGGCCTAATTTTCGCCATGCAGAGCAAACTATTTCTGCGACATTTTGTATCGGAGCGTCGGAAAATATCTCACCGGCGCCAGTTTTGAGTGCCCGAAGTTTCAACACGAAGTTTCAAATAAATATAGCAATTCTAACAGTGGAGTAAAAATGTAGACAATTCCATCTATATACGTAAAGAACAAATGAATGATAAACATGAGTCGACTACAGTACACTCTAGGTTATACAATGTAGTCCGATCAACACTGGCGGCAGTATGGTCGTAAAGAGATGATCTAAAAGCACATATATACGCCATATACTACTATATATATGGTATACATGTATCGTATGCATAGTATATTTTCAAATTATTATAGAAAAACAATGGTGTTTGGTTTCCAATGGTATATACGCATGGCATTTAAAATTGGTTATATTTTCCATCACATGTTGTGCCACCCTAATTGGAACACATACAGCCATGAATTCCACGAAAAAGCAGCCATGGATACCGATAATGGGTATTTGCATCATAAGCATGTCATCGGGGAATGTTGTTGCTTCTTCTGTATTTCATTATTACTATCCAATGAATATATTTTTGGAATGGTCATTGCCCTCACTATACAATCTCTTAAACACCAGATATTGTGTGACTGGGGATCAATTATGCGCGCATGCGCAGTCAACGCATATTTTGCCAAATAAGGTCAAATGAACCCAAATATCATTTCCAAGCAGCTCTCGAAAGGGTCATTCTAGGTTAATCGTGAGGCATGTGTGGAAATGTTATTTTTGTCACATTTCCCATATCACAATCTGCCTCAATTACCATAGTATCCCCCTTTTTGCACATATATTTTAGTAAAATGACGGTTTAACCCCTACCAACAACCCGTTTCTAAGGTAAAAACAGTCGCATAGCAACCGTTGCCATGGAAAGTATTTTCGTGATTGCCCCCATATCTGAAAATAATACGTGGGACCTAATATACACATCTGCCAAGTTTTATGCTTTTATGACAATATCCGCACTTGTTACACAAAACACTATACCTAAAAAATCGCACGGCGATTCCGTCACGAAAATCTTGTGATTCCGTCTGTCTGTATCTCTGTATCTGTAGTTGTTACGTCCTAGTGACCAAAGCTGGCTTTTACAGGACACGCTCACCATCTGGTAAATATCTACACTGCATTGTACATTTATACAATAAAAATATGTCGTTGGTCAAGGGAAATTTTAACCCGTTTTGTAAAGAGCCAATTCAAGTATGTTATGTGTAACAATTCACAGAGTTATCTTGATAATGAAGGGTACCCTCGACACAAGGGAACTTTTCGTGTGATTCCGTCACGGCCGAACTTTTGTTAATACCGATGCATTCTTTCAACGAGTATCAACTTCCGTTATGTATTTCGTAATTATATCACTTTGCTCCATCATTCTAAAAAATAGTAGGCGAAATAACATTGGTATGAACTGTTGTATTTGGGTTTTCCTTCCCCGTATACTTCCCTGGCCAATCCAGTAGAAATAAGAGCACAACAGATATAGGGGTGTCGGTTCAAGCCTTGGTCAAGGACAATCCAGTGTTCCCGGAATCTGGGTATAAATCATAACGAGCTCACCTCATTTCTCTGTATATTCTCTGTAACTATCATGGCATAGGTATGATGTATATTCTGGTAGTAGTTATATGATACAGCTAGGTGAATAGTAACTCCTACAGTCCTCCTAGGTGTGACAACTGAGTTTGTACTGAGCGACGTTTTCCTGTACCACGGCCAGATTGATCATTTTCAAGACTAGTCTATCATAGATGGATAGTGAATGCTCTCACCGTGTAGACAACAGCAGGATACTTCTCATGTTTATAACATTCAGGTTCTCAATAAACTGCCGAACCAAACAGCATGCATACATGTAAATGCAAGATGGCAAAGCACGTCTTTATACGCGCAATGCTTTTGAGAAAAGAGAACGACTTTAGTTCGCCTCCAGTGAACCCAGACTATCGCCAGCGTGACGGACCAATGAGAAGTTACAATATCTAGTTCACCTAGATTGTTTGATGAGTGCATGGAATGATTTGTCGATGATTACTCCAGTCACCGCTTCGCTTGTTATTACCTAACATTTAACTCTCAACATGCCAGTGCTGTGCTTTTAACTAATAAAGTGCAAAACACATCCACCACAGAACCACATACGGTCGGGTACAAGTTGAAAAAAAGCTCTGCGATTGGTGATTCCGTCACGCTGGAATTCATCATGTGTGATAATAAGACACCTTTAGGTCACGACAAATACGCATCTGACATTGCTTAATTAAAGTGATGTGAAACGTAAATTGAACCTCACAATTGAGTTCCCTGCGTTATTCTGTGGAAAGACTGAATAAAATAACCCCCATACACGAAATGCCCCAACCAGATATCAGTTTGTACTAATTATACGGCCACGTAACTAACTATTTACTTTCCCTCAATCGGGACGAATAATTCCACTGTAAACGCGAAATAAATACACTAACGAGTTGTCGTGTGCAGTCGCGGAAACACCCGAACACTTCCGACTTGGTCGGGATTGAGTCGGCTTTCGTTCTCAGAAAATAGCTTCCGTGGAGGGAGGCCGTTTGCTGGAATAGCGTAACATCGGCTTAATAAAACGAAAAACAAGCGGTATAGTCAATTCGAATGGGAGGGATATAAAAGGAATTATTGCCTGAAATCACCAACGGAAGAACATTGACCGAGTTATGAAAGAATTATAATCAAAGTGGCCATGATCGAGCAATGAACAACGGTAACAGTTGAAAATGTTACTATTTATAGAAATTTGTAATCGTTGCAGATCGTTGACCGATTTTATGATCGATATACAGCAGGTACAGTCTCGTGCAGAAAGAGTTGTCTTACATGTGTATTTCAAACTGTTTAATTACCTGTGCAATGCTACATGTGTGCCATATTGCTATTCACTATTCTAGTACAGACCGTATTTGTTTGGGACAGCGATGGTGATATAGATATCCATATGGAATTATGTTTTCTTCAATTTTTGAGTTTATATAGGCCCAAATAAATATACCATAAGATGGACTCAATCATTGACAGTTAAAATTGGATGGTTAAAGAAGTGTTGTGTATTTGCACTAAGTAAGCGCAATTGCTTTATGCTTAAGCGCAAATATTTGTATGCAAATAAATAATAAATGTAAAAAAGACTCCCATGTGATTTGCTCTAAACTCAAATTAACTCAGGCCATAAAACATTACTCAAACATAGGTGAGGACTCCACCCAGATCCCATACTAAGATAGATATTCAGACTGAGGAAACCAGTTGGAGATAGGTACATGTATTTGCTTAAGCATAATTCATTTCAATTACGCTTAAGTGTAAATTAAATCCACTTAAGCGTAAATGAGTTGCGCTTAACAGTAATTCATATACACTCCCATTGAACTCCACATACTCAAGCTGAAATGGATGCAACCACATTACTAATGCCAGTAAGTTAACATACATCAGATTATACAAATATACATATAAGGTAAGACAGCCGATGAAATTATTGCTCTTAATATAATTCCAATGTATTATGATAACGCATAAGTCAATGATGCTTAAGCGTAAATGATTACATTAAGCGTAACTGATTTATGCTTAAGCGTAAATTATTTACTCTTAAATGCAATTAGTTAATATAAAATGTGAAAATTAATCATTTGCGCTTAAGCGCAAGTATATGTCTATCAATGATTCAATATATTTGCGCTTAAGCGCAAATACCTAACACTCCCTTACTTCCCTCTGATTGTGAATGATAGAGTCCATCTCATAGTATATTATCATGGACCCATAGTAGTAGCCCCATATAATACTGAAACATTGAAGAACAAATATTTCCATATGCATATATCAGCATCTCTGTCCCTGGTGTCCCAAGAATTGGTGCCTCACTCCCAAAGCTCTAGTATATTTTATTAAAGGGACATCTCCTACACAGATATATACCATTTCCATGGCCATAAATATGGAATTCGGGGTTACTGGGGACTCGCTTCCCTCATATGGTGTACTTATTGACTTGAAATTGGGGAAAACCCCAATTTTCATATTATCAGCATCCCTGTCCCCAAGAATTTGTGTCTCCATCCCAGAGATATAGTATATTTTATAAAAGAGATATATCCTGCACATATCTCTACCATTTCCATGGTCATAAAAGAGATATTGGGGTTACTGGGGGGGGGTGATTCCCTCATATGGTGGGTCTGTGCCATTTAAAATTAATTCAGGGGGGTGATATCAATGCATATTAATTTTTATTTGCGCAAATGATTTACACTGAAGCGCAAATGATAGATGTTATTTTGCGAAATATTTGCGCTTGATCGTAAATGAATAATAAATGTGAAATGGGTATCCCATACATGAAATGCCGTATCTATATGCTATAGCTCGTATATACTACAGGTCTGGGTGAACCACCGATCAATCAATAACAGCCCGATCGGGCTAAAGTAGACCGATCAGGCTAAAATAGACCGATCGTTCTTTCACAGCCAGCTTGAATCTTGGATAAAGGGAGTAGGCCTACTCTAAATTGTTCTTTCAAGTGAAATAGGCCTCCCATACATGAAACGCCTTATCTATATACTATAGCGCGCATACCCTACAGGTCTGGGTGAACCACCGATCAATCAATAATAGCCCGATCGGGCTAAAATAGACCGATCGGTCTTTCACAGCCAGCCTGAATCTTGGATAAAGGGAGTAGGCCTACTATAAATTGTTCTTTCAAGTGAAATAGGCCTCCCATACATAAAACGCCTTATCTATATCCTATAGTGCGCATATCCTACAGGTCTGGGTGAACCACCGATCAATCAATAATAGCCCGATCGGGCTAAAATATACCGATCGGGCTAAAATAATCCCATCGGTCTTTCACAGCCAGCATGAATCTTGGATAAAGGGAGTAGGCCTACTCTAAATTGTTCTTTCAAGTTACAACCATTTTTTTGTAAAAAAATTATTCTGATTTATTTTGAAACTAATAAAAGACAATGTATAATTTTTTGCTGGTATATTCATCATAAATTTGAACAAATCTTCAAGCAAACAAAATTTCAATATTCAAGAAATCTCTTACAACAGTGTCAGGAAGACCAATCGATCTAGCTCAGCACGATTGGTCTATTGTGATGTCAAATATTATTGAAATATTGCTTATAATTTTCATTTACAGAAGTCAATAATTCGCATGCAGATAACTTCACCTTGTATTCGGCCAAATATGTTGACGTTAGATTAGAAGGCAGAATTCCCAGATTTGTTTATTATTGGTGAACCTGGATAATTTCGGAGGTGTGTCAATCGTCGACTTTTGCACACTGTGAATACGTACTTATTCTCTCCTAAATTTGCAAAAATCCATATATATATAAATATATATACAGATTACAGAGTGTGAAAACGTTGTTAGTTGCCAAATAATTGTCGACATTTTACTTAGAAAACTTGAATGCAAAAACTATGATAGGCCCCTTATTATTATTTTTTTTTTTCTTCTCTTTTTGTTGAATCTACTTTCGTTATCGACATGCCGGCCTTTGTTTTGGCTGTTCTCCCAGTCGTGCGTGCCAGCCGATCGTCGTTATTCGGGTGGTTCCGATTTCCTCCGAATATAATTCCATGAGACTCCGCGCGCTGATTCGCTCCGAAAATGTGTTAGTATCTGAGAAGATTTCTTACTCTGATCGCAGTTTTCAACAATTTAATACAGGGCGAGTACCGCACTAATAATATGCCACATTGGGGTTTTCTTTCTAGTTTTTTATGACCTTTCTTGTGGTATATCGGGCACAGTTCTGTCTGACATCAAATATATGCCCACCGGGAGTGAAGCTAATGACTTTAATAAAAAATAAGTCACGAGTCCTTCAAAAGATCGGTTTTCATGTGTCGTTATCGTCATTATTTATGCATAACCCAAACATTTACACAACAGATATTAATCTACATACAATATTTTAATTAACATTATGGATATAACCAGAATGTAGATGAATATTGGTATACTATAGTTAATCAGTCGGGTGTCATATATTTTGGTGAAAAACTGTTTATACTAATAAAACGAGTACACGATTGGAGTGTGATCGGACCACCCACCTGGCTTGTATCGATGACTTATTTTGCTGGCGTATCATGAAGCTGATGGCTATTAGAAGTAAAACTGAAAAAATCAGCATGGGCAATGGAGGAATTAAGTGGTTGGATATGTGCATTGTATTGCCAACCGAAACACATGGAGCTACACACGAGAGCTGTCTAGAAGCCATGTCATGTCGCCCAGATAATTCACTCTCATGTACACAGACTTTCAGACGCTTTGATCTTCCAACCGTAATTTTACTGAATGTTATTGTCACTCGTTCCATATACTCATATAGGCCTAATATAAAGCAATATAAACTGGGCGTAGTTTTGAATGTAGTATATATACGCACCCACCTACGAGAGGGTGGTTAATCCCCTGCTCGTGCTCTCCCCCAATCGCCGATTCGCGGCTCGGATGATGCTACGCGCGCATCATATATATACAACAACACATAGCGCCCCCCTCTTTTTTTATTTCTGGATCCAACACTGTAAACGGTATGTTATGTCGCGTTTTCTCCATTTTTTTTCAATGGATAATTTTATTGATAGATTTGGTATATTTCCTGGTTGGGACATGGAAACTTGAACATATAAACTTAAACACATGTACACGCAATCCATCAAAAACGAAAACGTTGCGTTTATATGTGGAAATGCTGTAAAACATATTACTAACATGTCATAAACGCGTGTGACGTTTCAATTGTTCATCAGTGTCGAGCTTATATTATGTGCTTAGTATAATGGATAATCGGTGTAACTGTCGATAAATTGCGACACTATACTAATAATATATATAATGCTATAACGCTGTGTGTTTTATGTCAGTTTGGGACATTTGGTTTTTGTGGAAACAATAATTTAAAAAGTTATTTAGTCAAATGTATTTTAAATAATAACTTAATTTAATCACAATGCATAAAAAACGTAAACGATAATTAAAACATGAGGCAATTTATAAAAATGACAACACATATTATTATATGATCATAAGTTTCTTTCCCAATTCTTATGTTAAAACATAACGAAAAAATCGAGATATCTAACGATGTTCACCTCATTAAACAAACAAGAGGTTAATAACAGTTCTGAGTGACGTCAGATACTTCAGGCGGTTAACATAACTTATTATCAGACCTGAAAATAGATAGGATTTTCCCAGCGACGTTCAACGTCACAATGTATTGTCCAATCAAAGCGCGTTTCATATAATAAAACAGTTATCGCATTGTTTCTTGGTTCACACGAGGAATTGTCAGCCCTTGGAAATCAATATTCACCTCGGCCTACGGCCTTGGTGAATATTGACTTCCTCGGGTTGACAATTCCTCGTGTCAACCTCGAAACAATGCGATAACTGTATAATATCGTGCACATTAAAATTCGAATAGTGGTCCCGTTATCAAATCCCCAGATGCCGACCACATCACTATCGCTATCACACGGAGGAACCGATCCCGGGAAAACAAGGATATCCCGGGAAAACAAGGATGGCCAACGCGGCAACAAGTAAAATTTGTGTTTTCCGTGGCGGTGAAATTGAGTTTTCGCCGCCAAAGTCCGTTTGTTTTTACTTTAAACATATTTTATTTGTATATCGAATAATACAAAAGGGATTGGGGACAAGTTACAAAACTTACTTTGCCCCTCTCCCTGTTTACAATAATATTATTAATACAAAATGTTGAAGGAGAGATTCAAAATCATATATGGGTTAAACATATTTACATTTACAAATGAGTGGGTTCGGGGTTTGGGGTGGGAGGTGCCAAAACCGATTTGTGACTAATTTGCTTTTTGTGGCTATTCTGTCCGTTTGTTAGGACAATGGAACGGTACGTATCACCTATCATTGATTTATCCCAGTGAACTGGTTATTGTGAAGGGTGTTGGCAGTGGTTAAATGTTTGAGCAAACGATACACGCTGCTGTAGTGGTGTCAACAACTGGATACCCTTGGCCAAAATACCGGCATTGTTGACAAAACATCCATCATTTTTTTCAAAAATATACACTTATCGGTGCATGGGTGCGATTGAGCCGATTCGAAGCCAAACATCTCCCAAGCATTTCCACAAAATTTCAGTGCAAATGTCCCACAAATAAGCATTTTATTGAGCATAACGTGAAGGTGGTGCAACGATTATTTGACAACGCGGGTGACGAGGAAGTGCCAACGCGGAACACAAGATACGAATGTATTCAAATATGATGTTCGAAAATAGGTCTGTTCAGCTATGTGGTACATATATCACTATTGTTGTTGATATATATGCCGTAAGGTGCAAATCAAGTATCATAGGATTATTCAGCTATGTACCACATAGCTGCACAGATCTATTTTTGAACATCATATTTGAATACTTCGTATCTTGTGTTCCGCGTTGGCACTTCCTCGTCACCCGCGTTGTCAAATAATCGTCGCACCACCTTCACGTTATGCTCAATAAAATGCTTATTTGTGGGACATTTGCACTGAAATTTTGTGGAAATGCTTGGGAGATGTTTGGCTTCGAATCAGCTCAATCGCACCCACCGATAAGTGTATATTTTTGAAAAAAATGGATGTTTTTTCAACAATGTCGGTATTTTGGCCAAGGGTATCCAGTTGGTGGCACCACTACAGCAGCGTGTATCGTTTACTCAGACATTTAACAACAGCCAGCACCCTTCACAATAACCAGTTCACTGGGTTAACTCAATGATAGGTGATATGTACCGTTCCATTGTGGATGCCCATTGTGGAAGTGTCTATATACCATCGGATGGCAAATAGCGATTCTACTGATATGCGCTATTTACCATCCGATGGTATTTAAAACAAAAACAAATATCAAATCATCACAATACACTCATATAATGACAAATACTACCACCTTCTTGGTAAATGGGCCCAGTTGACCCTCGATTGACCACCTACAGATATCCTGGGGGGATGGTACGCAAAAAATGACCAATTTTGAAGGACATTTCGTATAGTTTGAGTATTTAGTGGCACAAGCTGTCGCTTTATGCCCACATAATCACCATTCAAACCCGCCTTACAGAAAACCCGGACCAGTTGACCCTCGGTTGACCACCTACAGATATCCCGGGGGGATGGTACGCAAAAAATGACCAATTTTGAAGGAAATTTCGTATAGTTTGAGTATTTAGTGGCACAAGCTGTCGCTTTATGTCCACATAATCACCATTCCTACCCGCCTTACAGAAAACCCGGACCAGTTGACCCTCGGTGGACCACCTACATATATCCTGGGAGGATGGTATGTAAAAAATGACCAATTTTGAAGGAAATTTCGTATAGTTTGAGTATTTAGTGGCACAAGCTGTCGCTTTATGCCCACATAATCACCATTCCTACCCGCCTTACAGAAAACCGGGACCAGTTGACCCTCGGTTGACCACCTACATATATCCTGGGGGGATGGTACGCAAAAAATGACCAATTTTGAAGGAAATTTCGTATAGTTTGAGTATTTAGTGGCACAAGCTGTCGCTTTATGCCCACATAATCACCATTACTACCCGCCTTACAGAAAACCCGGACCAGTTGACCCTCGGTTGACCACCTACAGATATCCTGGGGGGATGGTACGCAAAAAATTACCAATTTTGAAGGAAATTTCGTATAGTTTGAGTATTTAGTGGCACAAGCTGTCGCTTTATGCCCACATAATCACCATTCCTACCCGCCTTACAGAAAACCCGGACCAGTTGACCCTCGGTTGACCACCTACATATATCCTGGGGGGATGGTACGTAAAAAAATGACCAATTTTGAAGGAAATTTCGTATAGTTTGAGTATTTAGTGGTACAAGCTGTCGCTTTATGCCCACATAATCACCATTCCTACCCGCCTTACAGAAAACCCGGACCAGTTGACCCTCGGTTGACCACCTACAGATATCCTGGGGGGATGGTACGCAAAAAATGACAAATTTTGAAGGAAATTTCGTATAGTTTGAGTATTTAGTGGCACAAGCTGTCGCTTTATGCCCACATAATCACCATTCCTACCCGCCTTACAGAAAACCCGGACCAGTTGACCCTCGGTTGACCACCTACATATATCCTGGGGGGATGGTACGTAAAAAAATGACCAATTTTGAAGGAAATTTCGTATAGTTTGAGTATTTAGTGGTACAAGCTGTCGCTTTATGCCCACATAATCACCATTCCTACCCGCCTTACAGAAAACCCGGACCAGTTGACCCTCGGTTGACCACCTACAGATATCCTGGGGGGATGGCACGCAAAAAATGACAAATTTTGAAGGAAATTTCGTATAGTTTGAGTATTTAGTGGCACAAGCTGTCGCTTTATGTCCACATAATCACCATTACTACCCGCCTTACAGAAAACCCGGACCAGTTGACCCTCGGTTGACCACCTACATATATCCTGGGGGGATGGTACGTAAAAAAATGACCAATTTTGAAGGAAATTTCGTATAGTTTGAGTATTTAGTGGCACAAGCTGTCGCTTTATGCCCACATAATCACCATTCCTACCCGCCTTACAGAAAACCCGGACCAGTTGACCCTCGGTTGACCACCTACAGATATCCTGGGGGGATGGTACGCAAAAAATTACCAATTTTGAAGGAAATTTCGTATAGTTTGAGTATTTAGTGGCACAAGCTGTCGCTTTATGCCCACATAATCACCATTCCTACCCGCCTTACAGAAAACCGGGACCAGTTGACCCTCGGTTGACCACCTACAGATATCCTGGGGGGATGGTACGCAAAAAATGACCAATTTTGAAGGAAATTTCGTATAGTTTGAGTATTTAGTGACACAAGCTGTCGCTTTATGTCCACATAATCACCATTCCTACCCGCCTTACAGAAAACCCGGACCAGTTGACCCTCGGTTGACCACCTACAGATATCCTGGGGGGATGGCACGCAAAAAATGACTAATTTTGAAGGAAATTTCGAGTAGTTTGAGTATTTAGTGGCACAAGCTGTCGCTTTATGCCCACATAATCACCATTCCTACCCGCCTTACAGAAAACCCGGACCAGTTGACCCTCGGTTGACCACCTACAGATATCCTGGGGGGATGGTACGCAAAAAATGACCAATTTTGAAGGAAATTTCGTATAGTTTGAGTATTTAGTGGCACAAGCTGTCGCTTTATGCCCACATAATCACCATTCCTACCCGCCTTACAGAAAACCCGGACCAGTTGACCCTCGGTTGACCACCTACATATATCCTGGGGGATGGTACGTAAAAAAATTACCAATTTTGAAGGAAATTTCGTATAGTTTGAGTATTTAGTGGTACAAGCTGTCGCTTTATGCCCACATAATCACCATTCCTACCCGCCTTACAGAAAACCGGGACCAGTTGACCCTCGGTTGACCACCTACAGATATCCTGCGGGGATGGTACGCAAAAAATTACCAATTTTGAAGGAAATTTCGTATAGTTTGAGTATTTAGTGGCACAAGCTGTCGCTTTATTTCGTCATTGCTCGCCTCATGCCACACACTAAACGGGGACTTGGGTTTGAAGGAATGCGAGTCCAAAAGTGGTTCAAATCTTGTCATTTTCGAATCGACCTCATTTTCTTTTCACGCCTCAAAAAATCAAAAAATAATTCAACCTAAAATTTTGCACTTAGAAAAGCAATTTTCTCTCAGTGAAGCGAAAAAGTTCTGCAAAAATAATCCTTTATATATATACTCCGTATCAAAGACGCGGCCGTAACTTTATCACGTCTTATTCAAATACTAATTCATAAATTCCCCGTTATGCTACACACGAAACGGAGTCCAAAACGGGTCCAAATCGACCTGTTCGAGAAAAGTCGTTCATTTTCAAATCACTTTCGAAAAAAGGCTCCATTATTTCAACCTAAAGTTTTGGACTTGGAAAAATATTTTTTCTCAGTCAAGTGAAAAGAGCTCTTCAAAAAAAATCCGCTTATATATCTCATATATTAGTTTACTAATATACGAAAAATTTGCCAATCCCACTCCCCCATCCTCTGGGTTCACGCCCGCCCGGCGCAGACGGACCTACTCCGATTGCGTCAATCGAACACACCCACAACCGCGGGTTAGACGCTAATTCTTTCGAGACAATCCGATCTCAGTCCCCGTCAATATTACACGGGGTATCGGTATCTATTAGCGCCCAACGGAGAGTTATCAACAAATAAATTCGTCCACATATATAATACTCCAGAATCATAAAGTTTACATCCCGAGGTTTCTGCCACATTAGCATTGTCAACCTCAATCGTGTGCTTTACATTTTCATATAATTCTCGTAGCATAACCGTAACGGCGATAACCACATACAAAATTCCTCCCTTCATCATTTACTAATAACAATACGTAAATCTCGGCAAAAAGCACAATATTCTTCCTTCATATACTCTTTTTTTCAATCTAGATGTCCCCAAAATTACAAATGCACACACATTTTCTAGATTCACGAACTAAAACACCGCACTTCGTGTCGAGTCTCGTCATACGTAAATCAACACGTATAAAGAGCGCTCGTTCAACGATAATTCTCTCGCACCTTCTCGTAGTAATTGACTCCGTACATTAATATGTGTTACCTTTGCTGATGCAATGAAAGGACATGTATATTATATTGCGTGAAAATATATTGACTATCACATTGGTTATAACTATATTATGAACATCGCTGTCTTATGATTCCCATGTATTTGAAGGCGGCCACCTGTGATATAATATAGTTCGCATTTTGACTGTTTCTGTTTGAAAATATCTTTCGGACAGGCATGTACGATCGATCTTTCGTCATTGTTGTGTGTTATCGGGGAGGGTTTATGTGGACATGCAGGCCCATGTTCAGATCACATATGCATGGCCGTCACACAAGCGTCTGATAAGTCTTGAACAAGCCAGACGATACAATATATGTGTATCCGATCATATGAATAGGTTTCATTGCCGCGTTAATGTCTACTCAAGTGGAATTATATAATACTAGCCGATGAGCCCGACGTTGTCCGGGCTATTCATAAACCAAATTTCAAGTCGATAGCTCCACCAGTTTCCGAGATCTGGTCTGCGCATGCGCGAAGCTGGCGTCGAACGGGCTCGGCGACCCGATAAAATTCGTATCCGGGGCAAGATACATTCACATACCAAATTTCAAGTCGATAGCTCCACCCGTTTCCGAGATCTCGTCTGCGCATGCGCGAAGCTGGCGTCGCACGGGCTCGGCGACCCGATAAAATTCGTAATCGGGGCAAGATACATTCACATACCAAATTTCAAGTCGATAGCTCAACCCGTTTCCGAGATCTCGTCTGCGCATGCACTGCACGGGCGTCGCACGGGCTCGCCAATACGACAACGACCACCGCCTGGTCAAACTACACACACGTACCAAGTTTCGTCCCGATCGGTCGAGAATCGTAGATTTGTATTAATGACAAACAGACAGACAGACAGAGGTCTTCAAAATATATATGAGACTAGCCGATGAGCCCGACGTTGTCCGGGCTATTCAAAAACCAAATTTCAAGTCGATAGCTCTACCCGTTTCCGAGAGCTGGTCTGCGCATGCGCGAAGCTGGCGTCGCACGGGCTCGGCGACCCGATAAAATTCGTATCCGGGGCAAGATACATTCACATAGCAAATTTCAAGTCGATAGCTCCACCCGTTTCCGAGATCTCGTCTGCGCATGCGCGAAGCTGACGTCGCACGGGCTCGGCGACCCGATAAAATTCGTAATCGGGGCAAGATACATTCACATACCAAATTTCAAGTCGATAGCTCCACCAGTTTCCGAGATCTCGTCTGCGCATGCGCTGCACGGGCGCCACACGGGCTCGCCAATACGACAACGACCACCGCCTGGTCAAACTACACACACGTACCAAGTTTCGTCCCGATCGGTCGAGAATCGTAGATTTGTATTAATGACAAACAGACAGACAGACAAACAGACAGACAGACAGACATGAAGAAATTTATTTTCAAGTCTGTCCAAAACTTTATACAAGAGACAGATCCCAGTTTGAGAGCATACGGATTTAATAGCAGAGAACTACTAGGTGACAACTGCAATCGAAAACGCCTCATGAACTTAGCCACTGCAGTTTTACCATACGGATGAACAGTATATTTCATCGGAACCAGATATATACTTCCGATTCGTATAATTTCGAACAAGTTGGGAGAGACTAGCAGCAACAACAATAACAACCTATACCATTATCCACGTATAAACACCATATAATTTGTTTAATGTCATGTCCATTTTTTTGGGTTAGAAATAGTTATTATGTGGCCATAAAGAGCCAGCTTGTGCCACTAAATACTCAAACTATACGAAATCTCCTTCAAAATTGGTCATTTTTTGCGTACCATCCCCCCAGAATATCTGTAGGTGGTCAACCGAGGGTCAACTGGTCCGGGTTTTCTGTAAGGCGGGTAGGAATGGTGATTATGTGGGCATAAAGCGACAGCTTGTGCCACTAAATACTCAAACTATACGAAATTTCCTTCAAAATTTGTCATTTTTTGCGTACCATCCCCCCAGGATATCTGTAGGTGGTCAACCGAGGGTCAACTGGTCCGGGTTTTCTGTAAGGCGGGTAGGAATGGTGATTATGTGGGCATAAAGCGACAGCTTGTGCCACAAAATACTCAAACTATACGAAATTTCCTTCAAAATTGGTCATTTTTTGCGTACCATTCCCCCAGGATATATGTAGGTGGTCAACCGAGGGTCAACTGGTCCGGGTTTTCTGTAAGGCGGGTAGGAATTGTGATTATGTGGGCATAAAGCGACAGCTTGTGCCACTAAATACTCAAACTATACGAAATTTCCTTCAAAATTGGTCATTTTTTGCGTACCATCCCCCCAGGATATCTGTAGGTGGTCAACCGAGGGTCAACTGGTCCGGGTTTTCTGTAAGGCGGGTAGGAATGGTGATTATGTGGGCATAAAGCGACAGCTTGTGCCACAAAATACTCAAACTATACGAAATTTCCTTCAAAATTGGTCATTTTTTGCGTACCATCCCCCCAGGATATCTGTAGGTGGTCAACGGAGGGTCAACTGGTCCGGGTTTTCTGTAAGGCGGGTAGGAATGGTGATTATGTGGGCATAAAGCGACAGCTTGTGCCACTAAATACTCAAACTATACGAAATTTCCTTCAAAATTTGTCATTTTTTGCGTGCCATCCCCCCAGGATATCTGTAGGTGGGCAACCGAGGGTCAACTGGTCCGGGTTTTCTGTAAGGCGGGTAGGAATGGTGATTATGTGGGCATAAAGCGACAGCTTGTGCCACAAAATACTCAAACTATACGAAATTTCCTTCAAAATTGGTCATTTTTTGCGTACCATTCCCCCAGGATATATGTAGGTGGTCAACCGAGGGTCAACTGGTCCGGGTTTTCTGTAAGGCGGGTAGGAATTGTGATTATGTGGGCATAAAGCGACAGCTTGTGCCACTAAATACTCAAACTATACGAAATTTCCTTCAAAATTGGTCATTTTTTGCGTACCATCCCCCCAGGATATCTGTAGGTGGTCAACGGAGGGTCAACTGGTCCGGGTTTTCTGTAAGGCGGGTAGGAATGGTGATTATGTGGGCATAAAGCGACAGCTTGTGCCACTAAATACTCAAACTATACGAAATTTCCTTCAAAATTGGTCATTTTTTGCGTACCATCCCCCATGATATCTGTAGGTGGTCAACCGAGGGTCAACTGGGCCTATTCACCAAGAAGGTGTGTAGTAATTGTCATTATAGGAGTGTATTGTGATGATATGCTATTTGTTTTTCTTTAAAATACCATCGGATGGTAAATAGCGCATATCGGTAGAATCGCTATTTGCCATCCGATGGTAAATAGCCGCTGCCTTCCATTGTCCTAACAAACGGACTTTAGCTGCGAAAACTCAATTTCACCGCCACGGAAAACACAAATTTTACTTGTTGCCGCGTTGGCCATCCTTGTTTTCCCGGGATATCCTTGTTTTCCCGGGATCGGTTCCTCCGTGTGTAAATGGGTTGCTATAGGCTCTATTCTTTATCAATAATTCTATACCAGGGGTAAACTCACCTAAATTCATCCCGGATGCTCATCTATTTACAGCACTTGATCAATGGGTCGATGCGACCATTCTCTTTCGCTGCTAACTCTCGACTTTGTATATTTCACCGGGAATCGTGAGATTAGTAATCATCTCAATTCTGCGCTCGGCGAGCGTGACCGATAATTCCCGGTTAATAATACAAGGCCGGACACATATTTAACCCATTTCCACAACAAGTGATCTCCGATATAAATGCTCAATACTTCCCCGTCCACCTTAATTGCTCAGGTGGTTGAAAACTTATTGAGCCACACAGTTGCACCAAATAGTGAGATTTGAGAAAACATAAAACTTTTGTATTTGTATGGGGACATGACAATCTGCGGGATGGGATGGGATATGGGACAAAACGGCAATCTGCGGGACATAATTTCAAATTGAGTGGGACGGCCGATACCTCGAGGAATACAGCACGTAGAGGGCTCCTTTTTGTGTCTAACGAAAGGCCCACATTCGCCATATCCACACATATTAACCCCGCAACTGACCGGACACCGGAAGTTGCATTATTCGGTCGACAACTGACCTAACATAATTTTTTCGAAATCAAGGCCGTGGAGCAGCTGTAGAAATGCATTTTTACAGCGATAAGGCTATGCCCACAATCAAACTTGGTATTAAAATGAAGATTATCATCTATTGCACAACAGAAATCTATTAATTTGAGCGAAGCTGCGATTTATGCACACCTAGGGGCCGATTAACCCACCCATGCGAAGGTGCCACGAAACACGAATAACTGCGTTCGACATTAATGTTTAGAATTTAGATTTCTCGATGAATACACTAGCAAACAACAAGTTTTAGGTATCAAATAACGCAGTGGAATACTGCGCACTCGTTAAAAATAGATTCGATGTTTACAATTACAGGATCGATTTCAGCTGATATATTCCACATAATGGGGCGTATAGTATATCAAAATGTAGGATTAGACACAGTGAATGCAATTTTTTCCCTGGTGTGGGAGCTGATAGTCCATCATGCTGGTCAGTAAACAATTATGCTGTGTACACTAACGTTAATGCTTTGTTTACTTTCCTTATTGATTCTTTGTACAATGATCATATCCGGGTTGAAGACTGTCAATGTACGGGAATGTTTACTTTGGCTTATATGTTTAACAGACCAGGTTCATGTGTGCTGTTTATCAATTATGCAACAACCATAGCATTTCCCTGTAGAGGAGTGGTGTTTACAATGTCGTCCGGTGTTTTCGTCCTAATAGTGGTTTGTATTGTGAACAATCGAGAAGGGTTGTTTGAGTGTCTTGTAACAACGAACGGTTTTGACCGATACCTGACTTGTAGATTTCATATGAAGGAGTTGGATGTCAGCAGTCCGGAGGCGTGTGTGGATTCGTTTTGCACGAGCAAGAGACATGTTGGTGCGCGTGGAGAGTAAATGGTTCAATTTCGGTGACAATACTGATTGTTCAGTTAGAAGTTGATGGAGATACATCCTCGATCTTTTGGAAATAACAGTATCGTGGAATACTGTTGATGTTATTCTCTGATTTACCAGAATGGATATTAGTGTTAACAGCATTCTGATTACGTGAGTAGCTTCGTTGGTCTTCTAATTTAGTTGTTTAATTTGCCACGCCACCTAGGCCGATATCTAGTTTCTCTGCGCCGTCTAAGCGCGTCACAAAATGACCCACATGTTGATTTGCAGGCACTCTAGAGGCTTAAGGTCGTTCCACACGGGCGCGAGCGAGCGATTATAACGGCCGTTTTCTAACGTCCGTAGCAGTTCAAAGCGCGCGATTTTTGTGTTCACACCGCAAGCGACTGAAACGCTTCGTCGCGCGCGATAGTCAGGTTATTATTCTGTGTGTACGCTAATTTCAGGGGAGTCAGGTGGCTGCATGGGGGATACCCCCACCCCACACACTTATGACTAATGTGTAGGGTTTATACACACAACGTGTAGCCCTGCTACACAACCATTATTCATTTTTTATCTTAAACATATTTTACACAATAAATGGGTCAATTTATACACATTTATACACACTGGTGTGCATAAAATCAACACCTATGCCTTACACATTTTGTGTAAATTCTTACACATATATATCGTAGACAAGAATGTAAAGTTCAGTATTCCGAACTGTGGGCATATAGTATTCATAGCAAATGGAGATTTATATATTAAAACTTTCTTGGTGTACAATGGTACGTAATATTTTGCTCTGTCATGTGTGAGTTTTCGTTTTAAATGAACAAACCATGGTCGTGACGTGGTTGCACGTGATTAGTATTAACGTATTACAACAATCATAGAGTAAGAGCAGTATTCTTCATGAAAGTTTTAACAAATATATCCTCATATATCATTAATACAATACTCACAAGTCGGAATTCTGAATAACATTCCTTGTCTACAATTTGTTTATTCTCGTCGCTCAAAATGACATGGGTGTTGAGAAAACATATACTCAAACAATATCGCCGTCATGTAGCAGACTATGAAACTGAACGCACGCAATGCGCACGCTCTACGTTCTTACACAAGAGTGTGTAATAAAATGTACACATTATGTGTAGAACGGCACTTGGTCAATGTATGTGTATGTAAAACTACACATTGCTATGTGTATTAACCGGGTTTACACATTTAATGTGTAATCGTTTCTACACATTAGTTATAATAGTGCACCCAACCGGTAATACGCGATTATTATTAGTTGATGAATGCATTGTCTCATGTTTACCACAACGTCTTTTGGAATGAACTATATAGCCTCGTTATATTCTTTATCATTTCCCCTGATTATACCACAATATAATTCACCAGCCAATGGAGCAGATTATACGGTCCATGATTTTAGTTCTTTACAAGGAATAAACTGAATATAGTAATCTAAGGTGGAATTTCAGTCACGAAAAATCACAAAAATAAATGGTTTAATTATTTGGTCATAGCGACATACAGTCGTAGACACACATGGCATACATACATACATACATACATACAGTCATACAGACACACACAGTCATACAGACACACATGTGCCATACAGACACACATGGCGTTGTACTTCGATTATTAGCCTCTCGCTAAAGTCCTCCATTATCGCGGCGACAAATCAGTGTGCCGTAATCAAATAGAAAAATTACGGTCGTATAAACACCCTATTTGAGAGCCGTCCAATTATCTCGATGGTTTGCAACAAAGCGAGAATTCGAGGAAGCATAAAATCACTGCTATAATCGCCTCGTGGTCAGCAAGTCGGTCGCTTGCGGTGTGAACATAAAAATCGCGCGCCTTGGACTGCTGCGGACGTTAGAAAACGGCCGTTATAATCGCTCGCTCGCGCCCGGTGTGGAACGACCTTTAGCTACCACAGAAATGAAAAGAGCCCCTAGCCTTGCCAATTAGTTTTCCAGCGCATCAATCAAGCGAGTAAATGCAATAAGCATGATGTTCTGCTTCGAGGTTGGCCAAAACGACAAAGCCGTAAGCAACTTAGATATGGCTTGTCATATATGATGCAACTTAACATACATGGCTTCTTCCTCATGATCAGAACTTGTTTACACATGTTGTCCAAACCTTAAATTAAAACGTTGTTGCAGATTTTCATCCGTTAAGGCAATATTCGCTTCACGATTCGGGGTAGGAGTGTTGTCCCTCATTGATCTGAACTTTAGTGTATACTCCATTAACCCAGCTGTATAGAATCCAATACGTTGGCGTTCTACAGTATGCATACCACCCTCTTGGTCCACATAGGCGTCTTCTGCAAAAGCAAGCAGACGTTACGCACAGATATGAACATTTGATACTTCCTAAAATCTGGAAGTCAATTCACCTTTACCTTCTTCACACGATGCATCTGGATTCATATCATCACCACTGTTGCAAATAGTCCGATATCGGACCAGCACTAATTTGACAGACAATCATTGTTTTTTTCCGTCCATCAGCCGTAGTTAATTTGGCTACTTTTTCGATTTCCATTCTCGAAGCTATTTTGGGTTTCCGCTATGGGGTTTGATTGCGCCCGTTATACAGTAATGCCCAAAGTAATTGACCACTTAACCACCACATCAGAATTATGGGTAATTTTTCAGGATTTAGAGCCGAGAGCTTTCCGATGAATGGCAACAAGCCATATTTCCGACTAAATCCTGAAAAAGTACCCATAATTCTGCTGTGGTTAAGTGGTCAATTACTTTGGACATTGCTGCATGTGGCTTGGGTTGTCATTCGCTGGCCAATGACTGCAGTTTGAGCGCCAATGGCTGCTGTAAAATGTTCAAGTCTATTGGCCAATTGTTGTGAAAACCCAACAAGTTCTGCCACTACTTGGTCGCCCATAACTATTTGAACCAGTGCTATAATGGAAAAGTTGTGGACTACTGCTTGTTTAGACTGTAACGCCACGGTGTACTCGCTCCCCGACTCTGGAACACATTTAGCTCCCTGATTCCTATATATATGTATATGTGTAATACACAGCGTTTCTTATAGTATTTTATCCAAATATATACCTTACTGAAACCAAAAATGGATTATTTCGGGCAGTAGTGGTTTATTTTTTCAATATGAGGCATCCTGAAAATTAGTGTCAATCGTCAAAATAAAAAAGAGTTTTTTTTTTTAAATTTAAATTTTATTAGCCGATGCATCTCGTACAACTGAAATGTGCCCTTATACACCATAATATTACTAAATTGAAGAGGAAATGTTAATATACATTTTGAGAGGGATATCTTGTCCAATTTTAACCCATTTCATGCAGAATTTGGCAATTTATAAAAAAACCTTTTTCCAAAATTAACCGAAAATTCAAATTAAAAATACTTTAATAGCAATATGAAGCAACCATAAGTCAATTGAACTATCTAAACATAATGATACAACATCAGACACAGCCTCAGGCAAGAAATTTTACCAGATGGCAGGGCATATTGTCTGTTTAACAAACCTGTCAATATGCTGTCATGACATTCTTGCACAGCAGTAACTCTGGTGATGATGCCATCACCCCCCCCCCCCCCGGACTTGGGGTGGGGCTACGATTCCCGAT
This sequence comes from Siphonodentalium dalli, assembly GCA_032622095.1. Taxonomy (NCBI): domain Eukaryota; kingdom Metazoa; phylum Mollusca; class Scaphopoda; order Gadilida; family Siphonodentaliidae; genus Siphonodentalium; species Siphonodentalium dalli. The sequence continues at coordinate 54,605,849 of CP136063.1, forward strand.
ATGGCTACTGGGTGCCAGAAGCTATCAGGTCAACCACTGTCAGCTTGTCCCAATGGGTGGGGGGGGGGGGGGCTAAGACTCCTTAAAAATGTGGTGTCCATGCAAAAAATCCCATATTTATCACTTTCTTTACTATCTACAGGCGAATGCATGAGTTTCTTCTGTAAATTTGTCCAAAATGTTGCCATTATCATTTGAAAATAAGAAAATATGAAATTAACAACTTATCATGGCGAGACGCGACATTTCGTAAAATTCAATTTTTTCTTATAGGAATCACTGAACTAAATGGTTTCCCATAGGCGACAGTGTTAACGTTTCGGCCAAATTCACTGAATTGAAGCCTGCATGCCATACCAGTGATGTTTACCCAGCTAGATTGACACCAGTTGATCACGAAAATGCAAGAAAAATCATAGGTCATGTGTTTACTTTTTAAAATAAATCACCAAGTGTACGACAGGGCTATCCCACATCCAAATTTGATCTGGAAAAACCCAGAACTACAGCAGCTAGTTAAATAAATTTCCCGTACACAAAAATCCATTCCCCCATTAATTCACCAGTTTAAATTATTTAGATATGATGTACAAATCAAATAAACGCGATGTCATCCTTTAATAGCGTGTCGCATGTATCAGGTGAATGTCATTCTTCAGTTACCTTCACCTTTAGTATTCCATGGTGTACTCACTCCCCGACTCGTGAACACATTTAGCTCCCTGATTCCTATAGTTATCTTTCGTTCGCATTCTGTGTTGGTTCATTGGTTACTGGTCGTCTTCACTTAATGACGTTGCGAATTTGAATCATTGACATGTTAAAAACAAGAAAACCATAGTCAGAAATGGTAACGCCACTAAGATCATATTATTAGCCATAAATATAAATATAATATAAAATATTATTCATTAGTTAGCGCTAATATAGGCGCTAACTAATGAATAATATTATTTGATTGACTTGTTAAATAACATCTAATAAATATTCATCTTATTTACAACTTTAAGGAGTCCTGGCACACGAGAATATTTATCGCCATTTGATTTGCACCAAGTGAACTCGGCGCATATATAATTGATAGAACAGACCTCTATTATGATGATCGTGTCGTTATTTGTTTAAAATACGTATCAATTGACATATACGCACCCGTTCCCTCATTAAAATCTACATATATCGCCCATTTTAGGGGACCTCCGCGAATTCGGGGACTTCCGCAAAAGGGACTTCCGCAAATAGGGCCCTACTGTAAATCGTCGCACCCAATTGCAATTTGTAAACAAATACGATTTGTCATGGACTCAGCCAGTGTGCCATATATCTGTGTCAACTAAGGTCGCTTTGCGTGGTAAAAGTGAAAAGTGGAAATTCGGAAAATCCGATTGAAAATGAAAGTAGCCTACAATTTTGGGAATTCCGGGGTAGATTCAGAGAATCTATACTATTGAAAGTGAATGTACGATTCCTGGAATTCTATCCGATATCGCGACTCTGGTCGTTTTCGTGATCATAGGTTATATATAGGGCCTATATGACCACGAAAACGAGTCGAGTCACGATACATCCATCGGTACAAACACATTGTGTATACGATACAATTTTGACTTGATGACCAGAAAATAAAAGATAGCGGTTACTCCAACAGAACAGGCATGCGCACTCCAATTAAAATTACCCATAATTCACTTCACTACACCAGGGGCTCCCAATGGGTTCTACATTATTTTCAGGCTATCAGATTATTTATATTTTCAACAACATATTATTACACCGGTGACTTTAAGTTTACAATTTCAGCCTGTCCTGACCCTATTGTTACGATTGAGTCATATTTTCAAAAACATATTATACACCGGTGGCGTTAACTTTACAATTTCAGCATATACGTGATTCTATCGGTACAATTGAGTAAGGTACAAACAAAATTATCCCACAATGCATTCGCCCAGTCGACGACAGAATATCAAAATCTCCGAAACAACTTTGTAAACATGTGTTATATAGGTATACCGGGGTATACAATGTAGCAGGTTAGGGAAATCCTGAAATCGAGGTATTAAATCAAACTCCAGGCAGAGTTATCTCCCATCGCTCCGCTGAGATACCACTGTCATAATGACATTAATTCACCTTTCGGCCAGCGGCCGATAACCTCGCCAACAGCTTAGATCTGGCTGTGGTAAGACAAACAAATGGTAAATATGAGTGAAACTGTGAAGCCGCGCATAGGAGCTCTGTCGGACAATTTCGATAAAATCTCTTTTAATTCGGTGGGAACATCTTTAAAATCCCGTCAGCAAGGTTTCAGATACTACATGTATAGCGAAGATTATGTCCACAACGTGTCAATAAATAAGTTGGAAAATAAACTATTTGTTGGAGCAAAATGTCACCGAAACCAGCGGAAAAATGAAAGTCCACTCCAGGTTGATTTAGAAGTTGATTCATCGAATATTTACGATGTCCACAGGGGGGGGGGTGGGTGACCGTCGGTCATCCACTTTTTTCCATACAGTAGGCCGGGGTGGGTGGGTGGTTAATCTGCGAAAAGTCACTTTTTTCCTGAGTGGTCGCAATTTTTTCCTGTTACAACATTTCTGCATTATAAATGCCTCAAAGTGTTCAGCATCATTGTTAAAGGGGTACTGTACGCCATTTTCAATAAATTCCCGGTGATAACAACGATCTATTATCGATACTATATAGAAATATAAGTAATTTGAGTCGAAGATGTATTCTGTAAACGCTCAGGTTAATAGGCTATCTTAAAATTTAATAATTGAAAAGTTAATAATTTAATATAAATTGATTTTATGGCTCCAGCCATAAAATGGCGTCTCTTAAAATTGGAATTTCCGTGTACAAAACGTAATCAAATTATAATTGAGGGATACTGGATTAATAAAACAATTGCACACACGATCGTTTGAAACATTATGCTTATACGGGGAGAAAACCCAAGCCACTCATTGACTAGTGACCATACACTAACTTAAATGAGTATATGGGACTGCTAAGCATATAATATAATGTTTATTTGATTCATTTGGTTGAAAACTGTACAAAAATTACTCGACAACGACAATTTGTATTTTTGCATTCCGGTAAATTTGCCATCCGTAACAATACTTCGTACTCAACAGACTTTCAAAAAATGGAAAAGTTGTTACCTTATTCTCCGACTCGGGGATTATAGAAACCAACAACAACATCTTGGGTACAGTACCCCTTTAAGGTGTGTATGACACTTAGTCTTAGGGCAGTGCTTAGGGGGTAGTTAGTGTGGATATAGGCATGATGCTTCTCAGAAATCCAGATTACGAACCAACGCTCAGGAATTCGCCTTTTACATCCGATCACATTCATATTGCCATGTACCGATGCTACTGGTTCCAGATGAAAATGGACAGTTATGTAGCACATGAATAAACATTAATGTAAATAAAATGAAAAAAATCTATTCATTTATAGCATTAATATTTACTCATTATACCTGATCAGACCAGATGACCCAGTCAAAAACAATGCATATCACTGAGATAACAATCTTGAGATGGTGGGACCCAGATAAAAGATTGGACGAGCATACATAGAACTTGAATGTGTAGATATGGAGAAGCTGCTAAGTGGAATAAACAGAATCAGAACAGACGAGTGAAAAGAAGGGAGAGAAAATATAACATAACTTAAGATATATGCAAGTCTAAAAAATAATGTGCTGGTCATCAGCAAAATGATCGAAGTCTGCAGAGGGCGAATTTGGCGATACTACCCGGCATAGCATCAACAAATTCAACCTCTTGGTGTAAACACTATTTAATTTCGAACAAAACGTGTAATACATACAAACAATGTGACATAAATAATAATAATGTTCAAAACGGGGATTAGACAACAAGCCTAAAAGGCTTTTATCAAGTCTTTTCCTCTGAGAAGGAAGTTTACCCTTGGTATCAGACTAGATATCATATAATTTGGCAGACGTGGATAACATGTTAGATCCGAAAAAAATTGTTCAAGGAGGGGGTATAGCGGGATAGAGTGCAGGAAGGAAGAACAACCTGCACTCATTGGTTCGATGTATATTGGGGATACATTGATCAACGCTAATCGATATCATTGGGATAAGAGAAAAGAACTAAGAAATAAGATAGTGGACATGAATGGAAGCGGTAAATTTTCAGTGAAATTTACGTGATATAAAAATAGGACAGATGGACGGACGGACTGACCTGTAATGCAATACAATTTGGCCTATATATGATTGACATAGACCGGGTCAAGTTTCTAGCGTGTATATGGTTATAATGCATAGAAGGGCCGTGGATGTACTAGAAACAACATAGTCATATAATTATACAGTGCATTAATTCATGATATACTTATAAAGATGAGCAGACGAGAAGTGTGTGGGGTGACTGAAACATACAAGCCGGTGAAATAAACGTGATATAAAATAGGACAGGTGGACGGACGGACTGACATGTAATGCAATTTGGCCTACATATGATTGGCATAGACCGGGTCAAGTTTATAGCCTGTATATGGTTATAGTGTATAATAGGGCTATGGATGTACTAGAAGAACATAGTCATATAATTATACTGTGCAATACGATTTACGATATACTTACAAAGACGAGCAGACGCGAAGTGTGTGGGTAACTGAACCAGGCCAGGCTGTACCCACATGCGCTTGTGAATTTTATATATATATATATATATACTATATACAGGCGGGACATTCTGGTGGCAAGATTGAGCAGCCATTGTTGATTCGGCCGTGTAGGAGTTAATGTGCACCGATTTTGTTCGGGTAAACGGCAAAATGTTTGATTACTTACTTTGAGTAAACATATTAATGTCCGATAATTGCTCCATATATTGCATATTCTATCATTCCACGATAAATAGTTTTATTTGACCAACGTTGTGATTTTAAATAAGGTGCTGATCATGGATACTTCCGGCATGCACGGTATAAGCAAACTCCATGCAGGGTTTACATCCCTTGATGAGGGTCCGAACACAACCGAACACAAGTCCAAATAATGGGAAATATAACAAATAAAGTTCATAGGCATGTGTATTCATGTTCAGACTATTACCACACATATGTTACATAAAGTTTGGGCCAATAATAAGTATTTTATTTGATGTTTTGTAAAACGCGTGTTGTGTTCGGCATAGAAAAGCCGAAAAAATTATTTTTAAGCTTATGTTGGTCCTACTAAAAACCGACCACACCTCCACCAAGGGTCCGAGCCCGATGGGGTTTGCACTATCATGCAGAATATACCTGTATATATACCAAAGTCCCAATCCCCAAGTCAGTAGCTCGAGCGGACACGGCACTGTTAACCCCTAACTTGCGGCAAGTTCCGTCGGGTACGCAAATTCCAAAAGGGCACCGACCGAAAATCCCCTGGATGCCTGACCACGGAAATGGACATTATATCACGCAGCGAATACCCCATATGCACACATGGGCGATAAGACAAGTCGCTATATAGATGCAAAGAAAGTGAATAAATTAACACATACGCTGCTGCCGAATTCGCTTTGAATGTGCGTAGAAACGCCGAAAATTACACTCTCCGTCCGCACCGTCCCCACGGGACCAAGCGAAATGGGGCACGCACTGTCGTGCAGAAGGGTCCCATGTGTACAAAAGTTTCAACCCCCAAGTCGATAGCTCGAGCGGAATCACTGTAACCATTACCAGGACATGCATGGCATTGGCTCTAATAATTACTATAGCCATCCCACTCATATCACTGTATGGTATTTTCATCAAAATCATCGTTTATTTATCTTTCTGTGTGGAATATGACACTTTTCAACAAACTATTAAAGTGATAATTCTATAGTGGGAAAGTTTTCGTGTAAATTGTGCCAGGGTGGTGTGTCCATATGTGGGGAGGGGGCAAGTGTCCGAGTGCAAATTTGTCGCACAGACAACCGGTATCTGTAATGTAAGTACACTGTACATGGACGGATAAACGAGCAAGGTATTACGGTCCATCCAAGATTGTCATTGAAAATTGTCACCATTCGAACCATTAACCTGCATATCGTTTTCATTGTTTAACTGAAATTACTGTTGGAGCCTGTTGGAGCTATATTGATTCACCCAATCTCAGAAATCGAAAAATAATGCTATTGCGCGATATAAAGCATGTTTACGAGATCACCGAGAAAATTACCGACAGAAATATCAATGTTTTTGAGGGATATCAGTCATATAAGCGCTCTGGGCCATATGGGATAAAGCGCTATATAAAAACTATTTATTATTATTATTATATCACGCGAGAAATTATGCGTTCTTATCATAGTAAAGCCTGCTTGAATGTGCTAACTTCGAGCAGATCTCAACATAAGTGTTTGTTCTGTGTTTGTGATCTCGTACACCTGCTTCTCGGCCTTATAATTTGTCGATTTTGTCAGAATGCATTAATTTGCCTCTTTTTACATATAAAAAATATCACTGATACTTCGGCTCAAAGTGTTATAATCAACTTCAATTTTAATGGCCAATAAACATGCTGTTAGATATAGATAGCCAAAGAATATATTTCAAGATTCCTTCCAACAGCCATGTTTTTTCAGCTAAGATAAATTACATTAACACATTGTATAACTCCGGCATATAGATGTTGTATCCATCATGCTTGTAACATTTCAGATATATCCGAAGATATTAAAAAGACAAGATGGCCACTTGAGATAATGATTTTTCAACAAAATTTCGGAAAGGTTGAACAGTAAAGTGTGCATACATGTACGTGCATGCATACAACTATATAGTGATGAAAAGATTAAAAACCCAAGATGACTGTAGGTGGCAATGTTTCTCATCAATACGCATTCCAATTCGATAGCTATCATCTATAGATGGGATCTCAATCATGTCTGTAACATTTCATTTCTGAAAAGGCTGAAAAGTCTCATTCGAGATCACTGAATAAAGATCCGAATGCAAAAGTGCCGACTTCCCCCATTACAACATTTGTCCAGGTATGTTGTTGTGGTGCAGTACGCTGTCCGATCGGGTGCGGACATTAATGGCTGACCCGTGTACATGCCTCGGTGTGTGCATGTTAAAGAACGCTACTGGAGTGACGACATGGTTATAAAGTTACTCGGTCGTGGTAGCACCTGGACCGGCTCATATTTGTCAGTAAATGACAGCGAGCTGTAATGTGAAGAAGATATTGATTTGCTCATTATTTTAGGCTGGAATTAAATAGTGAATGTTTTAAAGAAACTCTCAAATTTCATAATATGTCCATGGCAGTGTCATAAATATGCGAATAATGTGTTCGCTGGTGAAAACAATACAGTCAGTAAACAAAAGAATTTTATTTCGTGATAATGTATCCGATGTTGGAGACGAATGTAGCAAATGAATACACCACATTTAATGTGAAGCAACCAAGTATATATTTTGCGACAAAAAAGACTACCACCAGTACCGGTACTAATAGTTCTCAATGCGCGCCCAATGAGGGCTATAACTTACCAAAATTGAATATTAATATCCCGTTCACTTTGTGAGATATGCTTAAATTGTGTAACTACACCACTGTTTCTGGAGTCTTGGTAACTTTATCACACAAAAAACGCGACGAGTGTGAAAATTATGGGTTAACATTGCCGTGTCCGCTCGAGCTATCGACTTGGGGTTTGAAACTTGTTACATGTGGGACCCTTCTGCACAACAGTGCATGCCCCATTTCGCTTGGTCCCGTGGGGACGGTGCAGATGGAGAGTGTAATTTTCGGCGTTTCTGCGCACATTCAAAGCGAATTCGGCAGCAGCGTATGTGTTAATTTATTCACTTTCGCTGCATCTAGCGACTTGTCTGATCGCCCATGTGTGCATAGGGGTATTCGCTGCGTGATATAATGTCCATTTCCGTTGTCAGGTAGCCAGGGGAGGTGCTATCGGTGCCCTTTTGGAACTTGCCGCAAGTTAGGGGTTAACAGTGCCGTGTCCGCTCGAGCTATCGACTTGGGGATTGGGACTTTGGTATATATACAGGTGTATTCTGCACAATAGTGCAAACTCCATCGGGCTTGGACCCTTGGTGGAGGTGCGGTCGGTTTTTAGTAGGACCCAACAAAAGCTTGTGTTCGGCTTTTCTATGCCGAACACAACATGCGTTTTACAAAACATCAAATAAAATACTTATTATTGGCCCAAACTTCGTGTGGTAATAGTCTGAACATGAATACACGTGCCTATATATGAACTTTATTTGTTATATTTCCCATAATTTAGACTTGTGTTCGGTTGTGTTCGGACCCTCATCAAGGGAGGTAAACCCTGCATGGAGTTTGCTTACCATGCATGCCGGAAGTATCCATGATCAGCACCTTATTTAAAATCATAACGTTGATCAAATAAAACTATTTATCGTGGAATGATGGAATATGCAATATATGGAGCAATTATCGGACATTAATATGTTTACTCAAAGTAAGTAATCAAACATTTTGCCGTTTACCCGAATTAAATCGGTGCAGATTAACCCCCGCCGGCCAAGTCGCCAAACCAAATTTAATTTGGCCGCCAGAATGGCACACCTTTCTTTTTTATAGTAAGTAATAAAATATTTGTTACATGTACCTGTGGCTGTACCCTGGTATCCGAATCATGAATTTGACCTCAGTCATAACACAACAAGCGCACTAAATGGACCAAGTCAAGCTTTACCCGAATCATGACAATTGACCTCAATCGCATAACACAGAAGCGCACAATAGTCACGCGTAATTAATGGTGCGACGCAGAATGAATCCAGATTGATACTTAAGAATCAGGTTATGTTAAACGAAAGGAATTACACAGGGCATTTCGGACGAGACAGGCATTGGTGTTGTAGGACAATTTTGTAATGCACATCATTGTATATGGTTGATTGAATTGCCTGAATCATGCTGTCATCTCAAGAGAAGGAAAGTATGTTTTTCGCAAGTCATGGATTACCCAAATGAATTTATGTTTTGTTTTGTTTTGATTCAACCTCTTGACGACCTCATTCTATTTTGGTCTCGACCAACCATGGAGAACTATAGCTACATAATGAGGGTCACATATGGTGAATTTGGTAATGCTGTAGCCCACTATGCTGGGTAGCATCACTAAACTCACCCTCCTTGGAGCTTATTCTGCAGACTGCATATGACCGTTTTATTTTCAAGTTTCTATTTACACGTACATGTATGTGTCTGAATGCTTGACCTGGGTCTGGCCTTAGCACAGTACCTAGCCCAATAACTCATGGAAAAGAAAATTAGTTTTGTGACACATAGTGGATACCAACTGTATTGTTGGATAGTTAATTGCCAGGTGGTGTTTCCCTAATATTTGTTCAAAAATCATAATTGACATAAATTCATGTGATACTATGGGACCCATCTAAAGTTATACTTCTTGTGATGAAAAGAAGGTACACTAATTCTTTTTTACTTGTTTACATGTATAATGAGCTACCTCAGACAATATTTGGGGACGAAACAATCAATAATTTACTGATCAGCACATGTATTCTGTGTGTTATTTTGGGTTTTTCCAAGGTTTTTTTTAGAAACTGTTTCGTGTTATTACAAAAGTTGGAATGACTTAGAAGAACCAGATATGGAAATTGGGTAACTGTAATACTGACCATCAAGCTTAAATGGTGTGAGACTACATATTTGGAGGTAAAAAGGGGGTGGGTAACCCGCATGAAATTGGAAAAAAAGATTTTTTCCTTCAAATAGGGGGGTGGTGGGTACCCAAGATCCGGAAAAAAGTTTTTTCAGCCTACTGTCATTTCACTTTTTTCCGACCCCCCCTGATGTCCACTGCTCTTGTCAAGCTGAGTGAGTGCAACACTTATATATCTTTTTAATGCTGCATTATTTTTGTGAATATACAAGTTTGTGCTGTGCAATCCACCATACATTTGCCGAAACTATACGATCAATATGTGGAATTTTAACTTATCAGATACAAGCACAACCGATAACATTATTGACATAAACGAAACATGCGAGAAAATTAATAATATATTTGTGCGAGCAGCAGAAATGACGATGGGTAGGAAAAAGAATAAAAATAACCGATCGAAGGGTAATAGGCCATGGTTTGACAACGAATGTCGCGAGCGCAGAAAATACTTTAAAAAGATGAAATCGAAATACCATCGGATTAGGAATGAACACAACAGGGTGAATATGCGGAAGGCGGAGAGAGATTACCGAAAAACTATGAATATGAAAATTTCAAGGTTAGGCGATAAAGTTTCTGAGAAGTTGCTTAGGGTATCATCGTCAAAGGACTTTTGGAAAACTTTAAACGAATACTCGTGTAAAGGGGGTAATGACACTGAACTTAAAGTCCCTCCAGATGAATTTTATAACCACTTCAAAACTTTGAACGAATCTGGAGATAACGAATCGACATTAAACTTGCATATAGATGCCTTATTGACCGAATGTCCTGACGAAGGTTTAGATACGCCTATTGAGAAAGAGGAGATTCTAAAAGTAATTCAAAATATGAAAAATGGAAAAGCCCCTGGCGTGGACGAAGTGTTAAATGAATACATTAAAGAAACGAGATATATAATGTTGCCTGTCTATATAAAGCTATTCAATACAATTTTCGATACGGGAATATATCCGGAGAGCTGGACCCATGGGTCTATTTTACCAATATACAAAAAGAAAGGTGATGTGAGTAAAGCGGACTCTTATCGCGAAATCACACTCTTAAGCTGTGTAAGCAAGGTATTCACTGGTATAATGAATAACCGACTTAAGGCGTTTGCAGACCGTACATGTATGATAAAAGACTGCCAAAGTGGTTTCAGGGAACATCACTCTACATGTGATAACATTTTTATTTTATATGCTCTCATAGAAATTTATCTAACTAGAAATAAAAGACTCTACTGCGCATTTATCGATTTGAAAAAAGCATTTGATACGGTATGGAGGGAAGGGTTGATGATGAAACTTGTTAAGAATAGAATTGGTGGCAAGTTTTTCCAAGTTATTCGAAGTATGTACAACGGAATAAAGTCATGTGTGAAGATAGGAAGCTCAGTATCCGATTTTTTCGCGTGTAATATCGGCGTAAGGCAGGGCGAATGTCTTTCGCCTCTGCTCTTTTCGGTGTTTGTCAACGATCTAGAAGACTTCTTAAAAGATTGCTGTATAGAAGGTTTACCATTTGTTGATGAAACATTTTTTGCTCAATTCGGTGACTACTTACGCATATTATGTATTTTGTATGCAGATGACACGGTTTTGATCTCAGAAAGCCCAGAGGAAATGCGAAGAGCTCTTAGTGCTTACAGTGATTACACTGATGCGTGGAATTTATCAATAAACGTAGATAAGACAAAAATGCTTATATTTTATAATCGCAAAGCGAATGACATTGATAGCATGAAATTTGAACTCAATGGGGAAAATATTGAAATAGTAGATAACTGTTGTTATTTAGGAATACATTTCTATACCAACGGAAGGTTTTGCAGATCCATAAAACGTATGCAAACATTAGGTACTAGAGCAATGTTTGGTCTACTACAGCGAATCGGGAACCTTAACTTAGGTCCTGCTGTTGCTTTTCGACTTTTTGATAGTACAATTGAACCAATACTTTTGTATGGTAGCGAAGTTTGGGGGGTCGAGAATTTCGAATGCATAGAAGGGGTTCATTTAAAGTTTATGAAATATGTCTTACACATGAAGTCGAGTACACCAAACTATATGGTTTACGGGGAAACTGGAAGGTACCCCTTGTCGATTTCAGTGAAAAAGAGAATGCTTGGTTTTTGTCGCGATTAGTGAAAGGTGATTGCTCAATATTAGCGCAAAAGTTATATAAACTTCTCTATTTCATCGAACAAAGTTCCTATTTGAACGGTAAGACGATCAAATGGATCACATGTGTCAGAAGTACGCTGTCCTGTCTAGGGTGGGGGTCCCTCTGGGACTCGCAACACTCTTTAAGTAAACTAGAGTTGAATATATTCATGGAAGTTCGTAGAACAAAATTTGTTGAACAATGGAAGAACACGATTGAGTCATCAGATCGCGGAAAGTTCTATGGGCTGTTTAAAAAGAATTTCGGAATGGAAGCATATATGACTATTACGACAAACAGTTTGATGACATATATTGTTAAGATACGCACTGCTAATCATAGACTGCAGATTGAAAGGGTAAGGTGGGGTAAAGCCAAAAAGCAAAATAAGAATACAAATTTCTGCCAGCAATGCAAGACGGCGATAGGCGACGAATTACACTTTGCACTAGAATGCACGGAACTCACACATTTAAGACGAAAATATTTGCCCAAAACTTACCATACGGAACCAACTGAAACTAAATTAGTGAAATTACTCACGAGTGCTGACCCGAATGTTCTAAAGCAGTTTGCAATCTTTGTGAAGTTGGGTTGTAAGATTATTGATAGGAATTAACTAATTGACAGCGGCAATTTATAACTACATCTGCTTACCATGATTACGGTGATGACATATATTACGACAGAAATAGCGAAAATGCGATATATATGGAGTATGACAATAACTGCATGTGGTGGTGGTGGTAATGATGATACTGTTTCGAATGGCGATGATGATGATGTTGATGGTGATGCTGCCGATGATTATAACGAAACCGACGATGATGATGTTGATAATGATGACGAAAATGACAGTGGTGGTGAAGATGATTAGTATGGCGATGATGTCTGATGGCGATAATCACGATGGTGGTGATGATGATAACAATGGTGGGGACGATGATTATGATGATGATATATATGCTTGAGATGATGAACGACGGCGACGACGATGATGAAGATTTTGATTATCATGATAACGATGATGATGGCGATGATTATGACGATGATGTTATGATGATGGTAATGATGATGATGATGATGATGATGGTGGTGGTGATTGTGGCGACTATGACGACGACGATGACGTCGATGAAGACGATGCTGGTGATGATGATGATGATGATACTGAAGACGACGATGATGATGATGATGAAGATGAATATGAGGATGAAACGACGACGACGATGATGATGATGATTATGAGGATGATGATGATGGTGACGATGATGATGATAATGGTGACGGTGATGATGATGATTATGATGATGATGATGATTATGATGACGATTATGATGATGATTACGATGATGATAATGATGATGATGATGATCCTTATGATGATGATGTTGACGACGATGATGATAATGGTGGTGACGACGACGACGACGACGACGACGACGACGATAGTAGTACAAATATGCACCTCTGCCATAGAAAAATGGCAAGCCAGACAACAGTGGCCCCCTTTTCTAAATATATGTATATATGTTAATTATTTAATACTCTGTATTCGCCACTTAATTGTGACATTGAGTTAAATAAACAATCAATCAGTAAATATATATCCGATCCGTAAATTCCGAGCTTATTATTCATAACGAGTGATTTTGATGTTTTAATACATTTTAGTGTTATGTTCGTATGCTATGACGCTCAGAACGTTTGTGTTGCTACTGATTTTGGCCAAGCCGCCCCTGCCCGATCAGCGATCACACGCGACGACAAGGCTGCTCGTTTGAATTTTTTCATTGTAACGTACATTTCTTCAAAACTAGTTTGACCATAACGGCATTTTATAGCTAAATGGACGATTTAAACGTAAGAATCAACATTTATTATCACCACCTAAATTTATTGTGTTTGTCAACACAAATTAGCATCAAGTCTGGTTGGTGTATAAACAATATTTATTTTAAAAAATCAAATAAAAAACACAAACACAATACAATACAAATATAGAGAAGTCTGTTTGGGTCACATAATCGCATTTAGATTTGCCCTATAGACCTAATCGGGCCCAAAACTGCTGATACACACGATTCTGTATTGGTAATTTATATCTATAAAACGTTTAAAACGCGCTGACATTATATAAACCTTTACTCACCCCAATTCCAAAATGTTATATTTGGGGGATTTACTTTGTGAAATACATACAACCCCAGCCCTGCCCAACAGGCTTGTCATTTGAGGATTTTGTTTTTTTCCGAAACAGTGGTTGTTGTTCACATGCGGTGTGTGTTATTCTGTCCTTACAACAATGGCAACTACATGGATTGAAAGATATTCAATAAAAAACTGACATGTACATCCGTTCCTCAACAGTGGTCTGTTCTGCGTGGTGACAAGATCGAGCCTGTGGCGATCACCAAGTTATGTGTAACAAAGGCCAGACTTCCAACTGATCGACAAAGAAAGAAGCCAAGTGTGATGAGCCTTGTTGATTATAGGTATAACTGTCACTGAGACAACACATATTATAAATCAATTACTTCATACGTCATTACTAATGCAGCCAGGGTGTAAGTGACACTCTCGTTATTTGGCAGACTCATTAACAAAGGTGTAGCATGACATGGATCCGGTTAAACATGGTTTTATTGGGCCGAGACTGAGACCCCATTTTGCACATAATTACACCATTACGTAATCCCATAATGAGTTGCAGCTCACGAACTGTGAACACACCTCATATGAACTGCCTACTCAAATTTTCTAGCAGTAATATATAAGAACACAATAACTATTCAATTAGAATAACATAGTTTGTCAATGTCAACTTTCGGCTTCGCAAGCGGAAAAAAATTCACTCCGATACATCTATCCGGGTATCGATTGTCAGTGTTATACACATCCCATGGCTACACGTTTTCACCATTTTATGAAAACCCGACTCAGCTTGGAAATATTCTGGTGCACATCGAACAAATTATCCTTATCAACTGTTAACAAAACAAACGAAATCTCTCGCCGGGCGTCGAAATTAATCACCAAACCAGGAATAAATGACAACATTTTCTGATTGGATGATAAAGTGATGCACGGATACTTAGTATGAAATTTAATAGTCTTGCTAATTACACAAAAAGTGATGTTTAATCCGAACAAACATCCGCCGATATTGAGTATTGCTACGCTAGTAAACAAACATTGATGTCTTACCGGAAATGACGCTAGGCTCTCGGTGAATAGATGCCGTTATCTGATTGGATAATGCGGATATCTGTCAATTGGTAAGGAATTCTTACGTGTTTTTAGTTCTTATGTTTTAGGATTAAAATTGTCTATGTCTGGCTCACTTCATATTGTTCTTATCAATACCGAAATAATTACCATTATTGCAAACTTAAAAAAAAAATGGTGGTCAAAACAAGATAATAGGTGACTAAATAGTAGTAAATACAGTTCCGCGACGATATGTAAAAATATATTTATCGTCTGCAAAGTACACTCATTGTGGCAGTGATATATCGCAGCGATAGCGCAGAGGGCGCTGTATGGAGTTTGGTATTCAATTTCAAATTAAGTACAAACACCAGATCGAGGCTCTTCAAGATCATGTGATCAGTTACGTGGACTCACTACCACAGTGTAAGATGAAATACTCCACACTATATTACTTTCATTAGTATCATATTTTGGTTTAGAGTGTTTCCCCTTATATCATTTGTGTATATTTTGACCAGTGGTCACGTGATCTCGAAGAACCTAAAATCGAGGTTTAGTACATCGATTTTGGGTTCTCCCTGAAACATTGTTTCGATATCGTGTGCGTAATACGTAACACACACATTTATTGACTAGGCAACGCTAAACTATCATGTCGCAATTGCAGCGATATTTCCCCGAGGGCGGGGCTATACATCCACGTTACTATTATTAGAAATATTGACTTATCTGGCAGGACGTACTTATTAAGCAGAACACCGGCGTTGACTACCTCCTCTGCTAGTTGGTTCCAGGGCTCCACTGTGGTTGCCCCTTCTAGAAACAGCTTGAAGTTGTGGCCTCTGGTTTTTGGATTCGGAATTCCGTGTCAGTATATGTGCTACTTCATGGACGTATATATTGAATATTTTGTAGCTTTCTATCATATCTCATCTATGTTGTCTGTATTGCAAGGTGGTAATGTTTAGTTTTTCAAGTCTGTCTTCATATGGTAAATGTTTTAAAGTAGGAACTAGTTTTGTTGCTCTGCGTTGGACTTTCTCAAGTTGGGTGATGTGTTTGATCAAATATGGCTTCCATGCTGGCTGTGAGTACTCTAATCTTGGTCGAACCAACCCTTTATACAACTTTGCCATCATGTCTTCATCTAGATGTGTAAATGATCTTCTAATCATGCCCATCCGACACTGATTGAGCGCTCTGTGCTTTTTAATTTTATATATTTATATATATATATATATATATATATCTGTGGTGATGCCTATATCTTTCTCGCTGTCGACCTTCTTCTGTGTATAGGTTGTTCCATCAACTCCTTTCACTGTATAGTTGGTATAGAATGTCTTTTCCAATGTTCATCATACACATTTATGAGGAACGGCTGCTCGGGCAGATTAAATGAAAATTGGTGTCTAGGGATACTTTCGTATGGGGAGTGTCATAAGCCTATTCGTTTGCCCGTGCGACGTGATATTGAAATCGGGTCAATTCAAGGTCAAATCGCGAATTTTGATGGGATTTCGACGAAATTTGATACATAGGGTTACTTTTGTCCACTAAGTGTTTTGGACGGGTCAAATCGTGACCTTGACCTTCAAAATGATCAATTCAAGGTCAAATCGGGTAAAACCGAATGGATTTCGACGGGTACTTTTGTCGGGTACTTTTGTCCGGGCAGTGTTTTGGATGGGTCAAATCGTGACCCCACCTCACCTTGACCTTCAAAATGGACAATTCAAGGTCAAATCGCACAATTCGCCGGGATACTTTCGTATGGGGAGTCTCATAAGCCTATTCATTTGTCCGTGCGACGTGGCCTTGACCTTGAAATCGGGTCAATTCAAGGTCAAATCGCGAATTTTTATGGGATTTCGACGAAATTTGATACGTAGGGTTACTTTTGTCCACTGAGTGTTTTCGACGGGTCGAATCATGACCCCGACCTGACCTTTACCTTCAAAATGATCAATTCGAGGTCAAATCGGGTAAAACCGGATGGATTTCGACGGGTACTTTTGTCCGGGCAGTGTTTTGGACGGGTCAAATCGTGACCCCACCTGACCTTGACCTTCAAAATGGTCAATTCAAGTTCAAAGCCCGGACGAAGTCGTGATTTCGACGGGTACTTTTGTCGGGTACTTTTGTCCGGGCAGTGTTTTTGGACGGGTCAAATCGTGACCCCACCTGACCTTCAAAATGGACAATTCAAGGTCAACTCGCGCAAATCGCCGAAAAGCAGAGGGGAAACAGCCCGGACGAAGTCGGGTCCACCTGCTAGTATATATATATATCCCGTGGTAATCTCACACGACTTCTCAGTTGAGTAAATTTTGGTTTTGATGTTTGTTTGAACTCAGATTATTGGAAATTAATGTTTGTTTTTAAAAATGTTTATTTCCCAGGTTGAAATCACAGGTCCCCTGCTGCGATACCACCACTACAAGTATATATACTAATAGTATATATACGTGTAGTGGTGGTATCGCACCGGGGGACCTGTGGTTGAAATATATAATTCTCCAACCTTGGTGTTCAGATACACCCTCATTTTGACCATTTGCATGATACATAGTGTGTTGACTCGGATTATTGGAAATTAATATTTCTTTTTCTTTTTCTTTCTCCGGTTGAAATAACTAATTATCCAACCTTGGTGTTCAGATACACCCATGTATTATCAGCCTGTGTTATCACCGGCGTATGACGAAAGAGAGAGATACAATGCTATGCCAAATTTAATGTCTGAGTATTACGAATTACTTCAATCTTCTTTTATTCCAGAGATGCATTACATGTAGTATATGCGCGGCAATAATAATACAAGAAGACTGATCCACATTACGTACCGGTATACACATTGTGCAATACAGGGAATATACCGGGACAGCAAGATGTTATAAGACTGATCCACGTATCATGCACACAGTGAGATATACAGTCAATATACCAGGACATCGAGGGCTAATACGATTGTTCTATCTCAAATACACACAGTGCGATATACAGACAATATACCGGTACAGCAAGATGCACCAAGAGTCCAAGACTGATTCACACGACATATACATTCAGTGCGATACGGGGAAGAGACCAGAAGTAATACGGTAATACGGCTCTGGGCGGGATATACAGAACAGCGATACGCAATGCGGCTATAGACTGGGATATCAGAACAGCGATACGTAATACGGCTATAGACTGGGATATACAGACCAGCGATACGTAATACGGCTATATACTTGGATATACAGACCAGCGATACGCAATACGGCTATAGACTGGGATATACAGACCAGTGGTACGTAATACGGCTATAGATTTGACGTGATACGGTTCGTAACTTATTCACAGAATGAAAGCACGCACAGATAAAAAGCTGTTTGGATGTGTTTTATGTGAGATGACTTTCGGTGATAAGAGATCATTAACCTCACATAAACGAGTACATAAAGGAGAGAGACGACATATGTGTACATTGTGCGATAAATCTTTCACACATGGTTCCTCCCTGACTGTACATCAGAGGAGCCATTCGGGAGAGAAACCGTTTAAGTGTAATAGTTGTGATAAGGCGTTTGCCAGTAGTAGTCGCCTGACACACCACATGAGGAGCCATACGCGAGAGAAACCGTATAAGTGTGATATTTGTGAGAGAGGATTCGCCACACGGACTAGCTTGAATCGACACATAGGAATCCACTCTGGTATGAAACCATACGAGTGTATAGAATGTGGCAAATCCTTCACTCGTGCTGACGGACTTGCTAGACACAAGAGGATCCACGAGGGAGAGAAGCCTTATAAGTGTGACATTTGCGAGAGAAAATTCTCTAGACAGTCTCAATTGACTGTACACGTAAGAATCCATTCTGGTGTTAAACCATACGAGTGTGCAGATTGTGGCAAATCCTTCACACATTCTACCTCACTGGCAGCACATAAGAGGATCCATACGGGAGAGAAGCCGTATAAATGTAATATATGTGGGAAAGTGTTCACTCAACTCGGTAGTCTGTATCTACACAAGAGGGTCCACATGGGTGAGACACCGTATAAGTGTGACATTTGTGGTAAAGGATTTACTACAAATAGTATGTTGACTGTACACACAAGGATCCATTCTGGTGTTAAACCGTACGAATGTTCCGAATGTGGCAAATCATTCACTCAAGCTACCGGCCTGAGCCGCCTGACTTACCACAAGATGATTCACACGGGTGAGAAGCCGTTTAAGTGTAATATTTGTGGGAAAGAGTTCACTCAACTCGGTCATCTGACTCAACACAAGAGGGTCCACATGGGAGAGACACCGTATAAGTGTGACATTTGTGGTAAAGGATTTACTACAAATAGTATGTTGACTGTACACACAAGGATCCATTCTGGTGTTAAACCGTACGAATGTTCCGAATGTGGCAAATCATTCACTCAAGCTACCGGCCTGACTTACCACAAGAGGATTCACACGGGTGAGAAGCCGTTTAACCCTTTACCCAACAAACCGGCCAAATAAAGCTTCAACAGCCTAAAATATCTTCGGTCTGTCTCAATAGAACCATACACATATGGATATCATTGGAACCGGCTCCTTGGTCACATTGTGATAGTTACAGTTATGCCCTGTGCCAATGCATTCTCTTATATATGCGAGTCGACCATAGGTCGCCTCGCATATATAAGAGAATGCATTGGGCTAAAAAAAATCTTTTTTTACCATTTTTTCTTACATTCTTTAACAATTTTATAATTTTTAATGTGTTAAGCCAATGCATTCTCTTATATATGCGAGGCGACCTATGGTCGACTCGCATATATAAGAGAATGCATTGGCACAGGGCCGTTCTGTTGGGTAAAGGGTTAAGTGTAATATTTGTGGGAAAGAGTTCACTCAACTCGGTCATCTGACTCAACACAAGATGGTCCACACGGGAGAGAAGCCGTTTACGTGTGATATATGTGAGAATGGATTTAGTACACAGTCTAGCTTGACTGTACACACACGAATCCATTCTGATGTGAGACCATACACGTGTATTGATTGCGGGATGTCCTTCATTCAACATAACGGATTGGTTACACACAAAAGGATTCACACTGGGGAGAAGCCGTATAACTGTAATATTTGCGAGAGAAGATTTACTACAAAGTCTAGCTTAGCTGTACACATAAGAACCCATTCTGGTGGTAAACCATACGAGTGTGTAGAATGTGGGAAGTCTTTCACTCGGGCTGACGGGCTGAATGCACACAAGAGTGTCCACACGGGAGAAAAACCGAATAAGTGTGACATTTGTCAGAGAACATTTGCTAAACAGTCTACCTTGACTGTACACATAATAATCCATTCTGGTGTTAAATCATACGAGTGTATAGAATGTGGCAGATTCTTCACCCATGCAAACAGTCTGGAATACCACAAGAGGATTCATACAGGAGAGAAGCCCTATAAGTGTACTATTTGTGATAGAAGATTTAGTAGACAGTATAACTTGGCTGAACACACACGAATCCATTCTGGCATTAAGCCATATGAGTGTGCAGAATGTGGGAAGTCTTTCTCTCGGTCTAACACACTGACTGAACATAGGAGAATCCACACGGGGGAGAAGCCATTTAAATGTGATATTTGTGGGGAAAAAGTCAAGCAAAATAGTACCCTGACTCAACACAAGAGGGTTCATGCACACGAAAGAGGCACATTTTAAATGTGACATATTTGGGTAAAGTTTTGTTTAACTGATTCGACACATGCTGGTCCACATCGGATGACACCTTGTATATACTGTACATTATAATTGGACTGCGCCCATTATAATCAATCCGCATGTGAGACCATACAGGTGTAAATAGTGTGGTAAATAATTCACTAAGATTAACATACTATTTAAACAAGGGAATACACACGGGATGTCGTCCATTACAGTGTGATCCTTCACTCAGGCTAACAGACTATTTAAAGAAGGAATACACACGGGAGACCGTCATTTCAAGCGTGTTGTTTGTGAGAAAGGATTCGCTCAACATATGTACCTGACACATCACATGAGGATCGACTCGTGTGAGACGCATGTGGGTAGAAATTTACCTTGATATTGCACAAGCTGATACATGTGCGATCGCCTGTATAACTCACGAGCTGATACATGTGCGATCGCCTGTATAACTGTAACGAGCTGATACATGTGTGATCGCCTGTATAACACACGAGCTGATACATGTGCGATCGCCTGTATAACTGTAACGAGCTGATACATGTGCGATCGCCTGTATAACTGTAACGAGCTGATACATGTGCGATCGCCTGTATAACTCACGAGCTGATACATGTGCGATCGCCTGTATAACTCACGAGCTGATACATGTGCGATCGCCTGTATAACTCACGAGCTGATACATGTGTGATCGCCTGTATAACTCACGAGCTGATACATGTGCGATCGCCTGTATAACTGTAACGAGCTGATACATGTGTGATCGCCTGTATAATTCACGAGCTGATACATGTGCGATCGCCTGTATAACTCACGAGCTGATACATGTGCGATCGCCTGTATAACTCACGAGCTGATACATGTGCGATCGCCTGTATAACTCACGAGCTGATACATGTGCGATCGCCTGTATAACTCACGAGCTGATACATGTGCGATCGCCTGTATAACTCACGAGCTGATACATGAGCGATCGCCTGTATAACTCACGAGCTGATACATGTGTGATCGCCTGTATAACTCACGAGCTGATACATGTGCGATCGCCTGTATAACTCACGAGCTGATACATGTGCGATCGCCGGTATAACTCACGAGCTGATACATGTGTGATCGCCTGTATAACTGTAACGAGCTGATACATGTGCGATCGCCTGTATAACCCACGGGCTGATACATGTGCGACCGCCTGTATAACTGTAATGAGCTGATACATGTGTGATCGCCTGTATAACTCACGAGCTGATACATGTGTGATCGCCTGTATAACTGTAACGAGCTGATACATGTGCGATCGCCTGTATAACTCACGAGCTGATACATGTGCGATCGCCTGTATAACTGTAACGAGCTGATACATGTGCGATCGCCTGTATAACTCACGAGTTGATACATGTGCGATCGCCTGTATAACTCACGAGCTGATACATGTGTGATCGCCTGTATAACTCTCGAGCTGATACATGTGTGATCGCCTGTATAACTGTAACGAGCTGATACATGTGTGATCGCCTGTATAACTGTAACGAGCTGATACATGTGCCATCGCCTGTATAACTGTAACGAGCTGATACATGTGCGATCGCCTGTATAACTGTAACGAGCTGATACATGTGCGATCGCCTGTATAACTGTAACGAGCTGATACATGTGCGATCGCCTGCATAACTGTAACGAGCTGATACATGTGCGATCGCCTGTATAACTCACGAGCTGATACATGTGTGATCGCCTGTATAACTCACGAGCTGATACATGTGCGATCGCCTGTATAACTCACGAGCTGATACATGTGCGATCGCCTGTATAACTGTAACGAGCTGATACATGTGCGATCGCCTGTATAACTCACGAGCTGATACATGTGTGATCGCCTGTATAACTCACGAGCTGATACACGTGTGATCGCCTGTATAACTCACGAGCTGATACATGTGCGATCGCCTGTATAACTCACGAGCTGATACATGTGCGATCGCCTGTATAACTCACGAGCTGATACATGTGTGATCGCCTGTATAACTCACGAACTGATACATGTGCGATCGCCAGTATAACTCACGAGCTGATACATGTGCGATCGCCTGTATAACTCACGAGCTGATACATGTGTGATCGCCTGTATAACTCACGAGCTGATACATGTGCGATCGCCTGTATAACTGTAACGAGCTGATACATGTGCGATCGCCTGTATAACTCACGAGCTGATACATGTGCGATCGCCTGTATAACTCACGAGCTGATACATGTGCGATCGCCTGTATAACTGTAACGAGCTGATACATGTGCGATCGCCTGTATAACTCACGAGTTGATACATGTGCGATCGCCTGTATAACTCACGAGCTGATACATGTGTGATCGCCTGTATAACTGTAACGAGCTGATACATGTGTGATCGCCTGTATAACTGTAACGAGCTGATACATGTGCCATCGCCTGTATAACTGTAACGAGCTGATACATGTGCGATCGCCTGTATAACTGTAACGAGCTGATACATGTGCGATCGCCTGTATAACTGTAACGAGCTGATACATGTGCGATCGCCTGTATAACTCACGAGCTGATACATGTGTGATCGCCTGTATAACTCACGAGCTGATACATGTGCGATCGCCTGTATAACTCACGAGCTGATACATGTGCGATCGCCTGTATAACTGTAACGAGCTGATACATGTGCGATCGCCTGTATAACTCACGAGCTGATACATGTGTGATCGCCTGTATAACTCATGAGCTGATACATGTGTGATCGCCTGTATAACTCACGAGCTGATACATGTGCGATCGCCTGCATAACTGTAACGAGCTGATACATGTGTGATCGCCTGTATAACTGTAACACGAGCTGATACATGTGCGATCGCCTGTATAGTGTATAACTCACGAGCTGATACATGTGTGATCGCCTGTATAACTCACGAGCTGATAAATGTGCGATCGCCTGTATAACTCACGAGCTGATACATGTGCGATCGCCTGTATAACTCACGAGCTGATACATGTGCGATCGCCTGTATAACTGTAACGAGCTGATACATGTGTGATCGCCTGTATAACTGTAACGAGCTGATACATGTGCGATCGCCTGTATAACTCACGAGCTGATACATGTGCGATCGCCTGTATAACTCACGAGCTGATACATGTGTGATCGCCTTTATAACTGTAACGAGCTGATACATGTGCGATCGCCTGTATAACTCACGAGCTGATACATGTGCGATCGCCTGTATAACCCACGAGCTGATACATGTGCGATCGCCTGTATAACTGTAACGAGCTGATACATGTGCGATCGCCTGTATAACTCACGAGCTGATACATGTGCGATCGCCTGTATAACTCACGAGCTGATACATGTGTGATCGCCTGTATAACTCACGAGCTGATACACGTGCGATCGCCTGTATAACTCACGAGCTGATACATGTGCGATCGCCTGTATAACTCACGAGCTGATACATGTGCGATCGCCTGTATAACTGTAACGAGCTGATACATGTGCGATCGCCTGTATAACTCACGAGCTGATACATGTGCGATCGCCTCTATAACTCACCAGCTGATACATGTGCGATCGCCTGTATAACTGTAACGAGCTGATACATGTGCGATCGCCTGTATAACTCACGAGCTGATACATGTGCGATCGCCTGTATAACTCACGAGCTGATACATGTGTGATCGCCTGTATAACTCACGAGCTGATACATGTGCGATCGCCTGTATAACTGTAACGAGCTGATACATGTGTGATCGCCTGTATAATTCACGAGCTGATACATGTGCGATCGCCTGTATAACTCACGAGCTGATACATGTGCGATCGATGTATAACTCACGAGCTGATACATGTGCGATCGCCTGTATAACTCACGAGCTGATACATGTGCGATCGCCTGTATAACTCACGAGCTGATACATGTGCGATCGCCTGTATAACTCACGAGCTGATACATGTGCGATCGCCTGTATAACTCACGAGCTGATACATGTGTGATCGCCTGTATAACTCACGAGCTGATACATGTGCGATCGCCTGTATAACTCACGAGCTGATACATGTGCGATCGCCGGTATAACTCACGAGCTGATACATGTGTGATCGCCTGTATAACTGTAACGAGCTGATACATGTGCGATCGCCTGTATAACCCACGGGCTGATACATGTGCGATCGCCTGTATAACTGTAACGAGCTGATACATGTGTGATCGCCTGTATAACTCACGAGCTGATACATGTGTGATCGCCTGTATAACTGTAACGAGCTGATACATGTGCGATCGCCTGTATAACTCACGAGCTGATACATGTGCGATCGCCTGTATAACTGTAACGAGCTGATACATGTGCGATCGCTGTATAACTCACGAGTTGATACATGTGCGATCGCCTGTATAACTCACGAGCTGATACATGTGTGATCGCCTGTATAACTGTAACGAGCTGATACATGTGTGATCGCCTGTATAACTAACGAGCTGATACATGTGCCATCGCCTGTATAACTGTAACGAGCTGATACATGTGCGATCGCCTGTATAACTGTAACGAGCTGATACATGTGCGATCGCCTGTATAACTGTAACGAGCTGATACATGTGCGATCGCCTGCATAACTGTAACGAGCTGATACATGTGCGATCGCCTGTATAACTCACGAGCTGATACATGTGTGATCGCCTGTATAACTCACGAGCTGATACATGTGCGATCGCCTGTATAACTCACGAGCTGATACATGTGCGATCGGCTGTATAACTGTAACGAGCTGATACATGTGCGATCGGCTGTATAACTCACGAGCTGATACATGTGCGATCGCCTGTATAACTCACGAGCTGATACATGTGTGATCGCCTGTATAACTCACGAGCTGATACATGTGCGATCGCCTGTATAACTCACGAGCTGATACATGTGCGATCGCCTGTATAACTCACGAGCTGATACATGTGTGATTGCCTGTATAACTCACGAACTGATACATGTGCGATCGCCTGTATAACTCACGAGCTGATACATGTGCGATCGCCTGTATAACTCACGAGCTGATACATGTGTGATCGCCTGTATAACTCACGAGCTGATACATGTGCGATCGCCTGTATAACTGTAACGAGCTGATACATGTGCGATCGCCTGTATAACTCACGAGCTGATACATGTGCGATCGCCTGTATAACTCACGAGCTGATACATGTGCGATCGCCTGTATAACTCACGAGCTGATACATGTGCGATCGCCTGTATAACTGTAACGAGCTGATACATGTGCGATCGCCTGTATAACTCACGAGTTGATACATGTGCGATCGCCTGTATAACTCACGAGCTGATACATGTGTGATCGCCTGTATAACTGTAACGAGCTGATACATGTGTGATCGCCTGTATAACTGTAACGAGCTGATACATGTGCCATCGCCTGTATAACTGTAACGAGCTGATACATGTGCGATCGCCTGTATAACTGTAACGAGCTGATACATGTGCGATCGCCTGTATAACTGTAACGAGCTGATACATGTGCGATCGCCTGTATAACTGTAACGAGCTGATACATGTGCGATCGCCTGTATAACTCACGAGGTGATACATGTGTGATCGCCTGTATAACTCACGAGCTGATACATGTGCGATCGCCTGTATAACTCACGAGCTGATACATGTGCGATCGCCTGTATAACTGTAACGAGCTGATACATGTGCGATCGCCTGTATAACTCACGAGCTGATACATGTGTGATCGCCTGTATAACTCATGAGCTGATACACGTGTGATCGCCTGTATGACTCACGAGCTGATACATGTGCGATCGCCTGTATAACTCACGAGCTGATACATGTGCGATCGCCTGTATAACTCACGAGCTGATACATGTGTGATCGCCTGTATAACTCACGAACTGATACATGTGCGATCGCCTGTATAACTCACGAGCTGATACATGTGCGATCGCCTGTATAACTCACGAGCTGATACATGTGCGATCGCCTGTATAACTGTAACGAGCTGATACATGTGCGATCGCCTGTATAACTCACGAGCTGATACATGTGCGATCGCCTGTATAACTCACGAGCTGATACATGTGTGATCGCCTGTATAACTGTAACGAGCTGATACATGTGTGATCGCCTGTATAACTGTAACGAGCTGATACATGTGCGATCGTCTGTATAACTGTAACGAGCTGATACATGTGCGATCGCCTGTATAACTGTAACGAGCTGATACATGTGCGATCGCCTGTATAACTGTAACGAGCTGATACATGTGCGATCGCCTGTATAACTGTAACGAGCTGATACATGTGCGATCGCCTGTATAACTCACGAGCTGATACATGTGCGATCGCCTGTATAACTCACGAGCTGATACATGTGTGATCGCCTGTATAACTCACGAGCTGATACATGTGCGACCGCCTGTATAACTCACGAGCTGATACATGTGCGATCGCCTGTATAACTCACGAGCTGATACATGTGCGATCGCCTGTATAGCTGATGATACATGTGCGATCGCCAAAACATTCCTCCTTGTGCACCTTGAGATCATTAACAATCATGTCAATAAGCTGTGTTCTGTTGACACTCACTGTCAGGATAATTTCTTGTGAGGATAACCTCGTGTCTTACTTGATTTTACTTGATGTGAAGACTCTGCTAGCCCCTTTATCTCGGGCTAATCGCGTCGATTCTTTGATGCTGAGTTTATTATACCTATCGAATATCAAGTATACATCTGTTTTCTATGTCAATGTTGCAAGTATATAAGCCGAAATTCATCAAGGAAATTTTGCACTACCTCAAGCGATGGCCATCGTACTGTCCATAATATTGCACAGCCGTCTAGGAAGGTTGCATGGTACGTCAGCTATGATGGCAACACGCAGCGCATTCTTCAGGCTTCCTTCCTATATCCGTTAGACTCAAACATTGAATGTGGATAGGGCGATAGCTCATACGAAAGGATGTCATCAATATCCAAGCTCATCGTACTATTCTTTAACCCCATTACTCTCGCATAAATCACTTCCGTGTCAAAAATGCTTACGTTGCCAATGTTTATATGCCTACTAGTACTAGCTGTTGTAGTTGTTTTCACGTTCCGGATTATTGTCTTGTGGAAACTGGACAGCCAACCTTTTTCGAAAAGTATCATCTGGTCTCGTCCAAGTTCCATGGCCTTATCTACATTGACGGAGGACTTGTCCGGACCCCACATTAGCGATCTCTTGGTTGATGCTGCCCCGGATCAAGTGGGTCAATGCACAGCTCCAGCTTATGTTTTAGTGAATCTCGATCAGCCTTGTCAACCTTTATTCTTGAACTTGATACTTCTTTATGACATGCCTGAGTGCATTCGCCTCCCTTCTCTCGCATACAATCCAAATCGTATATCAGGCAATTGCATGTATTCAAACTGTATTCCCATGTGCGAACACTCTCTGGTTTCAGTGTGATGGCGATTATACCTGAGCGCCCATGACCATACCGCATGGAGGTGGTCTCAATCACCATATCACTCCAAATGCCATTAAAAATGCCACTGTTGTGGTGTATAGTATGCTAACCCTTCATGAATGGCTTCTGAACATCACCCGGTAGTGATTACATTGACCGCAGGTAATATAGTGCATATCTGACATAATGAGTGTATCCAGCTGCGAAGAAAAGAGGAATCATCTCTTCAACGGTGTCTAGATGGAGGGCCACACCGGCATTTTCAGTGCACTTTTCGTTGCTATTGCAAGCTTCTTTGTAACGAAATTTGAATAAGCATTTCGACATATTTGACCTACTTTTGTTCTACATGCATATGCGAACACGTATCATATTGGGTGTCACCATTGAGTCTTTTTTTCGAAAGTGTATATTTTCGTAACATAAAAGTGTAGATTGTATGACGGCCATTTTGTATAATCCTATAAAAGTAAGATGTTAACATTTTTGTGATCTGGTGTGTACATATGCACATAAACCAACGTTCTAACGTGATTTACAACTACTGTTTCTGAATAAAACATGATCACACCCATATGGCCATATGTCGTTTTGGGTAGGTTGTTGCAATCTTGAATATTTAATTTTCCCCAAGGGTTACAAGAGCACATCAACCGGAAAACATTTGCGGAGATACTACTAATGAATTATCCGCCGAGAAAAAAACTTTAACAGAGAATTTTGGGTTAGCGCAAAGTCCGGTACTTGGCTGCTAGACGATATACATGAGGACACATAGGAATCCATTATGGAGTCAAACCATAAGAGTGTAAAAATATGGCAAATCTTTCGCTCGTGCCAATGGAGTGACAAGTGGATCAGCAGGGGAGATAAAGTGTAATATTTGTGAGATCACCTGTAATCTTTGTGAGATCACCTGTAGTATTTGCGAGATCATCTGTAATCTTGGTGAGATCACCTGTAATCTTTGTGAGAACACCTGTAATCTTTGTGAGATCACATGTAATCTTTGTGAGATCACCTTTAATCTTTGTGAGAACGCCTGTAATCTTTGTGAGATCACATGTAATCTTTGTGAGATCAAGTGTAATCTTTGTGAGAACACCTGTAATATTTGTGAGATCAAGTGTAATCTTTGTGAGATCACCTGTAATCTTTGTGAGCTCAATTGTAATGTTTGGGAGATCAAGTGTAATTTTTGTGAGATGACCTGTAATCTTTGTGAGATCAAGTGTAATCTTTGTGAGATCACCTGTAATCTTTGTGAGATAAACTGTAATCTTTGTGAGATCAAGTGTAATCTTTGTGAGATCAAGTGTAATCTTTGTGAGATAAACTAATCTTTGTGAGATAAACTAATCTTTGTGAGATCACATGTAATTTTTGTGAGATCAAGTGTAATCTTTGGGAGATCAAGTGTAATTTTTGTGAGATCACCTGCAATCTTTGTGAGATCACCTGTAATCTTTGTGAGATCACCTGTAATCTTTGTGAGATCAAGTGTAATCTTGGTGAGATCACCTGTAATCTTTGTGAGATCACCTGTAATCTTTGTAAGATCACCTGTAATCTTTGTGAGATCAAGTGTAACCTTTGTGCGATCAAGTGTAATCTTTGCGAGATCAAGTGTAATCTTTGTGAGATCACCTGTAATCTTTGTGAGATCACCTGTAATCTGTGTGAGATCACCTGTAATCTTTGTGAGATCAAGTGTAACTTTTGTGAGATCAAGTGTAATCTTTGCGAGATCAAGTGTAATCTTTGCGAGATCAAGTGTAATCTTTGTGGGATCACCTGTAATATTTGTGAGATCAAGTGTAATCTTTGCGAGATCAAGTAATCTTTGCGAGCTCAAGTGTAATCTTTGCGAGATCAAGTGTAATCTTTGCAACATCAAGTGTAATTTGTGCGAGATCAAGTGTAATCTTTTCGAGATCAAGTGTAATCTTTGTGAGATCAAGTGTAATTTTTGCAATATCAAGTGTAATTTTTATGAGATTTAGTGTAATCGTTGTGAGATCAAGTGTAATCTTTGTGAGATTTAGTGTAATCTTTGTGGGATCAAGTGTAATTTTTGCGAGATCAAGTGTAATTTTTCGAAATCAAGTTTAATCTTTTTGAGATCAAGTGTTCTTTGTGAGATATTAGTGTAATCTTTGTGGGATATTAGTGTAATCTTTGTGAGATTTAGTGTAATCTTTGTGGGATCAAGTGTAATTTTTGTGAGATCAAGTGTAATCTTTGTGAGATCAAGTGTAATCTTTGTGAGATCAAGTGTAATATTTGTGAGAAACTAATCTTTGTGAGATAAACTGTAATCTTTGTGAGATCACATGTAATCTTTGTGAGATCAAGTGTAATCTTTGGGAGATCAAGTGTAATTTTTGTGAGATCACCTGCAATCTTTGTGAGATCAAGTGTAATCTTGGTGAGATCACCTGTAATCATTGTGAGATCACCTGTAATCTTTGTGAGATCACCTGTAATCTTTGTGAGATCAAGTGTAACCTTTGTGCGATCAAGTGTAATCTTTGCGAGATCAAGTGTAATCTTTGTGAGATCACCTGTGATCTTTGTGAGATCACCTGTGATCTTTGTGAGATCACCTGTAATCTTTGTGAGATCAAGTGTAACCTTTGTGAGATCAAGTGTAATCTTTGCGAGATCAAGTGTAATCTTTGTGAGATTTAGTGTAATCTTTGTGGGATCAAGTGTAATTTTTGCGAGATCAAGTGTAATTTTTCGAAATCAAGTTTAATCTTTTTGAGATCAAGTGTAATCTTTGTGAGATATTAGTGTAATCTTTGTGTGATATTAGTGTAATCTTTGTGAGATTTAGTGTAATCTTTGTGGGATCAAGTGTAATTTTTGCGAGATCAAGTTTAATTTTTCGAGATCAAGTGTAATTTTTTTGAGATCAAGTGTAATCTTTGTGAGATATTAGTGTAATCTTTGTGGGATCAAGTGTAATTTTTTGTGAGATCATCTGTAATCTTTGTAAGATTTAGTGTAATCTTTGTGTAGGGATTCGCTCACCAGATTGACCTGACTTATCACACGAGGATAATGATAAACCGTCTTCTTGTGTGATCATACTACCGTGTTATGTCTCCTGTCGTCTTCAATTCATACAAAACATGTCTTTATAATTTATGAAAATGTTTTATTTCGCATTAGACTCTATCGATATCTTACTAAAAATAATATTTATTGTGGTATATAGTACAATCAGATGCAGGTTCTCATTATTTCAGTCAGGGCACAACCTTAGTAGGGTTAGTAGCAATTGGCAGTACTTCACAAACTGCATATTATGCAAGACGGTTAATATGGTCAAACGTAATAAAGCCTCCGTAGATTAAATTCGCATGGTGGTTTGCTATCCAAAATACGCTTATAATAATATTAGCTTTTGAATCTTCTAGTTATCGAAATAAGTCGATTAAATTGTTGTGACACCGATATAAGACAATAATGGCATTACGTCCCGTGTTTGAATAGAAATTTCGATATGTCTGTCGGTAACACATGTGTCTGGCCTGCTTGATTTCTTTTGACATATTCTCGAGAATGTGACGTATATAAGTAATGATAGGAGAACGTGATGTGATACAACCGCATTACGGAGTGATTACAGAGTGTGATGTGGATATGTTGCTATATATTCAGTAATGCCCAAAGTAATTGACAACTTAACCACATCATAATTATGGGTAATTTTTCAGGATTTAGTCGGATATATGGCTTGTTGCCATTCATCGGAAAGCTCTCCTCGAGAGCTTTCCGATGAATGGCAACAAGCCATATTTCTGACTAAATCCTGAAAAATTACCCATTAAGTGGTCAATTACTTTGGGCATTACTGTAGTCCAACATATTCAACGCCTATTCAAATCTGATTTGAGAATGCACCTGTGTGTAAGTTGGAGGTTGTCGGATGAGTACATGGCGTCTTCACACAGTACAATTCACAATTGCTACTGGACAACCCCTGTTAGATGTCGCAGTCATATATTGTGTACACTTCCCGGAATATCAAAATATCCCGAACCCAGGACCGCATTGAGACATTAAGACACTAGCCACGATTGAACATAGTACGGATTGACAGACGCATGCCATATTGTATGTCGCAAGCATATGAACGCATTTGACATTATATCAATATCGCACGCTTGGTATGGAATATATACACAAACATCCATGTGTATGTTACTGTTGCCAGTATATCAGACGACTGCAATGGCGTAAGGATAGCATGATCAGTCAAGTACCCTAAGTGTTATCCTTCCGCGATAGCAGGAGTGTCATACACTATCGGCCAGTAACCACATATGCGGGTTTGTTAACCACACGCTCGACCGACATATTCAAACTAACCATCCAACCGTTGTCTCTACATCCCTGCAATATGGGTATGATCTAAAACTGTTTCTTCAATGAAAGCGCAACATTTCAAGTTCGAAACTCATAAATTTAACAACAAAACCTGGAATTTTAAGCATTTTAGTGACTTTATTTGTATTTTCTTTTTTTTCCAAAACTGCTTAAATTTAATAGACACCAAATACCATCAGCACCAATCATATACCAGGTAGAATCGAGAATACTGTAACCAATTACTGATTATGCCACAACTTCTAGGCTGTATTATTTATTTTATGTATAATCTTTCATCAATAAGTTGTACACTGCGCTACTACATGATCCTACATCAATAAAGGACTTTTATATGCCAGGATGCACTGATCTATGTCGCAATCACATGGGCGCCCCTTCCAGAATATCGACTTATACTAACTCTGGAACGCATTGTGGAATTATGAACTAGCTACGATTGAACACAGCCGTTAACGGATTATCAGACTCAAGCCATATTGGATGTCGCAAGCATATGGACGCACTTGACACTATATCAATATAGGACGCTTGGTATGGAATATATACACAAAACCGCATGCGTGAGTTTCTGTTGTCAGTATATCAGACGGGTGTAAGGGTAGCATGGTCAATCAAATAGCCTACGTGTTATCCCTACGCGGTCGCATGAGATTATGTCGACACTGAATTATCTCGGAATCGAGGCAGATTTTGCAAATCAGTAAAAGCCATATCGGTGATTGGAAGTTAGGAGTTGAATGGGTTTTTAAGGAATATCAACAATCTAAATTTGAACAACGACCTTCTAATAACGGTTTTCGGAAAAATTATAGAACATTCTTTTATACGGAATATAGAAAACACATCAGAAATAGACAAAGTAATCATCATGGCAAACATGTATTATATAGTTACCGGAGTATAAAATATTAGATATGAATCAATGACCCCTGTCCGGAAATGCTTCCATAGATTAATATTGATTATATTTCGCATATTTTCTGGTCTAAAACGGACGGTTTATGGGAGGCCAAATTCACATTTAATAATGAATTACGCTTAATCGCAATCGATTACGCTTAAGCGCAAATACCACATATTATGCTTAAGCACAAATAGGGCATTTACGCTTAAGAGTAATGAATTGCGCTTAAGGGTAATTAATTACGCTTAAGCATAATTGCAACCACTATCTAACCTACCCATAAACTATTGGCATCACCCAGCAACACAAGAGGAGCATGGGGCTAACTCAACAGTGTACAACAATCATCATGTCATTGAACAACAATGATGTTGATGACATTTTGTCTTCAATTAGCCGTGTTATTCGAAATGCAGAGCGAATGTTAATATATAGGGCTGACCAACATGGTTCAAGATCACAAGAAGTTAGAAGCATGGAAAGCGAATTGGAGCAGTGTCTTTCCAATCTTGACCGCATAAAACGTTTTCTTCGAAGTTCAACTTTTGAAGAGTTAACATCATCAATTCAATTGTTTTTGAGTCATTTCCGAGTCGGAAATCAAAGGGAATCATAAGAAGCCGAAAGCAGCACTGAAGGAACCACCTATGCTATTGTAAGAAACAGGAGTATGTTTTAATATCAATAAAATATGTGTCTCTTGAAAACCAAAAAATAATTTCCTTTCGCTTCTTGGGGGGGAAACACCATTTTTACATGTGGGGCGATTTCATTCATTACGCTGGGCTATGTGGGTAAATTACCCTGGGCAAAAGTGAATGGAACGATTTTTGGTGACCCGAGTAATCCAAAAACTGTATCTAGTTAGAACTGCAAACAAAACATAATTTGTTATTGAACAAATTTGACAAAACTCACATTTGGAATGTCGAACAGTCTCAGTTGAGAAACCGAACTTTCGCGCGGAAAGTTTAGTCTCATTATAATACGCTCGCAGTTACCATGGCAGTTGCACTACCTCGGCCGCAGATGCAGCGATAGTAGCCCGGCGTATTTACGCCATACCATTCCATTCAATGAATGGAATCCCCCGACAAACCAGTGACCCCATTGGCCGAGACGTTCTAAAAATAGTAGTTGGGAATTCCCTCTCTATCATGTGCTTACCGTATGTCATGGACTATGCTTCACGAATTTGTGAATGGATGAAAATGTTATCTGAAACTTTCAACAAATATGAATCAATGCATATGAATTGTGAACTGACGAAGAGCATGAATGTGAATGAACTAATATTTTATGAGTAGGAAATGGTAATGACTAAATATATGTGATATATTTAATGATATTTGAATGAGAAGTGTGAAAATTTAAGACAGGTGTCAGGAAATTATCGTCATTTTCACGAACGTAGCAGAACGTACCCTACCCGGAAGTAAAATTACCGAGTTTGAAAAATGCAAAAGTGATTTCAATTGATTACTGTCGAAATCAGGGGGGGGGGGGGGGAGGGGGGGGGGGGTCGCGAATTTTTTTTACATATATAGCGCGAAATTTTGTTCTTCTTTTTGTTTTCCGCCCAATTTTTTGGACCCACCCCCAAATTCTTACAAAAAACATAAAATATAAACCAAATCATAGCCTAGCAAAGAATTGTTCCGTTTCTTATTATTCCAGCATTTTAATAAACCTCTAAAGGGAGATAATTATATTAGTATAAAATGTGGACATGCTGAATGCATGCACTCAAAAACATTGGGCATAATGCCATAAAACATAATAATTATGAGGTAATACGTGTCCTGATATCCTCAATAACTCCATATTCTTTTCTATAACAATAGTATAAGATGTTTTAGAGCCAAGGCCCAATAGTAATACTGTATTAATAGGGGTAGAACAAATTTCATCTCCCCTATTTCTGTGATATATATCTGCACATGGGTATGATGGGACCCAAGGAAAGTCACGCTCACAGCAGCTCAGTCTAAATACATGTATGTATGTCATGTTGGTGTGCAGATTGACATATACCAATAATTAGTGAAGAATTTGTAGTATTATTAACTTATTATCAGAGTATGTAATAATGTTGAATTGAATAAATTAAATATTGTAAAGTTCCTTGCTTGTTCAAGTTGTTGTCAACCATCCTTGTTTTACATCTGTGGGTTCACTAAGAGTCGTTGCACACAATCCTGATTCCTTCCAGGTAATGATGCCACAGGCAATATAGCATCCGAGTAAATTGGGAGGTTTGCCACAAACATAGCAGATTTAATCTGATCCGAGTAATAAAGTCGGATGATCGGCTATTTCCCAGTTCAGGTATGGCAGTCTGTATTTCCATAGTATAGTCTATATACAAGACTATTTCGATGAATAAAAAGTGTTAACTTTACATTCAACTAGGGCCCTGTTATGTGGATTAAGAACAGAAGATGGTAATCATTTCATAATTATGCTTATATGCAAGCATTGTCGACTGATCGTGTCTGAGCATATAATTATGTTATAACACACTGTATAACAGTAAACAAATTTGTCAAAAGTAATTGCAAAATTCATCACAGAATTCATCAATATAAACTCAGCTTTATATTTTGTTCAAACCCTTAAAGGGATACACATGTGTATATATAAGGATTAACTGTCACGTGGACTGTTTTTATGGAGATGTAACCGTGAAGTAAGTGGTCATAACTTGTGTAAAACCCGAAGTTTTACATACAAGTTATGACCACTTACCTCACGGTTACATCTCCATAAAAACAGTCCACATGACAATTAATCCTTATATTTATATACATTTAGCAAAAAAGCCACGTTTGAAAATGTATTTAAATCGAAAAGTGTATCGTGACAAAACAAGCCCAAAATATCCCATAGCACCCTTGGCAAAAGTTAACAGGAACAATTGAAACTCGATGATTTATTAAGTCAATCCTGCGCGAATCCAAATGCGCCCAAAACATTACGCGTTCGTCTTTCCAAACCCAAATGATGTATCGATGTTGTTATGAGCTTGCAGTTATACGCTGTTGCGCATTCACCGAGAAATAATTGCAACTAGCCACGTGGGCGCCGACCAATCAGAATGCTGGATTTAGAGATAATAACACTTAGTGTGTAAATGTATAGCTATAACATACACTTTGACATCCAATTGAAAGGCTATCTTGGATATGCATATTATAAATGTTTGTTCTTGTGTTTTAATGTTTGTTATATGATTTGTTTATATATATAATATATCTTTCATCCGTCGAAATCTGGTACATTAATTTTGACATACATCAGCATACATACACCCCTAAATGGTAGTTAGTACTGGTTAGTATGTTTTAAATAGCCTGGTGGGTCATATGGTTGATATTAACAGATTACATGAGCACAAAAACTGAATGATTTTAAGTGGAGGAAATAAATTGCATTTTTTGTCATTTACACATTTCTTCCGGGTCCAAATGACCCACCCGCCCTATATATGGAATTTTTGTGCGCGCCCCCTGTCGAAATCGGGTAAAATATTAGAACAAGGCTAATAATAATATATTATAAAGTACTGACCTATATGTATAACTTCATCATTGCGCTTAAGCGCAATCATTGCGCGTAGGTGCAATTAATTTAGGGGTGTACTTAAGCGCAATTCATGGTTATATGTAGCCATTTTGACAAAATAATTTAGGCTAGCTCTCTACCCATCCAAACCAATGGAAAGAGTAGGTGATATGTCAATAGGTGAAGGTAGCAACCTCACTTCCACAGTTTCATTTCCAGTGCCTATCTAGACACATGTTAAATCACAATGTTTATTCTATTGTAAACTCACTTTATACCAGGATTATTTCCCTTTTCCCACTATATTATTTTCCCCTATATTATTTCCTTTTTCCCACTATATATTTCCCTTTTCGCACTATATATTTACTTTCTAAGTATTTGTATACTCCATTTGTTCATATTTATTTGCATCTTCCTGAAATAGTTGTTTTGTTTTATGTCACCTAATTTTGCTGGTCAAAAAGGTGGCAGAAAACAGAGGCGAGACAAACTGTTTACTATTTTTTTTAGATTGTATGGGCACTGATTTAAGTAATGGCTAAGAAATTTGGGCTCTTCTTGCTCCCCCAATGAAGCCCAAACCTTGCAGACATTTTATTTCAAAGCCCGAACTTAACAAATTTGGCAAAAAAAGAAGAAGAAGGGAATTGAATTTTCCCAATGGAGAACTCTTTCAACGTGATAGATTTATATATATTTATTTGCCGAAATATATTGGGGGGAGTAACTACTAGCTCCCCAATATACACATGTTTATAAATTATTACAAAATCTCAATTACTATTATTTTCAGTTAATTGGTTTACAGTAAATAGTATCAAGATTTCAAAGTATGAGAATACAAATATGGAAGAGAATTGGAAAAGTATAACATGTACATGTACATACCGTTCAATTTATATTAAAAGTATAACATGTACATGTACATACCGTTCAATTTATATTAAAAGTATAACATGTACATGTACATACCGTTCAATTTATATTAAAAGTATAACATGTACATGTACATACCGTTCAATTTATATTAAAAGTATAACATGTACATGTACATACCGTTCAATTTATATTAAAAGTATAACATGTACATACCGTTCAATTTATATTAAAAGTATAACATGTACATGTACATACCGTTCAATTTATATTAAATTTTTGGCTAAACAGCCCCCTGTAGTATGTATTAGGAGAAATAATTGGAATATAATCCTAAATTTTATGGGAAATATGGGGTGGGCGGATAAAAATAAAGTTATCGATACGCCGAACTCCAATGTTCGACCGGTCGGCAGTAAAAGTAAATTCAATATGAAACAAGAAAACCAGCGAAAACAAAACAAAATCACATTTAATGTTCTAAGTTAAGTTATTTCCTCCTGTATCTGTATCGGTGTGCGCGCATGATCAGTTCGGATGTGAGCGCACACTCCATATAAAGAATCTTTGTGAAAATGAACCCTCTCAAATTAGTCTCAATACTTTAAAATATAGAATTAACCTAAAAATAACAAAAACCTTCGGAATAGAGAACCTTCGGAATAGCGGACCTTCGGGATAGCAAACCTTCATAATAGAAGCATGTCCCCACAATTACACCGGTGACGTAAACACATGTGCCAATCTTAGTTGTACTCTCGTAATTATCGGTACGATGAAACGGTGACGGAATCTGACGAGGTTTGCCGAATGTACAATCACCCAGTGAATTATCGATCGACCATGCGATACAAAAAAACCAAAAGCTATAAACACCACACTACGGTGGCGTAATAACCGCGTCTGCATGTCGACCCATGGTAAGAAGAGAACAACTCATTGCCTGTTATTAAACAAGAAAACTAAGATGCATGCATCAGGTCACCCATGAACTATTTAGCAATAGAATAATTCAGTTCGGTTGCGGTTTCACAACGTTACAACTGACATACGATTACACAAGACACACCTTGAATGTGGAACTGTGTAAGAGTGAATATTAATGTTCTAAATCCCATGTTTCACCTTTAGTTGTGATTGGGGGGGGGGGGGGTGTCGTACTTTATTAACACGCAAGTAGTGTAATTAAGTACGGGTAATTAGAAGTAACAAATCGTTTAGTTTCTATCGTATCGACTGAAAGGGGGTGAGCAGATTATTGGTGATGAATGTTCTCGTTAGCTGTCAATATAATATGCATATTTGCCCCGTTACGTTTATACACTGTAGCATTGGCGGGCCAGAGTGTGTTGACATGTTAATTGTTTGGTTCATTAATAACAGATCAGCGGGGATTTGTCGTGAAAACGTACACGTATACGTGGAAATATGCTACGGTTACGGTTAAATTAATGGTTCTTCTATTACACCACCGTGTATACTCGGTTTAAATAGGTATATTATATAGGGACGTGTGCTCAATTTTGGTGTGGACCGATGATCGAAAAAACTAAATCGGAGGTAAATGTCGCAGGCCGGAGGACCATTTTTTCAATAATTTTTAAAGAAATTGAGCAGTTGCAACAGAAGCAGCAAAAAAGGGTGTACAATTGGCAAATGATGAGGGGCGGTGTGACGTGTAACTAGGATTGAAATTAGATATGCAATTTGGAGATTATTGGATGAGGGATGTTATATTAATTATATTAAAGGGACGAGAGGGTTTAGTT
This sequence comes from Siphonodentalium dalli, assembly GCA_032622095.1. Taxonomy (NCBI): domain Eukaryota; kingdom Metazoa; phylum Mollusca; class Scaphopoda; order Gadilida; family Siphonodentaliidae; genus Siphonodentalium; species Siphonodentalium dalli. The sequence continues at coordinate 54,645,648 of CP136063.1, forward strand.
GTCGAAAATATTTGTTCCAAACACCGTAAACAGATCAATATTAAAACGCATACATTTTGGTTCAAATATACGATCACTATCCCTTAAAGGAATACGGTCCTGAAAAAAACAATATTATTTTCTTTCAATATACCGATAATATATATATAAAATGTCCATTGGGCGCATATAATCTAATATTCGGCCGCCAATCGTTATTTTTATAACGATTCAAAAAAATTCCGAAGTTAGCCGAAGATTTTGTTGTAGACGAAGTCACGTGATCATCAGCCCGATCACGTGATTGTCACATGTAAACAGAAGCATAGCACGTGATCGATCACGTGGTAACTCATTGACAACGCATAGATACGCGACGGCGGTATTTTAAGTTTGCATGCAGTCGATCGCGGCCTTTGACGATTGTCGCGTTATCACACTGCGAATGCAAAACTTCGCCGAAACATCGCCTTTCTCGTAATTAAATGTCGATCTTTATCGTGTTATTATTACTATTATTATATGTATCGCGATGTGTTGTTACTATAAAGCCATGCCCGTATATTATTCAGTTTTGCGCGCATTTATCTATATAAACGGGTGCTCGTGTTTATATATATTTTTTCGTTACCGGAATAGTCCAAGTTATATTATATATGCATATCAAGATTGCATATATACGCGAAGACTTGCACAGTTATTAGGCAATTATCATCTCGTAAACATTCCAATTTCCAGATGCCATTAGTCGTGTGTCAATAAAGAGCGTTTCGTTTTAATTATCGTAACGCGGTAAAACAACACACAATTGGTTTATTGCTGTCGGATTTAATCAATTATAATCAAGTCATTCATTACCAATATGATATGTTCATTTTTCCTTGGTTATGAATCATGTAATTATTTGGGCAATATGGTGTTTGAGCATATTTCAACCAATTTTGGAAGTTTAAATGAATATTTTCTTCACACTCAAAGTCAATTGACAAATTTCAGGATTGTAACCTGCTTCGTTGGGACCAAATATTTGTTGTGCACACTGAAGGAACGTCTACCATCACTCGATAGGCCAGATTATGCCCTGACCATGCTATAAAGTATTAAACTAGCTTGAAATTGGCAAAACTATGAATTTTTTTGGTTGAACAAATTTACATGGGAATCTCCATAGAAAACGGTTATATTTCGATAAAAACGAAAGTAATGCGAAATGAAAGTCGGCCCTGGCCAGAATTGTGCAGAATAACATATGAGTCAAGTTATATGCGAATATTTGACCTCATTCGATTAAATAGTCTCGTATTTAAGGAATCAATGCCAATGGCGCTCGGACATGTGGACATTTTTTCCGTCGCACTCGCAGACTGTAAGGCGGAATTGTGAAATGTAAACACGCATTACCTTTTGTGAGAATAACACAAGCGCAGACTTTATCAAAGTAATGCAATACGCAACAACAAATAGGATAAAACGGATATAAACACGGTATAAGTGAGAATAAACGTGGAAACAGTTGACAACATTTGTTCGGTTATTCGGCAAAACCGAAGGTATAGATTTATGGTCACTAACAAGAAATTCAATTAATTGAGGAAAAACACCCACTGTCCTAAGTGGTATTGATAAGCTGTTGGGGGGGGGGGGGGAGAGATATTAATTGTGTTAAAGTGCAATGGGAAGTAATTGCGGTTAAGGGTAATAAGAAATGTCTTATTGCATTCTCATTGGGCTTAATCATAATTAGAGATTCCTTAAGTTATTGCGGTTAATCGAAATTGTCTATTAAATGTCAATTTTGATTCCCATAGAGATCATCAATGATGTCTATGCGCAGGGTCGACGTGCCAATCTTCTCTATTTGGATTCCAATTGTTGGCTCATTAAATATGCACATATGCTTAAGATACAGTCGTGCACGAAGCGAGCTCCCGTAAGTCGGGTTTTGGATCCCATGCAGTTAATGAAAATATCATTGAAATAATCAGTTTCCCCCAATAAACAACCATATATTCAATATACATGTTTTGGAGCAGAATTAGGCAGTCCATATTGGACGCCATCATGGAATTTATTTTTTTTGGTTTAATTTTCACACATATTTATTAGTTATGTGGATGGAGTTCTCATTAAACCTCACATCCTTATATTGGTTACAGTAATGCCCAAAGTAATTGACCACTTAACCACATCAGAATTATTGGTAATTTTTCAGCATTTAAAATCCTGACAAATTACCCATTATTCAGCTGTGGTCAATTACTTTGTACATTACTGTATGAGGATTGAGTTATCATTACACCTCAAATCCTTATATTGGTTACAGTAATGCCCAAAGTAATTGACCACTTAACCACAGCAGAATTATGGGTATTTTTTCAGCATTTAAAATCCTGACAAATTACCAATAATTATGCTGTGGTTAAGTGGTCGATTACTTTGGACATTACTGTATGAGGATTGAGTTATTATTACACCTCAAATCCTTATATTGGTTACAGTAATAATGCCCAAAGTAATTGACCACTTAACCACAGCAGAATTATGGGTAATTTTTCAGGATTTAAAATCATGAAAAAATACCCATTATTTTGCTGTGGTTAAGTGATCAATTACTTTGGACATTACTGTATGTAGATGGAGTTAAACCTCACATCAGTGTGTTGGGGATTTGGACCTTGACTTGGGACCTTTTGTTTTTAACGCGACAAATGCGCGTACACCTTATACACAAATTTCTTATGTAACCAGAGTTTTTCTTGGATAAGATGAGTTTGAAGCCTGCTTACATTTCAAAATGTTGTCAGTTTTATATTGTCTGCAGCGGAACTCAACGCGTTGAAGCAAAAGTTAGAAAAGATAAAATGTGTACGTAATGAGACTATAATACAACTGAAAAAATAAACTGAGGGAGGGGTGGGCGATACAGGGAACTAAGGGTTGAACCGATATAAATTTGTAGAGCGATAACGACCGATGTTGACATAATATGCATCTGAACTCTACTGTTGCAACATGGCTATAAAATAGGGGGGTGTCAGAATCTTAGTCATCTCTATATAGTGCCAGAATAGTCATCTATAAGATGTTGGGTTGGTTATATGGACTCGGAGAAAAAGTGGTTTGTACCGATGAACTGACATAAATTAGTGGAGCGATGTTGCATCGCGACTGTACTAAAGCAGCAATGATGTAAAATGGGGGGGGGGGGGAGTCTGAAATTATCTATCTCTATAGATGGCACCAGGATTATATAGATAGGAATAGCAATTGATATACGTATACAGTATACTATAGTAATACCATAGACATATAAATACAAATATCACGTGATAAAATATTACGTTACGTGAATATACCGATGAAAGAAATAAATAAATTGGACCGGGATTAGAGGTTGGGTTGGTTATATGTGGATAATTGGATATGGAATTCATACCGATGAAACGATACAAATTAGTGGAGCGATAATGACCAATGTTGACACTTACCGCTATACTTAAAGTAATTGACCACCAGCAACGTGGTGTCACCCCATTAATACTGCGGTACTATGCCGCGGTATCCTCCAATACCGCGGTACTGATACCGCTTGTTAACGTATGTGGGAGTAAATACCTCCCCTCAAAGTGTTCCATGAAAATCACTGCGGTATTCAAAAAAATTAATGCGGTGCCCGCTAAAAGACCGCGGTATCATCGCCCAATACCGTAATTCCACTGCCATGACCGCCTCGATACAGCTACCGTTTATTACCGGTATCACCGTGGTCATGACGGGGTATCACCCCGTTTTTCTGGTCAATTACTTTGAGAATAGTGGTAGTCAGGCTACGCGCGGGAGAAAATAGGGGTTGATACGATAGACCAAAATAAATTTGTCAGGTGATAATGACCAATGTTGACCTATAAAGTAACGCGACTATACTGTCGCATAATTATCAGGTGTAACCGGTCAAATATGAACTCTAGTGACCAATATAGAACAGGTCAGAAAACATTCGCAGGGCCCTAAAAGGCTAATTGGCCTAAAATTTATTTAACTCTCCATTTGCCATTATTGGCATTAAAATTGATTTATGTCGATAAAACTGTCATTTTTCAAAATTTTAAGCTGAGACTTGGAGTGTGTTGGTGGGATAGCTACATATTCGTAAAATGACAGAGTACAGCACGCAATTATGTTTTAGATCATAGATGGAAGAAATGAATTTTTTTCAATGATAAAATTTAACATGAAATTTACCATTAACATAGATTTATGTCGATAAAACTGTCATTTTTCAAACTTTTAGGCTGAGACTTGGTGTATGTGCGTGTGATACATATATGTTCCTAAAATGACCGAGTCCAGCGCGTAATTATGTTTTAGATGGAAGAAATTGAATTTGACATTTTCACAAAAACACGCCAATTCCGAATCCAGATGACCTACTTGCAGACGAGCGCTCGTTAATATTCATGCCAAGAAATACAGGCGTCAAACTCATCTTTTTGGAAGGTTAATCCGATATACACATATTGAAATAATCCTTCCAGAACACCTTCCAAGATATAGAAGAATATTTTAATAGATTAGGACGCCAAAACAGTCGTAATGAAAGAATTAAAATGCACATCGCCTCCGCGGATTAGACCATTGTATCTGTTTTGCGCATGCGCAAGTCACTTTCCATATATGGGATTTGTGTTAACATGATCACCGATCAATCCATTAACTAACAAATTACCACGCAATTATCTTAGCATAAAAATATATTGTAATTTATGCAACTACGACCCTGGTAACCCTGATAACTAATAAAATATACCGGCCAATTCATTTTAAGATCGTTATTTCACTTTGCTTTAAGCATAAATACACTCTTAAACGCACATAAACGACCCATTGGCGTTAAAATTAAATATACTCGGTATTTATTATATTAGTTTTTTATTGCTCAGTATAGAGTTAGACCCTTGACACCTGTCAATATATATGGGCTGAATTCATATGATGCGGTATTATTCCTCGAAATAAACAACAAAGCAGTCGTTACTTCGAAATGTCGTTTGGGCTAACATTTACACAAATCCTTCGCGTGTTCTCCTCAATTGGCACGCATGTTCTCAGTCGACACACAGGTTATGCCAGAAAGTGGTGTGAAATAAACACCCAAGGGTTTGGGTGAAATGACAGGCTATTGTGCGGCATGCGTGAAGTGGCGCGTGAACGAAGAATAAATTAGGCCATATGGATTATTTATTGGGATACGAAGACATATATATAGGCGAAAGCATGTTAAACTGCCAAAATCAAGCATAATTACTTTATTTGTAGAACAAATTAACGCAATCTAATATTGTAGCTATTACACACCAGACAGTCCACGGACTATTGATCAATTGATCCAATGAATAATTAGGAAACAAAATGTTCTTAGAGTGAGGCAAATATAGATGATTAATAGTTACTCCGAGAAAATTAACTCTTTTAATATGTTTTACAAACATAATAAAAGTAACCTTTTTTTTTGCTTTCACATATGCTTGTAGTTATCTCCCCCTCTGTACACATAAATATCTAAACAATCACATGTACTTTTCCAAAAACCTTTGAGGTTGCTAGTGAAGGGTGAGTTATGGATAAACCTATTTTTTCACCAGGGGTGTTTAGGTACATATAACCATGAATTGCGCTTAAGCTCATAAGCTCAATTCAATATTAAATGTGAATTTGGCCTCCCATAACCAGGGGGGGGGGGGCCGGAAAAAAACTGCAGACACAGGGTGGAAAAAACTGTTTTCATCGGTTTGGGTACCCCCCCCCCCCCAAAACAGCAAAAAACTGCAGTTTTTTTCCACTGACCATTGCCCCCCCCCCAGAAAAATCAAATCTACCCCAGCCGGACAACAACTCGGTTTGACCGGAAACCGAAAAAAACACCGGAGCATACAATTCACGAGAAGGTGCTTGGTAACTTAGTTTAGATTATTATGACTAAAATTGTCATTGTCTACCAGTAGAACGCAGATTTGTACCTCGTGATGTCATGACATGTACAAACATGTATATTGGTGATCGCAACGCTTTGTATGCACTTTAGAAAATGACAACTAGTCATTACCTCGACTTTGAAAAAGATGCAAATGAGATGAGTGAGATACCAGCATATAACTGTTTTCTGATACCATTGGAGGAGAAATTGTTTAATACATGGGATAGTTCTGCAGTAAAAAATTGCCAGATAAGCGATCGCAGGGTAGAATTCTGCATTCGACTGGTAGACACTGACATAGTCGGCATTATTAAGAGGGTTAATGGGTTCAATATCACATGTGAACCAAGACAGTGGTTATCCAAAATTGTTTTAGGTGGATTGTACTACTCATGTATGTGGAGAGATAGCCATTCTAGATATTAGGCATTAATCAACATAAAACACAGGTATACATAGGGACCTGAAATAGAAAAAACCCAATGTCAAATATCAGTCATATAACAGTTCTTGAATAAGGAAATCTCATCTCATTCTCCCCTCCTAGGAATAAAACTGTCACAATCACGAAACGTATGGTTCTAGGTTAGATCTGAGCTCAATAACCGTAACAGTCAGGAACTCTGGATTCGCGAGTGGAGCGTCTTAGCCAAGGATCATTTTCTGATGGAGTTGCACTCGTATCAGCCTCAGGGTGATGATCGACATCCTGAACCTCTACATCGTTGTTAAGGGTGTCATTTCCAACATTACTGTTTCTATCGTCCTCCAACACACTTTCTGGGAGTGGTGCTAAATCGCGTACAGAAACTGTCGACTCGCGTCCATCTGGATACTCTACATGGGCATACATCGGGTTACAGTCAGTGAGCTTAACCCTACCGACAAGAGGATCATTCTTGTTTGATCTGACAAATCTGCACAATAGCACTGTTCCGGGCGTCATCAGCCACGATGGCAGAGATGTTCCATGAGAAGATCGCCTTTGGAAGCCAAAGAAGCGTTCGTGCGGAGTTACGTTTGTAGCAGTTGACAGTAGAGATCTTATTGAGTGTAAAGCGTCAGGAAGCACAGATTCCCACTGAGAGTCAGATAGGTGTTGAGTTCGTAGTCCGAGTCGGATAAATAATGCCGTTGTATCTCTCTACCTGTCCGTTACCAATCGGATGATAGGGTGTTGATTTGCTGGAAGCTATTCCTCTCATGGAAAGGTATTCCTTAATTTCTTTCGACATGAAGGAAGCACCGCGATCAGAATGAATGTAACTGGCCATGCCAAACATAGAGAATAACTGATCCAAACATTTGATTACTGTTGAAGTAAGCATGTTCGGACACGGAAATGCGAAAGGGAATCGCGAATATTCGTCCACCACAGTTAGAATATAGACATTCTTCGAGCATGAGGGCAGTGGTCCTTTGAAGTCAAGACTTAGACTCTCCATAGGCTGAGTAGCTTTTATCAGATTCCCCATTTGTGGTTTGAAGAATTGAGGTTTGAGTTCCGCACATACCACACATGAGGAGCAGGCTTTCTTTACATCCTCGGTGGAGAAAGGAAGATTTTTAGAGCGAACAAAATGAAGTAGTCTGGTGACTCCTGGATGACAAAGAGCATTGTGAATATCGGCAAGAGTCGATGTTTGTGAAGCAGCACAGAAGGCTCTTGTGAGAGTGTCCGGAGCGACGTTTTCCTTACCGGGCCGATATTTCAGTGTGTAAGAGAATGAGGCAAGTTCAAGTCTCCAGTCCATTATTTTGTTACTCTTAATTTTCGTACGCTTCCTGTTATCCAGCATGAAAGCAACAGATTGTTGATCCGTAATTAACGTGAAATGTCTGCCAGCCAAGAAATGTCGCCATTTTCGCACCGCTTCGATGATCGCAGTGGCCTCTTTCTCTACAACAGGGTAATGCAGTTCACTACCATGCAGTGTGCGTGACATGAACGCTACAGGTCGTCCACCTTGATTGAGGGTTGCAGAAACGGCAACACCAGACGCATCGCATTCTACAACGAAAGATTGTGTTTCATCAATAGCATTTAGAGTAGCATTCTCCAGTTCTTTTTTCAGCTCTTCGAATATAATGATACAGTCATTATCAAGAGGGAATTCACAAGTGCTGGAAAGTGGTTGAATTCTGTCCGAAAAGTTTGGAATCCATTTTGCATAGTACGCAAACATGCCTATTGCCCTGCGCAGAGATGCCATATTTGTCGGCGGAGGAAACTCTCGAAGAGGCCGGAGTCGTTCAACATCAGGTTTGATAATGCCACTACCAACACAGTAGCCGAGAATGTTAATAGATGACACAGATTCAACTGATTTTGACTCGTTCATGATCAGATTGTATTTACAGATAGCGTCCAAGAATCGCTTGACATTTTCATCATGTTCCTGTTGGTCTCGACCAGCAACTGTAATGTTGTCAAGATAGGGAAATGTATCCTTCAGATTCTCCTGATCCACCATTTTATCCATTTCTCTCTGAAACACAGCAACACCATTCGTCACACCGAACGGAATACGAAGAAACTGGTGGAGATTTCCGTTTGCTTCAAATGCTGTATATATTCTATCAGAATTTTTGATTGGAATTTGATGGTAGGCATTTTTCAAGTCATAAGTGGAGAAAACTTTATAGCCTGCGAGAGTATTCACCATAGCGTCTATCCGCGGGAGAGGATATGCGTCCAGTTCTGTATAGATATTAATAGTTTGAGAGTAATCTATACACAGTCTCTTCTTGTGCCGCTGTAGAGGGTCCTTTGAAACTACAACTTGAGCACGCCACGGAGAGTTGCTAGGTTCTATGATGCCTTCGGATAGGTAGTGAGTGACTTGTTGTTGAATGAACACTTCATCATCCTTCGAAAATCGCCTCGACTTCGTAGCGATCGGCTTAATGTCAGGTTTCAAATTTTCAAAGAGAGAAGGCTTATCAACCGCAGCCTCTGCAAAAGCACAAAGTGAGGCCGGATTCGATATTTTCAGTTCAGGTTTGTTACCACCAAACTCTATTGTCAGTCTTGAGTGTTGTTTTTGGAAGTCTTGTCCCAGAATGATATCACTGCACAAGTCTTTCATCACATTCAGATGCATTGATTTGTAAACATCTGAGCCTATGTGAATGTCAACATAACATGTGCCACTAACGCTGGTTTTCATGGTGGTCTGAGCCATCGAAATGTCCTGTTTACATGACGTGATTTGTAGTTTCAGGACATTCGCCGTCTGCTCACTAATAAAGCTGTCAGTACTGCCAGAGTCGATCAGTGCTGACACAAACTTTGTCCACATACTATAACGTCAATCGATGACTTTGCTAGACTCTGAGGACATGAAGTTGTTATCGAACAGAGCGTTGGAGTGAACATCGCAGCTGCCGTCTTCGATTGAAAGCCCTTAGATAAGCAAACTTTCGAATAGTGTCCCTTCTTTGTACATTTGTTGCACACAGCGTCTCGAGCGGGACAAAATTTACGAGCATGTAACTGTCCTCCACAGAAGAAACACTTTCGCATTGATGATGCAGCAGCGGACATAGCAAGTTCATTTTGATCAGATGCATTATCACCATGATCATTTGGTGAGCACGGTAACATTTCAGCAGCAGCCGAGAAAGTGTTGGACACAGATGTATATGATTCAGAGTTCTTCTGGGCTAAATCTAGAGCTCTGGCCTGGTCGAATGCTGAAGTGAGATCCAGAGTCTTATTTTCCAATAGCCTCTGCCGAATCAATGGTGATAGTATGCCATTGATGAATGAGTCACGGACAAGCTCCTCCCTGTATTGTTCGGCAGACACTGCCTTTAAGTTACAGTCTTTGCTTAGCTTCTTCAGCTCTTGCAGATATTCTGACAGGGATTCTCCAGACTGTTGTCGTCTTGTCGCAAGTAAATGTCTCGCAAATATCTCATTTTGAGTTCTAACATAAATCTGCGTCAGAGTTTGGATCGAGTCAGCAAAGTTAGGACAGTCCTCGATGTACTCAAAAACGTTATGAGACACGTAGTTCACCAGGGTTCGAAACTTATCAGGAGCTTTGTCGCCGCATTCTGTGATGAAGTTGTTGAAGGTATGTAACCAATGCTTCCATTCCCTTGCGGCTGTAGGAGAGTTCGGATCCAGATCCAATCGAGGCGGTTTCAGCAGAGCGTCCATGATAACGATCGTGGTTGTCGATTTGATTTATGTTGATTAAATTGTGGAGAGATAGACCTTCTAGATATTAGGCTTTAATCAACATAACACACAGGTATACATAGGGACCTGAAATAGAAGAAACCCAATGTCAAATATCAGTCATATAACAGTTCTTGAATAAGGAAATCTCATCTCAATGTATATATGATTTGGATATTAAGGTTAATCCATATTCTATAAAATGAGAGAAAATTGAAGTTGTGAGCTGTTGTGAGTCTGAAAATACATATTTGGAAAAAAATTACAGGCAATTTTTTTCCGACAACCCCCCCCCTAAATAAATAAGCAAAAATTTTACGTGTAAATTTTTGACGCCTAGGTACCCCCCCACCCCCCCGGTACGTTGTGTCCCGCAGTTTTTTTCCGGCCCCCTGCCATAACGGTTGTTTAGCTAACCAACAACATAACATTTCTGGTCTCTGTTAACAGTATCCACTATTGTTCGTTAGCCAAACAACCACACCTTTTTAGACCAGAAACTATTCGAAATAAAATTAATATCAAACGATAGGAGCATTTCCGGACAGGAGTCTTCGATTCAGATCTAATATTTTATATCCTAGTAACTATATAATACATGTGTACAAAGAGATAACCCACCTTTAAGCTATGACATGCTGCATATGGGACGGTGGGGTAAAAAAAATTCCTTTAAGATTGGGGGGGGGGGTCTGCAATTTTTTCCGAACACAAGTCGGGGTGGTGGGGGTTCAGCAGCCCGGCTTACTCAATTTCCTGGAGTCATTTAATGGGACAAAAGGTTTTAAGAATGCTTCTATTATGTAATATTGTAATATGTATGCACTTAACTCTTTGTATGGGGTTTCAGATCATTATCAGTTAATAATGAGGGATGGCACCAATGGGTAATAAAAAAGGTCAGCTTGCTAAACGTTTTCATCAAGGATCTATCACTGCACAATGACATGGAAAGTTCTATTAAAAATCATTTAATCAACCTGATATAAATGAAAAATATAACGCAATAACAGATTATTCAAATAAATGTAAACTCTTCCAAACAAAATTAGACTATTAAAAAAACCATAATAAAATAACAAAGGTGTTAAAACAAACTTTGACCGATTTCAACAATATTCGGTATATGGGTCTAGGATCACCTCTAGATGGGAGCTGTCAAATTGGAACGATTTCCGATGAAAAAATGGCCGCTGGCAGCCATCTTGGATTTTACTCTTTGCATCACTAAATATTTTAACACACCATACAGAGCTCATCCCTCATCTGATTATCACCAAACTTCGTATGGATCCTCAGTGTGACCTATCGATAGATGCCTATCATTTATTTCCGAATTCTGTAAAAAAAATATGACTGACAGCGTCCATCTTGAATTTTACTCTTTATATGACTAAATCCTTTAGCACACCTTACATGTCACATTTCTCATCCAATCGTCACAAATCTTCATATGGATCTTCGAGGAGACCATAGATGGGAGCCTCCATCTTGGCTTTCAAATGTCAATCAATCAGCACCCCCTACTGCACACATTTATTTGAGAATTGTTTTGAAACTTTACAGTCTTGTTGGTAAATAAAAAGTAGGAATGCTTCTATAATCATGATACGGAACATAGATCGGATAAGATACAAAACTAAGTAAAATAGTCATTTGAAGCAGTTTGGAGGGGGTCGGTCCCTATCTCAGAATCGGAAAAAATAAAAATTAGGGGGTGGTGGGTACCCAAATGGCGGGGGGAGGGGGAAATTTGCGCCTAGTGTCCGGAATTGTTTTCCTGACCCCCTGTTAATATTAAATCATTTGTTTGACTATTTTCAAAGTTATTGAATATCCAAAAAGTTGATAAGTGCCTGATGTAAATGTATCGACCACGGGGTCTCAAGTGATCTGTTCCCATTCACGTGTAAAATACAATTGAATTGCGAAATGGTATCAATCAACAACTTGTTATACCTCCGCAACGATGTTGTGGGGGGGGGTGCTATACTGTAATCCGCTTGTCCGTCCGTCCGTCCGTCTCCACGAGTTTGTCCGGAGTTTTTCTCAGTCGTTTTTCATTTTGCCGTGAAACTTGGCACAGACATCAACCAACCATGCACACAACCGTGTATATATGTTATATATATCATGTTACACATATGTGTCTGAGAATAAACTATTACAACAACAACAACAACAACAGCCTGTGCATCTGCGATTATGACGCCTGTCGGACTTCTTTTGGTGGAGTTGTCCCCATTTTTCAACTTAGAAAATTTTCGCAACATGTATAATTTTGTCTGAGCTTTTATTCCTACATTTTTAGGTAAATATTTTTCAAACTTGGCACATATATTTAGTACCATGGGAACTTGTTGTACCTGCGATTATAACGTCGGTGGAGATATCCACCTTTTTCAACTTAAAACATTTTCGCGACGTGCACAATTTTGTCGGAGCTTTTATTCCTACATTTTTCAGTCAGTAGGTTTAGGATTAGGGTTAGGGGTTACTGTTGTGCACATGCAATCTGTTATTTTTATTATTTTAACTTAATGTTTACTGACATGTGAAACATCTTAGTATTTTTAAAACACGGGGGAGGGGAGATCCTTAGTCACATTGAGTCTAAGTCACACCTTTAGTTGTAGCTATTGAAGCAAGTTCTGCCAAAACAAAGTTTGAACTAAATTCAATACATTATTTATATAGTGGTTTTTCATTTACTGATCATTTCAGTCCAACTTTTTGATCGGAAGTACAAACAATTAGCAGTTTCTATATTATACATGTATTATTTGTTTATCACACCTGACAACTAACATCTTATATTTGTTTGTGTGTTATACTCAAAATGTTCTTCAACGAGTTTCTTTCTTTTGTTTCAGAGATCTACTTACTGAATGTGTGCAGTTATCATCCATCATGTGTATGAAATACTTCAATAAATGATTAATACCAGCGTCTTGGATGTGTGTTACGAAGACTTTCGAGGAAAATTTGGCTGATATGTCTGATAATAGAAGTAGCTTTTCCATGAGGAAAGACAAACAACACGGGAATGAGATGACAGAAGCATCTGACACTAACATACCTCATAAGAGCACGGTAAGCATCGGGCCACATTGGTGTGATACATGCCTTAAGACATTTGCATCAGACAGTAGTCTGAAAACACACATGAGGATTCATACAGGAGACAGACCGTATCAGTGTGATATATGTCTTAAGAAATTGTCATCGGCTGGTAGTCTGAAAACACATATGGGAATCCACACAGGAGACAGACCGTATCAGTGTGATATATGTCTTAAGAAATTGTCATCGGCTTGTGGTCTGAAGTATCACATGGGGATCCATACAGGAGATAGACTGTATCAGTGCGATATATGTCTTAAGAAATGTGTATCAGCTAGTAGTCTGAAAACACATATGGGGATCCATACAGGAGACATACCGTATCAGTGTGATATATGTCTTAAGAAATTGTCATCGGCTGGTAGTCTGAAGTACCACATGAGGATCCATACAGGAGATAGGCCGTATCAGTGTGATATATGTCTTAAGAAATTTACATCGGCTGGTAGTCTGAAGTACCACATGAGGATCCATACAGGAGATAAACCGTATCAGTGTGATATATGTCTTAAGAAATTTACATCGGCTGGTAGTCTGAAGTACCACATGAGGATCCATACGGGAGATAAACCGTATCAGTGTGATATATGCCTTAAGACATTTGCATCAGACAGTAGTCTGAAAACACACATGAGGATTCATACAGGAGACAGGCCGTATCAGTGTGATATATGTCTTCAGAAATTCGCATCGGCTGGTGGTCTGAAAACACATATGAGGATCCATACAGGAGACAGCCCGTATCAGTGTGATATATGTCTTAAGAAATTGTCATCGGCTGGTAGTCTGAAGTACCACATGAGGATCCATACAGGAGATAAACCGTATCAGTGTGATATATGTCTTAAGAAATTTACATCGGCTGGTAGTCTGAAAGAACATATGAGGATCCATACACGAGACAGACCGTATCAGTGTGTAATAAATATGAACCGAAGACCCATGTCCGGAAAGGCATTTATCAGTTAATATTGATTTTATTTCGAATATTTTATTGGGACCGTTTATTTGTCTATTTTTAGAACAGACCATTTGGGTGATACCATATAGCGATAGAGAGCATTAGGCTGTTCCTATGGCTACGTACCGAACGCCAAATGTCCCAGACTGATTGGTTGTATTGTTTTATTCCATAGTTATAAGCGATAATGAGTATAATTGATGTTTATTCGCGACAAAATTACACCATAAACGTTCTGGTCTATGTTAACAGCAACCACTATTGTTCGTTAGCTAAGCAACCACACCATTTTAGACCAGAACATATTCGAAACAAAATCAACATTAATCGATAGAAGCATTTCCGGACAGGAGTCTTCGATTCAGATCTAATATTTTATACCGCGGTAACTATATAACACATGTTTACAAAGAGATAACCCACCTTTATACCGCGGTAACTATATAACACATGTTTACAAAGAGATAGCCCACATTTATACCGTGGTAACTATATAACACATGTTTACAAAGAGATAACCCACCTTTAAAGATGGATTATCTCTTTAAATAACCAACTGTGAATTTGAAAAGCAGTATAGCATATGCTCGTAGCTGCCAAAATACTATGTAATATATCACTATCTTAGTTTATTACCCTTGTCCTTGTTTCTGGTCGCGTTTGCGATCGCCTCGGCCATTTTGAATGCGTGATGCTGGTCAACTTGAAACCACGTGACCCCCCATATGAGTGTGATTTGTGTTGCAAAAGATTCAACACGTCGATTGATCTGATGCTACATATGCATGTACACACTGTTAAAAGTGTAAACCTGAATGACTTCCCATTTGACTTCACAAGGGTGCGTCAATAATAGACTTGTATAATTTGCATTGCGCTGGTCATGCAAGATGGTCTATCATATTAAGCCTTTTCTCGGGGGGGGGGGGGGGTCACGTGGTTTCGAGTTGACGAGCATCACGCATTCAAAATGGCCGAGGCGATCGCAAACGCGACCAGAAACGAGGACAAGGGTAATAAACTATGATAGTGATATATTACATAGTATTTTGACAGCTACGATCATATGCTATACTGTTTTTCAAACAAGATGACACCTCATTTGTTTCCAAATTCACAGTTGTTTGCTAAAACATTCTGACCAAAGTTGTGAGTCGAAGGATTCTCCTAGATGTATGGACTGGTGTATTCAACGAACCTCCGACTGCAAACTTCGGTCAGAATGTCATAGAAAACTATTGAGGATTTCCAAAGAAATAAGTTATCAACTTGTTTCAAAAAGAAATTACCATATGCTCGTAACAATCAAAATGCTATGTTTTGTGTCAATCTTTCATATATTATGTTTTTGCACATTTTGAGTGAGTGGTACTCACCAACCTCGAAGCCACGTGATTCCTCACCGTGCTTTTCGTAGTTCTGACTGATTCAGAATGCAAGCCTGCAAATAGCGTGTCTGTCATTTGCAGAATGAGGTCCCCAGAGGGTGAATTTAGTGACGCTACCCCGCATAGTGGGCTAGCGTCACTAAATTCACACTCTGGGTACCTCATTCAGCTTAGGCCTCATCTTCTGGGAATTAGTGATGCTAGCCCGCTATGCGGGATAGCGTCACTAAATTCACCCTCTGGGGGACCTCATTCTGCAAATGACAGACACACTATTTGCAGACTTGAAACTATTTGCAGAATGAATCTCAATATTTCAACATTTAGATAATCACTCAGTGAATAAAGTAGCCCGAATTCAACAAAATAAGTATACAAAAATAAAAGCTATAACATCCTATAATAAAAAGACTATTCGCAACACTAAAATTATATAAGCCTATTTGTTTTATATATTAGCCATGCATGTTCAGACACACGTATGTCTAACTTGTAGCATGTGTTACTATGGTTATGACAGTTCCTGAGAAAGATTCAATCCTACCATGCAAAGGGGTTATTTACGGCCATCCCGGTACGGTCCTATACATGTATATCACACAAGCTTATACAAATGATTGATGTGTTAGCTCCCACCTTAGAATAATAATGCTTTTATTGTCTTGCATACGCGATCATCTTTATTGTGGTCCACGGGAGGGTTTTTATGTGTGAGACACTATTTAATACAATTACTTATGTGTGTGGCACTATTTAGTACTATTATTTATGTGTGTGACACTATTTAATATTATTACTTATGTGTGTGGCACTATTTAATACTATTACTTATGTGTGTGGCACTACTTAATACTATAACTTATGTGTGTGACACTATTTAATATTATTACTTATGTGTGACGCTATTTAAAGGGGTACTGTACGCCATTTTCAATAAATTCCCGGTGATAACAACGATCTATTATCGATACTATATAGACATATAAGTAATTTGAGTCGAAGATGTATTCTGTAAACGCTCAGGTTAATAGGCTATCTTACAATTTAATAATTTAAAAGTTAATAATTTAATATAAATTGATTTTATGGCTCCAGCCATAAAATGGCGTCTCTTAAAATTCGAATTTCCGTGTACAAAACGTAATCAAATTATAATTGAGGGATACCGGATTAGGAAAACAATTGCACACACGATCGTTTGAAACATTATGCTTATACGGGGAGAAACCCCAAGCCACTCATTGACTAGTGACAGTACACTAACTTAAATGAGTATATGGGACTACTAAGCATATAATATAATGTTTATTTGATTCATTTGGTTGAAAACTTTACAAAAATTACTCGACAACGACAATTTGTATTTTTGCATTCCGGTAAATTTGCCATCCGTAACAATACTTCGTACTCAACATACTTTCAAAAAATGGAAAAGTTGTTACCTTATTCTCCGACTCGGGGATTATAGAAACCAACAACAACATCTTGGGTACAGTACCCCTTTAATTCTATTACTTATGTCTGACACTATTTAATACTATTACTTATGTGTGTGTGGCACTATTTAATACTATTACTTATGTGTGTGACACTATTTAATACAATTACTTATGTGTGTGGCACCATTTAGTACTATTACTTATGTGTGTGGCACTATTTAATACTATTACTTATGTGTGTGGCACTACTTAATACTATAACTTATGTGTGTGACACTATTTAATATTATTACTTATGTGTGACACTATTTAATACTATTACTTATGTCTGACACTATTTAATACTATTACTTATGTGTGTGTGGCACTATTTAGTATTATTACTTATGTGTGTGGCACTATTTAATACTATAACTTATGTGTGTGGCACTATTTAATACTATAACTTATGTGTGTGACACTATTATATAAATATTGCACGGCTTAGAGGTGACTATGCCAAAATAGTGGTCCGAGGGGAGGAATAGTCCCCGAGCCGGAGGCGAGGGGACTATTTCTCCACCGAGGACCACTATTTTGGCATAGTCACCGACAAGCCGTGCAATATTTATTATATTTTATCGAACGTTTTTCTTTCTGTCACAGGACCCATAATGTCAAACAATTCACAATCATCTAAATTCCCATGTATTTCCTTTTCATTTCAGAACGATTTCAATATTTTCAATGCAAAGTTTTGTTGTTTCTTTTTTTATTTTGTTTGTCAAATTTTCTTCAATAAATTGCCGGGCTTCTAGTTGGGCAAATCTTAAATGTTCTTCCTCAGGAATTATTAACAATGGAAAGCAGACGTCGTTGTTGTTGGTGTTGTTATTAAACAATGACATCAGTTCAAAACATTACTTTTTTTTACCGAAAACAAACTGAAGATTCGTTCAGAAAATTTAGTAGCGCGAACTAAGGAAATAGACAAAAATATCAAAGCGATATTGTGATCAGCGGAGAAAGGAACATGATAAATCGCCACACCAAACATGGATAAAACATCACAAATAACATAAAGAAATTGCTTACGATCATTTATTGTGCTCTGGTTGTCGATTACAAAGACATTTCGGATAAAAAAGTGTTGAACTTTTGCAGCGAGGTGGAGATGACTTTCAAATTACCTCCCCGGAATAGTGGGCATGCTAAAAATATATTTCTGGATTTTCCAAGCGATAGTGGGTGTGCTAAAATTAGGAGGCCCACTATCGATAATAGTGAATGTCAATCAACCAATCACAAGCGTGGATAAGGCTTAGATAGTCACGTGAGATAAAATATTTAATACTATTACTTATGTGTGTGGCACTATTTAATACTATAACTTATGTGTGTGGCACTATTTAATACTATTACTTATGTGTGACACTATTTAATACTATTACTTATGTCTGACACTATTTAATACTATTACGTATGTGTGCGGCACTATTTAACACTATTACTTATGTGTGTGTGGCACTATAATATTTGTTACTATTACTTATGCGTGTGGCACTATTTAACAATATTACTTATGTGTGGCACTATTATCACTATTACTTATGTATGTGGCACTATTTAATACTATTACTTATGTGTGTGGCACTATTGAATACTATAACTTATGTGTGTGACACTATTTAATACTATTACTTATGTCTGACACTATTTAATACTATTACTTATGTGTGTGTGGCACTATTTATTATCATTACTTATGTGTGTGGCACTAGTTAACACTATTACTTATGTGTGTGTGGCACTATAATATTTATTACTATTACTTATGCGTGTGGCACTATTTAATAATATTACTTATGTGTGTGGCACTATTATCACTATTACTTATGTGTGTGGCGCTATTTAATGATATTACTTATGTGCGTGGCACTATTTAATACTATTACTTATGCGTGTGGCGCTATTTATTATTATTACTTATATGTGTGGCACTATTTAATACTATTACTTATGCGTGTGGCGCTATTTAATGCTATTACTTATGTGTGTGGCACTATTTAACACTATTACTTATGTGTGTGGCTCTATTGTCACTATTACTTATGTGTGTGTCGCTATTTAATGATATTACTTATGTGTGTGTCACTATTTAACGCTATTACTTATGTGTGCGTGGAACTATTTATTATTATTACTCATATATGTGGCACTATTTAATACTATTACTTATGTGTGTGACACTATTTAATACTATTACTTATGTGTGTGGCACTATTTAATACTATTACATATGTATATGACACTATTTAATACTATTACTTATTTGTGTGACACTATTTAATACTATTACTTATGTGTGTGACACTATTTAGTACTATTACTTATGTGTGTGTCACTATTTAATACTATTACTTATGTGTGTGGCGCTATTTAATACTATTACTTATGTGTGTGGCACTACTTAATACTATAACTTATGTGTGTGGCACTACTTAATACTATAACTTATGTGTGTGACACTATTTAATATTATTACTTATGTGTGACTATTTAATACTATTACTTATGTCTGACACTATTTAATACTATTACTTATGTGTGTGGCACTATTTAACACTATTACTTATGTGTGTGTGGCACTATAATATTTGTTACTATTACTTATGCGTGTGGCACTATTTAACAATATTACTTATGTGTGTGGCACTGTTATCACTATTACTTATGTGTGTGGCACTATTTAATACTTTTACTTATGTGTGTGGCACTATTTAATACTATAACTTATGTGTGTGACACTATTTAATAATATTACTTATGTCTAACACTATTTAATACTATTGCTTATGTGTGTGTGGCACTATTTATTATCATTACTTATGTGCGTGGCACTATTTAACACTATTACTTATGTGTGTGTGGCACTATAATATTTATTACTATTACTTATGCGTGTGGCACTATTTAACAATATTACTTATGTGTGTGGTACTATTATCACTATTACTTATGCGTGTGGCGCTATTTAATGATATTCCTCATGTGCGTGGTACTATTGAATACTATTACTTATGCGTGTGGCGCTATTTATTATTATTACTTATATGTGTGGCACTATTTAATACAATTACTTATGTGTGTGATACTATTTAATACTATTACTTATGCGTGTGGTGCTATTTAATGCAATTACTTATGTGTGTGGCACTATTTAACACTATTACTTATGTGTGTGACTCTATTGTCACTATTACTTATGCGTGTTGCTCTATTTAATTATATTACTTATGTGTGTGTCACTATTTAACACTATTACTTATGTGTGCGTGGCACTATTTATTATTATTACTTATATGTGTGGCACTATTTAATACTATTACTTATGTGTGTGACACTATTTAATACTATTACTTATGTGTGTGTCACTATTTAATACTATTACATATGTATATGACACTATTTAATACTATTACTTATGTGTGTGACACTATTTAATACTATTACTTATGCGTGTGACACTATTTAATACTATTACTTATGTGTGACACTATTTAATACTATTACTTATGTGTGTGGCACTATTTAATACTATTACTTATGTGTGTGACACTATTTAATATTATTACTTATGTGTGTGTCACTATTTAATACTATTACTTATGTGTGTGACACTATTTAATATTATTACTTATGTGTGTGACACTATTTAGTATTATTACTTATGTGTGTGGCACTATTTAATACTATTACTTCTGTGTGTGACACTATTTAATATTATTACTTATGTGTGTGTCACTATTTAATAATATTACTTATGTGTGTGGCACTATTTAGTATTATTATTTATGTGTGTGGCACTATCTAATACTATTAATTATGTGTGTGGCACTATTTAATACTATTACTTATGTGTGTGGCACTATTTAGTATTATTACTTATGTGTGTGGCACTATTTAATACTATTACTTATGTGTGTGGCACTATTTAGTATTATTACTTATGCGTGTGGCACTATTTAATACTATTACTTATGTGTGTGGCACTATCTAATACTATTAATTATGTGTGTAGCACTATTTAATACTATTACTTATGTGTGTGGCACTATTTAGTATTATTACTTATGTGTGTGGCACTATTTAATACTATTACTTATGTGTGTGACACTATTTTATACTTCTTCTTGAGATATAGAGAATCTCACATGAGTTTCTATTTTGTACGGAATTTATCAAACTCGTTCACTAAATTCGATTTGATACGAGCTTTAGTGGACGAGGTTGATAAATTACGTATATACACAGAACGACACGACGTGTGAATGGGTTTGTCGATACGGCACGATTGCTGTCACGGAAGGATAGAACGAGAGGCGCTTGCTCCTCGACTTCTATCCTTCCGCGACAGCACGAGTGCCAAATCGACAAACCCATTTACACATCGTGTCGTTCTGTGTTTATTACACGCTTCGCGTCCTAGAATCCGTACATTAAAATGCCGAATTAGACGGTTTATTTAAGCTCATATACAGGGCGTGTTTGTCATGTGCAATGATTCTTTTATTTAAATAGTTCCAGTTTCCTGGTTGAGGCGAACGTCATGTACGTCATTTTACGTCAACGAGATGTGTATGGAACGTACGTTCCATACGGATTTTTAAATATGGAACGGCAATAACAATAACACAAGTCCGTAGCCAGCCACTAGCAAAGACAGTTCGTCATATATTATGAGGGCATTGGACACGAGCTGTGAAGCGACGGGAGGGGGTGTCCCCCGTCGCATTGAGGAGGGGTCCGGGGGTTTTCCCCCTGGGAAAATTTTGGAAAAAATATGATGCAAACGGCGTACTTTAGATCCGCCCTGAAACTTAAAAGTTGAGCTTTGATTTGTCCAAGTTTTCTCTCACAGGCCTGCATATGAACGGTATCTATATTGCCTAGCTATTTTAAATGAACCAATTGTCTTGTGGAAGTGACATATTCCACTGGGCTGACCATGGATCGAACCAGTATCAGACAAGTTTGTGACCTGAACCTGAAAATTTCTAAATCCTAACATATATAGTAGTCTATCTGCAGGGAATATCACCTCCCCCGATTTGTTTTTCTTAAGTTATTTATAAGTTCTTAACTGACAATATGGGAGGGACCAGGACACACTGAGCCGACCATCGATCGGCTCTGTGTGAGAATTTTTTGAAATCTGAACATACTAATTACAAAATCCTAGTATCTATTGAGTAGCCCCAGTGTTTCCAAATGTTAGAAACTTTAAACCTGACACCCCCTAGGTTGCAAAATTTCCAATTGATGGTCATTTCAGTCAAAAATTTGGATCAAAGGTAGGAAAATATGTAAATGATGGTCTAAAACAAAATATTCCCCACCAATAGATTGTTGGAAAATCGATTTACGAAATCGATTTTAGCCTATTGTTTCGTGTGACATTTCCAACTATTGTTATGTCGGGCATGATATTTCGAACAGTTGAAAATTTTGACCAATGTTGATGGACATAGCTTAATTGGCACTTTAATTAGTATGTTCGTGTACCTACCTCTGCCCCGGTTATGTGCTTTACACGAAACCCTTTCGCTGTACTGATGTATGGTCTTTATATCCAGTGATTCTGGCAGGCTACTTTTAG
The DNA here is from genome assembly GCA_032622095.1 of Siphonodentalium dalli. Classification (NCBI taxonomy): domain Eukaryota; kingdom Metazoa; phylum Mollusca; class Scaphopoda; order Gadilida; family Siphonodentaliidae; genus Siphonodentalium; species Siphonodentalium dalli. The sequence continues at coordinate 54,668,339 of CP136063.1, forward strand.
TTGGTTATGTTGATGAACCACATGCAGGTCGAATTATGGAGCCTTAAGCTGCTTTCACATACCTGCGGCTGATGCAGTTAGACGCATCCGATTTCAAAACGGTGTGCTTAATAACTGCGTCCACCGCAACCCCATGCAGTAATATATGTGTGCTTTGAAACGTTGTACCTGTATAATCCGATAGCCGCATGCATCAGCAGCCTGTCAGTGAAAGCAGCTTTATACCGACATGTGTTGGCGGTCTATATGTGTTGAATTTGTGTGCATCAGTCTCTATTCAAACTAAGCATGCATGTAGTATATGATATATCTATATACGTACATACGTCGTTTGTTCGAAGGGAGGTCCCGCTCAGCAAAAATTTGCCGTTTGGTCAACTGCTACACATGACACGTTCACCCGAACGGCAATTACCACCACGGGCACATGTAGGCAGAAGGGCCGTTCGTTCGAAGGGTACGAACCCCCTTGGCTACGGGCTTGTAACAATAATAATAATGTGTGTGGCACTATTATCACTATTACTTATGTGTGTGGCGCTATTTAATGATATTACTTATGTGCGTGGCACTATTTAATACTATTACTTATGCGTGTGGCGCTATTTATTATTATTACTTATATGTGTGGCACTATTTAATACTATTACTTATGCGTGTGGCGCTATTTAATGCTATTACTTATGTGTGTGGCACTATTTAACACTATTACTTATGTGTGTGGCTCTATTATCACTATTACTTATGTGTGTGGCGCTATTTAATGATATTACTTATGTGTGTGTCACTATTTAACGCTATTACTTATGTGTGCGTGGAACTATTTATTATTATTACTCATATATGTGGCACTATTTAATACTATTACTTATGTGTGTGACACTATTTAATACTATTACTTATGTGTGTGGCACTATTTAATACTATTACATATGTATATGACACTATTTAATACTATTACTTATTTGTGTGACACTATTTAATACTATTACTTATGTGTGTGACACTATTTAATACTATTACTTATGTGTGTGTCACTATTTAATACTATTACTTATGTGTGTGGCGCTATTTAATACTATTACTTATGTGTGTGGCACTACTTAATACTATAACTTATGTGTGTGGCACTACTTAATACTATAACTTATGTGTGTGACACTATTTAATATTATTACTTATGTGTGACTATTTAATACTATTACTTATGTCTGACACTATTTAATACTATTACTTATGTGTGTGGCACTATTTAACACTATTACGTATGTGTGTGTGGCACTATAATATTTGTTACTATTACTTATGCGTGTGGCACTATTTAACAATATTACTTATGTGTGTGGCACTGTTATCACTATTACTTATGTGTGTGGCACTATTTAATACTTTTACTTATGTATGTGGCACTATTTAATACTATAACTTATGTGTGTGACACTATTTAATAATATTACTTATGTCTAACACTATTTAATACTATTGCTTATGTGTGTGTGGCACTATCTATTATCATTACTTATGTGCGTGGCACTATTTAACACTATTACTTATGTGTGTGTGGCACTATAATATTTATTACTATTACTTATGCGTGTGGCACTATTTAACAATATTACTTATGTGTGTGGTACTATTATCACTATTACTTATGCGTGTGGCGCTATTTAATGATATTACTTATGTGCGTGGTACTATTGAATACTATTACTTATGCGTGTGGCGCTATTTATTATTATTACTTATATGTGTGGCACTATTTAATACAATTAATTATGTGTGTGATACTATTTAATACTATTACTTATGCGTGTGGCGCTATTTAATGCAATTACTTATGTGTGTGGCACTATTTAACACTATTACTTATGTGTGTGACTCTATTGTCACTATTACTTATGCGTGTTGCTCTATTTAATGATATTACTTATGTGTGTGTCACTATTTAACACTATTACTTATGTGTGCGTGGCACTATTTATTATTATTACTTATATGTGTGGCACTATTTAATACTATTACTTATGTGTGTGACACTATTTAATACTATTACTTATGTGTGTGTCACTATTTAATACTATTACATATGTATATGACACTATTTAATACTATTACTTATGTGTGTGACACTATTTAATACTATTACTTATGCGTGTGACACTATTTAATACTATTACTTATGTGTGACACTATTTAATACTATTACTTATGTGTGTGGCACTATTTAATACTATTACTTATGTGTGTGACACTATTTAATATTATTACTTATGTGTGTGTCACTATTTAATACTATTACTTATGTGTCTGACACTATTTAATATTATTACTTATGTGTGTGACAATATTTAGTATTATTACTTATGTGTGTGGCACTATTTAATACTATTACTTCTGTGTGTGACACTATTTAATATTATTACTTATGTGTGTGTCACTATTTAATAATATTACTTATGTGTGTGGCACTATTTAGTATTATTATTTATGTGTGTGGCACTATCTAATACTATTAATTATGTGTGTGGCACTATTTAATACTATTACTTATGTGTGTGGCACTATTTAGTATTATTACTTATGTGTGTGGCACTATTTAATACTATTACTTATGTGTGTGGCACTATTTAGTATTATTACTTATGCGTGTGGCACTATTTAATACTATTACTTATGTGTGTGGCACTATCTAATACTATTAATTATGTGTGTAGCACTATTTAATACTATTACTTATGTGTGTGGCACTATTTAGTATTATTACTTATGTGTGTGGCACTATTTAATACTATTACTTATGTGTGTGACACTATTTTATACTTCTTCTTGAGATATAGAGAATCTCACATGAGTTTCTATTTTGTACGGAATTTATCAAACTCGTTCACTAAATTCGATTTGATACGAGCTTTAGTGGACGAGGTTGATAAATTACGTATATACACAGAACGACACGACGTGTGAATGGGTTTGTCGATACGGCACGATTGCTGTCACGGAAGGATAGAACGAGAGGCGCTTGCTCCTCGACTTCTATCCTTCCGCGACAGCACGAGTGCCAAATCGACAAACCCATTTACACATCGTGTCGTTCTGTGTTTATTACACGCTTCGCGTCCTAGAATCCGTACATTAAAATGCCGAATTAGACGGATTATTTAAGCTCATATACAGGGCGTGTTTGTCATGTGCAATGATTCTTTTATTTAAATAGTTCCAGTTTCCTGGTTGAGGCGAACGTCATGTACGTCATTTACGTCAACGAGATGTGTATGGAACGTACGTTCCATACGGATTTTTAAATATGGAACGGCAATAACACTCTACTTCTAGGAACAAGCGTGTAATAAAAAATAGAACGAGTTTGAGATACCTTTTATCACAAGATCAAATAAACGGGAAGCAGTTCGAAATATTAATCGAAAACAACAATCATAAACTTCAGCGATCGCAAGTCATTTAAATAATGGCGTGACGTCATCGCACGCGCTAATGTTAGCGCCCATGTCTTACCAAAATAATTATGAAGCTGGTTTTGTGGATTAATTATGTGATAAAAATGAGTTCCAGCATATTTGAAGGTAAGATCTCCTATTCAGATTTGGCAGCAGCATTTGAACTTTCGCCGGGGATATATACACAAGTCTTGATAAACAATTTTCAAGACTCAAGTCACATAATAGGTAGTGATGAAACAGTCATTTTAAGCTACACATCTGTGTTGGCTATTGTAATGGTCAGGAATGGTTGATAATAAAAAATATTCAAAATTATTTTTGGAAAAATAACAAAGAAAGCAGCCGTCTTTATTATTATTTATTATTATATCTCTATTTCAGACTCTGTTGGTCCATATGTGACTATGTTGTACGTGTATATATCAGTAATTGTTAATCAATCATATAATATACAATAATTCGTTCCAACAATGAAATATTTTGGAAAAGTATTTTAAATCTGAATTGAAAAACAAATAAATTATTGAATTGTTCATATCTTTCATTCTCTCGCGAAAACTGAACAAGTGAAGGAACTTGTATCACTATAAGCCTTTAATGTGCTATCCCGAGCATTGGGCCGAATACACTCACTCACTAACATTATTGTCTGCTTATATTGACCACGTTTGTCACCACGCATCTATTATAGTTTACTATGTATACATAGAAATGAAACTCGCCGACAATACCGACTTGAGGTACGTAAAGCTGTACATCATCAAAACCAGGATCTGAAAGTTTCTATCATGCAAGCTGGCGAAAACAACAAGGATCTCTTCTATACAATGATACAATGATAAGCATCTACGTACGTTTCTTCAATCTAATCCTAAACACTGGGTTATTCCCAAAAGACTGGGCACTAGGATTAATACAACCCATATACAAAGGGTCTGGAGATAAAAATGAACCCGGATCTTACAGAGGTATCACACTTTTAAGCTGTTTTGCGAAATTGTTTACCTCCATTCTGAACAACAGGTTGACTTCCTTTGCAGATGATAATGAATTGATAAGTAAATCGCAAATGGGATTCCAGAAGGGTCATTCAACTGTAGATAATATATTCATATTACATGCCTTAATAAATATATACCTTAAGAGCGGGCGAAAACTATATTGCACATTCATTGACTTCCGCAAAGCATTTGATACGGTGTGGAGAGATGCTCTATGGCTCAAGCTTATACAATCAGATATAAATGGTAAAATATTACGAGTCATACGGAGCTTATACACGAATATTAAGCTATGTGTGCAAAATAATAATGTTCAGTCAGGTTTCTTCATAAGGTTTATTTCAAGGAGAGACAATGTCACCACTTTTATTCTCTTTTTTCGTAAACGATTTACAATGTTTTTTAAACGATTGTGCCATTTTAAACCTACATTTTTTAGATGAGAAATATTTTGAACATATTGGATGTTTTATTAGCATATTATGTTTGTTATATGCCGACGATACGGTTATCTTGTCAGATTCTGAGGAAAATATGCACCGTGCTCTTTTAGCCTTTGCTGACTACGCCGAGGCATGGAAACTTGAAGTGAATACTCTCAAGACCAAACTTATTATATTTACGAACAAATTACCAAGAAATATGCCCATATTTATATACAGAGGGCAAGAAATAAAATTTGTAAAGGAATTTAAATATCTTGGTATCAAGTTCTTCTACAATCGGAGATTTTGCCAATCTCTTAAAGACACCATAATTACCGCAACGAAAGCAATGTACGGTCTACTGAATCGAACTCGAAAACTGAGGTTACCTTTAGATATCTTATTCAAGTTATTCGATGCTATGGTTATGCCAATTATGTTATATGGAAGTGAAGTTTGGTGCTTTGAAAAAGTTCAAAGTCTCGAGACGCTCCATTTGAAATTTTGTAAAATAGTTACCTCAATGAAATCTAGTACGCCTAATTACATGGTTTATGCCGAACTTGGTAGTTATCCTATATTGATTGAAATAAAATACAGGACTCTAGCATACTGGTCCAAGCTAGTTTCACACGAAGGATCAGAACTAGCTAAGAATATATTTCTTTTACTCAGATATATAAATGAGAGGGATACAAAACTGCAAAATAAGATGAATTGGGTATGTTTTGTAGAAGGAATTCTACATGACCTACACATGGAACATGTGTGGACAAACCAATCAGCGCTGAGCAAAACAGAGTTGAGAAATATAAAATCGCTACTGATTAAGCAGTATGAGCACCACCTCTTTGAAAATCTGAATGCTTCTACTTCATCGCGCGCCATATTTTACAGAGACATAAAGCAGTCCATGAAAATGAGTAGCTATTTAGTTTATTTGCCATCTCATTTGTCTAATTACCTATTGAAAATCAGAACATCTAATCATAAATTACCAGTAGAAAAAAATAGATGGACAAAAGAAACCACAAATTCCGCAGACAATTTAATGTGTGTTTTATGTGAGAACAGTCCCTGCGACGAATATCACTTTATAATCCTATGCCAAAAGCTACAAGATTTACGCGAAATCCACATTCCTAAATATTACTGGGAGAACCCTAACAGGAATAAATTTCATCGTTTGCTCTCAATTGAATATTTGAGCCTTCTTAAAAAAGTATGCATTTTTATAAAACTATCTTTAAAAAGGATACCACTTTAATGTAAATGGCATCATGGATTACAATATAATTGTGTGTGTATATATTTTTATTGATATGACTTATATGTTATGTGTGCCTTGTGTATAGTATGTATATATGTTATTGCATGTTCCAACTTAACTGTTGGCTTTGCTAATAAACAATCAATTCTATTCTCTCGTAAAGCGACAGCGAAGTAGAGCAAGTGTCATCTTGACCGATCTTCATGTTGGGGATGAGGTCTTCTCAACCTAGCGATAATAACTCCTATGTCTTTAAACATTTTCAAGATGTTATTATAGACTATCTTGCCATAAAAGCTAATTCTATGGATACAACTTCTACCCAAGTTGATACCACTACAGTAAGAAAAGCTATTTCCACTTTGAAAAAAGGAAAAGCTGAAGACATATTTGGACTCTCTGCGGAACATTTTGTTTATACAAGTGACAATCTTATTAAAATTCTGACTCAAATTATCAATGTGATTCTATCTGATGGACAGATTCCAACTTCACTTAAAACCGGTCTTCTGAATCCGGTATATAAAAACAAAGGTGATAAAGCATATGCTTCTAGTTATAGAGGAATAACTGTCTTGTCCGTCATGCTGAAAACAATGGAAGTAATTATTCGTGAAGAATTCAGAACATTCACCTTGCCTGAACAAGCTCCAATTCAACGCGGCTTCACTGCCAATGCTTCTCCTCTGAACAGTGCCCTCATGCTTGAGGAAGCTCTCCGCGAACAGCAAGATCTGAAAAGTGATGTTTACATTGGTCTCTTGGATGCTAAATCTGCCTTCGATGTTGTTAACAAGGAAATGCTTCTTCGAAAAACATTTTTAACTTCAATTAACCATATTTATTGGAAGTTGATTGATGACCTTCATTCTAACTGCTCATCCATTGTGAAATGGGACTCATGTAAATCGGAAGTCTTTGAAATACTGCAAGGAGTTCGACAAGGAGGAATTCTCAGCGCTGATCTGTATAAACTTTATATAAATGAACTCCTACTTAGATTATCCACCAATGATCTCGGCGCTAAGATTGGAAATATCAACGTTAGTGCCACTGCATGTGCCGACGACATTGCATTGGTCATCTCAAATCCAGGTGATATGCAAATTCTCATTAACATTGCGCATCAATATAGTCGTGAACATCGATATATGCTGCAACCACAGAAAAGTGTGATTATTAAAGTTTCTCAGTGTGGCAAACGACAGACCAGTGATATGAAATTCCTAATGGATGGAGTGCAGATGCCAAATGTACAATCTTCCTCTCATCTTGGTATAATTCGTTCCACAAATTCGAACAGAACTGTTACTGAAACAATCGATAATAATATAGAGAAAGCGAGACGGACAGCATACAGCTTGATGCCTATGGGGCTTCATGGTAACAACGGTCTTGACCCCAGAACTTGCATTCATCTATACAAGATATTTGTGGCTCCTGCTCTCACATATGGATGTGAAGTTATTAGTGTGGACCAGAAAGCTGTTCTCAAGCTCGAACTATACCAGAAGAAATTTATTAAACAGGTTCTATCTTTATCTCAGTCTACAGCTGATCCAGTGGTGTATATTCTTTCTGGACTTTTACCAGTTGAAGGACAAATCGACAAGAAGATTATTATATTATTCAACAATGTCTGTCGCCAAGATGATTCCTCAGTTGAAAAACAGCTCGCATTTCGTCAACTGCTGATGAAGGACAAAACAAGTCACAGCTGGTTTGTAGTAGTAAAGTCACTCTTCCACAAATATAATCTACCATGTATCTTTAATGAACTTTCTTCACCACAAACAAAAAATGCTTGGAAAACCTGTGTCAAAGAAGCAGTTTTCTCATATTGGAAAAATCGCATTTGTGAAGAAGCCTCTCTGTACATCACTCTCAAGTATCTTAATGCTCGAGCATATTCAACATATTCTGTTAACCTGTTCATACATACAACCAGTCCGTGATCGTGTTATGCCGAAGTTAGCTGAAAGCTACAAATGTATATTTGACACTGATTTCTTCTCAATACCAACGGAAGTCAAGCTACAGTACATTCTAGATCCATCGATGTTCGACGACTTCTCCTCATCTGTGGCTTCGACTGATGTCTGTGATGCCTATCACTACTCAACCATATTGTGCTACCATCTACAATGTGCAAGATACCGTTCTCTCTCTCTCTTGGCTGAAGATGTTCACACTCGAAACTATGTATAGACTGATAGTCAGACCTGCACGTTTCCGAATCTTTTATCTATTTTTTTTTTATCAATTTAGCTACTTTATGTACATATGTACATACTACAATGTTTTTACTCGAAAGAGGTTATCCTAAATGGATGGGTAGATAAAGAGAAGAAGAAGAAGATAAAACGAACCAAGATTTTAACAAATATTTATGTGCGCCCAACTCTGGTAGAGAAATTATTGTTTCAAGTGCTATACTAGTACGTGTGTTGCCCAATCATTCTGAAAATCAAGATATACTATGCAGATCTGGAATTACCAACTGAGTCAAATTGTCTTTTATAGATAGAAGACTAGTGCCAAAGTTTGTTTGTTTGATAAATAACAATAATAACTAAATAAGGGCACTTGGGTTTAACAAGATGATAGTAAATAAAAAATATAATAATATATATAGATATATATAATAGATATAAAGACTAGGGGGCAACTAGAGGATTAGCGATTTGCGTCATAATTTTTCTATTATTGGTAACACGAAAATTAGAAACGGTAAAAAACGTTATCGATCGTGGCGCTCTCCCTATTCATTGCTATTATGACTGTTATACATCAATCTGACCGCTGTGATTTACATTTAGCATAGCATTGACTATATTACCTTATGTTCTCTTTATATCACCGCGACGGCAGGTTTCATTTGCGAATCGTTTGCTGTCGTCTCCACCAAGGAGCCAGGTTACTTCCATCGTAATTAGTTGCCGGTGTCCGGCAAAATTGTACACATAAAATAAAAGGCCGAGGAATCTCTGCCGTTTGCATCATGATGTCCGAATATTTCCAGTGCATGTAAATGTTACTAACGATGTAGCTATTCCAAGATGTGATTTTCTCTTTAAATTGTTTTCTTCTGTTTTATGAAAGATATTTCATTGTAAAATAAAATAAGATTTAAAAACACAAATTTTTGCGCATAGAATTCAAAACACACCTTTTCCGTCTGTGCTTCAAATTGCAACAGACAAATAAAAAACAGTAATCTGCTGTTTTTAAGTTGTGTGTTGCAATCATGCATACACTTCCTACCGGTATGTTCAAATCAGATATTTAAGTGCAATGACTGTTATTTGAGTTTTAACGTTTAACGACTCACTTTTTAATATCTCCTACTCCGTATTTTAAATACCTTGTTGTTGACCAATTGCTTTTATTGTGAATTTGTGTGTAGCTTTTGATGTAAAGCGCATTGAAACTAATTGATGTCTAATGCGTTTTTTAAATGTATATATAATAATAATAATAATTTGATTAGTGGACAAAACAAGTGTAATTGTATAGAGAATATTATTTTATTCATGTTACGTGTATTAAAGGTACTCAACCCGTAAAGAGGGTCCCCATCTCAACAGATTCCAACAACAACAATCCGATCAGAGGGTCCTATATTACTATATCTTTGGCTTTGGGGGTAAAAAATATTTGATTCGAGTCGAGGAACCCATCAAACAAAGCTCAGAGTTATTAGATATTGATTTTTGAAAATTCTTATGTTCTCGAGATGAGTACCAATAACTGCCGTCAATTTGGTAACATGCTCGAGATTTTACGCCAAAATTATATTCAAACAGACAAGGATGGATAACTCTATGATCAAGTGGGTAATAACAACGAATTTTTTACTGTCTTCTGGGCCAGAAACAATTCCCGATAATGAAAAATAATAGATTTCTAAAATCGATATCTAACAAATCTGAGCTTTGATGGGTGACTTTCTCGACTCGAATCAAATATTTTTGACCCCCGAAGCCATTGAAATAGTAATTGAGAGGAGTTTTATCGGGTTGAGTACCTTTAAACCATTGACGTGTGTGTTAAATTAAATGTACAAATGCCTCCATTGCTAAATAAAAAGGAAGGGCCTCTAATTAGCGAGGAACAAAATACGTCAGTGCTAAACAAAAACTCTCCCATCATCGTTGAGGTTCTACTATAAACATGACCTGCATGACCTCACGAACTTCGACATGCCACAGCTCATCCTGTTTGCATGACCTCTCTTTATACATGAGTGTCACCCCGCCACGTTCTACATCAGTGTCACCCCGCCACGTCTTTCGCTCACACACCATTTGTTAGAACCGGACTTCAAGAGCCTACAAAGGATTGTTCTTCAAAATAGAAAGAAATCGCATGAAGGGGTCTTCAAATGTTAAATTGTGGTAAGTTAGATAACAATGTGCTGCATATTTGTGTGTTTGTGTGCGTGTACCGTAAACCGGGGTAACTTTGAGCACTTTTTGTGTTTCTCTGTCGATATTTTTTAAAAGCTAATATTACGTCAGATCTGAATGCTTCCATGCTTCCGTATGTCTTGCTAAATCATAAAGCCGAATTTAGAGGCTAATTGTGTTATAAATGTATATATCTATTAAATGTATACTCACCAAACTGCGTCCGCTCCCAATTGCGGCTGTTTGCCGATGACTGTTTATTATACCGGGAGGTGAAGGACCAGAAGGACCATAACATCCTACAAAATGACCTCCATGCATGCACTTGAAAAATGGGCTGATACATGGGACATGAAATTCAATGCTACATAATGAACATCCGTCAAAAAACACCATACATGTATCAATTGGACGGCCACATTTTTCAAACAGTCACCGAAAATCCCTACTTGGGCATCACATTCTCAGACGACTTAACCTGGGCTACACACATCAACAAGACAGCAAGGAATGCTAGCTGTGCGTTGGGTCTACTCAGACGGAACATTCGCCATGCACCTGATACCTGCAAAAAAGAAGCATACATCGCGCTTGCACGATCCATCATGGACTATGGTGCTGTCGTTTGGGACACCCACAACCATACCGACATCACCAGACTAGAGAAGGTGCAAAGAAGTGCCGCACGCTTCATAAAGAACAAGTACAGACGAGATGACGGATCAGTCACAGACATGCTGTCTGAGCTAAAGCTCCCACCTCTCGAAGAAAGAAGGAACAGCGACTGGTTCAATACCACAAAATAGTCAAGGGGTTGGTCCCAGCCCTTCCTAAGCCTGATTACCTAAAACACAAGAAGAAAGACACAAGGAAAATAAAGCCAACAAAATTTGAGGACTGTGTCAGTCAAAATCCGGTGGAGAAGGAGGTGTGTAATAACACAGAATCGTTTCAACGTCTGCGTACCAGCAGCTCACTGTACGAACACTCCTTCTTTGTAAAAACAACTGTGGATTGGAACCACCTAGATCAGTCAGTTGTAGATATCAGTGACATTGACGGATTTCTATCTGCTCTGCGAGGGGAACAACCTGACACTGATCCTGTTGCAGCGCCAACACCAACCTGACATAATCATCCCCCTCCACCAATGCGGCTAAAGCAGAAATCGGCTCCTGCATTGTATACATACAGATACAGAAAATACTTTCCCAATATACGTGATTAAATCTTGTAAAATAGTTCATGTGGGATCTGATGCATGCATCTTCTGTTCTTGTGCGTTATTGGCGGATGGTGCACAATTATCTTCACGATTTAAGAGTTAATAATACGAGTCGATCGTAACTGAATTACTTAGTAACACAACACTGTTATATCGGGATGAGAAAAAGAGCAACAGTGTCAGTAACATTTCCAAGATTTGGGTCGAAATATTCGGACCACTGTTGCAAACAGCTTCCGCCAGAGAGTTGATAAATTTTGCCCGGACACCGTAACCTGGCTCCTTGAAGGAGACGGCAGAAAACGCTTCGCAAATGAAACCTGCCGTTGCGGTGATATCAAGAGAAACTAGGTGATATAGTCAATGCGAAGCTAAATGTAAGTTACATGCGGTCAGATTGATGTATAATAGTCATAATAGCAATCTGTCTGAAGATCGCAACAATCGATAACGTGTTTAGCTTTCCTATTTTCGAGTCAAATAGTTTATAAATAAACATTTATATGTAAAATCACTAATCCCCTTGTTTCAATCCTAGTCTTTTATTACTATTTATTATTATTACTATTTATTATTATTTGTATATATTTATTATTATTATTATTTATTATCATTCTGACAAACTCCTGTGATAAGGGTCTGTTTCAGCTGTTCGGGTCAGGCACATCCTAGCTCCAGTGTAGCTGTTCAGATTAACTCTTTAGAGCTTCAGTTCGACCATGTTTTGACCCTGTCTTGAAGCTCATACCTTTTTTAAGGGGGAGGTAAAGTGAAACATTTTGAATGGGCGATTCTCATGTTAATCTCCGGGACAAAAGTTATATACCTTGCAGGTGTGGAAAAATCAAACAGACTGCCTCATAATATTGGTAAATAATTCACCTGGCGGAAGCGCTTACTAATTTCCACAAATATTAGTCCAGAAAGCACAAAACATAACTTTAGAAAATGTAAACATCATAAATCTGATATCCTCCATTTGCAAGAACTATTTACATGAGGTATGGAGGACCAATTCAGTCAGTCCATCAAAGCTGTGGCAAATGGGATATGTGCAGTCCAGTGAGTGTAAATGACTTTGTCATCTGTTGCATACAGTAGAATGATAAAAAATAATATTGTTGAGCTCACCTTTACATAAATTTGAGGCAATCATCATTAAAGTCCTCCATTAGCTGTCCGTGATCCATCTCATATTTTTGATCATCACCAAGATATGTTAGTTCATATAATGCGTGGTCTTCACCATCACTGCCATCTAACAAAGCAATGATATGGCCATCATACCACTGTGCGGTTCCTGAAATTGCAAGTAGATTTATCAATATATGTAAAAACCAAGTGAACAAGCAACACAATGTATAAAAAAGAACATAAACTGCAAAGCAGTTAACAACAAATTCAAGGGTGGAATATCTTAAAATTGATATTTGTACAACTGAAACATAATATTATATACAATGGATGGAGGTCAAAAGTTCAACTGACAAACACTTACTGTACATTAAGTACATGTGATGCAATAACAAAGTGAATCAAACAAAGATTGTGAATAATATTGGGATTAAATTAGGCAACTTTTTGAATTCCCATGAAATTTGGGGTGTTAGCTATCCAAGTTGCTAAAACCTTGATGAACGAAAGGTACATGTAGGAGTTAGACAATCTCAATCTAGGATTCATTCTCAGACACTTGCTTTGTCCCAGAATGAATCCTAGATTGAGATTGTATGTCATTTAACAATATCTGTTGTGAGATACCAAGGGTCAACCTATAGCAGTAAACTGCTGATACAAAGAGTTATCCATGATTGTTTGTTATTGTAATAAGATAAATATGTCAAACCTGTGTCTTCATCAATCCACTGATGCCTGATCTTCTTTCACAAGAAGCAGGTTCTGTTTCCCGCTAAATGTAATGAATCTATAGAAAGAAAGCAATAGGACATAAAGTGAATAATATGGTAAAATGTTCCCTATGGAAATATAAACTGATTATAAGTGACTCCTGCTGTCCACCATATCTGTATATTTGCACCCATGCCTAATCTTCTCACCGAACTTTCTAAATAGCTGCCTTTACTGTTCGAAATCAATATGGTCTGACGACTTCCACTCTGTGACAAATTCAATCTGTTGATCTCATTTAACACATAATTGGGCTCTTGTTCTACAATTCTTGAATAAGACATTCTTTCACTTTTATCAATTGAATCCACCTCAGCAACAACAGCAAATTAAATAACAATAAATCAATAATGGCAAATGAAAACGGCAGATGACTATTGCAAGATATATCAGAAGCACACGCGTTGCAATGAAAAACGATTTATGTTACCATACTTCGCCCTATATTCACTTCGCCCTATATGACAACAACAAATCGTGCATGCCACTCAGATTACCCAGCAAACAACTCCAAATTGGCAAGTCCCTGGATTTCCATCAAGAAATCGGACGGCGCAAACGCTTAGAAACAGTTTCACGCAACATTTATTTGTCATTTACTTACCGATCGGTGTCTATTATTTCCTTTTCTGAGCTTTTCACCTGTATTTTTTCATTTGTTTTCAGACAAATGACGGAAATGCCCTGCCACACCTTTGTGAAATGGTGATGCTGATCATTCGCCATCCTCAGCCCGGGAAATTCATTAACGTTGAATAATAGCTATATTGTTGCTATCTTCCACACAATTCAACACATATACTTGTTTTTAAATCTACAAATGTCTATCATATATACTTGAGACCATTTGTATGCAGTTCAATTCGGCATATCAGTCGGAACTATTTCCCTCCATCCACGCGCAACGATATTGAATGCTTGTTTTTAGACAAAACTATTACGAGAAAATCCTCAAAGTTGCAGTTGAATATCGATGGTATGACGATATGATCGTAAACGTACGTCAGTCATATTTCGAAAAACAATGATCAGGTTTGCAAACTATATGTTTCCAATACATGTCATTGATTATTTCATATTTTATTTCTGTTGCAAATAATCGCAATTGTGTTGTTGATTTCACGCGATAGGGGAGATAATTCAAAATGGCTGCACCCATTCACAGGCTTTCCGTCTTTCGTGCAAATAATTATTTCGGATCTGCTCGCGACCACCTTGTGCGTCAAGAAATAACTGAGCGTAGCAGCCAGGTATGACATTTTCCTGTTTGAAAGTTCGACCTGTGTCTTACCACTTTTTGTGAATATTCTCAACTTTTGTCCCGGAGATTAACATGAGAATCGCCCATTCAAAATGTTTCACTTGACCTCCCCCTTAATTTCAGGCGACAAAGGACTCCTGGTGGCAGATTCTGCTTGGTTCTCTTCCTATGGGTGACGCAGCAGACACTAAAGACAAGATTCGATCAAGAGTTCCGAAATCGCACCTTCCTGTGCTAAATAAAAGACATTTATCATTTGTCAATTTTGTGCAAACACAACTTATTTCCTGGTTACGTTCGTTTTACTTTCTGTTCCAGCATGTCAAATTGTTGTTATGCGCAGTGCTATCGTTCAAATTGCACCGGATATCGGAGATACTATATACCGAGAACGACCAATAACAAACGCTAACAACCGATAACAAGTCTAAATTTAATAATTAAGTCATAATAATGTTTAATTATAGTGAATATATCAATCTTAAGTGGATATTATACCATGTTTGACATTTTAAATGACATATAAAGGTGCGGATTTCGGAACTTTTGGTGGAATCTTGTCTTTAGCGTCATCATAAGTAGATAACCAAGCAGAGTCTGCCACCAGGAGTCCTTTGTCGCATGTAATTAGAAAAGGTATGAGCTCCAGATTTGGTCAAAACATGGCCGAACAAAGTCCAATACAGATGTATATCATGTATTTGACTCAACAGGGTCTCGGCACATCCTGAATTCCACTATTATCGTGCTATTATAGTGGTATTCCACTATTGTAGTGGTATTTATGACCATAATATATTCATGTCTCCTTTATTTACGGAGCTTACCAATGGACAGCCATTTCACTCTTAACAATATCGCAGCGAATGAACACAGTCTTCCCACAAAATTCGTTGTGCAATCTTTTGTGCCAGCTTTGTTATTCAATAATATTACTAATATATGCCTTTCTAAATAACAACAACAGGATGACTCAATCGCCCCTTCATAACAACATTTAAACTAATCGAATGTTAATTGAGTTATTTATTGTGTGCCATCATGATTAATCATTCTCCTGGACAATATATAACATGTACATGTATGTATGATATACCGAATTAGTGCTACACTGATTTTGAATAATTTGTCTGGAATATGATTTTGGATTATCCCTCTTTTATCAAATTCACAAAATGGTCATATACACCACTATAATAGTGGAATACCACTATAATAATGAAATGCAGGATGTGCCTAATATACAGGGGTAATACAGATTTGCAGGAAGGTATGCTGGGGTGGGTGGATGGTCTGAGGGGCAAAAAAAATGTGTTTCTTACTGTCTTACAACCTCATGCAATTTTTTTTAATAAAGACCTTTTGTGCCTGTATTTGATATTTGTTTAAAACATATTAAAAGAATCTATAACTGCCGCAAAAACACCAAATTCATGTTACTGGGACCTTATATGTGCCTCGGCGGAGAGACATTAAAGATGGCTTATCTCTTTAAATAACAAATTTGAAATTTGCGTGGGTATAGAAGAATAAATATGAACTGAAGACCACTGCCTGGAAAGGCTTCTATAAATTAATATTTATTTTATTTCCAATATTTTATTGGGATCGTTTATTTGTCTATTTTTAGAACAGACCATTCGGGTGATACCATACAGCGATATAGAGCATTAGGCTGTTCATATGGCTATGTACCGAACGCCAAATGACCCAGATTGATTGGTTATATTGTTTTATTCCATAGTTATAATATAAAGTGATAATGAGTATAATTAATGTTTATTTGTGACAAAATTGCACCATAACATTTCTGGTCTCTGTTGACAGTATCCACTATTGTTCGTTAGCTAAACAACCACACCTTTTTAGACCAGAACAAAATCGAAATAAAATTAATATTAATCGATAGAAGCATTTCCGGACAGGAATCTTCGATTCAGATCTAATATTTTATACCCTGGTAACTATATAATACATGTTTACAAAGAGATAATCCACCTTTAACCTATGGCTTGCTACATATGGGACGGTGGGGTGAAACATTCCTTTGATATCAGGGGGGGGGGGTTGAGTTCACTATCCTTTAATAATGAGGGATGGCACCAATGGGTAATAAAAAAGGTCGGCTTACTAAATGTTTTCATCAAGGATCTATCACTACACATTGACATGGAAAGTTCAATTAAAAATCATTTAATCAACCTGATATAAATGAGAAATATAACATAACTAGCAGATTAGCCCGCCATTGGCGGGATTGGTCCCATGGCTTTGGTAGATCCATTAATTTTTTTTTTTCAAGGTAACCCCCTACAGGCACTACCAACACGCCCTACATGGTCAATGACGTCGCACGTTAAAGATGGATTATCTCTTTAAATACCAAATAGTTGCGTGGGTATAAAAATAGATATGAACTGAAGACCCCTGTCCGGAAAAGCTTCTATCAATTAATATAGATTTTATTTCGAATATTAAATCGGGACCGTTTATGTGTCTATTTTTAGAACAGACCATTCGGATGATACCATATTGCGATATAGAGCACTGGGCTGTTCCTGTGGCTAGGCACCGAAAGTCAAATGTCCCAGATTGATTGTTTGTATTGTTTTGTTCCACAGATATAAGCGATTATGATTATAATTAACGTTTATTTGAGACACAAGTATACAATAACATTTCTGGTCTCTGCTAACAGTAACCACTATTGTTCGTTAGCTGAACAAACACACCTTTTTAGACCAGAAAATATTCGAAATAAAATTAATATTAATCGACAGAAGCATTTCCGGACATGAGTCTTCGATTCAGATCTAATATTTTATACCCCGGTAACTATATAATACATGTTTACAAAGAGATAATCCACCTTTATACCCCGATAACTATATAATACATGTTTACAAAGAGATAATCCACCTTTATACCCCGGTAACTATATAATACATGTTTACAAAGAGATAATCCACCATTATAACCCGGTAACTATATAATACATGTTTACAAAGAGATAATCCACCTTTATAACCCGGTAACTATATAATACATGTTTACAAAGAGATAATCCACATTTAAGGCAGCACCTTTATGACGTCATACAGATAAAGCCTCTCGGCGATGACGTCAATAACGGTATGATTACGGACAAACTAAAAAAATACCAAGTTATGCTAGCCCCGCCCCCCCCCCCCCGCTGCTGAAAATTACAATGTATTTTACATGTCTGGACACAGACATAAGAATCTACACAAAAAACAGGCTTATGACAGGGCGAAGGAGTGTTCTGTCGACGTTCTTAGAAGCGGTGCGATGACATGTCCCGTCCCTTCGAAGCCCTAAGTACGAAATATCCTGTTTCCGAGACGATCGATTGAGCCGTATTTATACTCGTCGTGTATATAAACGCTTATTATCAAGTTGATAACAAAGGTAAACGAACTTTGACCGATTTCAACAATATTCGGTATCACCCCCTGTGAACCGGTCCTACACAGCGAGGTCGCAGTGGTTGTGGTCCTGGTCGCAGGGCACAGTTCTGGTAGCCAATTGTAAACAAATACCACACACAGAAGGAAGAAACACGACGCGGACATACCATCAATATTACAGCACATGTGAGCGACCGAATGGACTACCAAAGAACCTATACATGATATATTGCGTTTGTATTAACACCCATTTATATATAATGTTGATTTTCAATAATTTATGTATTCGTAACCCATTTTTTAACAAGGAAATACTGATTATCTTTGAAAAAAATAATATATTAAAATAGACGTCGAATATTTCATTAGTAATTTTTCTCAGATACTTGTATTCTGAACGGCGAGTAACACAATTTGAGTTAACTGCTCTATATTCTTACTTAAAGAAGCAGTTGAATGGTCCTGTTCGCAGTGGTTATGGGTACTGTCCGCAGTTGTTGCAATATATGAAGTGGTAACGACCGCAGGTGGTTTTGCACCTAGTGGAGATAATGAAATATCTCATTTCGTGTTCTTCTAAAACTGACTTACGCTCTTTTCATTTGCAGAACTGACTCACGTAATGGATATATACGAATGCTAATATTGTTCAACTAAATTTAAGCAATTCGATGGTGTAATACAACATTTGTGTATGCGCCACCGGGAGAATGAAGTTAAGATTAGGCGCCGATTTTCTGAGGACGGAATGGAGTTTTATCGTACAAAAACTATTCCTGGCCTCATACCGCTACTTCTTGATTCGTCTGGGAAACGAATTGTTGCGAATAATAACACAGAGGCCGATTGCTTTCAATAGATGTGTCCAATGACACTAAACGTCTTAAGCTGGTGTGAAAAAACAATCAGACGCCACATCCAATGTCTCTAATTTCGCAGATACACGTATACCTGGATGTTATCATGTGAGCACACACAACACCGAGACCAGAGAGACAAATACATATAACGTTGGCCACGCGACGAAAGAGAGCCAAACAAATGAAATATTGTTATTTGAAATGAACAATTTATCGGACTACGAACGATAACTATGCGAGGATATAACCATGGTTATCACACGTGTCTTAGTGGCGTATAAATAATCCACCTTGCTTGCCACCTTTGCCTGCTTCCTTACATTGGTTAGCGAAGTGATTTTAAGTTTGCGACATATAAGCCATCTACTTCAATGTGACATCGTCAACTTTCTATCATTGGGTGACAGTCGAAAAATGAGATACCAAAACCAAGGAACTTTGCGATTTTGGCAAATTGGCTATAAACTATTCCACGGTCGATTTATTCGCTTCATGGGTGGACCAAAGCACTCCGGTCAAATATTAGAAGGTTTGCAACTCGACCCATTGAATGCCGCGATAATACACATACGAATGGGCATTGGGCAAACATAAAATGGAACGCGATTTAACAAAGATAGTTTTAATAGATTGTATTCATGAACGTAATCACTCGTGTCCAGACTCTCGTCGGTGTCGGCGTCGCGAAAGTCCAGATCTATAACTATAAGATTTTCCACACTCGAATGTAAGGCTGCTGTTGTTGTGTTTGGCTTTCGCGTGGTCGCTCACACTCTGCCTGTAGGAAAACTCAGCTCCGCATGCGTCACATATGTGAGCTGGAAGTGCATTGGGACATGACTGTTCTCTGACATGTCGGCGATAGGACGAAGGTGATGGAAATTTTGCCTTACACTTCCCACACTGGAAAGGAGTGATGTTTTGTGCGCGTTAGTGTGATAGATCAGCAAAGATTTTCTGATGAACGATTTGTCACACTGATCATACTTAAACGCCCTTTCATTAGAGGGCCGTTTTTTATGATTTTCAGGTTGTCCTGATTAGCAAAGAGCTTGCCACATACCTCACACACGCACTTCGGCTTGGTGTGAGCACTATCGCGGTGTGCTGACATCTCATCCTGCGTTTCGAATGTTTCCGTGCACATTGAGCATCTAACACGACCTAATACCGGGTGCTTTCTTCGTTTATGTCGCAATAAGGAGTGGTGCCATTGTGAGGTAAAACAGCAGTTATCACAGTTCAAAACCTGGTTGCCCTTAGATGTAGATGGCTTGGTTGGAGTTGATGTCCTCGTGTTCTCTTGTGTGACCTCTGCTATTGATCCGTCCAATGGCATGCGTTCTTGAGATGCAATATCTGAAACAAAAATACGATAAACAGATCTTCAAACATATACTTTGAAAACAATGAGCTCGAAATTGGAAAAAAATCAAACGCAACTGTCAGATTATATCAGTGAAATAGGCACAATACACTAATACGGGGTTTGGCAATGCAAATACGTCATTAATTTGCCTCATTTTGTCGCCAATTTGTGTGTTTCATATATATTTTTTTAATATCGTATAGTTCTTCTGTCGGTTATAAACAATGCGAAATGTGTAATATGCTCTAGAATAAATCCTACGTGACACGATAAGTAAAACTGACCGCTACTACTCGAGTAAAGCCCATTAAATTGATAGCAGACCACCGTCGGGCAGTACCCTTACCACCTGCAGACGGTATCATTTGGAAGCGCGGGTCACCTGCGAACGTTACCATTGAAAATCTATTGACCTTGATTTTTTTTATCCAGGGAGGAATTGGCCATCAAAAGATTAATCAATTCGCTTCAGTATCTATTCAGCGTTACAATGAGTGGATAATCGTAGGTCCATGACAAAATCATCCAGGTTTTTTATTATTTATTCGTCCGATTGTGAAAATTGTGATAAAAGTCCCATTCCCTCAACCAATACTACTTGTATGTTTGAAATAACATATAGTTGGTCATCTGTGGTATATTGTGTGACATTTCCTTTAGCAAAAACTCACCCATTATGTCTTTTCTTGATACATTTGTCCCTTGATGTCAATACTGGATATAGGCTGCCGTCTTCTCAATCATGCCGGTGTGATTGGGGTCACTGCGAACGCGAACGCGTTCACGTAGTACCACAACCACCGCGACCTCGCTGTGCAGGACCGGTTCACAGGGGGTGGGTATATGGGTCTAGGATCACCTCTTGATGGGAGCTGTCAAATTGGAACGATTTTCGATGAAAAACATGGCCGCTGGAAGCCATCTTGGATTTTACTCTTTGCATCATTAAATATTTTAACACACCATACAGAGCTCATCCCTCATCTGATTATCATCAAACTTCATACGGATCCTCGGTGTGACCTATCGATGGATGCCTACCATTTATTTCCGAATTCTGTTAAAAAAAACACGGCTGACAGCGGTCATCTTGAATTTTACTCTTTATATGACTAAATCCTTTAGCACACCTTACAGGTCACATTTCTCATCAAATCATCACAAAACTTCACATGGATCTTCCAGGTGACCCAAGATGTGAGCCTCCCATATTTTTCACAAAAAATGATGTTTAAAACAAACATGGCCACCAGCAGTCATCTTGGATTTCAAATGTCAATCCATCGGCACACCCTACTGCACACATTTATTGGAGGACTGTTTTGAAACTTTACAGTCTTGTTGATAAATAAAAATTAGGAATGCTTCTATAATCATGATCAATAAATTGTTATACCCCCGCAACGATGACGTGGGGTGGCGGGTGTGCTATACTGTCACCAGCTTGTCCGTCCGTCTGTCTCCACGAATTTGTCCAGAGTTTTTCTCTGTCGTTTTTCAATCATTTTCCGTGAAACATGGCACAGACATCAACCACCATGGGAACCTATGCATCCGCGATTATGACGTCTGTCTGACTACTTTTGGTAGATTTATCCCCCTTTTTCAACTTAGAAAAGTTTCACAACATGTATAATTTTGTCTGAGCTTTTATTCCTACATTTTTAGGTAAATATTTTTCAAACACCTGTGTACCTGCGATTATAACGTCTGTCCGACTTTTACGGTGGATATATCCCCTTTTTTCGACTTCTAACATTTTAGCGACATGCACAATTTTGTCGGAGCTTTTATTTCTACATTTTCAGTCAGTAGGTTTAGGATTAGGGTTAGGGGTTACTATTGTGCACCTGAAATCTGTTATTTTATTATTTTAACTTAATGTTTACTGACGTGTGAAACATCTTAGTATTTTTAAAAACACGCGGAGGAGCATTATTTATATAGAGGTTCTTCATTTACAGATCATTTCCGTCCAACTTTTTAATCGGAAGTATAAACAGTTAACAGTTTCTATATTATACATGTATTATTCGTTTATTAGACCTGACAACTATATACCATCTTATATTTGTGTGTGCGTTATACTCAAAATGTTCAATGATGTTCTTTTGTTTTGTTTCAGAGATCTACTTACTGCATGTGTACAGATGTCATCCCTCGTGTGTATGAAATACTTCAATAAATGATTAATACCAGCGTCTTGGATGTGTGTTAGGAATTCAAAGACTTTCGAGGAACATATGGCCGATATGTCTGATAATAGAAGTAGCTTTTCCGTGAGGAAAGACAAACAACACGCAAATGAAACGACAGAAGCATCTGACACTAACATACCTCATAAGAGCACGGAAAGCATCCG
Organism: Siphonodentalium dalli; assembly: GCA_032622095.1. Lineage (NCBI taxonomy): Eukaryota > Metazoa > Mollusca > Scaphopoda > Gadilida > Siphonodentaliidae > Siphonodentalium > Siphonodentalium dalli. The sequence goes on from CP136063.1 coordinate 54,691,315, forward strand.
GTCACATCAGTGTGATACATGCCGTAAGACATTTGTATCAGCTGGTATTCTGAAAACACACATGATGATCCACACAGGAGATAGACCGGTATGTCAGTGTGATGTGTGCCTTAAGACATTTGTATCAGCTGGTATTCTGAAAACACACATGAGGATCCACACAGGAGATAGACCGGTATGTCAGTGTGATGTGTGTCTAAAGACATTTGTATCAGCTGGTAGTCTGAAAACACACATGAGGATCCATACAGGACATATTCCGTATCAGTGTGATATATGTCTTAAGAAATTGTCATCGGCTGGTGGTCTGAAAACACATTTGGGGACCCATACAGGAGACAGACCGTATCAGTGTGATATATGTCTTAAGAAATTGGCATCGGCCGGTGGTCTGAAAAAACATATGACGATCCATACAGGAGATATACCGTATCAGTGTGATATATGTCTTAAGGATTTTTGTTGGGCTGGTAGTCTGAAGTATCACATGGGGATCCATACAGGAGATAGACCGTATCAGTGTGATATATGTCTTAAGAAATTTGCACCAGCTGGTAGTCTGGAGACTCACATGAGGACCCACACGGGAGATAGACCGCATCAGTGTGATATATGTCTTAAGACATTTACATCAGCTAATAGTCTGTAGACTCACATGAGGACCCATACAGGAGATAGACCGGCATGTCTGTGCGATATATGTCTTAAGAAATTTGCATCGGCTGGTAATCTGAAAAAACATATGAGGATCCATACAGGAGATAGACTGTATCAGTGTGATGTGTGTCTTAAGAAATTTGCATCAGCTAGTAGTCTGAAAACACATATTGGGATCCATACAGGAGACATACCGTATCAGTGTGATATATGTCTTAAGAAATTGTCATCGGCTGGTAGTCTGAAGTATCACATGGGGATCCATACAGGAGATAGGCCGTATCAGTGCGATACATGTCTTAAGAAATTTGCATCAGCTGGTAGTCTGGAAACTCACACGAGGACCCATACAGGAGATAGACCGTGTCAGTGCGATATATGTCTTAAGAAATTTGCATCGGCTGGTAGTCTGAAAACACATATTGGGATCCATACAGGAGACATACCGTATCAGTGTGATATATGTCTAAAGAAATTGTCATCGGCTCTTCTTAAGCAATTTGCATCGGCTAGTAGTCTGAAAACACATATGAGGATCCATTCAGGAGATAGACCGTATCAGTGTGATGTGTGTCCTAGGAATTTTGCAGCAGCTGGTAATCTGAAAACACATATGAGGATACATACATACATATAGACCAGGCTGTTGCGGAGGTTGATTCCACCGGAGAGCGCAGAAATTGCGACTGGCATTCTCCAGGGGCATTATGAGATTAGAGGTGATCAGCGATCTGCTGGGGCATAGAGATACCACAGCCTGTTCACCATTTTTTCTCTCTCAAACTTTGTCTAAAATATTTAATTCATTATAAAATAAATATAAATTCACAAATTGGTTTTGGAAATAAATTCCAAGCGTTTTTATATCGCAAAGTCGTCTCTTGTCTATAAGTTTAATAAAGAACGGATAGTTTCATTTCAGGCAAAATATATGTTTTTCTAAATAAAACGTATTTTTGTCATGGAAAATACTGCAAATTTCAAAATTTTGGCCGCACATAAGATGCGATAACTGCTAAGCGAAATAGGTCGGAACACTGAATGTGCATTCCAAAACTGACACAATGACTATGCTATACGATGTACTAAGACTCAATGTCAAATTCCAATTCGAATATTGGGGAGATTTCATGTTTTCCCTACCCCAAAATTCACGATTTTTCTAGATTTTTTAAAACAATTCTACAAAAACTATTCTTGTTGGTGAAATATTAGACAAATGGGTCTGATTTTACCAATCGTCTTCGTAAGTATATATATCAAGTGTATACACACCACAACGCACAACTTTATGAATATATATGACTTATTTGTTTTTAAAAAGAGCCCATTTTATGGTGTTCTCCAATCATAAATGCCTACAAGCTAAAATTGTGTAGCCGAAATTTATATCAAAATTAATCAAATATACGTAATTTATATCTTCTTAATTTGGTGATGCATCTGCACGCAGATTTCAGGTAAATGCATGGAATCCAATCAAAGCTTTCATTTTATCTTTGCTCAAAATCTATATCACTCATAACCAAGTCCTGAATAAACAGGAAGTTATCCACTTCCTATCTCCTCGACATTTTACTTATATTGACACGACACAACTAATTGGATTCTAAATTCTGTGCACGGTGACTCTCGTATTTACTCATGCAAATAATTTCAAGATTGTTCTAGAAATTGGGTCATTGAAACTGCCATTGCGACGATCTTGTTTGAAAAAGTTATATGCTTCCGGACCAATTGTTGTTTTCCCGAAAAATGTCCTATGGAACTTGCAATGAAAGGGGGATACCATAAATTAAATGGAAGAGTAACGTCTTCTCAAAATATATATTGAAAGGATTAATGTACTCGATTTTCAAAAACCTTAACTAAATTAGTAACATAGCTAATTAGTAAAATATTGTCTTACGATACTCAACTGTAGCTACAATAGCTACATATAGATATAGTAGCTATAATTGGCAACTGCCAGACCTGATACGTGTGACAAGATATTGTCTCTATAATTGCATCAAATTGCAACAAACTGACTTTATGTTCATGTGAAGTACTCATTCTAAAAAATGACGGATAATGGGGTACCCCAAGAAGAAGCGCAATAATTCGAACATTGTTAGACCGATAATTTATGTTGAGACATCATTGAAAGGGATAAGAATAGAACAATACAATGGTTAAGCATGCAGTGGATTAAAAAAAATACGTAGTATTTGAAATCTTACCTTGAAAGTAGGTGAAGTTCTGGCAACTAGCCTGCAAAATTGATCCAAGCTAAAAAAATTAAGTAAAAATATAACATTCAGTAATGTGTGAACAGTATAAGTTGAGTGTACAAATGTTTCATCAGTTTATAGTATTAGCCCATTATGTGCCTGAAGTAAGGTAGTGGTTGATAAATATCAGACAGAATCGCCATTTGCATTGTAAATAGTGCAGGTATGGCAACCCAGAACACATTTTCAGAAGTCATCAATTGCAAAAATAAGAATTAGGTTTCCAAATGTGAGTGGAGTACTCATTATTAGAGGTTAATTTACATCAATATAGTCAAAGGATGAAACAATATATATATATATATATATATATATATATATATATATAATGTTAAAGGGGAGTTCTAATCAGTAAATTGAGGATGAAACTAATCCGAACGATTTCAATGCAAACCTATGGTACAAAAAAGATGCTGAATAGCAGTGTTCAATGACATTTAATACACTTTGGAATAAATATATTTATCCACCTGTGCTTGAATATGTCAAAAGAGATATTTGACTTTTGATTCTGATATGGTCCTAAAGCGAATTGATAATTGCAGAATCAAATCGATCTGGATATTAATACGGGTATACCTCATTTCTCTAGTTTTCAATCAGTATTGACGTTTACAATGAAAAAAATATATATATATATATATATATATATATATATATATATATATATATATATATATATATATATATATATATATATATCACAGAGAACTTTAGCACAAGATTCTACAAAGTAAAATTCTCACTCTATGAAATTATAGTTTACTTACTAGGTATATTAAACGTCTGCAAACTATACCCAATCCTTCAAGAAATCTTCAATGAGATCTTTCACCATGTATGGTTCATCTTCTCCATCATCAAGCGCCTCATAAACAGCATCATGTCTGCCATCAACACCATGAAGTACCCTGATGACCTGGCCAGTATACCACTCTGTTTCATCTGAACCTTCTTTCAACAACCACCTGATGAAATAAACAACGAGGAAGCATATGCATGGTGGGAAATTGTTACATAGAAAGATAAGTGTACAGTCCATTGAAGGAAACTTTCTTCATATTATTTAAATGTTTGTGTCTTTTAATAAAGCCCCTGCAATTAGCTACGGCCAAAGGCAATGCAAAGAAAAGACAGAGAAGTCAATAAGTATAATGTATCTATGATGTAAAGCAATGCTGTAGAACTGTAGCTCAACTTGCATAATGTATAATGTTTCATTTGTTTGTTGAAAGTGTCATACATGAGCAACAAAAAGCGTTGATTATTAACTTCAAAGATGGTGTAGGAAAATTAGATCATTAGATGACATCATAGTCATACTGGCCTAAATTTGTTACCCGTTTACTACATGTATATATATACCATATACAATCTGTCTTACACACATCCAGTACTGTACGTGTACCATATATACACTAGTTTGAATGATACTGGTGGTGTTAATAAACCTTAAGTTTTCTCACCAATGGTCCTGGTTCTCTGATGCCTGGGCTTTTTCCCATCTCGGCACAGTCAGCTCTGGTAGTAGAACCTTGTAGTAAAAGGCATTGAGTTTAGGCAACATCTCCGAATTCCATAATATATCATCTGGATAAAGGCGTACTATGTGTATTTCATAAGGTGCTGTCATACGAACCATGAAATCAATCCATGGAGCTTGGAATATTGGTCCTGACATTGGTAATAATATTGGTGACTTTTTTATAGATGAAGTGTTTTGTCATCCTCATTTATCTCCAGGCAGAAATTCTTTATTTATTTGGCCGCTTCATGAAATGAATGGTTATCATTTATGTCTTATACATTTCAAACATTTAATGTATTCCTGGTATGATTTGTGGGAAAATGTATCTGGTTGCCACAATTTGTTTGTGATCTGACACTCCCATCAAAGTAACATCGTCAAAGTTACCTTTACTCATTTTCTCTGACATTCTTATGTTTCTGTAGAGTTTGGTCAAGGTCTATATTTTCCAAATTCCCTGCCTTTATGTCTTCGATTATCTTTTTGATCAAGTTTTTGAGACTGACAATCATGTCAAAAATAATGAAATGTCGGCCATTTTCAAACCGAGTACTTTACCTGTTAAACCTTAATGGAAAATGGCAGTCATATTGGACGCTATCTTGAAATACATAAAAATGCTCAAAGCGGATTTTAGCCGATTTTGGATATGTTATAGACGATATCTTCCTCTTCAAATGGATATATAAACCAACTTAGTTCTAATTTATTCTAGGTTGACTCTAAAATTTGAGTTTATCGACCAGACTATAACATTTGTTAACAGTAGACCATACCGGGCATGGGATATTGTCTTTTACATCATGCAGTAAATACATGAGATATGGTCTTTTACATCATGTAATAAATACATGAGATATTGTCTTTACATCATGCAGTAAATACATGAGATATTGTCTTTTACATCATGCAGTAAATACATGAGATATTGTCTTTTACATCATGCAGTAAATACATGGGCTATAGTCTTTTGCCCCGTGTAGTAAATACATGAGATATTGTCTTTTGCACCATGCAGTAAATACGTGAGATATTGTCTTTTACATCATGCAGTAAATACATGAGATATTGTCTTTTACACCATACAGTAAATACATGAGATATAGTCTCTTACACCATGCAGTAATTACATGAGATATTGTCTTTTACATCATGCAGTAAATACATGGGCTATAGTCTTTTGCATCATGTAGTAAATACATGAGATATAGTCTTTTACATCATGCAGTAAATACATGAGATATAGTCTTTTACATCATGTAGTAAATACATGAGATATTGTCTTTTACACCATACAGTAAATACATGAGATATAGTCTTTTACATCATGTAGTAAATACATGAGATATTGTCTTTTACACCATACAGTAAATACATGAGATATAGTCTTTTACACCATGCAGTAAATACATGAGATATAGTATTTTACATCATGCAGTAAATGCATGATATATTGTCTTTTACATCATGTAGTAAATACATGAGATATTGTCTTTTACACCATACAGTAAATACATGAGATATAGTCTTTTACATCATGCAGTAATTACATGGGATATTGTCTTTTACATCATGTAGTAAATTCATGGGATATAGTCTTTTGCATCATGTAGTAAATACATGGGTTATAGTCTTTTGCATCATGTAGTCAATACATTAGATATAGTCTTTTGCATCATGTAGTAAATACATGAGATATTGTCTTTTACACCATGTAGTAAATACATGAGATATAGTCTTTCACATCATGTATTAAAATACATGAGATATAGTCTTTTTACACCATACAGTGAATACATGGGATATAGTCCCTTACATCATGCAGTAAATACATGAGATTTTGTCTTTTACATCATGCAGTAAATACATGGGATATAGTTTTTTTACATCATGCAGTAAATACATGAGATATTTTCTTTTGCACCATACAGTAAATACATGAGATTTTGTCTTTTACATCATGCAGTAAATACATGGGATATAGTTTTTTTTACATCATGCAGTAAATACATGATATATTGTCTTTTACATCATGTAGAAATACGTAAGATATTGTCTTTTACACAATGCAGTAAATACATGAGATATTGTCTTTTACATCATGCAGTAAATACATGGGATATTGTCTTTTGCACCATGCAGTAAATACGTGAGATATTGTCTTTTACATCATGCAGTAAATACATGAGATATAGTATTTTACATCATGCAGTAAATGCATGATATATTGTCGTTTACATCATGCAGTAACTGCATGGGATATAGTCTTTTACACCATGCAGTAAATGCATAAGATGTAGTCCTGTACGTCATGTAGTCATGCTGCATATGGGACGAAATACATGGGATATTGTCTTTTACAAGAAATTCCTTTAATATGGGGGAGGGGGTCTGCAATTTTTTCCCGAACACAAGTCCGGGGTGGATGGGGGTTCAGCAGCCCGGCGTACTAAATTTTCTGGAGTCATTTAATAGGGCAAAATGTTTCAAGAATGCTTCTGTTATGTAATATTGTAATATGTATGCACTCAACTTTTTGTAGAGGGTTTGGGTTCTCTATCAGTTAAAGGTGGATTATCTCTTTGTAAACATGTATTATATACTTACCGGGGTATAAAATATTATATTTGAATCGAAGACTCCTGTCCGGAAATGCTTCTATCGATTAATATTAATTTTATTTCGAATATTTTCTGGTCTAAAAAGATGTGTTTGTTCAGCGAACGAACAAGAGTCATTGCTGTTAAAGGTGGATTATCTCTTTGTAAACATGTATTATATAGTTACCGGGGTATAAAATATTAGATTTGAATCGAAGACTCCTGTCCGGAAATGCTTCTATCGATTATTATTAATTTTATTTCGAATATTTTCTGGTCTAAAAAGGTGTGTTTGTTCAGCTAACGAACAATGGTGGTTACTGTTAACAGAGACCAGAAATTATATTGTGCAATTTTGTCACAAATAGATGTTAATTATACTCATTATCGCTTATATCGTTGGAACAAAACAATACAAACAACCAATATGTGACATTTGACATTCGTTGCGTACCGTGGGAACAGCCCAGTGCCCTATATCGCAATACGGTCTCATCCGAATGGTCGGTTCTAAAAATAGTAACATAAATGGGCCCGATTTTATATTCGAAATAAAATCAATATTAATTATTAGAAGCTTTTCCGGACATAGGTCTTCAGTTCATATCTATTATTTTATACCCACGCAACTATTTAAAATTTGTTATTTAAAGAGATAATCCATCTTTAACCAAGACCAGAAATTATATTGTACAATTTTGTCACAAATAAACGTTAATTATACTCATTATCGCTTATATCTGTGGAACAGAACAATACAAACAATCAATCTGTGATGTTTGACTTTCAGTGCGTAGCCGTAGGAACAGCCCAGTGCTCTATATCGCAATATGGTATTATCCGAATGGTCTGTTCTAACAGTAATAGTAACATAAACGGTCCCGATTTAATATTCGAAATAAAATCAATATTAATTGATAGAAGCTTTTCCGGACAGGGGTCTTCAGTTCATATCAATTATTTTATACACACGCAACCATTGAAAATGTGTTATTTAAAGAGATAATCCATCTTTAATTGGGACATTTTATTGGTCTATTTTAGAATAGACCATTCGGGCGATACCAATACATATATCGATAGAGATCATTAGGCTGTTCCCATAGCTACGTACCGAACGTTAAATGTCCCAGATTTATTGACTGTATTTTTGTATGCCGTAGTAATAAGCGACAATAACCGATATATCGGTTATATGTAATATATGTAGGATTTATCGATTAGTTGTAATATGTGTAGGATATATCGAGTGGTTGTAATATCTGTATGATATATCGATTATTTGTAATATCGATTATTTGTAATATATGTATGATATATCGATTATTTGTAATATATGTAGGATATATCGGTTATTTGTAATATCTGTATGATATATCGATTATTTGTAATATCTATTATTTGTAATATATGTATGATATATCGGTTATTTGTAATATATGTAGGATATATCGATTATTTGTAAAATCTGTAGGATATATCGATTATTTGTAATATATGTATGATATATCGATTATTTGTAATATCGATTATTTGTAATATATGTATGCTATATCGATTATTTGTAATATATGTAGGATATATCGGTTATTTGTAATATCTGTAGGATATATCGATTAGTTGTAATATATGTAGGATATATCGATTGTTTGAAATATCTGTATGATATATCGATTATTTGTAATATCGATTATTTGTAATATATGTATGATATATCGGTTGTTTGTAATATTTGTACGATATATCGGTTAGTTGTAACATATGTAGGATGTTATTTGTAATATATGTAGGATATATGGGTTAGTTGTAATATGTGTAGGATATATCGATTAGTTGTAATATATGTAGGATATATCGGTTATTTGTAATATGTGTAGGATATATCGATTAGTTGTAATATATGTAGGATATATCAGTTATTTGTAATATTTGTAGGATATATCGATTATAAGCTCAACAAGATCCTACAATAGTGTATGATATATCGATTATTTGTAATATATGTAGGATATATCGGTTGGTTGTAATATGTGTAGTAGTTCTTATATATGTAGGATATATCAATTATTTGTAATATCGATTATTTGTAATATCTGTAGGATATATGAATATTTGTAATATCTCAGGATGTATCAATTATTTGTAATATAGATTTTGAGGTCCCATTTGTCTGCTCTATTGTATGAACTCATATCGTTCTGTAAATGCTTCTACTGAACGAAACCACACCCAGAGACGCATATTATAAATTCAGCAACAGAATTCGGCATTTCCATCATCATTTGTTCGACTTGAAAATCGATCTATTGATACGTGGCCCTTCCTTGTTACATTGTGTCAGTGAAGTTCGATTCGAATTAGACCAGAGTTCTATCTATAGACTATCGCTTCATGAAATATACTCCGATATATCTAGGACAATTCCACACGATTGGAGATTCTAACATGGCTGTTCGCGATATCGTCTGCAAAGGAAATAAACGACATAATTGTGACGTATGTGGGAAATCGTTTACTCAATCGAGCAGCTTGGCGAGACATAAAATAATCCACACCGGAGATAAGCCTTACCGGTGTGATATATGCGGGAAATCATTTAATCAATCGAGCTACTTGGTGGTGCATAAGAGATTCCACACCGGAGATAAGCCTTACCATTGTGATATATGCGACAAATCATTTAACCATAGGAGTAACCTGACGACGCATGCGAGAATACATGGCGGGGCCCTCCTCTACCATTGTGATATATGCTTGAAATCATTTAGTCGGTCAAGCGACTTGGTGAGACATAAAAGAATCCACACCGGAGATAAGCCTTACCATTGTAATATATGCGGGAAATCATTTAAGCAATCGTGTCACGTGGTGAGACATAAGAGAATCCATTTCGGAGAAAAACCTTACCATTGTGATATATGTGGCAAAGCATTTACCCAATCGTTTCACATGGTGAGACATAAGAGAATCCACACCGGAGATAAGCCTTACCATTGTGATTTATGCGGGAAATCATGTAGCCAATCGAACGACTTGGTGAAACATAAGAGAATCCACACCGGAGAAAAGCCTTACCAGTGTAATATATGTGGAAAATCATTTAATGGATCGAGCCACTTGGTGAGGCATAAGAGAATCCACACTGGAGATAGCCCATACCAGTGTGATATATGCGGGACACCATTTAGTCGTCAAAACAGCTTGATGATACACAAGATAATGCACACCGAGGATCGGCCTTATGATTGTGACATATGTCAGAAGTCATTCTCTCAGTCGAGCGACCTGGCGAGACATAAGGGAATCCACACCGGAGATAAGTGTGATATATGCGGGAAATCATTTAATCGATCGAATGACTTAGCGTCACATAAGAGAATCCACACAGGAAATAAGCCTTATCATTGTGATCTATGCGGGAAATCATTTAATCGATCGGACAACTTGGTGGCACATAAGAGAATCCACACCGGAGATAAGCCTTACCATTGTAATATATGCGGGAAATCATTTAATCAATCGGGCAGCTTGGTGACACATAAGAGAATCCACACCGGAGATAAGCCTTACCATTGTGATATATGCGGGAAATCATTTAATCAATCGGGCAACTTGGTGACGCATAAGAGAATCAACACCGTTGATAAGATTACCGGGCGGGAAATAATTTGATTAATCGATCAGCTCGGTGGTCCACGAGAATACACACCTGGAGCCGCACGTACGATTGTCATATATGCCGGTTGTGATATAATTTTATCGATAAAGTCACTTGGTGAGACATATGAGAATTCATAACTGACTGGCACGTGATGCTCACCTATCATGGGTTATAACATTCACACGTATGGGTTTTTATAATTCGATTCGAATGTGAACATAAGTATATGAATGCATAATGACCGAGATAGGAACAATGCTCAGATATTCGATCAAGACCAGCAATGTGTTGAAGAGTGTCTGAATTATTAACTTGTTTTCGATGGAGAACGTTTTTTTTTACTTCCGCTGCCGCGCATCATTCCGAATCAGGAGGAATCCAAACAAATAGCCAGGATATATGGGTAGCCAAATTAACATAAACTCAAATATTTGAAGATATCTCTTTTTCAGCCAAACAAATACGAAGTTGTATAATCAGATAAACAATCGCAAAGAAAATAAAGGGGAGACGTTATTATTAAACTCGTTACGTTCATTTCAAATTTGAATTGTGGATATGTCGATTTAGAGATATCTCTAATTCGATTTGGGGATATCTCGAATTCATTTGGAGATATCTCCAATTATTTAGAAATAGCTCCAAATGACTTAGAGATATCTTCAAGTCAAATTATGGAGAATTATTTAATTACGGATATGTCCAATTGTGGATATGTCGATTTACAGATATCTCCAAAAAAATGTTTGAAGATATATCCAATTATTTGGAGATATCTCCAAATCGAATTTTGTTGAAGTATTTCATTACGGATATGTCCAAGAAGAACTTATCCTTAAATTAATTAGAAATATCTTAAAATGATTTAGAGGTAAGTTCAATTTCACGTCCAGTTATGGATATGTGCCGATTTATCTTCAAATATTTAAGTATATGTTAATTTGGCTGTTCATAGGGATTCAAAATCCTGGTGGGTGCATGGGTGGGAGCCGGGAAATTCCATGTTAAGTATTCAAAATCCAGTTGTATCACCTTCTGATAATAGTTGCCTTCATTAGTCGCGTTCGGTTTAGAGATATCTCTATTTCATTTGGATATATCTTTAAATCATTTGCAGATACATCAATCTGACAGCAATCCATTTGAAGATATCTCTAAATATTTAGATTGATTTTTTTATTGTGAAATATACCCAACAATCAAACAACAGATTAGTGGTCTCTGTTCTATCTCTAAATATTTGGATGTATATCTCCAAATATTTGAAGATCTCTTCAAATAATTTAGAGATATCCACAAATGCATTTAAGGAGAAGTAAATTTGATTTGTCGTACTTGTCCATAAATGAATTAGAGATATGTCCAATCTATTTTGGGACATCTCTAAATATTTCGATATAGCCTATTCCTAAATGATTTGAAGTCAATTAAGACCTGAAATATCCACAATAGGCTCTTTGAAATTTATATCAACATGAAATGATGCCTCCGTGCATGCGCAGAAATGATGTTGAAAACTGCATAAAATAGCTAACAGTTATTAAGGAAATTATAAGAAGGCGATTTGACATAAAGCGATACAGTCACTAAAACATAAATGGAGATAACCAATGTCAATGTAATGACTACTGTTGTATCAGCCTTTTTGATTGTTTGATTGTTGGGTATATTTCACAATAAAAAAATTCAATCTAATATTTAGAGATATCTTCAAATGGATTGCTGTCAGATACATGTATCTGCAAATGATTTGAAGATATATCCAAATGAAATAGAGATATCTCTAAATATTTTGAAATATCTTCAAATATTTGAGTTTATGTTAATTTGGCTATTTGTTTGGGAAGCGGAAGTAAACAAAATTCTCCATCGAAAACAAGTTAAAACATTATAGAAAACAAAGATAAAAAAATGTGTGCGACGTCATTAAAGACGGCTGCTTTATTTTTTACTTTTCCAAAACAATTTTTTGGAGATATCTCTAAATCGACATATTCACAATTGGACATATCTGTAATTAAATAATTCTCCATAATTTGACTTGAAGATATCTCTAAGTCATTTAGAGCTATTTCTAAATAATTGGAGATATCTCCAAATGAATTCGAGATATCCCCAAATCGAATTAGAGATATCTCTAAATCGACAAATCCACAATTCAAATTTGAAATGAACTTAACGAGTTTAATAATAACGTCTCCCCTTCATTTTCTTTTCGATTGTTTATCTGATTATACAACTTCGTATTTGTTTGGCTGAAAAAGAGCGCTCATCTGTTCTGAATTTAGTTTCAGCGATTCTGATGCGAGGCGACGTCATCACCTATTGACGATTTTTTAGACGCCGACGCGATTGTCAATGACGCTTCCTTTACGTAACACGATCCGTGGAAAAGTGGCAAACAAATTGTAAGACTATTAACCAGATTTTGTGCTGAGCTATTAATATCACCACATATGATGTAGTTCCAATAGCATATTGGCAGTGTAATGATTGGGGTAAATATTAGACATTGTATCAGCTTGACGTCCTTGTCCATATTTATTGCGGTGCTCAACTTCAAGTTCAACTTTAAATTTAATATCATGAAAATAAATGAAAATTGATATCCGATATCTTTGACACGTCAATCTAGTCAGGGTACTTATAATTATAGATCATGATCTAGCCCCAGTATAAATTCAAAGTTGCAACAGACGTTTTCACAAATAGGTACGTATGAATATCTACATATATTACTTGTACAGCTAGAAATAAGTAATTTAATTGGTGAACAAAATTGAAATCTTGGAATGAGCTAAAAATAAAATCAACTAGCCTATATGAAGGCCTATATGCGCGTAGACCTACCGGAACTGTAGACTATGGCCTTTCGTTGTCACTGGCAAATAAATGGGTTTTGATTCTCCCTGTTTTATTAATTATTTTTGTCCCGGTCAGTAATTTTAGGGACACGAGAGGCGACAGCCAGAGGGCGGGGTGTGGTATGGGTAGGGGTAATTTCTCATTCCCAACTTGGGACAAAGTTTGGTTAAATCTGTCAACAGATGGAAAGGTCATGCTGAAAGGCTGACACAACAGTAGTCAGTACACTGACATTGCTTATCTCCATTTATGTTTAAGTGACTATCGCTTGATGTCAAATCGCCTTCTTATAATTCCCTTAATAACTGTTAGCTATTTTAGGCAGTTTTTAACGTCACTTCTACGCATGCGCGGAGGCATCATATCATGTTGATATAAATTTCATACAAAGAGCAGATTTGGGGATATTTCAGGTCTTAAAGGTACTCAACCCGTAAAGAGGGTCCCCATCTCAACAGATTCCAACAACAACAATCCGATCAGAGGGTCCTATATTACTATTTCTTTGGCTTTGGGGGTAAAAAATATTTGATTCGAGTCGAGGAACCCATCAAACAAAGCTCAGAGTTATTAGATATTGATTTTTCAAATTTGTTATGTTCTCGAGATCAGTACTAATAACTGCCGTAATCTGCTCTGGATGTGTACTCTAAATCTATTCAAACAGACAAGGATGAATAACTCTAAAATCAAGTGGTAATTTTAACGTAATTTTGACTGAGTTCTGGGCCAGATAGTATTCCCGATAATGAAAAATAATAGATTTCTAAAATCAATATCTAACAAATCTGAGCTTTGATGGGTGACTTCCTCGACTCGAATCAAATATTTTTGACCCCCGAAGCCATTGAAATAGTAATTGAGAGGAGTTTTATCGGGTTGAGTACCTTTAATTGACTTCAAATCATTTAGGAATGGGCTATATCGAAATATTTAGATATATCCCAAAATATTTAGAGATATCTCTAAATAATGGGAGATATCTCTAAATATTTGGATATCTCTAAATGGTTTGCACTTGTCCTCAAATGAGTACTTATCCACAATAAAGAAGGGCAATTAGAGATTTCTCCAAATCAATGAGAGATATCTCTAATTCATTTATGGGCAAGTACGACAAATCAAATTTACTTCTCCTTAAATGCATTTGTAGGTATCTCTAAATTATTTGAAGAGATCTTCAAATATTTGGAGACATATCCAAATATTTAGATATGTCGATTTAGAGATATCTCCAAAATATTGTTTGGAGATATCTCCAATTATTTGGAGATATCTCCAAATAGAATTTTGTAGAAGTATTTTATTACGGATATGTCCAACAAGAACCTATCCTTAAATTAATACGAAATATCTTAAAATGATTTAGAGATATCTTCAATTCATGGAGATATCTCTAATTTATTTAGAGATAAGTTCAATTTCACGTCTGATTATGGATATGTGCCGATTTATCTTCAAATATTTGATTATTAATTTGGCTGTTCATAGGGATACAAAATCCTGGTGGGTGCATGGGTGGAAGCCGGGAAATTCCATGTTAAGTTTTCAAAATCCAGTTGTATCACCTTCTGATAATAGTTGCCTTCATTAATCGGGTTCGGTGGGGCGGCATCGATAGCTCAGTTTGTTATATAGCAGACCGACCTCTGAGTTACACATTCGACGCGATCGGGGATCGAATCCGACATGGTATCGATCTCTGAATTACACATTCGACGCGGTCGGGGATCGAATCCGACATGATATCGATCTCTGAGTTACACATTCGACGCGATCAGGGATCGAATCCGGCATGGTATCGACCTCTGAGTTACACATTGGACGCGGTCGGGGGATCGAATCCGACATGGTATCGACCTCTGAGTTACACATTCGATGCGATCGGGGGATCGAATCCGACATCGTATCGACCTCTGAGTTACGCTGATGGGGTCATTGTCACAAGGCATCGATCACATACGAAGCCAGCTTTTTAAATTGATCACAAATGTAGCCAGCTTTTCTATGGCGATCACATTTGTAGCCATCTTTTCAATTCAGGCGAGCCCCAATGAACACGACCAGGTTAATCTCATTTTTCTGAGTTGATGGATGAACAACAACTTGAATTTTGTTTTTATATTAGTTCATCTAATAACCTGAGGTTTCCGATCAATGTCGTTGGAATGCTCGAATTATATTCCAATATAAGTTAATAAACGAAGTCAGTTTTGGAGCATGGCGTCGACATTTTAGTCACGAATGTGATGACGTCATATTTCGCGCAATATAAAGCATGGAATTAGAAAAGATGGCAGTGAAATTGAGCCTCTGCGTGGTCTTTCCTCCCCCCCCGTAAAATTGACAACGTCGTTTATGGCCTAGGTGGCTAGAACGACGATAAACCTTAATAAACCAAACCAAACTATATCGATTATTTGTAATATATGTAGGATATATCGGTTAGTTGTAATATATGTAGGATATATCGATTATTAGTAATATATGTAGGATACATCGATTATTTGTAATATATGTAGGATATATTGATTATTTGTAATATAGATTTTGAGGTTCCATTTGTCTGTTGTATTGTATGAACTCATATCGTTCTGTAAATGATTCTACTGAACGAAACCACATCCAGAGACGCATATTATAAATTCAGCAACAGCATTAGGCGTTTCCATCGTCCATGGTTTGACTTGAAAATCGATATATTGATACATGGCTTTTCCTAGTCCGTAAACCTGACTTTTATTATCAGAGCATAGCTCTATAAAAGTCAGGACTGTATATCACTGAAAGCAGTACTCCGTCACTAATCATTGGTATGGACATTTACTCGACTTTTCACAAGCGATAACACACACTAAAAAATATTATTTAACAACCAAAACTACCACATACTTGTAGATCAGAGCTTCTAGTACATTTCTAGTGTGGTGTCAATGCATGTTTCAGATGTTAGTCGTGACATTCTTCGCATAAAGCGAGAGCATATTTCTACCGCCTCGAACTTTCAGCCATTTTGTATTTGTAAAAATCCGTCAAAACAGTGAATAAGGAATCGGAAACGGAACGAACATAATTGGATTCCGGCTATAACATGTTCTTGTTTGTTTCGAGTTTATTTTCGATTCAAATATTTTTAAACTTTAAAAGCACATATAACAACAATGGATAACACGATGAGTTTGGAGACAACGATATATATATGTATATTCAAATGTTTTTAAAGGTTACCCATGCATATACTTTCTATTTTTGTTATAAAATATGCATGTTCAGAACTGCACGTTTTGAGCTTTGGTGGGGGTATTTAATTAAAATTTCATCATGGGTCATGTTGGAAGGTGCGACCTTGTTTGGATATTAATCTCATATTAACCTCAATAATTCAGTATACTTTTAATTATCAGTGTGCTCTCGTTGCTTGTGAGCTTATTTTGACCCAGAGAGTCTATCCCCGCGTCGATTGGTAGAACATGACTATTTAAAATATGCGGAAACCGCATTAGAATGTCCTAACACACGTTAAAGTGTGTCATTAATATCATTGTCAGCATGTCTACCAACACGAAGAAAAGCCTCAATTTCCAAAAGCTGAGCATCTACCCAATACGCCAAACATATTTATGTGGCGTACATATGACCCATCGGCTGCCATTGTGTTTATATCTCCATACCTATGTGTGTGTATAGGTTCATGAGAAATAAACTTATTGATTATATATGTATATATGCATGTAACCATTTCATAATCACCATCGTCATCATCCGACATCAACATATTATTATTATTAAAATCATCATCGCCATGACATCATCATATATCATCAAATCATTTTTTTTAAGGGCGTGGCTAAAGTGCCTTATTAGGTGTCCAAATTATTATTCCAACCTCTTTCGTGAAGACCAAAATGTTTACATCCTAATTGAGTGAGAATTTTCCAAATTGACACCCTAACTTACCAACTGTCGTCAAATTGTAATATATATGTAAGGTAGCCATACGGTGTTTTAGCGGCGTAGGTAATCGGCTTTAACTAATTGACGACTCTTAGACTATAATATTCAGATAGTTGTCTCGGTTTCGACTCCATATTGTCGCCAATGCTTTGTCAACGTTATTGGCACGTATATCTTATATATATACGCATAGCGATGGCGACGTGGTCGGAACTTGGGCGTTTGATACCGAGACCACTATTTGAATATTAATGTGTGTTCCAGAACGAAAAAGTTGAAGAAAATCAACAAATTTGTTAATTTAAAAACAATTCAAACGTTAGTGTATTCCATGCCTCAGCCCGGACATATATACCAAATTTCATTAATATCCATTGAGAAACAACGGTCCAAACATAACACTCCGTTTACACACTTTATTTGGAGCCGGCCACGGCCTTGGCTTACACTTTATATTGTGTCCCCACACATATCGCCACGCCCTTGGTCATTGTTTCTTTGAAATCAAACTCCATTGTTTATTAAAACTTAAAATTCAAAAAATAGTTGTTGCTGTTGCTTTCACTCGGTCGATCGTCTGATCTCCTTTCCGGTTATGTAGTTGTAAGTTCGTTCCGCCTGTTCCGTTCCGTCAATTTACTACAGATAAAGTTTTAAATGTTGACAAATTAACGGTCTCGGATTTATCTCAAAGTTCGGATTATATTTCGAGAGTCAGGTATTGTACACAATGCCTTCGTAATCTGCCATTATCACTTGATCTTACAACATAATGGTAGCAGATAAAACCATCTAGTTATATGTGAATTTGGTGATTGAAATGAGGCGGGGTAGTGTCTAATTTTTTGCCGAAATAGTTTTTCGGCAAGCAGTCTACCATGTATTTTTAAAACAACTACAAATGTCACATTTTTATTTTTTTCGTCGGGTAGCTTGTTGATACTCACTCAGAACAGATTAGTCTTCAACATAATTTATATACAATGTTTGTATTTTCATGTTATAAGTGGGAACAAAATTCATAATAATGGAAAAGCACTTGGAGGTCGTGAATAAAGCTACGGCGGCCCAACTATTCGAGAGCGTCTAGCTCTGTTTGAATAGTTGGGTTCACCAACTAGGCTTTTCCTTGTTACATTGTGTCAGTGAAGTCGATTCGAAATAGATCAGATTTATATCTATAGACAGGTCCGGCACAACTGGATATTAAGCTTAATAAGCTGAACTTAGCTTATTAAGCGGAATTCAGCTTAAAATTTACTGTGGGGAATGGACCAATTTCACTGCCAACTACGTTGTTGTATGGGCTGCAAATCATTGTCTACTATTTTAATTTCAATTATTTTAGCAATTAATTTTACGATTGTCGCAGATTTTACCACTTTCTGTGTGTTTTTCTTCTAAAAAGACCCCAAAATCCTCAGACATTTCACTTGCCAACTATTCGTGGTAACTCCTTTCCTTCAACTGCATAAGCTCTAATCTGATTGGATGCACAGGTTTCTTTAAAATTAGGAATTTTAATCGAAATCAATTAAAGTTTCAGAGAAGTACGAGAGACCGTATGCGTCACTATTTATGATGGCCACTCTGATCTTCATCTCACGGAGATCATGTCTTTAAAATCGTTATGTTCAGTTCCCCACGGATATTAACATGTATTTAATCGTCACCTTAGGTGTCTATGCATTAAAGTTTGGGACTGCAGATGTCAAAATAATGACTCAATTATGTCAGAGAACACTTTCGGCATGTAGTCATACATGTATGTAGCATTACCATGCAGAGAAGGGTTTGTTCTATTTCACGATGGGTGCATTTTCCCTGGTGTGGAGCGTTATTTAACCAAAAACATGCCACACACAGTTTGGATCTCCCCATATTATAATGAATGTGGTCCATAACTCGTGGAACACATGGTTATGAAATGTTTAAGCTGGCATGGGTCGTGCGATTGCATTAATGGGTATGCCAGCCACATGCATTTCAAGTTGAATAGTAGTAAAACTATGTACACGATCCCAGTCTATTCGTGTTATTCTACCCCAGGATATAATGTATCGGGCCAAAACGGGGTGGTAACCGTGACTTTGAAATAAGGCCCCATGTATAGGGTGGGTAGTTCTCTACACGTGGTAGTTCAACGTCTCCATCCGCCATGGCTACTTGTGTGTTAAACATGAGGAATTGGTCCTGGACCTCAAATTCGACTTATGGAAATTATCGTGGCAAAAAACACAAAAAGGGAGCATTGGATGCACTGATGAAGGAGGGGATGTTTCCAATTCGATCTTCTGGAAAGGCTATATGCAGCATTTGCCATTCACGAGGTTTGGACATTATTACTGAAAATGAGTTATTTGACCAACGTGAAACGGAAATGTCTCAAATATGTGAAAAAAATTCTAATAATTATTTTTCGACAACAACTTTCTCACGCTTTAGCCGAAAGCCAGAGACTATCAATTGCTAACGATGGGAGAGAATGTAATTCCACTTTGAGGCAAGTCCTTTGGTGACGACAGTTGGATAGCAAATGTACGACTTGAACTGTAGGCAGTCGTTTTATAACACGGATTGAGAATGACCCCTTGATCGGATCGACAAAATAGTGCGGAACGTGTTTCCCGATCTGCAGCACTCATT
Organism: Siphonodentalium dalli; assembly: GCA_032622095.1. Lineage (NCBI taxonomy): Eukaryota > Metazoa > Mollusca > Scaphopoda > Gadilida > Siphonodentaliidae > Siphonodentalium > Siphonodentalium dalli. The sequence goes on from CP136063.1 coordinate 54,711,499, forward strand.
CACCTGAACTCGGCCTCATGCACTGTTACCTGTTGCTTGGATATGGACAGTGAATGGTGAGACTCGTGAACTTTAATACATAGACACCGGAGGTGATGATTATATACATGTTAATATCTGTGGGGAACTGAACATAACGATTTTAAAGACATGATCTCCGTGAGATGAAGATCAGAGTGGCCATCATAAATAGTGACGCATACGGTCTCTCGTACTTCTCTGAAACTTTAATTGATTTCGATTAAAATTCCTAATTTTAAAGAAACCTGTGCATCCAATCAGATTAGAGCTTATGCAATTGAAGGAAAGGAGTTATCACGAATAGTTGGCAAGTGAAATGTCTGAGGATTTTGGTGTCTTTTTAGAAGAAAAACACACAGAAAGTGGTGAAATATGCGACAATCGTAAAATTAATTGCTAAAATAATTGAAATTAAAATAGTGGACAATGATTTGCAGCCCATACAACAACGTAGTTGGCAGTGAAATTGCTTGAGGCTGCCGACTTGACTCGATTTAGAATGCGGAAATGAGCGGAACACAGCGTTTATCCATTCCCCACCGTAAATTTTAAGCTGAATTCCGCTTAATAAGCTAAGTTCAGCTTATTAAGCTGAATATCCAGTTGTGCCGGACCTGATAGACCCTCGCGTTATGAAATATACTCCGATATATAGTGTACAATTCCACACGATGGGAGATTCTAACCTGACAGTTAACGATGTCGTCAACAAAGGGAATAAACGACATAATTGTGACGTATGTGAGAAATCGTTCACCCTATCGAGCAGCTTGGCCAGACATAAGACAATCCACACCGGAGATAAGCGTTACCATTGTGATATATGCGGGAAATCATTTAATCAATCGAGCTACTTGGTGGTGCATAAGAGAATCCACACCGGAGATCGGCCTTACCATTGTGATATATGCGGGAAATCATTCAATAGTTCGAGCTACTTGGTGGTACATAAGAGAATCCACACCGGAGATAAGCCTTACCATTGTGATATATGCAACAAATCATTCAACCATATGGGTTACCTGGCGACGCATACGAGAATACATGCCGGGGTCCTCCTCTACCATTGTGATATATGCTTGAAATCATTTAATAGATCGAGCAACTTGGTGCGACATAAGAGAATCCACACCGGAGATAAGCCTTACCATTGTAATATATGCGGGAAATCATTTACCCAATCGAGTCACGTTGTGACACACAAGAGAATCCACACCGGAGATAAGCCTTACCATTGTGATATATGCGAAAAATCATTTAGTCAATCGAACGAGTTGGTAAAACATAAGAGATTCCACACCGGAGATAAGCCTTACCACTGTGATTTATGCGGGAAATCATGTAGCCAATCGAGCGACTTGGTGACACATAAGATAATTCACTACGGAGATAAGCGTTACCAGTGTGATATATGTGGGAAATCATTTAATCGATCGAGCAACTTGGTGAGGCATAAGAGAATCCACACTGGGGATAGCCCATACCAGTGTGATATATGCGGGAAATCATTTAGTCGTCAGAACAGCTTGATGACACACAAGAGAATGCACACCGGGACCGCCCTTATGATTGTGACATATGTCAGAAGTCATTCACTCAGTCGAGCGACCTGACGAGACATAAGAGAATCCACACCGGAGATAAGCCATACCAGTGTGATATATGCGGGAAGTCATTTAATCAATCGAATGACTTGGCGTCACATAAGAGAATCCACACCGGAGATAAGCCTTACCATTGTGATCTATGCGGGAAATCATTTAATCGATCGAGCTACTTGGTGACACATAAGATAATCCATTTCGGAGATAAGCCTTACCATTGTGATATATGTGGGAAATCTTTTAATCTGTCGAGCACCTTGGTGACACATAAGAGAATCCACACCGGAGATAAGCCTTACCATTGTAATATATGCGGGAAATCATTTAATCAATCGGGCAGCTTGGTGACACATAAGAGAATCCACACCGGAGATAAGCCTTACCATTGTGATATATGCGGGAAATCGTTTAATCAACCGGGCAACTTGGTGACACATAAGAGAATCCACACCGGAGATAAGATTACCGGGCGAGAAATCATTTGATTAATCGATCAGCTCGGTGATCCACGAGGATACACACCTGGAGCCGCACGTACGATTGTCATATATGCCGGTTGTGAGATAATCTTCTCGATAAAGTCACCTCGTGAGACATATGAGAATCCATAACTGACTGTTACGTGATGCTCACCTATCATGGGTTATAACATTAACACGCATGGGTATATACAATTCGATTCGAATGTGAACATAAGTATGTACATGCATAATGACCGAGATAGGAACAATGCTCACATATTCGATCAAGACCAGCAATGTGTTGAAGAGTGTCTGAATTATTAACTTGTTTTCGATGGAGAATTTTTTTTACTTTCGCTCCCGCGCATGATTCCGAATGAGGAGGAATCCAAACAAATAGCCAGGATATATGGGTAGCCAAATTAACATAAACTCAAATATTTGAAGATATCTCCAAATATCTCTTAATATTTAGAGATATCTCTATTTCATTTGGATATATCTTTAAATCATTTGCAGATACATCAATCTGACAGCAATCCATTTGAAGATATCTCTAAATATTTAGATTGATTTTTTTATTGTGAAATATACCCAACAATCAAACAACAGATTAGTGGTCTCTGTTCTATCTCTAAATATTTGGATATATATCTCCAAATATTTGAAGATCTCTTCAAATAATTTAGAGATATCCACAAATGCATTTAAGGAGAAGTAAATTTGATTTGTCGTACTTGTCCATAAATGAATTAGAGATATCTCCAATCTATTTTGGGACATCTCTAAATATTTCGATATAGCCTATTCCTAAATGATTTGAAGTCAATTAAGACCTAAAATATCCCCAAATAGGCTCTTTGTATGAAATTTATATCAACATGAAATGATGCCTCCGTGCATGCGCAGAATTGATGTCGAAAACTGCATAAAATAGCTAACAGTTATTAAGGGAATTATAAGAAGGCGATTTGACATCAAGCGATACAGTCACTAAAACATAAATGGAGATACCCAATGTCAATGTAATGACTACTGTTGTGTCAGCCTTTCAGCATGTTTCCATCTGTTGACAGTTTTAACCATTGGGAATGAGATATTACCTCTACGAGTCTACCCATACCACACCCCGCCCTCTGGCTGTCGCCTCTCGTGTCCCTAAAATTACTGACCGGGACAAAATTAATTAATAAAACAGGGAGAATAAAACCTTGATTATGAAATAATCAATTTTATTTTCTAGGGAGCGTACTAAATTAAATAGGTCCGGGACTCCGGTACCCCTTTAACAACAGGATGTACATTTTATATACGGCCATGCGCAGTCCTCTTTGTCCACCATTTGTCGGGAATAGAATCAATATTTATTTTGTCCAAACATAATTCCCGTAATTCCTTTTATATCAGAATTCATTTTCCCACCCTCCCACCCCAATATTATGTTAGCAGCTTGAGATTTATGTTTCATCTATCACTTATTCCAAAACTTTTATTATGGCTTCATATATGTTACCACTATTACTAAGGCAATAGCTAGTTTATGATGCTAGGTATGTTTATAGAACATTGTTATATATCAACAGGTGGGAAGGCGGTTATTGGCCTCCACCTTCTTGACAATATATTTTGTTTAAGTTATTATTGGTTGTTTATGTTTAGAATAATAAACAGCCCAATTGAATCTGAACTACAGTGTTTGTTGTCAATGAACAAGCTCATCCTACGAGTTCCCCTCTTGTCCCTATACATAGGCTGTAGATCCCGAAGAATATAAAAACCCATTTATTTGCCAGTGACAATGAAAGGCCATAGTATACAGTTCCGGTAGGTCTACACGCATATAGGCCTAGTTGATTTTATTTTTTAGCTCATTCCAAGATTTTAATTTTGTTCACAAATTAAATTACTTATTTGTAGATGTACAAGTAATATATGTAGATATTCATATGTACATATTTGTGAAAACGTATGTTACAACTTTGAATTTACACTGGCGCTAGATAATGATCTATAATTACAAGTACCCTGACTAGATTAACGTGTCAAAGATATCGGATATAAATTTTAATTCATTTTCATGATATTAAATTAAATGTTGAACTTGAAGTTGAGCTCCGCAATAAAAATGGACAAGAACGTCAAACTGATACAATGTTCAAAATTTACCCCATCATTACATTGCCAATATGTTACTGGAACTACATCATATGTGGTGATATTAATAGCGCAGCACAAAATCTGGTTGATAGTATTACAATGTTTGCCACTTTTCCACGGATCGTGTTACGTAAAGGAAGCGTCATTAACAATCGCGTCGGCATCTAAAATATCGTCAATAGGTGATGACGTCGCCTCGCATCAGAATCGCTGAAACTAAATTCAGGACAGATGAGCGCTCTTTTTCAGCCAAACAAATACGAACTTGTATAATCAGATAAACAATCGCAAAGAAAATGAAGGGGAGACGTTATTATTAAACTCGTTATGTTCATTTCAAATTTGAATTGTGGATATGTCGATTTACAGATATCTCTAATTCAATTTGGGGATATCTCGAATTCATTTGGAGATATCTCCAATTATTTAGAAATAGCTCAAAAAGAATTAGAGATATATTCAAGTCAAATTATTGAGAATTATTCAATTACGGATATGTCCAATTGTGGATATGTCGATTTAGAGATATCTCCAAAAATTGTTTGGAGATATCTCCAATTATTTGGAGATATCTCCAAATCGAATTTTGAAGAAGTATTTCATTACGGATATGTCCAAAAAGAACTTATCCTTAAATTAATTAGAAATATCTTAAAATGATTTAGAGATATCTTCAATTCATGGAGATATATTTATTTAGAGATAAGTTCAATTTCACGTCCAATTGTGGATATGTGCCGATTTATCTAGAGATACCGGTATCTTCAAACGATTCGGATATATCTCCAAATGGATATCTCCAAATATTTAGAGATAGGGCCTATCTTCAAATATTTGAATATATGTTAATTTGGCTGTTCATTAGGATACAAAATCCTGGTGGGTGCATGGGTGGGAGCCGGGAAATACCATGTGAAGTTTTCAAAATCCAGTTGATGGATGAACAACAACTTGAATTTTGTTTTGATATTAGTTCATCTAATAACCTGAGGTTTCCTATCAATGTCGGTGGAATGCTGGAATTATATTCCAATATAAGTTGATAAACGAAGTCAGTTTTGGAGCATGGCGTCGACATTTTAGTCACGAACGTGATGACGTCATATTTCGCGCAATATAAAGCATGGAATTAGAAAAGATGGCTACGAATGTGATCGCCGGTGAAAAAAGCTGGCTACATTTGTGATCCATTTAAAAAGCTGGCTACGAATGTGACCGGAGCCTTGTGACAATGACCCCGTCAGCGTTAGTGAGTGAGTTTATTGGGCCCAATGCTCGGGATAGCGCATTAAAGGCTCATAGTGACAAGTGCCTTTATTTCCGCTGTGGTCCCGTCAGCGGGATCACTCGGATTTGATCAGATAGGGTGCTTAAATTTATATAATAATAACGTGCGCACATTACATCGGCTCCCGGTCTGTGTTGCCCACCACAGTGTCCTTAATCTCATATGACACCAAGAGGGAAGCAGAGGTACGACATTTTATTTTTCTAGTACGTTTTTCAATGTATCGAAGATTCTTTTTGCTCCTGAAATAATTTTGATAGCGTTGATCGTGGTTGATTCTTGATGCTCCTGGCACTTGAGATAACGATCTAGCGACGCAAAGTCCGATCGATTGTTGTCGGATTCGATCCCCGACGTAACTCAGATCGATACCATGTCGGATTCGATCCCCGACCGCGTCGAATGTGTAACTCAGAGGTCGATACCATGTCGGATTCGATCCCCCGACGCGTCGAATGTGTAACTCAGAGGTCGATACTATGTCGGATTAGATCCCCCGATCGCATCGAATGTGTAACTCAGAGGTCGATATCATGTCGGATTCGATCCCCCGACCGTGTCGAATGTGTAACTCAGAGATCGATACCATGTCGGATTCGAATGCTGGACGTTTCGGCATCTGGACGTTTCGGCACCTGGGGTTGCCGTTCGGCACCTGGACGTTTCGGCACCTGATTTTTCGGCATCTGGACTTTTCGGCACTTGCTTATTTTCAGACCAACCAAATTATGACTGAAGACTAAATTTGTTTTTTTTTTATTCTTTATTTCAATTAAATATGACAAAACATGTAACATGGTAACAAAAATAAAATTTTGTGGAACGAATGGTAAACAAAAAATACAGAGCACAAGTCATTCAATTCTAAGGAAAGAATGCTGATCGGAATAGCAGGTTATGAACATGCATGTAGCACAATGTCTCTAGTTGTGAACATACAGGCCGGCAGAAACTTCCAGGAGTGAGGTTGCTGAGATGCGCCTCTCTGAGTAACGGTACCATAAGTCAAATAACTTCGTCTGTGTCTCGCTGGATGTCTTTCGCTGGTTTCGGAAAATCTTCGATTCTGACAACAGCTTCAGTGTCATTGGGATGTCCTGCGACTCAATGTACAGCTCTGCAATAAGTAAATAGAAGGGCACATGACCTCTGTTGGCGATGACGATGTGGAATGTGTTGCTAACAACTACGTCGGTTGAGGATATCAGATCGGACGGAGAGTCGTTGGTGGCGGATTCGTCGATATCTTCAGGGACGTAGAAGGAAGCCGTTACATTGAAGGACGTTGCATGGTCGTTTGAGGTTTGGTCGCTGATGGGCGCTAGATGTGGCATGTTGACGTCTGGGTCTACAGATGTGCTAGTAGTTTGGTCGGTGATGATTGTCAATTCTGGCATTTGAAGATCAGAAACACTCGACTCATTCAAACTACAAAGGAGGCACTGACCGAAAACAATGCGGTTGACACTGCCTGCAATAAAAAAAACCCATAATGTCACTGACTGTTGAACATGAGAGAACCAAAAATAAATAAATAAATAAATTAATTGAATAAAGAGCGTTCAAACTTCAACAGTTAGCTTGTTCAATAATAAAGAGCGTTTATCAAATATGATTTTAAGAATCGTGTTCGATGTTCGCATCTATTTGACTGTGTAAACACACTTTAGTATGTACTATACCGAATTATAACAAACGGCGAATATAAATGCAACATCAAAGTCAATATTATATATGAAAAGAAAAGAAAATCAAATAAGTGTCGAAACGTCTCCAATGAAGTGCCGAAACGTCCAAGTACCTGGGCCGAAACAACCAAGTGCCGAAAACCCAGGTGCCGAAACGTCTCGAACACAAAGTGCCGAAACGCCCAGGTGCCGAAACGTCATGCACCCTCGGATTCGATCCTCCGACCGCGTCGAATGTGTAACTCAGAGGTCGATACCATGTCGGATTCAATCCCCCGACTGCGTCGAATGTGTAACTCAGAGGTCGATACCCTGTCGGATTCGATCCCCCGACGCATCGAATGTGTAACTCAGAGGTCGATACTATGTCGGATTAGATCCCCCGATCGCATCGAATGTGTAACTCAGAGGTCGATACTATGTCGGATTCGATCCCCCCGACCGTGTCGAATGTGTAACTCAGAGATCGATACCATGTCGGATTCGATCCCCCGACCGCGTCGAATGTGTAACTCAGAGGTCGATACTATGTCGGATTCGATCCCCCGACCGCGTCGAATGTGTAACTCAGAGGTCGATACTATGTCGGATTTGATCCCCCGACCGCGTCGAATGTGTAACTCAGAGGTCGATACCATGTCGGATTAGATCCCCCGATCGTGTCGAATGTGTAACTCGGATATCAATACCATGTCGGATTCGATCCCCCGACCGCGTCGAATGTGTAACTCAGATGTCGATACCATGTCGCATTCAAACCCCCCGACTGCGTCGAATGTGTAAATCAGAGGTCGATACCATGTCGGATTCGATCCCCCGACGCGTCGAATGTGTAACTCAGAGGTCGATACCATGTCGGATTCAATCCCCGACCGCGTCGAATGTGTAACTCAGAGGTCGATACCATGTCGGATTCGATCCCCCGACCGCGTCCAATGTGTAACTCAGAGGTTGATACCATATCGGATTCAATCCCCCCACCGCGTCGAATGTGTAACTCAGAGGTCGATACCATGTCGGATTCGATCCCCGACCGCGTCCAATGTGTAACTCAGAGGTTGATACCATGTCGGATTCGATCCCCCGACCACGTCGACTGTGTAACTCAGGCTGACGGGGCCATTGCCACAAGGATCCGGCCATATTCGTAGCCAGCTTTTTAAATGGATCACAAATGAAGCCAGCTTTTTTCACCGGCGATCACATTCGTAGCCAGCTTTTCTATTTCCATGCTTTACATTACGCGAAATATGACGTCATCACGTTCGTGACTAAAATGTCGACGCCATGCTCCAAAACTGACTTCGTTTATCAACTTATATTGGAATATAATTCGAGCATTCCGACGACATTGATCGGAAACCTCAGGTTATTAGATGAACTAATATAAAAACAAAATTCAAGTTGCTGTTCATCCATCAACTCAGAAAAATGAGATTAACCTGATCGTGTTAATTGGGGCTCGCCTGAATATGAAAAGCTGGCTACATTTGTGATCAATTTAAAAAGCTGGCTACGAATGTGATCGATGACAATGACCCCACCAGCCTCACTAACATTACTGTCTGTTTATATTGACCACGTTTGTCACCACCCATCTATTTTAGTTTACGATGAAACGAACCAAGATTTTAACAAATATTTATGTGCGCGCCAACTCTGGTAGAGAAATTATTTTTTTTCAAGTGATATACGTGTGTTGCCCAATCATTCTGAAGATCAAGATATACTATGCAGATCTGGAATTACCAACTGAGTCAAATTGTTGTCATTTATAGATAGAAGACTAGTGTCAAAGTTTGTTTGTTTGATATATAACAATAATAAGGGGGCTGTTTCACCACAGGTTTTGTGAACCAGGTCTGGCAAATGTGAGAATACAGCTACAATAGCTGTATTCAGCTAATCTAGCTGTATTCAGCCATATATTATACTCTCAAACCGGCTGTTTTTCGACAATAAACTAGAAGCGCTAATTTGCGCATCAAAATTAGGCTACCATATTCTCTATCATGGGAGACCCTTTTCACATTTATTATTTATTTGCGCTTAAGCGCAAATAACCTCTATCATTTGCGCTTAAGCGCAAATATTTGCGCTTAAGCGTAAATCATTTGCGCTTAAGCTCAAATCATTGGCGCTTAAGCTCAAATCATTTGCGCTTAAGCATAAATCTTTTACGCTTAAGGGTATCCTAAACGTGACAAAGATGGCCGAATGAGTTTTTATACCCCTCTCTCCGATAAATGCCAGCCATTGCAAGACTATGTTTCCAATTTACATGCAATTTCACAAGGATATAGGAATATGATTGAACAATTTTTTGGCATCACATCCATATTTTTAAAAGATATATTTGACTGAGAAAATTAACTGGAAAGTGAGCGAAATTATGCCAATCACCAGAAGTCAAAACTAATAAAGCAAACAGTTATAATTACTGTGGCATCCTATAGATTAGGATTCCATGATGTGGAGAGGGACCATCATTTTATAAAATAACTCACTATTTTAGCTACAAATCCATTGAGTTGAAGGCACCCTCCATCAGATGAACACAAATATGTGGCCATTTGCTTTTTGGGACTATTTTTTGGTATGGGAAGCCAAGTTGGCAATGATGTGAGCTGGATCTAAGGATGTATAAGGCTGTCTATGTTGCCCCTATTTCAACAATACCTCATGCACAATTGATACTGTATAACATATTTAAACAAAAAAATACACTGTAAGCTATATTTCCAACATTCCCTACGAAAATCAGATGCATCATATTTTGTGATACTGGTGAATTTTGACACAAATGGCCTGGCATACATTCATACTTCAGAGATTTTCTAACAGAAATTACCCCAGACAGTTGAAAAACAACATCAAGAAGCTAGCATATATTGTAATTTGCTACAATTCTAGTTTAATTACCCCTAATATTGTTTTTAAAAATATTTTGAACTCATTTAGTCAGCCATTAAAACGAAACCAAAACGAGATTTCGACATGTTTTTGTTTTTCTGAGAAAGTTGATCAAACAATACAACAGCCCTAAAAAATAACTTGGATGACCGATTGCGCAGTTATCTATACCTGCATGAATTACATTTGTTGTGGATTATGTCCGCTGTGTATGATGCGTGTAACCTTGTTTTGATTGCTTTTAATAAGGATAGTTTGCATCTGCAAAGAGGGAAACTCGTGCAACCTAAAAATAGATTTGGGAAAGACCGGGAATCCGTACCCTCTAACAAAATAATACTTGGATAGATATACACATTATTTAATAAATTCTGTTTATATATGAATACCGTGTTTTTGGATGTTAATCTAATGCATATTCCGGTGTTTTGCCATGTTTAACAACAAAAATTATTTAAAGAGTGAATTATTTCATACTTGTGAGAAATTTCGTTCGGAGGGTATTCCAAGTTTTTAGTCACGTGATGTTTACAATCCATTTTGTCAAAGTTTGCCTTCAAATATCTTTTTTTAGGAAATTGTCATTTAAATCAGCGATATTCTAAGGTTAGTTTTGATCATACAGTACTTAAGTAGGCTAATTAGTGGTGACTATATATTCTCAGATTTTATTATCTGTTAACTACAAATTGAAGTTCCCTATTTTTCGAGTGTTGTTGTGGATTTCGCATATCGAGCGGATACGACCACATTTTACACGGTGAATTTCTGACACAAGAAACATTATAATGAAAAAGCAAGGTCCCTCTCAATATATTGGAATATCAAAGCATCTATCGGTAAACTATTATAGTAAAAACATGCAGTAATTTTACAGATATGAGTACTGTAAGAAAGTGTAAAATTTAAAACAACAATTGTTTCATAATTTTTTTTATATAGATTCCTGTGAGATGGGACAACATTTTACATTTCAAAATGATCTATGTTTTATACTTATAATATTGTATTGGTTCATTTTGGCCATTTTGCCAACCTTATAGTGAATTCGAGCTCATTATTTTATAAATTTTCGGCCATATTGGAAGAAATTTCAACTCGTCACGTTTAGGATACTCTTAAGCACAAATGATTTGCGCTTAAGCGCAAATAGATCATGAGCAAATGATTTGCGCTTAAGCGCAAATAAAAATTAATTTTAATTAAACTATTTAGCCGGAATGAGAAAAGGTGTAGCTGAGTTGCTTTATTATCCAATTCTACTAAATGTTGTATAATACTTTTAACAAGTTGTAGAAATATATTGGTGATATGAAGTAATTGATTTATTCAGAGAAGCATAATCAGTTCTCACATTTGTTGTGGTGTCAAAAGAATATCATCTATAGGCCTACTCCGGCCCCGACTCGGGAAATTGTATAGCCTACTCGGAAGATATATGATACAATTGCATCACTATTCGTACCGGTATATACTTTATTATTTCAATAAACTAAAAATCAACAAAGTCATAGTTATAACAATGTTAACTTCATTTAAAATTTTAAACAATACAAATTATTCTCCTATTACCATAAATTGTCGCCTACATCTAATAAAACGGACGACCAGAGAATGGTGCATGCTTGCAGCTGTTAGTGCAGGGGAAAAACCAGGACAACGCAAAATATAACAAAACGGCTTCCACGAAGTCTGCAGGTCCCTCGCCCAGATAAAGGACGAGGATAGTTAAAATGAACACTGAATAGACACCGAATGAAAAACCCCGACGTTGGCTGCATGCTGCGTCGGAGCAGGAGTACCATACACTTTTTAATGTTAGTCACAGTAGTGAAACAAACGATCTTTATTTATACCATATATATCATGCAGGAATAGACTAACACGGAATGCTCTTTTCCAAAGCTAATTTTTTTAGGTGTAAAATGTTCTCACATTACCGAAACAAACGCTAATTATACTAACCTATTTAGTGATACTTTAGTGATAATATGGCCATATTAATGTTGATAAATAGGCCTAGATTAACATGCAAGTTTTGAGAAATTTTTACCACACAGTTGACAGTGGTTACCATTATTCTGTTGCAGTAAATCGATTCTGATAACTAAAGCTTATTTTGAAGAAATGTTGTTGTTGTTGTATATACGCAATACGAAAGCAAACCTTATGCGCGTTAGAATGCAAACACTGCTCGTGCAGAGCTATCAACGCGCGCCGGTGTGATTATGACATTTTTTTTACACCACAACAAATGTGAGAACTCATTAAGCTTCTCTGAATAAAACAATTACTTCATATCACCAATATATTTCTACAACTTGTTAAAAGTATTATACAACATTTAGTAGAATTGGATAATAAAGCAACTCAGCTACACTTTTTCTCATTCCGGCTAAATAGTGTATTTTCGAAGCAAAAATGCTATTAAAAAGTATGTTAGTAATTTTGTCCGTAATATTTTTATTACATATGTAATAAATTGGCAAAGTAGCATATAATTTAGCAAAAGAATAAATTTTTTTCATATATCTTCCGTTTATACATTTTCCCCAGGTCGATGTCGGGGGCGGAGTACACGTTTTATATATTATGAAACCATGCCACTGCGCATGACAGACATGTGCTTATTTGTAAACAGGAAATGATTTTAATGAAACAGACAACAATTTTGTTTTGCACAAATGACAAATGTCTTTATTTTAGCTCATGAAGGTGCCGATTTCGGAACTTTTGGTGGAATCTTGTCTTTATTGTCAACATAAGAAGAGAACCAAGCATAATATGGCACCAGGAGTCCTTTATCGCCTGTAAATAGAAAAGGTATGAGCTTCAGATAGGATTTGTACAGACCCAATCTGAAACCCAAAAGAGTGTAAATCTTTAGGGTTTCCCTGGAAGTAATCAATATGATCAGGTCGGGCACAGGTGCCAAATGAGCTAAATAGCTCATTTGAGCTCAGTAGCTAAATTGAGCTAAATTTTTAATGGGATTTAAGTCTGTCGCTTCAGTTCAACGCCTAACTCGAAAATCGACATGCGCTTTTAATTGTACTGGATCAACATAACATTGAGCTTCACAAAAATACCTTCCGCTCATTTACTCACAACAGTCTTGATATGTTTTAGCTGACATTTGCTTCAGGATTTACCCATATGTTTTCATTAAAATTCGGAAGAGAAAATAGTGTTTAGTTGACTTTTCCTTCCGTAAATCTTGCCGTGTCATCTCCGCTATGCCATTGTTTTTATCTTATCCCAAGATAAAATGAAACAAACATTTTGATTGGCTCCTTAAAACTGGCTCTCGCTATGTGTTTATAAGTAGGATTTCTATTGAAATTCACCAGTTAGAACGTATGGAAAGCCACGTGCTTAACCATATCGACAAAATAGAAAACACAGTAAGCTATGCGTAAAATTATTCAGTAGAATACGAATGTATTGAACGCTCGTGCTTCCGTATTTCTTCCTCTCCGAATGGGAGTCCAGTCACTTTGGGAAAAAATATTTATCGTACATGGATGCCAGCGGTTTATCCAATCGGACAAGACGTTGTAACCTCGTGTCCTTAACCTTCATAACTACGATCCAGGTAAATTGACATGCAGAAGCGGCAGTTTTATGTACACAATTCGTAAGTTCGATCAAAAGTTTAATCAATCTCATAAAAGTGTTAATCAAATCGCCTTTGTTTGCACCGCGGCTGTTTTAATTAGTTGTACCAAATGTGTTTCTGTGAAGCTTCACGTGCGGTCTAACTAATGAAATTAAAAGCGCGTGTCGATATTCGAGGTAGGCGTTGAACTGAAGGGACAGACATAAATCCCATTAAAAATTTAGCTCAATTTAGCTACATGAGCTCAAATGAGCTATTTAGCTCATTTGGCACTTGTAAATGATAATTAATTTATGGCTAGAGTCATAAATTCATTTTCATTATAATTACCATGTTATTTGCATCGTTCCTAGAGCACACAAGTGTATTTTTGCATTAATCCATGGCTCGAATGCATTCATTTGTTGCATATATTCTGTGTAGTATAAAATTAGATGGTCCCATACATGTATATATGATATATGACCGGATTTAGTGTACAGTACCCCCTTAATACGACGAAATCAAATCCATGGATAGATATTGTGTAGATTATTTCGAAATGCGAAGAGTCCAGAAACCGATTTGTGTCGTTTTTAGATGGCATGTCATTGACACTGTTGTCACTTTATGTTACAGTGAAGTAATTTGAATGACAGCGCCCCCAACGGATTTTGGACCAAGATGCAGGAGATAATTAAAACAATTCTGGGCTCTGGGGGGGGGGGGTACAAAATTTGCAGGAAGGTATTCTGGAGTGGGTGGATGGTCTGAGAGGCAAAAAATAAATGTGTTTTTTACAACCTGACCTCATGCAATTTTTTTTTTACTTAAGACCTTTGAGCCCGTATTTGATATTTGTAACAGTTTAAAACATATTATTACTACTTTAGAGGGCATTCTCTAGTAGAGTAACAGTAAACCATAAAGCCGGAAGTTATGCGTTAACGATATTAGTGGCCCGCTTCCGGTTTGACAACATACAGACAACACATGGTTTGAGTTGTTTACATTTTCTCAATCAAGTGAACTAGATGAGGAGTCCTTAAATTCTCTTGAAAACAGTTCAAAACCAGCATCGACAACAAAATCAACCTACACATGTAGTGGGGAGTGAGAAAAATTCTCAGAATGACTTGCAAACAGGAATAAGCAATGTGATTTCTTCAAAATTTCTCCTGATGAACTGGCCTCTCTTTTGCCAATTATTAAAATAGTTATTATTTCAGTTGACATATTGCTGCTTACTCACTCATCTATGTTCTAGTTGTGTTTTATTTCAGTGAGTGGTAATAATAGTAATAACTTGATTTTGTCGGGCGTTAGGTTTATTAACGGCCCTCCAGAAATGATTAACAGCCCTCGGGCCATTAAAGGCCCTTGACTTCTTCTCGGGCCTTTAATGAACCCCTTGCGCTGTTTCGGGAGGGCCGTTAATAAACTATAATGCCCTCCAAAATCAAGTTATTGATATATTATAAGAATCTATAACTGCCTCAAAAACACAAAATTCATGTTACTTGGACCTTAAAGGCATACTATGCACTTGTTCAGGTGCGTTAAACTGTTAAGTTGGTATTCAGGCAGTATGCCAACTGGAGGAATGAAGAATTCTACTACATCGAGGAAAATCTCAATCAGATCGACCGTACCACTCCATAGAAAACATTGTCTGAACTACGCTCAATTGTAAATATTTACTACTCGAATCGGGGCGCAACTATTGGCGATAAAGTAACGAAAACAATTTCGCCATCGAGAGTCACTGAATTTAATATATATAATAATGGCGGTGTGTGTTGTCAGTTTGGATTTAAGATTTATAAAAATAACTAATTTGAGCAAGATTATTCTCCATTTCTATTGGATCACCATACTGGAGTGTTTAACATCACTTTAATGTTACTGGGACCTTATATGGGCCTCGGCGGAGATGACATTAAAGATGGATTATCTCTTTAAATAACAAATTTGAAACTTAACTGTCGACAATTTGTTGTCCCCGAATATACATTAGACCTCCAATATATGCCAAATAGTTCAAATTGTCACTATCTACACGGGAACGAGCAGACCTCGCTATGTAGGTATAAAGCCAGTCTGGAGTAAACTACATACCCACATATAAAAAATAGTGGGTCTGACGACCTTTCGTTCAGTTTTCATTTCCCAAATCCGGGATTCCTTGTAATTACCGCCAATCAAAACTTAGCTCCAAGAAATGTGTGCCCCAATAAAAAGCTAGTAACATGTCACGTGCTCTCGGTGTGGAAATTCCGAAGGTGTGGCTAAATGTTGTTAATATAGTATCCATGACGTCATGTTATACCTGAAGAAAAATTCACAAATCGACAAATAAAGTAGATTGTTGACGAGCGGTCGAAAGTTTAAAATCAAGAATCACCGGAATTTGGATTGCAGGCAACTGTAATTAGGGTACAACTAGCCAATCTTTGGAGCTAATAATACGGCTGTGTAAGGTCGGGAGGGTTCGGTGGGGTTGGTGGTAGAAATGTGTTGCTTTTCGCTCGTTTTGGCTGCGGTGGTACTACTGCCGGTACTGGGGAACTGATAGATCGTTTTGTTATGTCATTTAACTTTTTTTTTAGTTCTGTAGTTGTTTTAGCAGATAGTCCCGACATTCATGTATTTTTGATTCGTGGCCGTTGATTTGTGTTATTTTTTGACAACATGGGCGACAAATCGCCTGGCCAATCTAAAAAATAATTCGTTCTGAGTCAAAGAGATCCACATAAATTGACATTTTGTATAATTTCAAGAAGATCTGTCTTAGTTATTGTACATATTATTTTGGATCCCGGAAGCTAGCTGTTTCCCTTTATTGTCAGTAAAACAACCGCCGAACGAAAAGTCACAAACCCTGCAACTATTAATTCCGATTCTTAGAATCGGCTTCACAGGGTTGAAGCGGCCATGACGGCACTGGCACGTGACCATATTTACGCCTGTCAATCACAACTAATTTCATATTTATATTTAGTGCGGTGTGACGTAATTTGGGGGAAGCCCACAACCGTTCAGAAATGAAAAGTTGATGGGAATGCAATAGACTCAGTATCAGTATGAATCTGAGTGTATGTTTACATATACTGGTATAAAGTAAGTTACCTCGCTTTGTTGGGTACACCGGTATGTGTGTGTATGTGGGGGGGGGGGGGTATACTGTAATCGGCTTGTCCGTCCGTCTCCACGAATTTATCCGGAGTTTTTCTCAGTCGTTTTTCAATCATTTTCTGTGAAACTTGGCACAGTCATCAACCACCATGGGAACCTGTGCATCCGCGATTATGACGTCTGTCGGACTTCTTTTGGTGGAGTTATGCCCCTTTTTCAACTTCGACAAGTTTCGCAACCTGTATAATTTTGTATTTTTTATTCCTACATTTTTAAGTAAATATTTTTCAAACTTGGCGCAGATATTTAGTACCATGGAAACCTGTGCACCTGCTATTATAACGTCTGTCCGACTTTTTCGGTGGAGATATCCCCCTTTTTCGACTTGAAACATTTTTAGCGACATGCACAATTTTGTCCGAGCTTTTATTCCTACATGTTTCAGTCAGTAGGTTTAGGATTAGGGTTAGGGGTTACTGTTGTGCACCTGAAATATGTTATTTTATTATTTTAACTTAATGTTTACTGACATGTGAAACATCTTAGTATTTTAAAAACACGCGGGAAATTTATATAGTGGTTTTTCATTTACAGATCATTTCAGTCCAACTTTGTAATCGGAAGTATAAACAGTTAACAGTTTCTATATTATACATGTATTATTCGTTTATTTCACCTGACAACTACATGTATATAACATCTTATATAGTACCTGGGCTAGAAATACCACCCATGCACCCCCACCAGATCCTCCGAAAGTGGTATCATTTTGTTCTCGTTAGACCTTCCTGATTAGGATTAGACATGTTACCAAGAAATCTGTAGGAATGGAAACCGGTTTACCGCCATTTTTCAAAATGGCCGCCGCGAAAAATTACCTTTTCTTATATCTCAGGTTCTGATGCAACTAGAAGCATAATTTTGGTGTCTATACCCATGTTTTCAGTGTCAAATAATCCATTAAAGTTAATGGGAATTGCATTTGACCAACCGGAAACTGGTTTTCCGCCATTTTCCAAGATGGCCACCAAAATCCCCAATTTTTACCCATATTTTCATCAAAAAATCTCGGAGAAACATCATTTTGATCCCCAAACCCATGTTTTCGAGTCCAAAGAAATCAAACAGAATGATGATGATATTTGATTATTTGCTTTTGGTAGATATCTTCAATTTCAAAATGGCTGCCAAGCAAAAATTAATGACGTAAATGGTGGGTCTTTCTAGCCCATGCACTCTATTGTGTTCCTGGTTAATACAGCTTTTGTTTCTATATTACAGGTTGCATGATGTTGTATTGATGTTGTATTGGTGAAGGTTTTAACACACTAATAACTGGTGGTGGTATACTAACAGAACTTTTGAAAATGAGCTTACCAAGCAAGAAACGAAAATTAACCCCCACTCCTAAATCTGATGTAGCGTAAACACCCCAAACATACATGTATTATTCAAGATGATGAATGCAAATCTGAAAAAATAATTCTCCTTTCTGAACTTAAGAATCCAGAAGAAATGTTCAACAAAATTCAGGAAGTTTCTAGACTGAGGTTAGCAGAACCTGCAAGTTCAGTTCATCGTAGAGCGAACATTTGTGAAAAAATTCCAACGAAATATGCACCAGACTTTCAGTATGGTTATCACAGCGAGTGCTACCAAAAGTTTACTGAGAAGAGGAGGATGAAGCAATTCCAGGACCATCTTCCCAGACAACAAGGAGGTCACCAAAAGAGTTTGATAAATTCATATTTAAAGCGGACTGTATTTTCTGTCGAAAGGAAGGGCGCAAAAAAGTTAAAAGTGGAGGTAAATGGACAACTGAACCCCTCAGTGAATTCGAATATGGAGGCAGTTATACTGGTTTGCAAGTTGCTGAACAGAAAAAAGACTATGACCTCCTAACAAGAATAAGAGGGTATGATTTGTTCGCGTGCGTAGCACAGTTCCACCGCATCTGTCGCAAGCAGTATGTAAATATATCCGTTCACTGGAGAAGTGATTCGCTTGAGGCAAAGACTCGACAAAGTGCGATGGAACTTGCTCATCTGTGTGCATTCGATCAAGTTTGTGTTACTGTGGACAAGACTCTTATTGTAAAACATGGTTGGTGAAACTGACTGATCTGGTCCAGGACTATGTGTCTCATCTGCAGAAAACACCTTTCCCAAACCAGATGTACAGATCAGAAAACCTCAGATGTAAACTAATTAAATCCTACCCAGAGTCACTATCATTTGTTCAATTGGAAGAGAAAGGGTAATTCCGGCCACAATTAGTGTACAGTTCTGCAATTTCGGCTGGAAATGATGCAATGGCTTTGGCATATGAGTTGAGTTCTGCTCATAAAACTAGTGATGTTGCCCTTGAACTCCGTCAAGCTATAAAGACTGCATTCCAGACAAGTGATAGCCTTCCGTGGCCTGTGACTGCCAATGACTTTGAGACTTCGAGGAGTATGCTTCCAGATGAACTAGGCAAGTTTTTGCATGTGGTGTTGGTGGGTAAAAGAAATGTCACTGTATCTGATACAAAGAGTCGCGTCGTGCAATCCATTGGGCAATACTTTTGTCGTGCAACTGTATACGAATGGTGAATGGAAAATGCCCAACCATATTCTTCTGTGTATGACTTTACGTCACATGTTCCGCAGTGCAGAACTCATACACAGATACACATATTTGGACACTGTGAGAACTATTCATTCTCTGTCGAACTTGAGACTGCATTGACAACAGCAATACAAGAGTCGTCAAAGGTATTGTCACCGCAAATAGTCAGGAATCCTGTCGGTAAATCAACGTTTCATTCTGACTTTGATAATTTCGATCAGCTTACGACTACAGGATCAGTGCACACAGCCCATGGCATCATGATACAGGATGATTGGCAGTCACAGGCCACGGAAGGCTATCACTTGTCTGGAATGCAGTCTTTATAGCTTGACGGAGTTCAAGGGCAACATCACAAGTTTTATCGGCAGAACTCAACTCATATGCCAAAGCCATTTCATTTCCAGCTGAAATTGCAAAACTGTACACTAATTGTAGCCGGAATTACCCTTTCTCTTCCAATTGAACAAATGATAGTGACTCTGGGTAGGATTTCATTAGTTTACATCTGAGGTTTTCTGATTTGTACGTCGGGTTTGGGAAAGGTGTTTTCTGCAGATGAGTCCTGGAGCAGATCAGTCAGTTTCACCACACCATGTTTTACAATAAGAGTCTTTTCTACAGTAACACAAACTTGATCGAATGCACACCGATGAGCAAGTTCCATCGCACTTTGCCGAGTTTTTGCCTCACTTCTCCAGTGAACGGATATATTTACATACTGCTTGCGACAGATGCGGTGGAACTGTGCTTCGCACGCGAACAAATCATACCATCTTATTCTTGTTAGGAGGTCATAGTTTTTTTTCTGTTCAGCAACTTGCAGAACAGAATCACCGCCTCCATATTGAATTTACTGAGGGGTTCAGTTGTCCATTTACCTCCACTTTTAACTTTTTTGCCCTCTTTCTTTCGACAGAAAATACAGTCCGCTTTAAATATGAATTTCTCAAACTCTTTTGATGACCTCCTTGTTGTCTGGGAAGATGGTAATGGAATTGCTTCATCCTCCTCTTATACTTTAAGACAATTTAAGTTAGCAGGGAACTTTTGTTAGCACTCGCGGTGATAACCATACTGAAAGTCTGGTGCATATTTCGTTGGAATTTTTTCCACAAATGTTCGCTCTACGATGAACTGAACTTGCAGGTTCTGCTAACCTCAGTCTAGAAACTTCCTGAATTTTGTTGAACCTTTCTTCTGGATTCTTAAGTTCAGAAAGGAGAATTATTTTTTTCATATTTGCATTCATCATCATAATACATGTAGGTTGGGGTGTTTACGCTACATCAGATTTAGCAGTGGGGGTTAATTTTCGTTTCTTGCTTGGTGAGCTAATTTTCAAAAGTTCTGTTAGTATACCACCACCAGTTATTAGTGTGTTAAAACCTTCATCAATACAACATCAATACTACATCATGCAACCTGTAATATAGAAACAAAAGCTGCATTATCCAGGAACATAATAGAGTGCATGGGCTAGAAAGACCCACCATTTACGTCATTAATGTTTGCTTGGCAGCCATTTTGAAATTGAAAATATCTACCAAAAGCAAATAATCAAATAGCATCATCATTCTATTTGCTTTATTTGGACTCGAAAACATGGGTTTGGGGATCAAAATGATGTTTCTCCGAGATTTTTTGATGAAAATATGGGTAAAAATTGTGGATTTTGGCAGCCATCTTGGAAAATGGCGGAAAACCAGTTTCCGGTTGGTCAAATGCAATTCCCATTAACTTAAATGGATTATTTGACCCTGAAAACATGGGTATAGACACCAAAATTATGCTTCTAGGTGCATCAGAACCTGAGATATAATAAAAGGTAATTTTTCGCGGCGGCCATTTTGAAAAATGGCGGGAAACCGGTTTCCATCCCTACAGATTTCTTGGTAACATGTCTAATCTTATTCAGGAAGGTCTAACGAACAAAATGATACCACTTTCGGAGAATCTGGTGGGGGGTGCATGGGGGTATTTCTAGCCCACGTACTAATATTTGTTTGTGCGTTATACTCAAAATGTACTTCAATGAGTTTCTTTTTGTTTGTTTCAGAGATCTACTTACTGCATGTGTACAGATGTCATCCCTCGTGTGTATGAAATACTTCAATAACTGATTAATACCAGCGTCTTGGATGTGTGTTAGGAATTCAAAAACTTTCGAGGAAAATATGGCTGATATGTCTGATAATAGAAGTAGCTTTTCCGTGAGGAAAGACAAACAACACGGAAATGAAACGACAGAAGCATCTGACACTAACATACCTCATAAGAGCACGGTAAGCATCGGGCCACATCAGTGTGATACATGCCTTAAGACATTTGTATCAGCTGGTATTCTGAAAACACACATGAGGATCCATACAGGACAGATTCCGTATCAGTGTGATATATGTCTTAAGAAATTGTCATCGGCTGGTGGTCTGAAGTATCACATGGGGATCCATACAGGAGATAGCCCGCATCAGTGTGATATATGTATTAATAAATTTGCATCGACTGGTAGACTGAAGACTCATATGAGGACCCATACAGGAGATAAACCGGCATGTCGGTGCGATATATGTCGTAAGAAATTTGCATCAGCCAGTAGTCTGGAGACTCATATGAGGATCCATACAGGAGATAGACCGTATCAATGTGATGTGTGTCCTACGAAATTTGCATCAGCTGGTAGTCTGAAAACACATATGACGATCCATACACGAGATAGACCGGCATGTCAGTGTGATGTGTGTCTAAAGAAATTTGCATCGGCTGGTAATCTTAAAATACATATGAGGATCCATACAGGAGACAGACAATATCAGTGTGATGTGTGTCCTAAGAAATTTGCATCAGCCAGTAGTCTGGAGACTCATATGAGGATCCATACAGGAGATAGACCGTATCAATGTGATGTGTGTCCTAAGAAATTTACATCAGCTGGTAGTCTGAAAACACATATGACGATCCATACACGAGATAGACCGGCATGTCAGTGTGATGTGTGTCTAAAGAAATTTGCATCGGCTGGTAATCTTAAAATACATATGAGGATCCACACAGGAGACAGAAAATATCAGTGTGATGTGTGTCCTAAGAAATTTGCATCGGCTGGTAGTCTGAAAACACATATGATGTTCCATACAGGAGAAAGACCCTATCAGTGTGTTGTGTGTCTTAAGAGTTTCACACAGTCGTGTGATCTAAAAACCCACACGAAGATCCACACAGGAGAGCGGCCGTATCAGTGTGACGTGTGTCTTAAGAGATTTGCTTTGTCTAAAAGTCGGACATATCACATGAGGATCCACACAGGAGAGAGACGACATCAGTGTGATGTATGTCTTAAGAAATTCACTGAGTCTAGTACTCTGAAAAGACACACTAAGACCCATACAGGCGAAACACCGTATCAGTGTGATGTCTGTCTTAAGAGATTCACTGATACTTCATATCTGAAAGTTCATATAAGGATCCACACAGGAGAAAAGCCATATGAGTGTGATTTATGTTGCAAAAGATTCAACACGTCGAGTGATCTGACGCGACATATGCAGGTACACACTGGTGAGAAACCCTACGAGTGTGACATATGTCTTATGAGATTCACCGAAGCCGACAACTTGAACAGACACATTAGGGACCACCTGGGAGAAGTTTCAGTCGCACATTCTGACGACGTCGTTGAACATATTGTCCAGCCCGTGCGTAAATTACAGGCGGATAAGAAAACCCATCATTGTGCGCAGTGCAGGAAATCTTTCGCTCTCTCGTCTGGCCTAAAAATACACATAATGCGAATCCATTCTGGTGTGAGACTACACGAGGTTACTAAGTCTCATGGCAGGAAAACACCAATGGGGGTGCGCACGGGTGATCGCACGTTTAAATGCAATATTTGTGGGATGGGATTCGCCACAAAACGTTCCCGGTCTAACCACATCGCGATGCACATGGGGGAGACACCTTATAAGTGTAATATTTGTGAGAAGGCATTCGGTAGTCGCGGTGCCCTGACTGCACATAGAAGGATCCACATGGGAAAGAAGTCGTATAAATGTGATATATGCGACAAGAGATTCGCGCAACACGGTAGCCTGACTGTGCACATGAGGGTCCACACGGGAGAGACACCTTATAAATGTTATATTTGTGAGAAGGAATTCGGTACCCATGGTAACCTGACTGACCACACGAGAATCATACACAGTGGAGTCAAACCTTATCATTGTCAGCATTGCAACAAAGAATTCGCTACCTCAAGCAATCTGAAATCGCACACACGGACCCACACCGGAGAGAAGCCGTATGTGTGTGATATCTGTCATAAAGCTTTTGGGCGGTCGAGTAATCTCGTTGGTCACATCAGGTATATTCACACCGGGGAGAAACCTCATGCATGCTCTGAGTGTGACAAAAGATTTGTTTCTTCTACTGAGTTGAATTATCACGCGATGAGACATCGCGGTGAGAAACGCCATAAATGTCTCGAGTGTGACAAGAGATTTGTTTCATCCAGTGAAAAGAAACGACACATGAAGATATTCCATATGCAGAGACTGACTCAGTAAGGATGCCACTATATGGAGAATACCTTGATTTTGGAAATGTCTGGAAAGAAATATCGAATTTCCACGAGCCGCGAGTTAAAATTCTATATTTCTTTCCAGACACTAATGAGATTTTTCAGGTATTCAAACAAATAACTTTAGGTATTCTTTTGTATTATATCATTTATGTGCGCCTTATTAATGCTCAAAGTTGCTAACTTAACTCTTAATTAAGTAAATTATTAACTGTACTTCATTAAAGAGCGTGTGTCAGTGTTTACAAATAGAGTCCGGTAAAGGGCGTATTGATTCTCTCGCGTAAACCGCTGGCAAGTTACAGTGAAATAACGAAATAATTACGCGCTTTATGGGTGTTTTCTGTGAACGTGTTTTTTTACTTGTCTATGGGCGAAATATTATTAAAAAGGTACTTGGTTAATTTCGTACGTGAACCATATGATTATAAATGTACTTGAGTATTTTAGTACTCATTTCTATTTCAGAGGGAACATCAGCGATTGTGTCGCGCTATATATTCACACGTCGCTCTGTGGTTATTTCGGAAGCGTCTCGACATGCTTAACCCTTTTAACTCGACTGGCCACAAAGCGGCCATCCAGAAAACGTTCATATACCCGGCTGGCCGCTTTTGCGGCCAGTAGCATTCAGTGACGTCATAAACATATGTAACATGTTTATATGTGTTATGACCATTGGTATATCCACTTATATCTATGTTAGTGATCTCCAAGAATTTCAGCAGTGCCATGGGTGCATGTATTGTCTGTATTGGTTTGTTGCCGACTAGTTGGTGGTAGGAAACATGAGCATACGCAGAATTCAACAAACATACATTATTTGAAGCGATTCGCGTAATGCACTACATTGCTGAGCGGTTCGCAGGATTGCAGAAAGACACCATTTCGACCTCGCTTCTGCATGGTTTAAAATATACTTGTATACAAAATTAGTGTTCTGGTATATGTGAGGAAGGCGCAGTCACTTATATGAGTCGATTTGTTCGCGCATGCGCATATGATATACTGATAAATGTATGGGGTTTTCCGTATAATGATACAATCACATCAAGGATCCAATAGTATATAAATTTGCGTTATACAGTTGCACGTTTCGACATTGCCCCAGAGTAGTCCTGTGGAAAGGGGTTGCATGGTCACAATACCATCTAGTCCGATCTACTTGCGCATGTGCATTACAAACACGTGTCAAATCGTGCATTATTGAGCAATTCTGTAAAGTTTAAGACCCGTGGCACCATTTGAACATGACCATCTCCATGCCTCTGGGCGATGTTTAAAATTAGACATACATGCCATTGAATGCACAGGGAAGTGGTGTCATTCGATCAATTGGGGTATATGCATAGCAACCATTGGTATCGTTAAATACAAGTTGGGTTCACTCTTCTGATCAGATATATCTCAAATTTCACAATAGGTACTGGTTGCATAGAAAACGCAGTTTCGTAGCGTAGATATACGACGCTATAATCTGTAATTGCATATTACTCTCAAATCCGGGTAGTTGCATAGAAACCGTTACCAGGGAGTGACCGTGTGGCAAAGTATACCAATCTTTAAAAATACTCAGTGGTCCATGGGAACATGCCAGTAAAGTTTCAGACATGTGACATCACTTGAACATAAACAACACCATACATCTAAACACTGCCTACAATAAGTCAAAATACCACTGGGAGCCCAGGATCAGGATGTCGATCGTTTTGGGGAGCCATGGTTCAAATGGTTAATTGGACCATGGCTTGTTAGCCACATGCTAAAAAGTGCACACCGAATAATTGGAAAGGGAACTCGCGGGTTAACCCTTAGCACAGTGCGCGTTGTGTGATTCTATTTTACTTTTACCTGCTTTGTTGCATTGGTATTTGAACATCTTTCATTTATTTTAACGTGACATAAATCGGAATGCTATCTACTATTATATTGCATGGGGGAAATGAGGATAGTATAAGAAATTTAATTCGCACATGAATCCTTCGAGCTGTCTGTTTATATCGGTGTTTAACATGTTATTTAAAGGTGGATTATCTCTTTTTAAACATGTGTTCTATAGTTACCAGGGTATAAAATATTAGATTTGAATCGAAGACTACTGTCCGGAAACGCTTCTATCGATTAATATTAATTTTATTTCGACTATTTTCTGGTCTAAAAGGTGTGTTTGTTCAGCTAACGAACAATGGTGGTTACTGTTAACAGAGACCAGGAATTTTATTGTACAATTTGTCACAAAGAAACGTTAATTATACTCATTATCGCTTATATGTGGAACAAAACAATATAAACAATCAATCTGGGACATTTGACTTTCGGTGCGTAGCCATAGGAACAGCCCAGTGCTATATATCGCAATATGGTATCATCCGAATTCTAAAAATAGACACATAAACGGTCCCGATTTAATATTCGAAATAAAATCAACATTAATTGATAGAAGCTTTTCCGGACATGGGTCTTCAGTTCATATCTATTATTTTATACCCACCCAACTATTTAAAATTTGTTATTTAAAGAGATAATCTATCTTTAACAATCAAGAAACAATATTAATTAACCATCATGGGACCATATTTATTTTATTGACCCCCATGATGCCATATATTAATCAACCCTCTCTGCGTGTGACCATATTTGAATCAACCCTCTCTGCGTGTGACCATATTTGAATCAACCCTCTGCGTGTGACCATATTTGAATCAACCCTCTCTGCATGTGACCATATTTTAATCAACCCTCTCTGCGTGTGACCATATTTTAATCCACCCTCTCTGCGTGTGACCATATTTGAATCAACCCTCTGCGTGTGACCATATTTGAATCAACCCTCTCTGCATGTGACCATATTTTAATCAACCCTCTCTGCGTGTGACCATATTTTAATCCACCCTCTCTGCGTGTGACCATATTTTAATCAACCCTCTCTGCGTGTGACCATATTTGAATCAACCCTCTCTGCATGTGACCATATTTTAATCAACCCTCTCTGCGTGTGACCATATTTTAATCAACCCTCTCTGCTTGTGACCATATTTTAATCAACCCTCTCTGCGTGTGACCATATTTTAATCAACCCTCTCTGCGTGTGACCATATTTTAATTAACCCTCATGGAACCGTGTGTGTATTTTACTTAACCCTCAAGAGAGGCCACATTTTCAAGGTTGATATTATGAGTGCAATCCCTGAGGCCGTTCTTATATGTGACCCGCCATATCGGAAGTCGGGATTTTTTTTACCCTGTGCCAATGCATTCTCTTATATATGCGAGTCGACCATAGGTCGCCTCGAATATATAAGAGAATGCATTGGCCTAACAATTTTTTACAATTTTAATCATTTTTTCTTGTATTCTTTAACAATTTTATAATTTCACCCATACAGAGCCCCAGACAAACATGAGCAGACGACACTCTTCTATATGCTTCTATATGTGTGTGGGGCTCCCTGCAGGGTAATGGATGTTTTTTTATTTTATGTCCTAAAAATTGAAAGAAACATTTATTTAAAAAAATGATAAAAATTGTTAGGCCAATGCATTCTCTTATATATGCGAGGCGACCTATGGTCGACTCGCATATATAAGAGAATGCATTGGCACAGGGTAAAAAAATCCCGACTTCCCACTGGATTTGATATGGCGTGTCACATATCATCATTACTCCCTCTTAGGGTGTATATTGGCAACTATATCTGACCTGGCCTAGGTGTTGGACTAAATGTGATTAAAACGTACTCGGTATTTGCGTAATTGGATGTACTAAATGTGATTAGAAACGTATTAGGTGTTTGCATGCTTGAACCATGTAACGAAGATCGATAATTTTGTCCTGATTTGTTATTCTGCATGCTATTTCGTGCACTATTGAGACCACTGTTTCAAATGAAAGCAACAGGTATTTGCGTACTTGTATGGATTAAATTTGGTTAGAAATGTACTCGGCATTTGCGTACTGGAACCATATAACGAAGATCGAGAGCTTTTGACTATTATTCTGCATGTTATTTCATACACTATTAACACCTTTATTTCAATAGAAATTAGAACAAATAACAAAGAAAAGATTTATAATTTACACACTTCAAGACTAAGAATGCTTGTGGAAATATAAATACTGAACATGCATTATATACACATGTATATAGTTAACTTCAATCACTGTACTTGCTGAACAGTATAATTAAACATTATACTTAAAGATGGATTATCTCTTCAAATAACAAATTTTAAATAGTTGCGTGGGTATAACATAATAGATATGAACTGAAGACCCCTGTGTTACGCCAGGTTTTGAAGTAACTGACCACTTTTGAAGTAGGTCTCCACTTTTGAAGTAATAAACGCCAGTTTTTGAAGTACCTCACCACTTTTGTAAATATAATCCACAAGGGCTATCGCCCGTACGAGTGTGACTTGTAACTGAATATATTTAGTGAGTCCAGTTCCGTGACAAAAGAATCCACACCGGTAATCGACCATACGAGTGTGACGTGGTTTGAATAGCTTCCAGTCATACCAACTCAAGAGAAATCACAGTCAATCGCCCATACACATGTGACGTATACCAAAAGGAACTTAGTGAGTCCGGTTCCATGACAAAAGAATCCACACTGGTAATCGACCATACGATATTTCGAATATTTTCTGGTCTAAAAAGATGTGGTTGTTTAGCTAACGAACAATAGTGGTTACTGTTAACAGATATCGGAAAATTAATGTGCAATTTTGTCACAAATAAACGTTAATTAGACTCATTATAGCTTATAGCTATGGAATAAAACAATACAATAGAATCAATCTGGGACACTTGACGTTCAGTAAGTATCTAAAGGAACAGCATAATGCTCTGGTATCGCCGGGGTAGACAAATAATGTGTCACAATTAATCATTTCATTTTATAATAAAATATTCGAAATAAAGAAGCCTTTCCGGACAGGTGTCTTCAATTCACATTTATTATTTTATACCCACGCAACTATTTCAAATTTGTTATTTAAAGGTGGATTATCTCTTTGTAAACATGTTTTATATAGTTACCGGGGTATAAAATATTAGATCTGAATAGAAGACTACTGTCCAGAAATGCTTCTATCGATTAATATTAATTTTATTTCGAATATTTTCTAGTCTAAAAAGGTGTAGTTGTTTAGCTAACAAATAATAGTGGTTATTGTTAACAGAGACCAGAAATTTTATTGTACAATTTGGTCACAAATAAATATTAATTATACTCATTATCGCTTATATCTGTGGAACAAAACAATACAATCAATCTGGGACATTTGACTTTCGTTGCGTAGCCATAGCAACAGCCCAGTGCTCTATATCGCAATATGGTATCATCCGAATGGTCTGTTCTAAAAATAGTAACATGAACGGTCCCGATTCAATATTCAAAATAAAATCAATATTAATTGATAGAAGCTTTTCCGGACATGGGTCTTCAGTTCATATTCATTATTTTATACCCACGCAGCTATTTAAAATTTGTTATTTAAAGAGATAATCCATCTTTAAAGAGATAATCCATCTTTAACAGGAGTATTTTATTCTTTTGATCTCCTTTGACAACCATGCGAGAATGTCCATATGAATCATGGTTAATTGACGTATGTGTTCACTTCATTTCGGCGTCATTTATTCTCAAGTGTACGTCTTGCCACAACTTACACCGGGCATGTCCATACATTATCGAATTCATGTCAATGTCACAAGCGTATGGGCGTTTTCAATTTTTCATTTGTGTGTGTCATTTAATCGCGCATGCTATTTATTAAAGGTGTATTGTCTAAAAAGATGTGGTTGTTTAGCTAACGAACAATAGTGGTTACTGTTAACAGATATAGGAAAATTAATGTGCAATTTTGTCACAAATAAACGTTAATTAGACTCATTATAGCTTATAGCTATGGAATAAAACAATACAATAGAATCAATCTGGGACACTTGACGTTCAGTAAGTATCTAAAGGAACAGCATAATGCTCTGGTATCGCCGGGGTAGACAAATAATGTGTCACAATTAATCATTTCATTTTATAATAAAATATTCGAAATAAAGAAGCCTTTCCGGACAGGTGTCTTCAATTCACATTTATTATTTTATACCCACGCAACTATTTCAAATTTGTTATTTAAAGGTGTATTATCTCTTTGTAAACATGTATTATATAGTTACCAGGGTATAAAATATTAGATTTGAATCGAAGACTCTTGTCCGGAAATGCTTCTATCGATTAATATTAATTTTATTTCGAATATTTTCTGGTCTAAAAAGGTGTGTTTGTTCAGCTAACAAACAATAGTGGTTACTGTTAACAGAGACCAGAAATTATATTGTGCAATTTTGTCACAAATAAACGTTAATTATACTCATTATCGCTTATATCTGTGGAACAAACAATACAAACAACCAATCTGTGACATTTGACATTCGTTGCATAGCCGTATGAACAGCCCATTGCTCTATATCGCAATACGGTCTCATCCGAATGGTCGGTTCTAAAAATAGTAACATAAACGGGCCCGATTTAATATTCGAAATAAAATCAATATTAATTGATAAAAGCTTTTCCGGACATATGTCTTCAGTTCATATCTATTATTTTATACCCACGCAACTTTAAATTTTTTTTTATTTAAAGAGATAATCCATCTTTAACTCATAGCACTTGCCTTATCTCATATATTTACCTACATTTCACAAGCATTTGGTTCTGATTATGTTCATGCTCAATTATTTATCACAGTTTTACTATGTTTATTGTTATACTCAAGTATCTTATTTAAACGGATTTAATTTATCACTCACACCTGTTTGGTCCAGATGGTATATTGTGTAATTACATTCAAACGGATATTGTGAAACATGTTTTCTAATTATATTGTATCATCGTTTGTCGTCTTTCTAGGTTAAAACTTAATTAAATAAGCATGTTCAACGACATTGCCATGGTTACTTGTCCAATACAACTCGGGGAAACAAATATCAGTAATACTGATGATGTTAAACTAAACTAAAATAAGATACGATGCGGATGGTTGATCATAACAATAAAAAATAATCTACCCTAATTGAACAGGTATATTATCCACGACCAAGGCGCCCACTTAAGAAGGAATAACTGTGCATTCTGTCCTGATATGAGTGATATAGACAAGGTTATACGAAAACCAACCAACGCATTATTTTGTCCCACATATCCTGGGAATATATCTGGGTAATGAGTGCCAAAGTCTTAATAGTGTCCCCAAGGGCAGAATCCGGTACTTGGATGCTGGAATATAACAAATACAATTATATTCATTCAATAGCATTCAGTTTCGTTTCAGTGAGAACTTCAGTATGAGTATATCAGAGCATATATACATACTAGTGGCAACAGCACAACCAGTTGATAGTTACCGATTCATACGAAAATTTATATTGGCTACGTTTGTCAATACGCATCTATTATAGTATACGATAAAACGAACCAATATTAAAAAAAAAATTACTGTGCGCGCTAACTCTGGTTGAGAAATATTTTGTTAAGTGCTATACGTGCGTTGCCCAATAGCACAAAATCCACACCCTATTGAAACATTAATTTCTGTTCATTGTGTAAGTTTCTCATATGTAATGGCATACATGCGCTGGTTTATTTGTGTATAAAAAGCACACCCCTACTTAGTCAGGCCTGAATGGCAAATATAAGAAAATACGCCGCAAAAATGTCCAAACTGCCCATTTTTAGCGGCTGGTCGTCTCCATTGACCTATTGAGTGTTATATAAACCAACAAAAATTACTACAAAATATCAACAAAATAAGCAATGATTTTTCTTATGGATATATAATAACCATGACTGGTATAAATTAGTCCAACAAATTAGACTATTCGGATTAATACATATTTTAATATTTGGACATTTACGATTGTATTAATGAGGGATTAAGACCACATAAATGTCCAAATATTAAAATAGGTCTTAATCCGAATCGTCTAATTTGTTGGACTAGATATAAATATACCTTTTGGTAAGCATACCCCCGGTACATGTAGCAAAATCCAAAAAAAAACAACATTATTTCCAATTCCTAAAATGGACTCCCATGTTGAACATGTGGTATGACAGCTGATGAATGTTATGTTATCAGGCAGTGATCAGGTCAAAAGTCACATGGAAAGGGTCAGGCCATGTCATTGGTCAAAAGTGGAAATTTCCCCAAGGATTTCCCTGCAATACAATATGTAGACCCTGGTTTTCCCAAAACATGTGATGTCTTGCCTGGAAATATTTTGGGGATTCACCATTTATGTGTGTCATTCTAGGAAACAATGTATAAACATTGAGATTTTTTGGATTATGCTATGCTTACCAAAGGTAAATTTATTCCAGTAATTTTTATTATATATTTATAAGAAAATATCAAGGCTTACTTTGTAGATATTATGTTTTATTTAGTAGTAATTTGTGTTTGTTTAGATAAAACTGAATAGGTCAATGGCACCAACAAGGTGCTACTACTGATTGATAGAATCAGTAGTAGCGCCGTAGGGTCTAGCAAATGTGAGAATTGGAGAATACATCTATTCATCCTTCACCATACATGTACATGTAGTCACTGTTTCATTGAGATGATTTATCATTATAATTTCTTTTTATTGCAGAGATCAATTCATGCTCTGTGCGCGTAGAACATTTACTGATGGTGAACTCTTTATCTTCCAGAATACAGACTTGTAAGCCGGATCCAAACCCGGTCTGTGACAACTGCCATTATTATAGAAGATCACGTGTAAACACTAATACTAGATGGAATAGGGAGTGATTCGTGGTGCATACATAATCTGATATGCAAACTGAATGGAATAAAACAAATAACAGAACGCAAGAGCCCAGCCAGGCCCAGCCAATACAAAGTGGTAACTGAAGAAACTTGTCGATTTAGCACCATGGTAACATCACACAAAAAACGAGAAGCCACTTTAGCGTAGTCTATAACATTTCGCTCAGTTCTCTAGTCAGGAAGTCCATTCGGGTGTGAGACCAAATGTTTGTGACGATACCAACGTGCCATCCAATCAGCCGGGTGTAATGACATATATCACATGATGATCCACACGCGTTTCAATGTAATATTTGTCATGTAGATGTACAATTCTCTGTATGTTCTCGTTTGACTTCACAGAAGAGGGTCTACGCGGGTGAAACATGATATACGTGTGACATTTTTCTGAAGAGATTCACACAGAAGTCAAACCTTATCAACGTGGGTTGTATAGCAAGGCATTCACTATCTTCAGTAATTTAAGACAAGTTTAGGCTACACATGATGATCCGCGTGGGAGATCGTCCCTTTAAATGTGATATATGTGAGAAGGACTTCGCTCGACCTCACAATCTTACTCAACACAAAATGGTCCACACGGGAGAGAAGTTGTATAGGTGTGGTGTCTGTGACAAGGGATTTGCTCAGCACAGTGGCATGATTCATCACATGAGGATCCACGCGGGAGAAATGTTTTCGTGTGATATATGTGACAAGAGATTTGCTCAGCAAAGTGGCATGATTCAACACAAGAGGACCCACACGGGGGACTCGCCGTATAAATGTGTCGTTTGTGAGAAGAGGTTCGCTCAACAGAATAACCTTACTGTACACATGAGAGCACACAGCGGTGTCAAACCTTACGAATGTGAGCTGTGCAGCAAAGCATTCACTACTTCCAGCAACCTAAGGGTGCACGCGAGGATCCATACCGGGGAGCGCCCATTTAAATGTGATGTTTGTGAGAAGGGGTTCACTCGTAATGCTCAGCTGGTTGACCACAAGAGAATCCACACGGGAGAGAGGCCATATTCTTGTGATATCTGTGAGAAGGGGTTCACTTGTAGTGCTCGGTTGATTGACCACAAAAGGATCCACACGGGAGAGAAGCCATATACGTGTGAGGTCTGTGACAAGCGATTTGCTCAGCACAGTGGCTTGACTCAGCATAAGAGGCTCCACGCCGAAGGTACGTCGTATAAGTGTGACATTTGTGAGGAGGGATTCGCGCAGCGGAACAGCTTGATTATACACATGAGGACACACAGTGGAATCAAACCTTATCAATGTGAGCAGTGCAGCAAGGCATTCGCTACCTCCAGTAACCTAACGGTACACGCGAGGACACACACGGGAGAGCGCCCATTTAAATGTGATATTTGTGACAAGAGGTTTATTCGTCAGTATGGCCTAACGCAACATAAGATTATCCACACGGGACAGAAGCCGTATACGTGTGATGTGTGTGACAAGGGTTTCACTCAGCAGACTGGTTTAACTTACCACATGAGAACACACACTGGAGTCAAACCTTAACAATGTCAGTTGTGCAGCAATGCGTTCTCTGTCTCCATTAGTTTAACAGAATACACGAGGATCCACACGGGATATCGCCCCTTCGTGTGTGATATTTGCGGAAAGCAGTTCGCCCATAATGGTAATCAAACTACTCATAAGAGGATCCACATGTGACAGTTGTCGTGATATTTGCAAGAAAAATTCTCTCAACGGGTTATATGTGATATCTGTGACAAGGGATTTACTCAGAAGAATAACTTGACTAAACAAGATGAACCACGCGTGAGCGATGCCGTATACGTGTTGTATATGTGACCAATGGTTCGCTCAGCAGACCAGTCTGGCTCGCCACATGAGAACACATGCACCGCGGAGTCCAACCTTATAACGGTGAGCTGTGCGGCAAGACGTTCAATGCCTCCAATAGTTTACACACACGAGGATACACAGGAGATGGCCCCTTCGTGTGTCATATTTGTGGAAAGCAGTTCGCCAATAATGGCAATCAAACTAGTCATAAGAGGATCCACATGTGACAGACGCCGTGATAATTGCGATAATAAATTATCTCAACGGGTTAGGCTAATACCACAAACTGAAATATACAGTGGAGTCAAACATGTATGCAGATGACAAATTACTCTCTCCAATAGCACAACTGATCAGACCGGAGAGAAAGCGAATATACCGGTTATGATGATACTAAAAGTACAATGGTGACGATAACGAATACGATGACGACAACAATGTTGCGGTTGCTGGTAATCATGCCGATGAAGGCGACGAAGATGATTGTGACGCTAACAGACATAACGATGATAATGATCACCCCATGCATCCGGATATGCTCGTAGCGGAAGACATGCTCGTAGCGGAATAACCATATGGCCCGCGATTTGCACTACGTTCACGGTTAGACACATGTTGCACCAAAACCAACACATACCAGTGGTTGACGGTGGTGGTACTATGTGTGGCTATAATTTACCCAACTGTACATCAAACTTCTTTAAACATGGACGCAGTTTAATCCTATTTTACCGGGAAGTTAGGGCAAAAATTGTGGCAAAATTTACATTTCTTACATAAAATTACTATTTCTGTGGTAACAGCCCAGACAATATAGTCTTTGCATACATTGCTATTTCCGCGGATATTCCCTTAATATAATAGACAACATTTTCAGTCATGTTTCTACATTTTCCGTAGTAAAAAATATCCATATATTCAGGTCATAGCAAGAAAATATGGCATGTATATAGCAGTGGTTTTACGTTTGCTATAGACATACTCCAAAATCAAGTGTCCAGTTCATTTTGAAGCTAAGATATCATACTTTGAGAGACTGTATGTTATATAATGTGTCAATGCAAAGATTCATTAAAATTTTATAAAACTTATATCGAGTAAGTATTTCAGGTCATAATTTTCGTATAAAACCCGATTATCGAACAGTAATATGCAAACTGCGGAAACCACAACCGCTCATTTCTGTAAACCGATTATCGCTGTTAACGTTTAAAAAAAATCAAGGTAAAATAAACCGTGATTTTATGAAATAACTTACGACAGCTAAAGACGATGTGCAAATGGCGGGCCATGTGGTTATTCCGCTTCGAGCATGTCTTCCGCTACGAGCATATCCGGATGCATGGGGTGATGATGTTGAGGACAGAGCCCAGGCGGACTTGTTGGTGCTTTAATGATAATTCATTAGTACTATTATGCACACAATACTGAGTGATATAACATATTCACAGTGTTGGTACATACAGTGACATTTGGCCATCGGATTTTGGGTCCTTTGTGTGTGTGCAATCATAGCGGATAGAAAGCGAATATACCCATTAGAATTATACTATAAGTACAATGCCGATGAAGGCGACGACGATGGTTGTGAAGCTGACAGATAACGGTGAAGATGACGATGATACTGATGTTGCTGATGATTAATATGTTGACGACAATAACATGGATGATGATGACGAGGTAACGAAGATGGTGACGGAGACGACGATGATGGGCGGTGACGAAGATGACGGAGATGATGATGATTATAATGACGATGACGATAACCATGTGGATGCAGAACGAAGATGATGATGAGGCGACGATGATGACGATAACAACGACAATAATTGACGAGATCACGGTGACGAAGAATAAGAGGATGAGGATGTTGATTGTGATGATGATTGTGATGTTGATTGTGATGATGATTGCACACACAAAGGACACAACATCCGATGGTTTCATTTACATACGCTTTAACTATGTTATATAATACAATTATCACATTGTTTCTTGGTTGACATTAGGAATTGCCAACCCGGGGAAGTCAATATTGACTTCCAAGGGCTGACAATTCCTCGTGTCAACCAAGAAACAATGCGATAACTGTTTTATTATATGAAACACACTTTGATTGGACAAGATATTGTGACGTTGAACGTCGATGGGAAAACATGATATATTTCCAGGTCTGATAATAAGTTATGTTAACCTCTGAAGTATCTGACGTCACTCAGAATTGTTATTAACCTGTTGTTTCATTAATGAGGTGAACATCGTTAGATATCTCTTTTGTTTTCTTTACGTTTTAAAATAGGAATTGGGGAAAGAAACTTATGATCATATAATAAAACTCTATATTGTGTGCATAATAGTACTATTGCATTATTATTAAAGCATGGGCTGTGTCCTCAAATGGAGTGACCGGTGTTGTTGAAACTTTCGGTGAGACTGCACATTCATTCATTTGGGAGAAGTTCCCGGATATTCAATCAATAGAATTCACCGACATTGGCGCAAAATATGCATTGCACCAGGAGTTTGTTTCTACATTAACAATCTTGCATTTTAAAAGTGTTCAGCATTGTCGAATCTATATGAGAATCAATTCACAAAGTAGTGTTCAGCATCATCATGCATATTACCACAGCTACAGGCCGGATCATTAGTACGAAAGCGTTAAAGATGGATTATCTCTTTAAATAACAAATTTTAAATAGTTGCGTGGGTATAAAATAATCAATGTGAACTGAAGACCCCTGTCCGGAAAGGCTTCTATCAATTAATATTGATTTTATTTCGAATATTTTATTGGGCCCGTTTATTTGTCTATTTTTAGAACAGACCATTCGGGTGATACCATATAGCGATAGAGAGCACTAGGCTGTTCCTATGGCTACGTACCGAACGTCAAATATCCAAGCTTGATTGGTTGTCGTGCTTTATTCCATAGTTGTAAGCGATAACGGGTATAATTAACGTTTATTTGTGACAAAATTACGCAATAAAATTTCTGGTCTCTGTTGACAGTAACTACTATTGTTCGTTAGCTAAACGACCACACCTTTTTAGACCAGAACATATTCGAAATAAAATCAATATTATTCGATAGAAGCATTTCCGGACATGAGTCTTTGACTCAGATATAATATTCTACACCCCGGTAACTATATAATACATGTTTACAAAGAGATAATCGACCTTTAATTTATAGATGGTCATTTAAATCGCTATAACATTTTATAATGTGTGAATGTATGATTCAGCTTCCTCCGTCCATTTCATATCTGTCTCGGATGTGACATGTAGGGTGTGTGTAGGGCCCTGCGAATCGGGTATTTTCATTTCGAATCGCGAATCGAATTGAGCAAATAATTCAAAATCGATGGCAAATGAGCCAATCGAGTTCAAATACATACAACTTCGAAGAAACACCTAAATTTGACTGGCGAAAACGCCTGGTGATCGTCGATGTAGTACAATATGCGCACATTATATTTGTTATTTAAAGAGATAATCCATCTGTATTTAGACTCATCACTTACAGCTATGTAATACAACAATACAAACAATCGACCTGGGACATTTGACGTTAGGAGCATAGCTATGGGAATACCTCTAATGACATTGTTCGCTATATGGTATCGCCTGACTGGTCTGTTCTAAAAATAGAACAATAAAGTGTCCCATTTATTCATATCAATTATAATAAAATATTCGAAATCAAATCAATATTAATTGATAGAAGCGTTTCCGGACATGGGTTTTCAATTCATATTTATTATTTCGCACCTGCGAAACTATTTCAGGATGGTTATATAGAGATAATCCATCTTTGAAGTCGCCATAAACAGAATTAATATTATAGTATAGACAAATTTTGTTCTTATATCAATCATAAATATCGCGTAAATTGCATGCTAATGCTATTGTCATGTTAGTACTCTCTTCTAAGTAAATAAACGACATGTTATGTAAACAAACATTGCGTAAAGAATATGAGATAAACAAACACTCAACGCCGAGGGGCCTCTCTAATTGAACTTTGGTTAGAAATGCCACCAAGTTGTTTACAACATACCCGTATTACGGTATAGCGCTAGCTAATCTTCGCCTCTCACGATTTCGGTGTTGAATGGGTCACCGTGAATCACTCCTAAACAAATCGCCACGGTGTTGATGTGTTTTGCTTATATTGCTCACTATTTACGTGATGTATATAAACATGATAATATCGCATTCATACTATCATTATACTATATATTTTTAATTTGATAATTTGGTAACTGTTATTTCAAAATTATAACCTATAACGAAGGCCATCCGTGCATTTAAAATGGACTATCAATTCAGAAGTCGCGAAAGATATCTTCTTACACTCAGGGTATTTGTAAAATTTCTTTCTCTGACGTATGAAGTCTGCTGCATGGCGAGGTCAGCTAAGCATGCTGTATTCACGCTTATTGGGCGAACGGCACTCACACACACAAACCAGGGCCGTATCTGCAAGACACAAGATCCGCAGATCAAATGTTTATATCAATCAGGTTTCTTGTGGACAATGTTTTCTGGGTTCATGTACATGTATGCTTCTGGGTTCCTTCTATACATGATCTCGGTTTTCATGGGTGCCGTTCGGCCAGTGTGGTAGCGAATACACACACAGAACGACACGATGTGTAAATGGGTTTGTCGATACGACACGAGTGCTGTCGCGGAAGGATATAACGAGTTCCATCATTCTGCGACAGCACGAGTGCCGCATCGACACACCCATTTACACATCGTGTCGTTCTGTGTTTATTACACACTTCGCGTCCTAGAATCCGTGCATTAAAATACAGGATTAGAAGGTTTATTTAGGCTCAAACAGGGCGTGTTTGTCATCTGTGATGATTCTTTTATTTAAATAGTTCGTTTCGTGGTTGAGGCGAACGTCATGTACGTCATTTAACGTCAACCAGATGCGTATGGAACGTACGTTCCATACGGATTTGTAAATATGGAACAGCAATAACACTGTACCTCTATAGGAACAAGCGTGCAATAAATGATCTGCTATATCCCGAAATACCAACGTTAGAGTCCATTGTGTGTTCTTCTCATGTGTGCAGTCATTCCAGTCCGTTGAGCAAATCTCTTATCACAAATACCACACTTGTATGGCTTTTCTCCCGTGTGGATCCTCATGTGTTTAGTACGGTAACCACGTTGAGCAAACTCCCTTCCACAAATATCACACTTATACGGCGTTTCCCCCGTGTGGATCCGCGAGTGTTTATTTAGGGCGCTAAAAGTAATGAATGTCTTGCTGCATTCTTGACATTTATTTGGGTTGACTCCACTGTGTGTCCTCGTGTGTGTCATCAACGCATCCTGTTTAGCGAATTTCTTGCCACATAT
The DNA here is from genome assembly GCA_032622095.1 of Siphonodentalium dalli. Taxonomy (NCBI): domain Eukaryota; kingdom Metazoa; phylum Mollusca; class Scaphopoda; order Gadilida; family Siphonodentaliidae; genus Siphonodentalium; species Siphonodentalium dalli. The sequence goes on from CP136063.1 coordinate 54,751,578, forward strand.
ATCGCACGAACATGTATACCGTGTCTCACCCGTGTGCATCCTCTTGTGTTGATTCAGATCGCCATTATGTACGAACTCTTTATCACAGATATCACATCTAAACGGGCGATCTCCCGCGTGGATCATCATGTGTATAGCCATATTAGTCCGCTGAATGAACCGCTTGTCACAAATATCACACTTATACGGCGTCTCCCCCGTGTGAATTCTCGTATGAGCCCTCAAGTTAGTGTTGTTAATGAATGTCTTGTTGCACAGCTCACATTGGTAAGGTTTGACTCCGCTGTGAATTTGCATGTGTGTAGTCAGACTTGTGCGCTGAGTGAATACCTTGTCACAAATATCACATTTATATGGCGTTTCTCCAGTGTGGGTCCTCTTGTGTACTCTTAGGGAGCTGGAGTAAGTGAATGCCTTGCTGCACAGCTGACATTGATAAGGTTCAGTCAGACAACTATGCTGAGTGAAACCCTTCTGACAGATATCACACTTATATGGTTTCTCTCCTGTATGGACTCTCAAATGTCTATTCAGGTCCGAATTTTGAGCAAATCCTTTCTCACAAATACCACACTTAAATGGCGTTTCACTTGTATGAATCCTCATATGAACCGTCAGATTACTCTTCTTAGTAAATCTCTTCTGACAAGTAGCACACGCATATGGTGTCACCCCCGTATGTATCCTCATGTGTCTAGTCAGGTCTGAATTCTGTGTAAATTTCTTCCCACATTTATCACACGTATACGGCGTTTCACCCGTGTGGATCCTCATGTGTACAGTCAGACTACTCTTCATGGTGAATCCATTCTGACAAATATCACACTTATATGGCGTTTCACCTGTGTGGATCCTCTTGTGTACAGTCAGACTACTCTTCTTAGTGAATAGCTTCTGACAGATATCACACTCAAGTGCACATGGTACCTCGTGGATCCCCAAGTGCGTGTCAGGTGATCATAAACAGCGAATCCCGCATCACAAACATCACATTTAAACGAGCTATCTCCTGTGTGGTTCATCGCGTGGTTAGTCATTCCTTCTGGTGGAATTGAGGGCGTGTCGCATTCTTCACATTCGTGTGGTCTCACATTGGAATGGATTCTCTGGATAGAATATGGAGGGAAATATGCTCCGCATTCTGCTCCATGAACTATTCCCTCGTTCGCGTGTATGTTTGCATGTGTTTCCATGGTTCCCCACTAAAAAGCAGTTTCTTTACATTTAACTAATTTTCATCGTCTGCTCGTATAATTGTGCGTTTGGTCATGACGCGAATCCCGTTCAGCTTCAGCTTCTAAGTCGCGTTGTTTCCATGCGGTTTGAAGTTTATATGTACGTCGTGGTTAAGTTCCTGTTATTCGATGCTGCAGCTGTTCCTGTATATTCAAAAACGTATTCCCAGATAGGGCTTGGAAGCGTCTGAATAGCCTGGGAAATCAACCGTTCACCATTCACTCGCTATACCATATGAAATGTGTAGATCTCTGGAATAAAAATAATTCACCAAGATAATTAAAACAAGAGGTGTGCAGTCGCGTGCTAGCATACCCCCACCGTGGCAAATTCAACCCGCATTATCCGTAAACCCAACAAAAAAGATTTTTAACTTTAAAGAAAAATTTGGATTAATAATATCGATATGGTGTCGCAAGGAGCTTGTACAGAAAAAAAATATTCAAATTGGTTCATATTTGTTCGAATGATTGCACAAACCCAAAAAAGGGTAGAAAATGAAACGCAACTTAACTGTGGTAAAAATCATTTTTCCGAACCCATATTCGAAAAAACTTCCGGAAAATATCCTAACTTGATAGCATCCACACAAGTCAAAATAAGTCGAAAATGAAGTGTAATGGTAGGAAAACCAGTCCGAGCCAACCCCCGAGCCGCATCACGTAGAGAGGGTGTTGTGAGAAGCATGTATACCAAAAATTATTGAAATCGGTTCATATTTGTTAAAGTTATTAAGTCAAAATAAGTCGAAAAGTAAGGCGTAACTTAAAGGTGGATTATCTCTTTGTAAACATGTGTTATATAGTTACCGGGGTATAAAATATTAGATTTGAATCGAAGACTCCTGTCCGGAAATTCTTCTATCGATTAATATTAATTTTATTTCGAATATTTTCTGGTCTAAAAAGGTGTGTTTGTTCAGCTAACGAACAATAGTGGTTACTGTTAACAGAGACCAGAAATTATATGGTGCAATTTTGTCACAAATAAACGTTAATTATACTCATTATCGCTTATATCTGTGGAACAAAACAATACAAACAACCAATCTGTGACATTTGACATTCGTTGCGTAGCCGTAGGAACAGCCCAGTGCTCTATATCGCAATACGGTCTCGTACGAATGGTCGGTTCTAAAAATAGTAACATAAACGGGCCCGATTTAATATTCGAAATAAAATCAATATTAATTGATGGAAGCTTTTCCGGACATAGGTCTTCAGTTCATATCTATTATTTTATGCCCACAGAACTATTTAAAATTTGTTATTTAAAGAGATAATCCATCTTTAAAGATGGATTATCTCTTTAAATAACAAATTTTAAATAGTTGCGTGGGTATAAAATAATAGATATGAACTGAAGACCTATGTCCGGAAAAGCTTCTATCAATTAATTTTGATTTTATTTCGAATATAAAATCGGGCCCATTTATGTTACTATTTTTAGAACCGACCATTCGGATGAGACCTTATTGCGATATAGAGCACTGGGCTGTTCCCACGGCTACGCAACGAATGTCAAATGTCACAGATTGGTTGTTTGTATTGTTTTGTTCCAACGATATAAGCGATAACGAGTATAATTAACATCTATTTGTGACAAAATTGCACAATATAATTTCTGGTCTCTGTTAACAGTAACCACCATTGTTCGTTAGCTGAACAAACACACCCTTTTAGACCAGAAAATATTCGAAATAAAATTAATATTAATCGATAGAAGCATTTCCGGACAGGAGTCTTCGATTCAAATCTAATATTTTATACCCCGGTAACTATATAATACATGTTTACAAAGAGATAATCCACCTTTAATATCATTTATTTATTTTTTGTTCATGAGAACACTCTTCATCTTCCCATGCCAATTCAGATACTTTTTGCTTGGTCTCAATATTCTGTGATGTGTATCATCAGCCAATTTAACATGGTTGGGCATTCGAGTTTCAACTTTCTGAGAAATTTCAGATAGTGAAATAATTTTCTTCCCGGGACGGTACATATGTGTGTACTGTCATTGTAGAATTTGCTATATATTTGTGGCATAACGCTTTTTTTTTAGATACTAAATGGAATTAAATTGTTTGTTAAAAGGCTAATATATATTGGTTTTGGTCTAAGAAAACCACATGGCACTGCAGAGGTTTGGCTTCTTCTTTTTATTTTAGTTTTGTTTGTGTTATTATTTATTGAGTGTAATAGTATTATTATTTAATTTTTTTTTGTATTTTATCTGTGTTATATTATACAATGTTGCTGTTAATGGACTGAAGGACACTGTCCCATTTTATACCTAAGAATTTGGCTGAATGTTTATTCCATTTACAGGCATGTTTCTCAATTTTGTATTCCTGTGAAATGTACTGGTTAGCACCTTTTAATGACAGCTCGGTCTTTTTGCATCGAGTTATGTAAATATATCTTTTTGTTAGAAGAATTATAGTATTTATTGCAAGAGAATGTTTCTCTTTAGTACATCCAAATATTATTTCTTCTTTTTTCAAGTGCTGGTCTAGCTCACATGTTTGTATCAGTAATTTTGAGAAATGGTGCCATATCGGTTTTACTTTGTGGCCTTCTACTAACAAGTGTTGAATATTTTCTTGTTCTTCCCCACAAAAAGTACATACATTGCTTGTTATTATTTTACATTTTTCTAGAAAGACATTGGTAACTAGCATATTATGGTTTATTTGGTACTGGAATGCTTGTAATTTAGTATTTGAGGTTGTTTTGAATGTCCTTTTATATATTTGTTCCCAGTCGCTTTTTGAAAAGGTTCGGTCTAATTTATTGTTCCATCCAATTTGAGCACTGGGTTTATTTGGGAACAAAAGTTTCACATATTCCCATTATAGAAAATGGTTGAGGTTTTCCTTGTGTGCAATGGTCTGTAAGATCTTATTGGCTTTTGGTTCATCAAGTTTGTGTTGTATAAGTTTAATGTCTTGTCGCCAGGCTGAGGGGATGGATATCACCACGCCCTGTAAGGTTAGGTAATTAATTTTCAAGCCGTATATTTGAAAGAATTCCTCATTATTCATAAATGTGCCATCATCTTTTAGAATATCATTTATATATAATATCTGTCTGTCAATCCATGTTTGAAAGTAGATGGGTTTATACTGCCTCTTTATAAGCCTAATGTGAAATATTGGTTGACTCATGTATTCGTCAGGAGTTTCTGGTTCTTTTTGTAATAAGGCATAGGCCGATATGACATCTTTCCAAAAAGGGTTGAAATGTTTTCCTAAAGTGGTAAGACTGGCTTTATTTAGATTCAGTATTGCTGTGCCACCATATTAAAGAAACTATTGCATCAACAGTTGTAAAATACTCCACAGGAGAAAATAGCTATAATATTGATGCGCAAATGCTATGGGAAATGATAAAAATGGAAATTCGAGGAAAATCTATACCATATTGTTCTGGAAAGAAAAAAATTAACTTTGAAAAAAAAAAAAATGGAAGATGAAATGGCAGAAGCCCAAATAAAATTTGATGAGACCAAAGAGGAAAAATACCTTATTCTATTTCATAAATTAGAACAGGGATTCCAGGTAATGAGAGAAGACCACATTAGAGGCATACTTACAAGGGCAAAGGCCAAGTGGCATGCAGAGGGGGAAAATAATACTAAGTATTTCGCATATTTAGAAAAAAGAAACCATAATGAAAAACTTATTCCAAAAATAACTAAAGATGATGGGAACACTATAATTGACATGAATGAGATACTAGAAGAACAGCGACAATTCTATAAAAAGCTATACACAGCTGATAATAAAGTATCAAATGAAGAAAATGAAGTAGAAAGATTTTTAGATAAAAATAACCCATTTCTTGAAACAAAATTAAAGGAGGACACAAAAGATGCAGAAGGCCCCATTACTCTTCATGAAGTTTTAAATGCTTTGAAAGCAATGAAACCCAATAAGTCACCTGGTGTCGATGGACATACTGCCGAGTTCTACAAGTTTTTTTGGAAAGACATATCCGAGTACCTACTTGAGTCTATCAATGAAGCATACAAAAAAGACTCTATGTCTATCACACAGCGTCAAGGTATGATAACATGTCTACCCAAACCTGGCAAAGATAAATCCTACATTAAAAACTTAAGGCCTATTACTTTGTTAAATGTAGACTATAAACTTGCAGCCTCAGTGATTGCAAATAGACTGAAAGTACATTTGAAAGACATGATAAGCGATACACAAAAAGGTTTTTTTAAAGGCCGATATATAGGCGAATGCACACGTTTAACATATGATTTGCTGTTAGAATGTGAAGAAAAACAAATACCTGGCTTAATGCTTCTCCTTGATTACGAAAAAGCATTTGACTCTATTGATTGGAACTATATTAACAAAACATTAACATTCTTTGGTTTTGGTGAATCCTTATGTAAATGGGTTGCAACCCTCTACAATGATGCCAATAGCCTAGTGTATAATAATGGCCACTTATCCAAATCTATTAAAATTGGAAGGGGAGTTCGACAAGGCGAGTCTTTGTCGCCTTATCTTTTCATGCTTTGCATGGAACCATTTGCTGCAACAATAAAAACAATGATAATATTGAAGGAATCAAAGTGGATAATAGAGAATATAAAATAAGTCAATATGCAGACGACTCTATCCTGTGGTTAAATGGTTGCCAATCCTCTTTCAAGGGAGCTATTGAACTAATAACACAATTTGAATATATATCTGGCCTAAAATCAAACTTTGAAAAAACTGAAGCGGTGTGGTTCGGAAAAAGCAAGGGTTCCTTAGATACCTTCCAAACAGACATGGACATTAAATGGAATCTAAGAGGAACATTCAAGTCCCTAGGTATTATTTTTGATTTAGAAGATCCACAATATGTGTTAGAAAATTGGTATAAGAAAAAAGAAAGTGTTGAAAAAATACTCAAGCATTGGGCATTAAGGACACTGTCTCATATTGGAAAAATAATAGTAATTAAAATGTTAGCACTACCTACCCTTATACAAATCATGACTGTACTACCTAACCCACCCAGTTCTCTAATTAAAGAAATCCAAACTATATTTTACAATTTTGTTTGGAATGGTAAAAGGGATAGGTTAAAAAGAGAGACTCTCATTCAAAATATAACAGATGGAGGACTGAAGCTACCAGAATTAACATGTTTTTTGAAATCACTTAAGGTGACATTGCTAAAAAAATTAATGGACCCTTTTAACTATTCAGAATGGAAAATGATCCTTCTGGAAAAAATTAAATCGGTTCATAGTTGTTCGAGTTATGAGGTCGGTCGGACGGACGGACGGACACACGGAGGGAGAAAGTGTGACGGACAGACGTGTGACGGACAGACAGTCTTCGAAAGTGTGGGTATAATAAATCTCGATGAAAGAGCGAATACTATTATAGTATGGTAGACGATAGCAGAACGATATAACTGTATTCGTCGGAATTTTCCTAGAATGCCAACGGTTCGTCGTTCATGTTCTCCTGTCACATTTAAAGACATTTTATGTACTTGTTCGGGTGCGTGAAACTGATAAGATAGAATTCAGGCACTATGTCAACTGGATGAATGTAATATTCTACTAACATAGCTGAAAATTTGAAACAAATCAACCGTAGCATGGTCTGAAAACATCATCTGAACTGCGCTCAATTGTAAATATGTACTACTCGATTCGGGACGGATCTATCGGTGATAACTAACGAAAACGATTTCGCCATCCAGCCTCACTGCATATAATTAATATATAAGAAAGACGACCTGGGTTGTCAATTTGGATATAATATATGTAAACATTACTACTTTTAGCAAGATTATTCTCCACTTCTATTTTGTCACTCTACCGGAGTGTTTCACATCACTTTAAACACACGAGGTAGGATATGGCTGGGGTCAGTGGGGGAATACATACATCTATGTTTGGGACCTTGGCACTCAAAGGATTACATGTTACTGGTGTTCTTCTCTATATCATCGCCGGCTTTCTCTCTTATAGAAACCATACATATTCGCTTCCACTTTGAATTCTATAAAAACACAAGATAGAACAATGTAACCAGATGTAACACATATTGTATGCGAATGATTGTTAATAGCACTCGAGATCATAAAATGTGCACCATTCAAGTGAGTTAGACCTTTGAATCAAAATTTTAGTTGCAAATTAACCAAGTCAAATGTTTGTCAAGCTACACGGTTAACAGAGAAATAACTTTATCTGCATCAAATATTCTATCACTGAGAGATATACATTAGTCAGCATTAAGGGTGACGACTAAGCAGTTTCAATTGTCAATATATTATTAAAAAAGCATTTATAATCCTGGGAAAAGATGGGTGGGTCGCAATTATGTCGCAGGATTTTTTTGTGGGTCCCTGGTTGGGTGACATTTTTATTTTCAGCCCTATGTATGGAATTTCTCGACTACACTTGTAACAGCTACAGTAAACAACGGTTACAAAGCCAACCAAAACTAGAGGTGTGACTGTCCCAATGGGACTAAGGATACCCCCGTGTTTTTAAAATACTAAGATGTTTCACATGTCAGTAAACATTTAGTTAAAATAATAAAATAACAGTTCCCAGTTGACCAAAAAATGTAGGAATAAAAGCTCGGACAAAATTATGCATGTTGCGAAAATGTTCTAAGTCGAAAAAGGGGAATAACTCCACACAAAAAAAAGTCGAACAGACATCATAATCGCACAGGTTCCCATGGTACTAAATATCAGTGCCAAGATTAAAGAACATTGACCTAAAAATGTAGGAATAAAAGCTCGGACAAAATTATGCATGTTGCAAAAAACTTTCTAAGTCGAAAAAGGGGGATAACTCCACCAAAAAATGTCGGACAGATGTCATAATTGCAGGTGCACAGGTTCCCATGGCACTTAATATCTGTGCCAAGTTAAAAAAGAATTGACCTAAAACTGTAGGAATAAAAGCTCGGACAAAAATATACATGTTGCGAAAATTTTATAAGTCGAAAAAGGGGGGATAACTCCACCAAAAAATGTCCGACAGATGTCATAATCGCAGGTGCACAGGTTCCCATGGTGGTTGATGTCTGTGCCGAGTTTCACGGAAATTGATAAAAAAACGACTGAGAAAAACTCGGGACAAATTTGTGTCCACGGACGGACGACAGACGACGGACGGACAAGCCGATTCCAGTATATCCCCCCACAACTTCGTCGACTCGCATATATAAGAGAATGCATTGGCACAGGGCTTCTCTGTTGGGTAAAGGATTAACTGCTACATTATAACTGTATTAAATGCCGAAGAGATCATTCTCACATAAACATTAATAAAGAGTACTGGTACACATGTTTTGAAAATGTGCTGAAGGGTACACAGGGTTTGTTATCGACACTTAGTAGAAATGCAGTTGGTCAACTGTTTGTTTTCAGTTCATTTTAATTTTAATTGAACACGCTGAAAAAAACGCTAGTCAACCTGACAAGGATGTCTTAGTCAGGGCTGAAGTTAGTCACTCTGACTATGTTAGAACGATTGTGACTAACTTTGATATTAGTCAAAGTGACTAATGTTTCTTAGTCAAAATATAAAGGTCTTTCTGTCTTGAATACCAAACTTGGGTTGGCACGCCTGCAGATTTCAAAATTATGTGTAACCTACTTTTCATTCCCCTGGTTTGCGCTTAGGTAACTCAAACATAGTTTTGCAGAAGAGTTACACACAAACTGTTATAATCACTACAACTGGTATTATTAACTACAGATGGGCAACTCATTGATCTACCATCATTATTTTGAATGTCTCATTTTTGGACTTGATTGAGCAAAAATTAAGGTGAGAATCAATTATTGTGAGACCATCACAAAACTGTTTTTCGTTCGCGGCATTTTCATTTTACATGTAGATAACCTCCAGGTGAAAATTTGTGGCGAACAACCATTTAGGTAGTTCGCCACAAATTTTCAGGCCCGGGTTGGTCTGCTAATGAATATTCCTGTATCTATGATCGCGTGTGGGAAACTATATATGGATATAACCGATCAGGATATTCCCTCAGCATGACATCTGCAGATATTTTCCTATTCCAATACTTGATATTCTTGTATTCACAGCAAAATGCATGCCACCTGCGTTGTCATTTATGCCGTCCAACAGAGCATCCAGTATAATTTATATAGTTATATACTAGTTTAATATGTTGCATGGATTTTATACTGGGTAACTAACTGGCCGTCGAAGTCGTATGCCAGTCATTTATTTGTTTAGTTAGTTCTACCTGTATAGAATAATGTTCAGACTGTCTGAATTTGGTTTCTATGTGAACGGGGAAGAATGCTAATTCTGTTGACCCTTTACCCAACAAAACGGCCCAAAACGCCCAAATAAAGCTTCAACAGCCTAAAATATCTTCCGTCTGTCTCAATAACACCATACAAATATGGATATCATTGGAACCGGTTCATTGACCACATTGTGATGGTTACAGTTATGCCCTGTGCCAATGCATTCTCTTATATATGCGAGTCAACCATAGGTCGCCACGCATATATACGAGAATGCATTGGCCTAAATTTTTAACACTTTTTACCATTTTTTCTTACATTCTTTAACAATTTTATAATTTTTTCTTACATTTTTTAACAATTTTTATAATATTTTTCTACATTCTTTGACAATTTTATCATTTTTAATATGTGTTAAGCGAATGCATTCTCTTATATATGCGAGGCGACCTATGGTCGACTCGCATATATAAGAGAATGCATTGGCACAGGGCCGTTCTGTTGGGTAAAGGGTTAAAACCGGACAATGGCTATAATCTTTGATATTTTCCGTCGAAAATGTGGCCGAGTCAACGAGTGTGGCTGTATTCATGTAAGTATCACATGTTGAACTTGAAAACCGAGCTGAAAGAGTCAAAACCGAATTGAGTTGATTACATGTAGCTCATTTTGCATGTGTGTACACCCGACCTGTTCAAAAGAGATTTCGAAACATATGTACCGGTAGTCTGACCAGACGTGGTAATATGGCTAAGGCCATCCACGTCTGACCGCTCTGGCGCTTCAGCCATGTACATTTAGTTGATAAATACATGTGCGTTGGTCCTAATTGTTAATTTTAACCGAGTCATGTAACGAACATCAAACACTCTGAATAGCAGAACAGAACATTTTCACCACTGTCCTATCAATAGAGATCATGATCTGGGAGGTTTATCAAATTTATCATGCATGGACGGCATGAACGGTTTCACAGAAAGATTCAAATGCGTGCGATCGAACATTTTGCGATGACCAATGTAGCGGTAGCGTTGTAAATATAGAAGGCCGATGACTTCTCTGATCGAGAGGTCTAGATCTCTTGGTCACGGTCGTTAGACGCTTTGTCTGATCACCGAAGTTAAGCAACGTCTAGTCCGGTTAGTACCTGGATTGGGATTCCGGGTGCTGCCAACTTTCGGTGCGACTCCCGCACTTCTCTCTCTCGTTCCGTTACACCAAGAAGTATAAATCCCCATACAAACTATTCGAACACTCTTAACATTTCTAATGATATCTTATCACAACGTACGTGATATAAACGAAGTGGGCTGTCGAAATACATTTAATATAACTTAAACAATTCAACATTTCGTCGGACAACTATAGTAATGACCCTCGTCCATGCGTCCGTCCGTCCGGGACTTTGTCCGAGCATGTATTCTGCCATTTTCTGGTCATTTTTTAAAACACTTGGCACATATATCATTTTGGCGGAGTTATTGCCATTTTTCGATATAGCATCGTATATCCTGGGATGCATCTTTGTCCGAACCTGTATTCTTAGAATGTTGTTGATATTGTGCGAATTTGGGGTTATATTTCGACTTTTTAAAGATATTTTTTTTCAGATTTGGTTATTTGTGTGCAAATCAGTTATAAGACAATTTATTCCATATAATATATTTCTACAAAGCCTCCGCTCCAAATGAAGCCACCGTGTCGGGGAACTCTGTGGCCGAGTGGCCTTTTATTTATTTTCTGTTCATCGATATACATGTACCGAATCAATTGTCATATTGGGGTTAATCCCACTCACATATCGTCACGTATTCATAGTATGGCTTGGGTACGAACCGATGACTCGTAAGGTAAAATCCGAGCAAATTCGTTTCATAAGCCAGTGGGGCGACGGTGAGCGCCGTGATGCGGGAATAGTGCCTCCACCCTCATCATCTCTGCTGGCATTTTTTCCGAAACTGCGAACGGCAACACCAGAATAAGATAGACGAGGGATTCACCCGGTCCGAAGAAGATCGCGTCGAGGACACGGAAGACTCGGACACCTACAAAGTCTACTCACGCATGGACGAGCGGGACTATGAACCCCATGCGGAAAGGTGGACGACGCGGGCATGTGGGAGGGGGGATTCGCAGATGAGCATGCATACCCCATTACTGGTGGGACGTCGTAGAAGAATGGGGTAGACCACAACCCGATGGCGGAACCATCCCCACTTTCACAACACGATAACGACCCGGAACCGAAATGAACACGACGACGCCTTGCGATTTCAAGCATAGCTAATAGTCGAAAAAGTAAAGAAGTAATGTGCCAATATGCTGGACAAACACAGCGACGGACGGAACCTACGGACATACAGGGAAGCAGACAATCTGGAGATTACGTAGGGGCCACACGATATACACTATACATAGTCACCCCTGCTACCCATTGATATACGAGATATGTGACATGGCAGATTAGCACGCCCGATGATGATATCTAATGTGGCATGCTGGCGAGAAAAAGGAAAGACATACGAAGGAGAAGATGTAGCTACCTGACCTATTTACGGATAAGCGCAAGTAGATGTCGCCAACAAGCTTGTATTTCGAACAACGCATCCCTGATGTACCAATGCCGATTCGCACCCGACGACAGCGGACGACAGGGCGATGTACTCAACTAGAGATCAACGACTCAACCCATGAAAGCACAAGAGATCCCCGATTCACGCAGACGACACAAAGACGCACTCAACCTATGACGACACGAGAAGACCCCAATTCACGCAGACGACAGGAAGACGAACCCAACCAGGAGAAGCCATACCAACGACCCGAAGATATACTATTGAACTTTTGTAAATAAATGATAAAATAATATTAATGTCTGTGCCGTCTTGGCACAGATATGGGAAATCAAGCAGGATTCCTTTGAAATACAAAACAATGTTTGGTTCTTCATTTGGTTCTTTATTTTGGTTCTTCGTTTGGTTCCCATACTGGGACAAACCATGGAACCAGTTTTGGTTCCCTGGGGAACCAACATTTCTCTGTGTGTAGTTGCCCGCTAACATGCCTACTAATTTACAAACCGGAAGATATTGGATGAAGTTGCAATGACGGCAATCTACTTACACCCTTATACATACAAAGAATGAAATGATTTTGGAGTTTGACTTTGTGCATCTATTTAACAGTGGTCATCTAGCAGCTAACAATGTTAGCAAGAGCATCGCTATGCGTGGCAAATTACGCCCATGGTAATTCAAACGAAGGTCGATAACTCTGGTGAAAATTGGAGGATGGAAGCCAAATTCGAACTTGACCTGTATTTAGGCTAGTAAACTCACATATCAAATTGTATTCCATTCTGTTCAGACTTACTAAAGTTATCTTTCGGAAACGAAAATTGAGTGCAAATTCCAACAAAGAGGTCCATATCTCCGGTCAAAATTGGCGGATGGAACCCTGTATTTTGTATAAAATAATAAATATGAACTGAAGACCCCTGTCCGGACAGGCTTCTATCAATTAATATTGATTTTATTTCGAATATTTTATTGGGACCCTTTATTTGTCTATTTTTAGAACAGACCATTCTGGTGATACCATATAGCGATATAGGGCATTAGGCTGTTCTTATGGCTACGTACCGAACGTTAAATGTCCCAGATTGATTGGTTGTATTGTTTTATTCCATAGTTATAAGCGATTATGAGTATAATTAACGTTTATTTATGACAAAATTACACAATAAAGTTTCTGCTCTCTTTTTCCGGAGAGGAGTCTTCGATTCAAATATAATATTTTATACCCCGGTAACTATATAATACATGTTTACAAAGAGATAATCCACCTTTAAACGACTATTTCCCTGCTGTTGAACTCGATTGATGATTTATATTGTCTACCGCTGAAGTGGTTAAGGGGATGGCAAAGTCTGTTTCATAAAAAATGTCTGGAAACGGGCTGACAAAATTGGTATTTTTCACATAAAAGCAGACAGAAATAGATATAACAACATAGAGATAATATATAGAGCATATGTCGTTAAAGGAGGTGCCAAGAATAGATGTGAGCTAAGAAGCTTTTTGTACCAGAAAAATGACTTTGAAACAGAGTATATCTGCAATATTATGGCATTGTTTTGGCATTCAAATGTGAAAAACTATAACTTCAACAGTATCATTAGGCAGCCCATTATGATAAGTGACATACCGTTAAGAGCCAAGGAGCTATGCTTTAGATTAATGTTCACTGTATCGTTTGAAAAACGTCCGCTAAAACGTGTCAGTTTTTCTTGGGAGCCAGTCGCCATATTTCTATTGTAAACACATGTTCATGATGTTGTTGTCATTTTTTAATTCGCGGCAGGTACATGAAAATCGACCAGAAAAGCAATTCGATCCTGCAATCGGGCAAGTTTATGATATGAAATCGATGCTTTCAGTTTATTTAAGTTGTTGGAATTAATATAGTTGCTTGATTACCCACGATTTATGAAGTTTTGTGCTGTTTACAGATGGAAATGTTGATATTTTATTTTTAGAATTACCAGTCTGTAGTCGAAAGCGAGATTACAAGATGTCGTATTATTACGCAAATCACATAAATAGAAAACTTACATGTTTCAGAATATTGTATTATTCTAAAATCAAATAGCCTATATAAAACATATTTATGAATAGGAAAGTACCGTATTCCGACGAAATATGTCATATTTTACGACGGACTCCTTGTGCGAGTTCACTTCCGGTCAATTCTATTTTGGTGCACTGGGATCAAAACATTGTGGAGAAAAATACGTTTAATAACATTTGAATGTAAATTAATCGAGAAATTGTCGGTTATCAGGTACAATCATATAGCTTATAACCCATATATATTGATGGGCATAATCAAAAGCTTGATCCCATGGGCGATTGTCTATACTTATCGATTTCCATTCGTAATCGTATTCTAATATTGACGGATGGGTTTGTTTGTAATGTTGGCCGCCCCGCCCCATGGCATGTGTATCGGCTATCGCAAAATAATGTTAGGATATTATGGTCTCCCATACCAAGAAAAATAGTTCCTAAGAATGTAAACAATGCAAATGGAGGACATTTTGCCATTATTCAGGATGACAGTACTATTTTCACAGGCAGGGTATTTGGGAAAGTTCTTGTTTTTCCTCAAAATGATGTCTCCTTGTCTCTAGCCAGATTCTTATAGGACCATTTTGACTGTTCAGTTTGTACAAAAAGTTAACCATTGGAACTGGAGAAACGCCGTTTGGGGACATGATTTTTTGTCACTATACCGCGAGTAAATTCTAACAGCTAAAATTTCTTTACTAATGACAAGATCTTTGTTTATTATTGATTATTATGTGTGAAAAATATGAAGTTTATCCATTCTATGGCTGGTGAGTAATTATTGATCATCTGGAGGTAGGGTGCAATCCGCGGTGGCCATCTTGACCAAACTTTACCATCCCCTTAACACACAAGCTTTCAACCTGAATGGACAGGCAGTATCCAGTCGTTGTATGCAGACTTTAGTTCCAACATCAGTTTAAATTCCTAGTCATACGAGATGGATGACTATTTATATGTATTTATATGCATATATGGCGAATAAATATGTTTAAACCATACGAGATGGAGAGACCGAGATTGAATAGTCTCTCAAGTTCTCAACCAAGATTTTCTGCGCATTTTAGTGTGCAGAATCCCCGTAAATAGAGCGGGGGCTCACGATTCCTGCTGCCGTAAAGTAGGATGAGATTTAGCCATTATGTACAGAGTATTGAACACCACCATCTGGAAAACAGTTGCCACGGATTGTGTCTCCTTTACCACTGGTTTGTCTTGACTGTTGGTGCCAGAGAGGAGTATAGTCATGGATCACGATAGAGAGTCAGGAATGCAACTGTTTGACAGTCTTTATCAAATGTATTTGAGAAACATGTTAGTTTTCCCATAAAATCTCTACGTAAAATTCGTGCATGCTTTGGAGAGGATAACAGCATCACTGTTAATGTCGTGATGACGTACGTTTTTAATCGTAGCAGCAACAAGTTGTTTGGTCATATACGTTTATTGCATCTTTAAAGATGGATTATCTCTTTAAATAACAAATTTGAAATAGTTGCGTGGGTATAAAATAATAAATATAAACTGAACACCCCTGTCCGGAAAGGCTTCTATCAATGAATATTGATTGTTATTTCGAATAGTTTATTATGAAATTAGATGATTAATTGGGACACTTTATTGGTCTATTTATTTTAGAACAGACCATTCAGGCGATATCATATTGATGGAGACCATTATGCCATTCATATACATGTAGCTACGTACCGAACGTCAAATGTCCCAGATTGATTGTATTGTTTTATACCATAGTTAAGCGATAATGCTATTAGTCTAATTAACGTTTATTTGTGACAAAATTACACAATACAATTTATGATCTATGTTAACAGTAACCACTATTGTTCGTTAGCTACACAACCACATCATTTAGATAAGAAAATATTTGAAATAAAATCAATATTAATCGAAGAAGCATTTCCGGACAGGAGTCTTCGATTCATATATACTATTGTATACCCCGGTAACTATATAATACATGTTTACAAAGAGATAATCCACCTTAAAAGTGATATAACACTCGTATTTATCATTTCATTTTGATATTGGGGCGAAGATAGAAAGCTAAAACGACACTCATAACTAATCTGAGTCATGTTGGCTTCAGATGCGTCTTCCACGTTTAGCTTAAAGGTGTCCCATCTAAACCATGTAATCATTTAGATGGTAATTCTTTAACCCTTTACCCAACAAAACGCCCCAAAACGCCCAAATAAAGCTTCAACAGCCTAAAATATCTTCCGTTTGTCTCAATAACACCATACAAATATGGATATCATTGGAACCGGTTCATTGACCACATTGTGATGGTTACAGTTATGCCCTGTGCCAATGCATTCTCTTATATATGCGAGTCGACCATAGGTCGCCTCGCATTTATAAGAGAATGCATTGGCCTAAAAAAAAAAAAATTTTAACACTTTTTACCATTTTTTCTTACATTCTTTAACAATTATATAATTTTTTCTTATATTTTTTAACAATTTTTATAATATTTTTCTACATTCTTCAGCATTCTTTGACAATTTTATCATTTTTAATATGTGTTGAGCCAATGCATTCTCTTAGATATGCGAGGCGACATATGGTCGACTGGCATATATAAGAGAATGCATTGGCACAGGGCCGTTCTGTTGGGTAAAGGGTTAAGAGTTGGATTAGATACACTATGAATATACTTTACTTTTCGTTGTGTAATTTAACGAGAGTTGACATATTGAAAAAAGGAAACGAGTTAATCTTCTGTAGATCTGCAATGACATCCTCAACATTATGCTATAAGCTCTGCGAATGTTCGAGCCTGCACCATCTGTCTTGAGTGAGGAGTACGTTGAGGTAATGATCTCGATGTCTGCGAATGTTCGAGCCTGCACCATCTGTCTTGAGTGAGGAGTACGTTGCGGTAATGATCTCGATGTCTGCGAATGTTCGAGCCTGCACCATCTGTCTTGAGTGAGGAGTACGTTGCGGTAATGATCTCGATGTCTGCGAATGTTCGAACCTGCACCATCTGTCTTGAGTGAGGAGTACGTTGCGGTAATGATCTCGATGTCTGCGAATGTTCGAGCCTGCACCATCTGTCTTGAGTGAGGAGTACGTTGCGGTAATGATCTCGATGTCTGCGAATGTTCAAGCCTGCACCATCTGTCTTGAGTGAGGAGTATGTTGCAGTAATGATCTCGATGTCTGCGAATGTTCGAGCCTGCACCATCTGTCTTGAGTGAGGAGTACGTTGCGGTAATGATCTCGATGTCTGCGAATGTTCGAGCCTGCACCATCTGTCTTGAGTGGGAGTACGTTGCGGTAATGATCTCGAAGTCTCGCTGCACCATCTGTCTTGAGTGAGGAGTACGTTGTAGTAATGATCTCGATGTCTGCGAATATTCGAGCCTGCACCATCTGTCTTGAGTGAGGAGTACGTTGCGGTAATGATCTCGATGTCTGCGAATGTTCGAGCCTGCACTATCTGTCTTGAGTGGGAGTACGTTGCGGTAATGATCTCGATGTCTCGCTGCACCATCTGTCTTGAGTGAGGAGTACGTTGCAGTAATGATCTCGATGTCTGCGAATATTCGAGCCTGCACCATCTGTCTTGAGTGAGGAGTACGTTGCAGTAATGATCTCGATGTCTGCGAATGTTCGAGCTTGCACCATCTGTCTTGAGTGAGGAGTACGTTGCGGTAATGATCTCGATGTCTGCGAATGTTCGAGCCTGCACCATCTGTCTTGAGTGAGGAGTACGTTGCGGTAATGATCTCGATGTCTGCGAATGTTCGAGCCTGCACCATCTGTCTTGAGTGAGGAGTACGTTGCAGTAATGATCTCGATGTCTGCGAGTGTTCGAGCCTGCACCATCTGTCTTGAGTGAGGAGTACGTTGCGGTAATGATCTCGATGTCTGCGAATGTTCGAGCCTGCACCATCTGTCTTGAGTGGGAGTACGTTGCGGTAATGATCTCGATGTCTCGCTGCACCATCTGTCTTGAGTGAGGAGTACGTTGCAGTAATGATCTCGATGTCTGCGAATATTCGAGCCTGCACCATCTGTCTTGAGTGGGAGTACGTTGCGGCAATGATCTAGATGTCTGCGAATATTCGAGCCTGCACCATCTGTCTTGAGTGAGGAGTACGTTGCGGTAATGATCTCGATGTCTGCGAATGTTCGAGCCTGCACCATCTGTCTTGAGTGAGGAGTACGTTGCAGTAATGATCTCGATGTCTGCGAATGTTCGAGCCTGCACCATTTGTCTTGAGTGAGGAGTACGTTGCGGTAATGATCTCGATGTCTGCGAATGTTCGAGCCTGCACCATCTGTCTTGAGTGAGGAGTACGTTGCGGTAATGATCTCGATGTCTGCGAATGTTCGAGCCTGCACCATGTGTCTTGAGTGAGGAGTACGTTGCGGTAATGATCTCGATGTCTCGTTGTAATAGTTAACTAGACATTAAGCATGGCATTTAAGTCCACTGACTTATCGCACAGGATACATTCTTCCATTTTGTCTTTCTTAAAATGTTGGTTACGCAGATGCCTTGTTTTTTTATATTTCGGACACTCATCCTTTGAGTAAAGTTTCTTTTCATTGCTTTATCTAGGTGACTTTTCAAAGTCAATGCGACATAAGGTGTGGTTTCCGCAGAATTTTCACGTAATATCGTTTGAATGCCATTCCCATCATCTAGTCAATGGTATTTTCATTGATCTTGAAAGACATTCCGCATCCATAAAATTGGTTAACTCATTATCAATCGCTGTATAAGAAGCACTCCTTTTTTAATTGAGTGGTTCACACTAGTTCTCATCTTTTAATTTTTGGGAAGAAAAGGCATTTTGACCAGTCTGTTGCATCTAATGGTCGTATTGCTGTTGACTCGTTTTCTGACGTCATATAAATATACCAATACAAAGCTATATTTGTTGTAATGTGACAGGCAGGCGAAACTATATATATGGGATTATGTTCTGCTCATTTTCATTTAGGCTGTGCTGGGGGTGACCATCGCACATCGGGGGAATTTATGCGACCATCATTTTCTTATGGGAAAATTACTCTAGATTTCGAATTCAGAGGGCGCCGAGCCGAGATAGGTGACAAAATATAACTTTTCACAATGTTTCATACGGACCCTACCTAAAAAATGACATATTTTCAGATGTTAACAGGCATTAGCCAACTGGTTAACAGGGCATCAAAATCGGAAAGATTGTTAACATTTTTGCAAATTGTGGAACGAATGTAGACACTTAATCAGATTCAACATCATTTTCCTAATTTCGTTCTGATTTGGTGACTTCGTGGTAAAGAATGTAACGAGGCGCGTCAAAAATGCATGGCGATTCAGACAAAGTGTCGTGTGTCAACTCTGTACAAACATAATATATCTGCCAAATACTTCCAAGTTATATACTTTTGGAAATGGTAGGGTATTCTCTATATAAAGATGTTCCTACTTACATTATATCTCTCCAAGTATTATGACATAATAGACAAAAACTTAACCCTCCCCCAATTTCACAAATAACCACATAGATGGGTCCATGCAGTTTGTGTCCACCAAATAAATTTATAATGCACAGTTTACCTTGTCATATTGTGTATAATCGTACGGGGACACTGATAATGTAAAACATCGTTGAAATCCTAGATTAGGAAAGTAATCAAATCCAAGATGGCGTCCAAGTTGGTCGCCAATTTTTATATTGACACTCTATACACCAGATGTATGCTAACCGGACTAGATCATCGCGAGTGCTTTATATAATATGGCATTTTCTTGGGTGGAGTCTGTATGTTAATACGTATGAGGCAACTGGCTTCGTAAAACCGACGATGGAGACAAAAATGGCCGCCAAAATAAACAGAACTGTTCCGATAAATCGACCAACTTCTGTGTTGCACGAAAATCGCATGGTATGACTGTTTGTTCGCACATATATGTCATCGTGGCCAACGTGATCCGTATCTGAAGAAACTATGGCATTAAGATAGTAACTGTTCATTAATTTCTCCAAATAACGACATCATACAATGTCAAATTGCCTAAATAGGACCGAATTTCAACCTGACATACAATCATTTGTTGGTATATATGTCAATGTTCTGCTACACGATGCTACAACTGCAAACAACCACATCAGTATAGCAATAATGGAAGCCACAACGCCGAATAAAACATACCTATGCACTAATAGTTATATATTCAATTATCAATAACTAAATGAGTTGTTCCATGCTAGTAGTGCATTAGACCCGCAATCATAAACCCTCTGGAGATAACGGACCTATCTCTATTCCCGATAATTGCGGATATGTTGTTTATACGAAAAGCTTGGGCAACTTTGTTCACATTACCCCGCTAATGTTGTCAATTGCTTACCATGGTAGTTGGTTTCTACGTTCAAAGAAGTGATGTTCCAATGTAATAACGGACAATAATCACCAGCAATTTAGACCGAACTAAAATTGTTTTCACTACATTTACTCGGGGTGCCACCACGCACGGAAATGGGTGTTTGCATAAACAGTTCTAATTCGTATTTGGTTAGTACTTCTCCACTCTGAGGATTTAGATAACAATGAACGGTTACAGGTTCGTTGCAAATACTCATTTTATGAACTATTCGCAGTGGCAACCGATAGCTTAAATCAATTTCCCAGCAACGTACTATATTCATGGGTGTCTCAGTAGTGGTTGTCAAGTTAATGTGGTTGACGAGTTAATTCACAGGTTTGTGCCCTCACTTCCATATTATTTTAATTCACACCGGCATTTCAAGATTCACGTCGCTGTCGCAATATATTAATACATCTATTGAGCCTTTTGTTATGATGTTCATCCATTTCGTCAAGAGACGAAGAAATGATAAGTTTCTTATATTGGATAAAGCCTACTCATTCGTAGACAATTTCATTAGACATTTAACCACCGATAACATGATTTCACCATGCTAGTAATTATCAGCACTAAGTAACATACATCTAGCGGATCTGCACAGCCGGGTGACACGATTAAGTTGATATGCGTATATACGCATGATATATGAACATAATTTAATCATTAGCTGTCAACTCGGGGAACACTATAAAACAGTTGGTTGGCACATGTGCACGGGTATTTCTGCCAATTACGATAAGGCGAGAAGTTGAGATTCATGCGCGGGCTGCAATTACACGCTTGTTCACTGTGACAGTATTCTTGGATTCAATTGACCTGAACAATCAAATGATGAAATCAAGTTACTCTTCAGCTGGATACGTGATTGTTCCCAACACGTGATTGATTATCACAAGTAATTTATAAATGGCATGGGTATATATAATTGAAAACTGGACGAATTTTATTAACATTGGGACTATATTAAAATTATAAGAAATAACTTTGTTTTCGATTTAATAAGGTGTTGAGTTAGAATCGACAATTTTGAAGACAAATTAACTTTAATCGCATAGCCTTAGTCGAGACTAGATCGATTTATTAAATGTAACACTTAACTGGTTTTCAGAGGGAAAACACGTACCATATTTCAACTCATGAAGAATCTCGATCTAAATTCCTACCAGGTGAACACATAAGAAAGTAGAGAGATTTGTAATTTAATATGCTTGATGCAAAGGGTGTTGCTACTTTCGAAGTTTCATATGTGTGGCATACTATGTGTAAGTTTACTATATACATTGCCACCTGTCGCCGAAGAATCTATATTATGAGCAAATAGGTCCAACAACCATCAAATGTCCGACTGCGATTGTCTATATATGCCACACATTCAATCCAACGACAATAACTTCACAAGAATGTGTGTAATTGTCGAATATAGGACCGTCGCCACATGCAACGGTGGAACCTCGTTTGATTGCATGGTGCTCACGTGGTAAACTTAGTCAAATAATACCGACCAATTACGGCTTCAAATTCCCCAATATGAAACTAAACATAAGGATTCAAAATCAACTGTGTTCTGGGTCGTCTACTCAGATGAATACACAAAATAGCTACCACACCTATGTACATTATCTTATATCTGTGATAATCGCATGCTTGCATATATGCTTTCGGTCAGATACATATAAATGTTTCACACATATCGTACAATGTATCCTGGGGAGAATTAACAGAATCATGAATATTTGACATATATCAGATAAATTGGTTGTTCCATTGCAGAAAATTGTCGATCGTGCTAGGGAGCTGCTACTTATTATTTTTATTAAAAGTACTCAACGGCTAGTATATTTCTCGAGAATGTCTTACATACACCTGTATCGGATATACTCTATTTTGATCAGATAAGCTTTGTGTTGTCTGAGTGGTCTTGTGTGGGTAGTCGCTGGGTGGACCAACTAATTCCGCGGCTATGGCTGGTAACATGTGACCAGCGAGTTGTCATCCCGTATGTTGAAATGGATTAGCATCAGCGAAAGAGACAACTTTAGTATGACAAGCATCATTCTATTGCCTGAGCATTAGCACGTCTTCTAACTGTGTGGCTTCCTAATCATTGTACTTGTAATTTCATCTTTGGATAATTGCCTACATTGCTCCAAACTGATATATAAATTGGATGATATAGTTTATCCCATTCGGGTACTGTGCGTAATTCTCATAGTTGTATAAGTGTGACGGAGAGTCGTGCGATACCTACAGTGTGAGACCAACGTTCATGCATCCAAAATTCATGGGACTTAGCACAATCCTTAACATTTAAAGCATTAGCATGTACAAATAAGCATAAATTCACGTGTGATGGGACCCTAGCAGCTTCGGGAATATAACGACACAGATACTTATTATGTCAGGTTTGTTTTAAATTTGTTTCGGTTATTTCAATGGAAATAATTCCACTGAACTTGAACACCGATGACCCCAGTACGCATTGACAACTTTGGCGAGATATATAAACTAAGTTGTCCACCCTTTGCATACACGCACTTATCGGGATTCTAAATTGGTTAGCATCGCTTGACGCTTTGTGTAAGCGGGTCTAATGGGCCATTACCATGGGACACCTACATTGGTTATTGAGGATTGTATAGGTATATTTAGTCAGCATTGTAGCTTCAATTATTATTGTACTAATATAAAACTCAGCAGTTTCATCATCACGCAGAACGTTGACTTGTATACCACAACATGGATGTCAGGTTGAAACACAGTCCTATTGTGGCAATTTGGCATTACATGTCGATTTTGAGAAAAAATATGAGCATTTACTTTCTCAATGCCAAAAGTTTTATCGGATTAGGATCACATTATCCACAAATTTATATGCACGAACGAACGAATAAGCTACAAAACTCATAACATGCAGATGCTATTGAAACTCAGAAGCCGGTAATTTTATCGGAACATTTTTGAGTTTTATGGTCGCCATTTGGATCTCCATCATCGGTTTTACGTAACCAGTTGACATATACATATTACGATACAGCCTCTATGAAATAAAGATCAGTTACAATAAAGCACGTGCGATTTTCCATTCCGGTGTGCACACTCATTGTGTACTGAGTACCAATATAAAATTTGGCGGCCATCTTGGACGCCATCTTGGATTTTATTACCTTCCTAATCTAGGATTTGAACGATATCTTACATTCTCCGTGTCCCCTGATAGTTCTACCCAGTATGATACTATAAAATATGCATTGTCAGTGTTTTATTGGAAACAACCTGCATGGATGCATTTAAGTGGATATTTGTGAAATTGGGGTGAGGGTTAAGATTTCGTCGATTAGTTTACTATTTGGAGATATATAATACAGATATGAACATAAGTTTGTAGGGAATACTCTTCCATTTCCAAAAATATATAACTTGGAAGAATTCGACAGCTATGCTATATTTGCACAGAGTTGACGCACGATACTTTGTTTGAATCGCCATGAATTTTTTACGCGTCACGCTACATATTTTACCATGACGTCACGAAAACAGAACGAAAGCAAAAAACAATGTCGAATCTGATTAAGTGTGAATATTAACCCCATATTTTGCAATTATGTGTTCATTCTTTCCCATTTTGATGCCAGGTAACCCAGTTGTCTATTGCCTGTCAAACCGCTGAAATGTGTCTATTTTTCGGTACGGTACCATATGAAACATAGCGAAAATGTATATTTTGTCACCTATATCGGTTCGGCGCACTCTGAATTCGAAAACTAGAGTAATTTTCCCATAAGAAAATGATGGTCGCATAAATTCCCCCGATGTGCGACGGTCACCCCAACACAGCCTAGACTATTACTGTTGCTGTATAAATGTGTGTTCCGCCCGGGATATTATTATACTTTAAAAAGTTGTCTCTTGGATTTCCAAAATTCATGGCAAATAAACATGTGACAAAACAAGACACAAAAATCACACCAGTGTTCGATAGAAAATTAATATCATACATAGTGCATGTCTTGTCGACTATGCCAAAATTATTGGAATAGTCAACTCCAACCATGTATTAAGTATATAATATGAGGCTGGAAGACCATTTGTGAGAAATGAAAAAACACGGATTTTTTACCCTGTGCCAATGCATTCTCTTATATATGCGAGTCGACCATAGGTCGCCTCGCATATATAAGAGAATGCATTGGCCTAACAATTTTTTATCATTTTTTTTTAAATAAATGTTTCTTACAATTTTTAGGACATAAAATAAAAAAACATTCATTACCCTGCAGGGAGCCCCACACATATATAGAAGCATATAAAAGAGTGTCGTCTGCTCCTGTTTGTCTGGGGCTCTGTATGGGTGAAATTATAAAACTGTTATTTCGATGGTTGATCGGGTGCTGCTGTACTTCTCAAGGACACAATTCGTCATCTGTCTCGGTAAAGTAATCTTTTTCAATGGTGCTGTAAATTGTATATCTCGCATGTTAATTATTCCACACACAAAGAAAAAGCTCAGATATGATATCGCCATTAATATAATGTCATTGTTGGTGAATGTCATTGTTGGTGAATGTCATTGTTGGTGAACAATGTACTATATTTTGAGAAGACGCCAATGCAACAAGAGCTGACATATCGGCGCTAGTTTATTATTGTTTAAATGTCAACACCATAACGTCAGAGCTTTTGGCGCACACACGAATTTGAAATACATGCCCAGATATATGAAACAGTTTTACCGACCCTTTTTATTGATCAATATCGATGCAAATCAGATATATTAATCAGTTTACCCTCCCTCTGTACATATCATTGTCGATTCATATAAGATACACGTATATTAAAGATGGATTATCATTTTAAATAACTTACTAAAATTATATATCACGTCATTTCCCGCTTTCTTATTGTCTGGGAGCTGTATCCGGGTATTTTGTGTTGAGTCTAGTTCTTATTAAAGATGGATTATCTCTTTAAATAACAAATTTTAAATAGTTGCGTGGGTATAAAATAATAGATATGAACTGAAGACCTACATGTATGTCCGGAAAAGCTTCTATCAATTAATATTGATTTTATTTCGAATATTAAATCGGGCCCATTTATGTTACTATTTTTAGAACCGACCATTCGGATGAGACCGTATTGCGATATAGAGCACTGGGCTGTTCCTACGGCTACGCAACGAATGTCAAATGTCACAGATTGGTTGTTTGTACTGTTTTGTTCCACAGATATAAGCGATAATGAGTATAATTAACGTTTATTTGTGAAAAAATTGCACAATATAATTGCTGGTCTCTGTTAACAGTAACCAATATTGTTCGTTAGCTGAACAAACACACCTTTTTAGACCAGAAAATATTCGAAATAAAATTAATATTAATCGATAGAAGCATTTCCGGACATGAGTCTTCGATTCAGATCTAATATTTTATACCCCGGTAACTATATAATACATGTTTACAAAGAGATAATCCACCTTTAAACTGTAATTACAGTATTTGAGAGTAATATATTATAATAGCAGACGGGGTACATATATTCATTTGAATAACAATTATTACGAGGATTTCACACAAAAAGTGGGTCCTCTTCCCTTTAAGTATGATACTAATATTATAGTATTGAACGATATTATCCACAACACACACTTGTGCGAGCTCAGCGATTGTTTATATACATGTACACCACTAAAAGTATGCGATAAGCAAAACACTCAACTCCGTGGTGATTTTAATGGGAGATTGCTTCGGTGACCCATTCAACATCAATTTCGATTTGTTCAATTGTGACCCGCCATATCAAATCCAGTCGTAAGTCGGGATTTGTTTTACCCTGTGTCAATGCATTCTCTTATATATGCGAGTCGACCATAGGTCGCCTCGCATATATAAGAGAATGTATTGGCATAACAATGTTTTACAATTTTAATAATTTTTTCTTGTATTCTTTAACAATTTTATAATTTCACCCATACAGAGCCCCAGACAAACATGAGCAGACGACACTCTTCTATATGCTTCTATATTTGTGTGGGGCTCCCTGCAGGGTAATGGATGTTTTTTTATTTTATGT
Organism: Siphonodentalium dalli; assembly: GCA_032622095.1. NCBI lineage: Eukaryota > Metazoa > Mollusca > Scaphopoda > Gadilida > Siphonodentaliidae > Siphonodentalium > Siphonodentalium dalli. Next base: position 54,778,172 of record CP136063.1, read on the forward strand.
CCTAAAAATTGTAAGAAACATTTATTTAAAATAAATGATAAAAAATGTTGAGTGGCGAGGATTAACGAGCGCTATAACGGTATGTTGTAAACAACATGGTACAGTTTTAACCATTGTTCATTTAGTGGGATCTCCCCGGCGTTATGTGCTTTGCTGGTCACACACTCTTTATACATTGTACTATAACATGACACGGCTTTTGTTTGCTAACACTGCGTACGATCTTGACAATATCATGCTATTAATACGATATTTGTGACCCGCCATATCAAATCCAGTCATAAGTCGGGATTGTTTTTACCCTGTGCCAATGCATTCTCTTATACATGTATATGCGAGTCGGCCATATGTCGCCTCGCATATATAAGAGAATACATTGGCCTAACAATTTTTTATCATGTTTTTTAAATAAATGTTTCTTACAATTTTTAGGACATAAAATAAAAAAAACATCCATTACCCTGCAGGGAGCCACACACATATATAGAAGCTACAGGTTATGCACGTGCATATATTGACAAATGCCAGCAATGTCTGAGACTGTGTCGTGTCGAAATAAACAATTTATATTTTAACCCTTTCATGTTTCAATACTGAATGGATGCTCCCATTCAGTTATATGAAAGCATGCTTTGGAATAGTCTATTCCACATTGAGAGGCCCTGGTGTTCTGATAATATAACAACCACGCAGTGTCCATGCGTGTATGCTGATATTAGGCAATGCAGTTTATTTCTTTGCGATTCATAATACAGTTATGCTTGACATATAAGCCCATGCACATGGCTCAGCCATTTTACAATTCCGGTGGCGGAGTCTTTTTCATGTGGCTGACGTTAGGATAATATGGCTGGCGGCGGTGTGTGATAGCGGCTTCGGGCTCTGCCACTTGGTCACTCCACATACACATATTGGACACACCAATGACCATATAGCCACTGAAGATATACATATACATATTACATCCCATGCGTTTTTTAGTGTTTGTGGTGAACCCGTAGAATTCCAGACCACATGCATTCTTTTGGCGTTGGGCTTTTCCATATTGGCGAAAACAAACGAAGGACTTGGGGTCTATAACTGGGGTTAAGGACAATTTCTGAAACGAAAATACGTTGACTGATAACTTCTCAGCCGGCTGAGCCGCCATATTTCGTCAGCCACGAACGTCGCGACTGAGCCGGCTTAACTAGCTAACCAGCCACGAAATTGGTTGAGCCACCGCGAAAACTATTTGTCGTGGCTTCGGGGTCTACCATGTGGCCAATGTTGACGTGAATTGGTAATCAAGGATTGACTATATGACCACGAATGTGGTTATGAGTATACAGTGTGGCTGAATTGTCATGAGTGAGGTGTATATGCAAGCCTGGAGTGTATGAATGGTCGTGTGTGTAGGGTAATGGTATATATATAACGTCTGTATGGCCATTGGTGAGGTGTATATGTATACTTTGAGTGACTCTATTGTTATGTGTGTGGTGTATATGTATGTATTGAGTGACTACATGACCATGGATGTGGCAAATATATATACAGGGAGTGATTGTATGATCATGATTGTGGTGTATAGAGTGACTATACGGTCGTGGGTTAGTTGTAGACGTATAGCTGGTGTGCCTGTATGGTGACTCGTGGCTATATAGTCAAGTGTGTGGTCTACAGGTATACCCAAGTATGACTTTATGGTCATGGGTAAGGTGTATGTGTAAAAATGAGTGACTACATGGTCATTTATGTGGTTTTTATGTATATATGGAGCGTGTTTATGGTCATGGTTGGGTTATACAGGGTTATATGGTGGGTTTCAGCAATAACTCAGGGATAAGTTAATCGATAGAGATGTAATGGCAGAGTGTTCTAAATCCTGATGATGGTTTATATGCACAATTGGGGAAACGGGTTTCCTAATATTATTCAATCAATGTCAATGCTAATAGGCCACATTTTGATGTTATTGGGTCAGAGTAGCCACATAATATGGACACTTTAGGTTCAGTTTAAAGCTTTGTCCACTTCCGTACAAAACATGGTCAGAATCCCAAAAGAAGTTAGTGGCAAAATTCCATACTGCATCCTTTATAATGAATTTGTCTTGGCTCATAATGTTCAGAGAAAACCAGAATAGAACATTTAGTTGTCGTCAGTTGATTAACTAACATGGTTAATACAAAGTGAGTCACAATTTTCTACCTTTTCAGAACATCAGAGAATAATTTTCGGGATATATGTGAAAAATCAAGTTTTTTGTAACAAATTTGGTTGCCATTTTGCAAACCATCTTGAGTAGTTTTTTTCTTCAGAAAAACACATCAGTGTGATACATTTAAGACAGATTGAAACAATAAACACCTTCGATACCGAAGTTCAAGTTCCATTTTACTTGGAAAAAATTATCTTAACCTGAAAAGTGAATATTTGCCAATTTTGATTCAAGTTTATGATACAAAAATCTAATAATTCTGGTAATGTCAGTGTTTAAAATGGTAGTATTCAATATCTCTGACAGAATAGTCATTTTTTAGTCAACCATAACTTGTATGCGGTTGCATGACACGCTGGGGCAATATTTACATATTTTGGCCACCATTTTGGCAGAAATTTTGAGCCAAAGTGACAATTTTGGTACCATTGAGTTGGAATATTCATAAGAAATGGAATTTCTCACTTAGATTGCACAGTTCTTCCTATTTATTGACGAAATATGACTGGAATCTCAATGGTAATATTTGGTGAATTTTTATAACGTGTTATGTAAAATCGAATTTTTAAGGGATCGGAGGGGGCGGGGAGACAATGAATGGCATATTTCATTGCTCCAATGGTCAGATAACATGACCAACACAAAATAAAGTCACAATTCTCAACCAGTTCCAAACAAGCAGAAACTGATCTTAAAGATATTAGTGAAAAATGTAAAATTTTGGCGTCCATTACGGCGGCAATTTTGGATTATCGTAGACAAATTGAATGTGGATACAAAGGCGGACATTCACGGCATCACTTCACTTTAATGTGGCTATTGTATTTGATACAAAATAGATACCCCTAAATCTCTAATTTTCGAAATGTCAAGGTCAATTTGAAGGTCAAGGGGTCACCAAAATCCTGGAACCAGCTAACTGGTTGATGTGGGGCCAGATACCCAACCAACCCTGAAAGTTTCATGCTTTAATCCAAAAGTGAACGATTTTTCGTTAAGCGACTCCACTAATAAGATACGACGACACAAAGTTTGAAATTTGATCGGCATGAGTTGTATGCTGAATGCATAGGCAACAAAGAGCGCGGTATTCATCGCCATGCAGCTATGAAAAGCGTGGTGAAGTGATACATGCCATTGAATAAGCATGTGTTACTACATATAGCAACACATACCTACAGTTTCCCGTATACACAGTGTTCACTTGGTTCGCTGGTACTTGAAGCCACGACGTTTGTGCATAATTTATGATCTTTCTACGAGTTAATGACTACGGACATAACATTGAGGTATGTACAATGCAATTATGCAATTCAAACTACAAGAAACTCTGAACAATTGGTGCAATAGACTCACTTTGCTTGATGAGTGAGTGGGTGATTCAGCAAGTTTAGTTGGCTCCACACACTTAACACAAGAGTGGAAAATCATCCCTTTGGTAGACATTTTATGCCCTCCAGGGGAGCTATTAGTCTTCCGCTCTGTAAAATGATAAATACTAATAATAATCATGTGCAGAAAAGTAAAATGGGTTTATAAAGTAAAAAAATATGTTGACTTGAAAATAGAATGTGACAAAATGGGGTGTCTTAGGACAAGTGTGATTACAACAGGGGCTACTGGTCCAGTTACCAAAACAAGTGGATAAACAAGTACACAATACGAACTACACATTACAGCGTTGTTATGCACAGCATACATACTCAGAACAATTACCATCATAACTACAGTAATATAACGGAAGAAACACAAAAAGCTCGATTGAATGGTCACCACCATGACATATGGCCTATGCAATCTCTTTGGTCATCTCACAAATGTGATGGTAACTAAACAGTAACATACTAATAACTAGGATTTAAATTTCTGAAATGTCAGAAATGTTATACATCCATGTAATATATAAGTTTAATGAACACAATCTTTATATTATATGGAAATTATATATTAAAGAATTAAAAGAAATGAATAAGAGAAATGATATCGTGCACATGAATGATCGCGACTATATGAATTCACATGTGCTGTATGTATTCACCTATACAATGACCTCGAAGTGATCCGAAATATTCTTGAAAATGTATAAATCATTTCGCCATAATTTATCATTTATAATTGAGGGCTGCAGGGAGTTCCGACAGGTTCAACAATAATTATCCAAGAAGTCTCGCTTGCGGTACAAATTGTTTTGTCCATGGGATGGTAGGACCCCTCGTCTATCTCCACTACTTAACTTCTTTAACATGTTCATGTACCCTAATGTGTATTGTTCAGGAAAAATGATGTTAACAGAACATATTTTGGGTTCTAGTGTAACTACTGGGTCAGTTTAGCCCTCCTCAGTTATAATTTTTTCCTATTATGATCCAATAAGTGATGTTATTTTGTAGGTATTTGAATACTCTATCCAACGGTAGCAAAATATGGCTTTGTCATTGGTTACATCACCACAGGTCAAAACGTCGCGAAAATGCGATGAAAATACAAATATAATAGTCGGCTTTTCGAAACAGCAGAGAATAATGTTCGGGATAGAGTGAAACTCTACATTTTACCAAATTTGATATACATACAATGTAAGTTGCACAGTTCGAGAGATTGTTGCAAACAAAAGAGTTACAGGCATGAAAGATTTGGATAATGTCGTGTACTCTGTTTTTCATAATAAACCATTTATTACCACGTGTGACGAATCTCTTATACTGTATGATGAGGATAAAGTGATCACAATATATGAAGTGTGGCTCAATCAAAATTAAATAGAATTCTGAAGGGCATTGACTGCAAACAAAAAGAGGTGCACTGCAAACAAAAAGAGGTGCATGTTAATCCCGTAGATTGCAACGTAATGAGAGTACAGGAAAACAATATTTCGATTTGGTATGATAAATGAGAAACTGCGACCACTAAAAGGTGTCATCTGTCATCTTAGATTCTGTTCTTTGCATGACATGAAAACAAATTTATCTATCTCAATGAGTTCACTCAATGTAGGTCAGAGGAATTATTTTGCACTGGATGTTTGTACATCAGTTTATTTATCTGATAAGTAACGATCCATGACAATTATCTCAACAGCCACAAACGTTGTGCCTGATCTGGTTACTATAATATCATTGAATGCGTTATAATACAACAACTGCCGTTAATGATTATATAATCGGCGCTCTTGCTTGAGCGAGCAATATAAAATGCTGGTATCAAACAAGAAGTATTGTAAAAACAGTCGCGTTAAATTTTCCAAGTAGATTCGCCCTCATGAATGCACACTTCGCCGCATTAAATTACATTATAGGTCAAGTTACATCACGTGGTATTACTTTTCTGTATGTGAGTGTTAGTTTCGAAGTGGTGTTGTAACACAGCTACTGCCGCAGTAATAAAATTACTGTAGATAGTGGTTATTACCCCCATTCATTTAAAAAAAATTATTTTAAATTTGTTTTGAATTTGTTCTTAATTTGACCTGCGTTTGTTTTAAATGATAGCGTTATCCCATGCTACACGGAGGTAATCAAACATGCGGGGACATAAGATAAGTTTAATAGGCAAAACATCCTTAAAAGGACAGTATGCAAACATAATAACATATATTTGTACATGGAACAATATAATAAATGATATAATAGATGGTAATATATAACCTTAGTAAAGCTGAATGTGCATAGGGTCGTCTCGTCTTCATTTATTCATTGATTTATGAGGCGATGCTCATCGCGTGCTGAAAATAATTTTCAGATTATATGACAAATTGAAGTGCATGAATTTGAAATATTGTTGGATAGGATTTTGACAAGCTGTTCAGTTTGTGTCATGTTTTCAAAGTCTGGGAACTGTGTCTTCATATGAGTTATTAGTTCAAGCTGCGGTGTGCGGTAAGCACTACATTCCAAAAGAAAGTGTTTTTCATCTTCAATAGCATCATCGGAATAAAAAATATACACAGTCTTTGTTTCAATGCCGTCGGTGGTTGGGTGTGGCGTCCCTTTTCAATAGCCAATGTATGATTACTTATACGCATTCTAGTGAAAACGATTCTATTTTCTATTGATGGTGTGTGAAGAAGATAAGGTTCTATTTCGTACTTAAGTTTGAAAAGTCGGTATATTCGTAAATTATTACTTCCCATTTTTGAGCATTCATCAGTGAGACTCTGTCTGAAATATATATAATAATCTTCAGTAAGATTTCTTTTGAATTGACTCAGAACGGGACCCGGATGTTATAGGTCTGCAATATTCCACCCAGTGATTGTGCCGTTTTGAAGATTGATTTCTTAACCGATGCCACTTGTTGTTCCAACGCAGCACTACGGAGCAGATTACAGTTCGACCGTGACATTATCTTAATTACATAAGATGAAAGTCTGCATGCCACGTTACTAAATAGTGGGTGGCTCCCTAGCTCAGCGCGTACAGCGTTGTTCGAAGAAAATCTGCCGACTCCGAGTAACCGTTGCCATTGGCTTACAATTGTAGATACAGTTCACTGTAATAAATCCTTTATTGGAAATTATTGTAAAATTCGTTTAAAACAGCGCACTGGGATATCATTGCCCCAACCACACGACATTATATGATGTATGCACAGTGCCCACAGCGATTCTTGATTTCTGCTTGATTGGCTAATATTTATGGGTGTTTATGTAATTTGTTGTGGTGACCCTGGTTAACCACCCTATCACTGGCGAAATGCCACACAACTGGCTTCAGCGCCGTGTTGAAATCTGTTAAAAGCCTCGACCTAACCCAACGCGCGCTCTCAGTTGAGCAGGTTGCTTTTATAGTAAAGCGGCAATCCTTCGATGGCTTTGCTATGGTATATCGATGTACCTGATCCGGCACTACCCTCGCTCTTTTATTAGCCCGTTTGGATTTGGCGGGAAATATAGATGAATTTCGCTTATCGCCATATATCCATGGCCGATTGGACAAACAAGAGTGGAAAATCATCCCTTTAGTAGACATTTTATGCCTCTCCAGGGGAGCTATTAGTCTTCCGCTCTGTAAAATGATAAATACTAATAATAATCATGTGCAGAACAGTAAAATGGGTTTATAAAGTAAAAAAATATGTTGACTTGAAAATAGAATGTGACAATATGTGGTGTCTTAGGACAAGTGTGATTACAATAGTTATAGGGGCTACTGGTCCAGTTACCAAAACAATGAATAAGTGGATAAACAAGTACACAAAGTATCGCACCATATGAACTACACAATGCAGCGTTGTTATGCACAGCATACATATAGAATATGTAGCTAATGTCGTAGCTTAAATTGTTTATGTCCGTGAGGGGGATTTGAGCATCTATTGGGCGAGGCTCTGCCGAGTCCAATAGATGCCAAATTCCCCGAGCGCACATAAACAGTTTAAGCGACGACATTAACTACATATTTTATTTATCCATCGCACAAAACTTGCCTTTTGTGAGGTAAAACTGTCATTTTCCTAAGTTTTACATTCTTTACTTCGATGACGCCATTACACTTATTAGGTCAAGCAAACCAATTAACATTCATGACGTGGGAAAACCGGAGTACAGCTTAGAGCGAAATAGTTCGTTGGCATTTTTACATTTATTATAATCAGACCTTGTTCTGAGGATATATAGATGTTTTAGAGCTAAAACATATATCATTTTACGAATTATTGTAGTGAATAATACACGATAAAAACGTTCTGAAATTACAATGACGTCATTAAGGCCGGTTGACGTCCCTAGTTACCTGCGCAATTTGCATATCAAATTACGTCATAAAAGTAGTACTAACCTAATAAAGCTACGTTGACATAATAAAGCTACATTGACGTAATAAACGTAACGTTTATTAGGCAGGCTTTATGTAGTCAATAGACGTTAATGAGCGGTGGATAAATACTGAGAACAATCACCAACATAACTACAGTAATATAACGGAAGAAACACAAAAAGCTCGATTGAATGGTCACCACCATGACATCTGGCCTATGCAATCTCTTTGGTCATCTCACAAATGTGATGGTAATTAAACAGTAACATACTAATAAGTTCCTAATAACTAGTATTTAAATTTCTGAAATGTCAGAAATGTTATACATCCATGTAATATATAATTTTAATGAACACAATCTTCATATTATATGGAAATGATATATTAAAGAATTAAAAGAAATGAATAAGAGAAATGATATCGTGCACATGAATGATCGCGACTATATGAATTCACATGTGCTGTATGTATGAAACTATACTATGACCTCGAAGTGATCCGAAATATCCTTGAAAATTTATAAATCATTTCGCCATAATTTATCATTTATAATTGATAATTTATAATTGAGGGCTGCAGGGAGTTCCGACAGGTTCAAAAATAATTATCCAAGAAGTCTGTCGCTTGCGGTAAAAATTGTATAGTCCATGGGATGGTAGGACCCCTCGTCCACCTCCACTACTTAACTTCTTTAACATGTTCATGTACCCTAATGTGTATTGTTCAGGAAAAATGATGTTAACAGAACATATTTTGGGTTCTAGTGTAACTACTGGGTCAGTTTAGCCCTCCTCAGTTATAATTTTTTCCTATTATGATCCAATAAGTGATGTTATTTTGTAGGTATTTGAATACTCTATCCAACGGTAGCAAAATATGGCTTTGTCATTGGTTACGTCACCACAGGTCAAAAGGTCGCGAAAATGCGATGAAAATACAAATATAATAGTCGGCTTTCGAAACAGCAGAGAATAATGTTCGGGATAGAGTGAAACTACATTTTACCAAATTTGATATACATACAATGGAAGTTGCACAGTTCGAGAGATTGTTGCAAACAAAAGAGTTACAGGCATGAAAGATTTGGATAATGTCGTGTACTCTGTTTTTCATAATAAACCATTTATTACCACGTGTGACGAATCTCTTGATGTATGATGAGGATAAAGTGATCACAATATATGAAGTGTGGCTCAATCAAAATTAAATAGAATTCTGAAGGGCATTGACTGCAAACAAAAAGAGGTGCATGTTCATACCCGTGGATTGCAACGTAATGAGAGTACAGGAAAACATTATTTCGATTTGGTATGATAAATGGGAAACTGCGACCATTAAAAGGTGTCATCTGTCATCTTAGATTTTGTTCTTTGCGTGACATGAAAACAAATTTATCGATCTCAATGAGTTCACTCAATGTAAGTTCAGTGGAATTATTTTGCACTGGATGTTTGTACATCAGTCTATTTATCTGATAAGCAACGATCCATGGCAATTATCTCAACAGCCACAAACGTTGTGCCTGATCTGGTTACTATAATATCATTGAATGCGTTATAATACAACAGCTGCCGTTAGTGATTATATAATCGGCGCATCCTAGTGTATGGCGTTTATACATCCTAGTGTATGGCGTTTATAGATTCTAGTGTATGGCGTTTATACATCCTAGTGTATGGCGTTTATACATCCTAGTGTATGGCGTTTATACATCCTAGTGTATGGCGTTTATGCATCCTAGTGTATGGCGTTTATACATCCTAGTATATGGTGTTTGGGGTTTATACATCCTAGTGTATGGTGTTTGGGGTTTATACATCCTAGTGTATGGCGTTTATACATCCTAGTATATGGTGTTTGGGGTTTATACATCCTAGTGTATGGTGTTTGGGTTTTATACTTCCTAGTATATGGTGTTTGGGGTTTATACATCCTAGTGTATGGTGTTTGGGTTCATACATCCTAGTATATGGTGTTTCGGGTTTATACATCCTAGTTTACGGTGTTTCGGGTTTATACATCCTATTATATGGTGTTTGGAGTTTATACATCCTAGTATATGGTGTTTGGGGTTTATACATCCTAGTATATGGTGTTCGGGTTTTATACATCCTAGTATATGGTGTTTATACATCCTAGTGTATGGTGTTTGGGGTTTATACATCCTAGTATATGGTTTTTGGGTTTTATACATCCTAGTATAGCTGAAGGGGTCACTCTCACCAAAAAAAGTGCTGAAGGGTACACAGGATTTGAAAATGTGCTGAAGGGTACACAGGGTTTGAAATATCGTTCTAAATGACGTTTAGTTTTCGTATCTGCCATGATTTCTGTTTGAGAATAATTGTTTACGTTCCAATGAACATTAAAATAAACTGAAAACAAACTGCTAATGGGCACCAGACTTTCAGAAACTCAGTTTAAGTAACGATGTTAGTGGCGATCACAAACCCTGTGTACCCGTCAGCACATTTTCAAATCCTGTGTACCCTTCAGCACTTTTTTGGTGAGAGTGACCCCTTCAGCCCTAGTATATGGTGTTTGGGGTTTATACATCCTAGTATATGGTGTTTGGGGTTTATACATCCTAGTGTATGGCGTTTGGGGTTTATACATCCTAGTATATGGTGTTTGGGGTTTATACATCCTAGTATATGGTGTTTTGGGTTTATACATCCTAGTGTATGGTGTTTTGGGTTTATACATCCTAGTGTATGGTGTTTGGGGTTTATACCTCCTAGTGTATGGCGATTATACATCCTTGTGTATGGTGTTTGGGATTTATACATCCTAGTGTATGGTGCTTGGGGTTTATACATCCTAGTGTATGGCGTGTATACATCCTAGTGTATGACGTTTATACATCCTAGTGTATGGCGTTTATACATCTTAGTGTGTGTCGTTTATGATCCTAGTGTATGGTGTATGGCGTTTATGCATCTTAGTGTATGGCGTTTATAGATCCTAGTGTATGGTGTATGGCGTTATGCATCTTAGTGTATGGCGTTTATACATCCTAGTGTATGGCGTTTATACATCTTAGTGTATGTCGTTTATATATCCTAGTGTATGGTGTATGGCGTTTATGCATCTTAGTGTATGGCGTTTATAGATCCTAGTGTATGGTGTATGGCGTTTATGCATCTTAGTGAATGGCGTTTGTACATCCTAGTGTATGGCGTTTATAGATTCTAGTGTATGGCGTTTATACATCCTAGTGTATGGCGTTTATACATCCTAGTGTATGGCGTTTATACATCCTAGTGTATGGCGTTTATACATCCTAGTGTATGGCGTTTATAGATTCTAGTGTATGGCGTTTATACATCCTAGTGTATGGCGTTTATACATCCTAGTGTATGGCGTTTATACATCCTAGTGTATGGCTTTTATGCATCCTAGTGTATGGCGTTTATACATCCTAGTATATGGTGTTTGGGGTTTATACATCCTAGTGTATGGTGTTTGGGTTTTATACTTCCTAGTATATGGTGTTTGGGGTTTATACATCCTAGTATATGGTGTTTGTGGTTTATACATCCTAGTATATGGTGTTTGGGGTTATACATCCTGGTATATGGTGTTTGGGGTTTATACATCCTAGTATATTGTGTTTGGGGTTTATATATCCTAGTGTATGGTGTTTGGGGTTTATACATCCTAGTGTATTGTGTTTGGGTTTTATACATCATAGTGTATGGCGTTTGGGGTTTATACATCCTAGTGTATGGTGTTTGGGGTTTATACATCCTAGTATACGGTGTTTCGGGTTTATACCTCCTATTATATGGTGTTTGGGGTTTATACATCCTAGTGTATGGCGTTTGGGGTTTATACATCCTAGTGTATGGCGTTTGGGGTTTATACATCCTAGTATATGGTGTTTGGGGTTTATATATCCTAGTGTATGGTGTTTGGGGTTTATACATCCTAGTGTATTGTGTTTGGGTTTTATACATCATAGTGTATGGCGTTTGGGGTTTATACATCCTAGTGTATGGTGTTTGGGGTTTATACATCCTAGTATACGGTGTTTAGGGTTTAAACATCCTATTATATGGTGTTTGGGGTTTATACATCCTAGTGTATGGTGTTTGGGTTTTATACATCCTAGTATATGGTGTTTGGGGTTTATACATCCTAGTATATGGTGTTTGGGGTTTATACATCCTAGTATATGGTGTTTGGGTTTTATACATCCTAGTATATGGTGTTTATACATCCTAGTGTATGGCGTTTGTGGTTTATACATCCTAGTGTATGGTGTTTGGGGTTTATACATCCTAGTATATGGTGTTTGGGTTTTATACATCCTAGTATATGGTGTTTATACATCCTAGTGTATGGCGTTTGGGGTTTATACATCCTAGTGTATGGCGTTTGGGGTTTATACATCCTAGTATATGGTGTTTGGGGTTTATACATCCTAGTATATGGTGTTTGGGTTTTATACATCCTAGTGTATGGTGTTTGGGGTTTATACATCCTAGTGTATGGTGTTTGGGGTTTATACATCCTAGTATATGGTGTTTTGGGTTTATACATCCTAGTGTATGGTGTTTGGGGTTTGTACATCCTAGTGTATGGCGTTTGGGGTTTATACATCCTAGTGTATGGTGTTTGGGGTTTATACATCCTAGTATATGGTGTTTGGGGTTTATACATCCTAGTATATGGCGTTTGGGGTTTATACATCCTAGTATATGGTGTTTGGGTTTTATACATCCTAGTATAGCTGAAGGGGTCACTCTCACCAAAAAAAGTGCTGAAGGGTACACAGGATTTGAAAATGTGCTGAAGGGTACACAGGGTTTGAAATATCGTTCTAAATGACGTTTAGTTTTCGTATCTGCCATGATTTCTGTTTGAGAATAATTGTTTACGTTCCAATGAACATTAAAATAAACTGAAAACAAACTGCTAATGGGCAAGACTTTCAGAAACACAGTTTAAGTAACGATGTTAGTGGCGATCACAAACCCTGAGTACCCGTCAGCACATTTTCAAATCCTGTGTACCCTTCAGCACTTTTTTGGTGAGAGTGACCCCTTCAGCCCTAGTATATGGTGTTTGGGGTTTATACATCCTAGTGTATGGCGTTTGGGGTTTATACATCCTAGTATATTTTGTTTGGGGTTCATACATCCTAGTATATGGTGTTTTGGGTTTATACATCCTAGTTTATGGTGTTTATACATCCTAGTGTATGGTGTTTGGGGTTTATACATCCTAGTATATGGTGTTTATACATCCTAGTGTATGGTGTTTGGGGTTTATACATCCTAGTGTATGGCGTTTGGGGTTATACATCCTAGTGTATGGTGTTTGGGGTTTATACATCCTAGTATATGGTGTTTGGGGTTATACATCCTAGTGTATGGTGTTTGGGGTTTATACATCCTAGTGTATGGCGTTTGGGGTTTATACATCCTAGTGTATGGTGTTTGGGGTTTATACATCCTAGTGTATGGCGTTTATACATCCTAGTGTATGGTATTTTGGGTTTATACATCCTAGTGTATGGCGTTTATACATCCTAGTGTATGGCGTTTATACATCCTAGTGTATGGTGTTTATATATTATAGTGTATGTCGTTTATAGATCCTAGTGTATGGCGTTTATACATCCTAGTGTATGGCGTTGATGCATCCTACTGTATGTCGTTTATACATCCTAGTGTATGGCGTTTATACATCCTAGTGTATGGCGTTTATACATCCTAGTGTATGGCGTTTATACATCCTAGTGTATGGCGTTTATACATCCTAGTGTATGGCGTTTATACATCCTAGTGTATGGCGTTTATACATCCTAGTGTATGGCATTTATACATCCTAGTGTATGGCGTTTATACATCCTAGTGTATGGCGTTTATACATCCTAGTGTATGTCGTTTATACATCCTAGTATATGGCGTTTATGCATCCTAGTGTATGTCGTTTATACATCATAGTGTATGGCGTTTATACATCCTAGTGTATGGCGTTTATACATCCTAGTGTATGGCGTTTATACGTCCTATATGGCGTTTATACATCCTAGTGTATGGCGTTTTACATCCTAGTGTATGTCGTTTATACATCCTAGTGTATGGCATTTATGCATCTTAGTGTATGGCGTTTATAGATCCTAGTGTATGGTGTATGTCGTTTATGCATCTTTGTGTATGGCGTTTATACATCCTAGTGTATGGTGTATGGCGTTTATGCATCATAGTGTATGGCGTTTATGCATCCTAGTGTATGGCGTTTATACATCCTAGTGTATGGCGTTTATACATCCTAGTGTATGGCGTTTATACATCCTAGTGTATGGCGTTTGTGGTTTATACATCCTAGTGTACGCCATATATAGTTTCCTGGGTATGAAATAATACGTATTAGTTGGAAATCTCCGCCCGGAAATGATTCTATCAATTAATATTGATTTTATTTCGATATTATTTTATTCAATTATTGGGACACTTCTTTTTTCTATTAATAGAACTTTTACATAGAGGTCTCCAGTGTGGTGCTCATAGAGTGTATCATAAGCTTATTTGCTAGACTTGACATTCAACACCATCAATCATCACATGCATCACATCACACGATCCGACAAACTGAGGTATAGGCAGCGATAGTTGATACCGAGATGACCCTGGCAAACAAATACACAAGTTGTAATTGTTACCTGACCATATCCAGAATGGATTGGTATAAATTTAAACAAGTTGTGATGTGTCATTAATCAACTTCCCTACTGTTGATATGACACCTATTTTGGCACAATCATAACTATAGCGACATAGTTAGACGCAAAACCTATTTACTGGTTTAAATGGGAAATTATGAACGCGATTTCTACATCCCTAAACTTAAAAAAATGTGACAAACTCTAATTTACAAACGAAGACTCTTTAAGATAGTATTAAAACATGATATTAAACGGGTAAAACATATAACAAATATCACATTCACACATACCATCCGGGGTTAGTGTAGGTCAGATGTCATTGTTCTTTCAAATACATTATACTTTTATTACATTCTTCAGACATTGAAGAATTTCGCAGAACTTGACAGGTAGACAACATAACAATGTTACCGCTGCCGTGGTCGAGAAGTGAATGACAAAACGCGGGAATTCCCTTACCTGTGATTGACGAGAGTTAATTAGTATCCGACAATTGATTTAAATATTGATTTGCACATTGAATTGACCCGTAAGTTCGTGGATAATGTGTTATCCAAAACAACACCTAGGATTTTGACAGGTGATAACTGAATATCTGAATCGCCTATTTTAATATGGTGGACGTGAGTATGTTTAACGTGGTAATCAGTTCCACATAACATCAACTCGTTGTTTTCTAAAGTTTATTAATTTCCATCCACGATTTTACATCAGTTATACAGTCCTGTATTTATTTAAATTTTTCGATCATGACACAAGGCTGGAAAGAAAGGTACGTTTGAATATCGTCAGCATACATGTGTGATAACGAACACCATTGGAACTAATTACATGACCGAGTGGCTTGACGTACATGGAATATAAAACCTGTCCTAAAACTTAGCCTTGTGGAAATCCGAAGTGAAGCACTTGAGGTTCCGAGAACGTGTGGCAAATCTATTTATTGAGTACGATCAGTCAGATATGATTGGAACAAATCGATAACAGTTTCTGATAAACCAAACTTATATACTTATATACGGTTGTACATATTTCAGATCGCCATGGCAACACAGGTACCAAGGCCGTCAGTCGGACAATGTCGTATTCACAGAATAACCACAAGTTTCTGCAAAGTCCATAGACTCTCATGTTGTGAGCTTTGCCACAAATTGTCACATGATGGATGTAAAGTAATACACATTGAGGATGCCGCAGCGGAATTATCCAGGGATATTGAAAAACTCCAAAAGGAGTTGAACTGTCTACAGACCAAAGACAATACAAACTTACTGGAGTTGTGTGCCAACAAAAAGCAAATAGTCGTGTCATCCATAAACACTTATATTTCTGAGATAAGGACGGTTATTAATATATTCGAAAGGAACGTAATGCAAGACGTTAATGATCAGTTCACACAACTGAGATCAGCCTTTAAAGAGGGCGATAGAAATATCGCCGTAATTAGAGACGAAGTCGTTCGTCTAAACAAAGATGTATCTGATTTACAAAAAGCAAAGTCGACTCCCGATGAGGCCACCATCACACAGGAAGACAATGTTCACGAAGGAGCAGCTATTGTTGCTGATGTAGATGGTGCTTCGAGTGGAAATTTATTAAACGTGTTCACATTATCAGAAGCAGCCATATCAGTTGATGTCGCAAATAGGATTGTGGTTGAGATGACACAAATCCTGTCGATATATAAAGATACTCTGGACCGAATAGAACATGATTCTGCTGAGTTAACTCTGATTGAAGCTAGGATCGACCAACACGCAATTGACAGAATCCGTGCTATTCTCGGAGCTTCGTTTGAAGTGTCGAAGAAAGTAGTGATGAGAGAAACTGAGATCGAGGAATCATGTGGGATGACGAAGAAAGAATCTGAGGACAATAACACACGTGGGACGGTGATGGCAGAAGCTGATATCAAGCAGCCACGTGCTGTGGTGGAGGAGGAGGAATGTGAAGAGGAATCACGTGATGTGATGAGTAGAGAAGCTGCAATCATGGACTTTGTAAAAATTCGGGAAATCAAGGTCGATGGTAAGTTTCCCGTAATACGATTTGCTGACAATACCAGTACGTCTCGGCTAGTCGTGGCCACAGGCTCTCTATTTTCATCCTATAAACTGATGCTGATCAGCCTAGACGGCAGCGTGATGCAGCAAGTCAAAATGGAAGATGAACCGTTTGATCTGTACATCGAGTCGGACAATATTTTTGTTACGCACGAGTTTGATAACTCGATCATGATCTACAAGTTGGATGATCTGTCGACGACAATGTCGATTTCTGTGACAGGAGGAATCCAAGGGATCAGCGGGTTTGATAACATACTTTTCGTCTGTCTTTATAAGGATAAATGTGTGCGTCGACTCACCTATAATGGTGATATCACTGCGCAATCTACTCACAAATTTATACGTCCTTTCACTCTTGTTGTATCACCGAGTCCTGTTGCAATCTACATTTTAGAGTACTATTCTAATTCCATCGTCGTATTGTCTGCCAATTTGTCGGAATGTTTACGCACGATCATCCAGCCAGACCTCCAGTTTCACCGGGGTCTATGCATCATTGGTAATCAGATTTATGTTGCATCTAAGGACGCGGGTAAGGTTTACCGGATGGATACCAATGGCTCCAGTTGTCGTCCTCTGATTTCGATGAAGGAGCCCCGGAGTATCTGCTACCAAGCGAATGGCAGACTTATGGCGATCAGTAGCTATAAAAAGACAATTGCCATATACAAAGGGGAAATGTAAGGGGACGTGTTCAGATGACATACTAAGAGGTTTTATATATAATATATATATGTGCATTTATTCACCTTTCAGTAATTATGTGTAAACGTCTTTAAAATGAACAATTCTCATCAATAGTTTGCCTTCAAATGTGAAAAAAATAAATGTTTCACCCAAAATGACAGATACTTTTACAGTCACGAACATCAGTGCAAAATCGCAAGTTCAGTCCATTTTGATATGACAACAAACACAGCGTTTGCAATTAGCTTTTAACATTTAACACTGAATGCACACAGCTGTCTAAATCTGGTGAACAAAGATGGCTTCATAATTTTAATGAAGCAAACTACCGGCTGAGTCGCTGATTGGTAGAATTATAATGTGTGGAAGAATGAAGTCAGTTCTTGTATATCATTTATTCACATCCAATATCAATGTATAGTCAACAGCTTGTGATGGTAAATGATACATAATTGTGAATCAATCATAGATGTCATAGAACGACCGACAGCGTCGCTTATTAATTAGCGACCTGATGTTGATGCCTGCCAATTAGTCTGAAGAGCCGAAACTAATCGAAGAGTAGATTAATGTCTGGTTTATATATGGCTAATGACTGGTAGCAGTCATTAGTGTATCTCTTTGTCTGTACTGACCCATGGGTGAACTGGGAATTATTACCTAAGACTATCAATCCTTTGTGGTTAGACTTGCATAACCCATAGGTCGCGGCCTCTTCGAGTATGACCTTGGTAATTGGTTGGGGTCACTTATAGTTCGATTATATTCCTGTCTCCCCCCATCGGTTAAGATAGATATGTTTAGTATGTATCAGGGATCATTACTCTACACAGGGTCCCCCTTATTTTCAGGTTT
Organism: Siphonodentalium dalli; assembly: GCA_032622095.1. Taxonomy (NCBI): domain Eukaryota; kingdom Metazoa; phylum Mollusca; class Scaphopoda; order Gadilida; family Siphonodentaliidae; genus Siphonodentalium; species Siphonodentalium dalli. The sequence continues at coordinate 54,796,412 of CP136063.1, forward strand.
TGACTACTGGTGTTAAAATCTAAGGGTTGGATACTTCGGTATGCATATAAGTTACGATGTGTGGTCATCAGCAAAAATTGTATCAATTGAATATATATATATATATATATCTATGTACATGTTGAAGCCATTTGCATTATGGTTGGATGATTATGGTTATCCACTCTTTGAAGGAGAGTTGGCATGATGAGATAACATGAGTGTAATAATATAAGTTATCAATATAAATCATTGGAATACATGTAATACAATCATAAGTATGTTGAACAATAAATGGGTGAATGATACTTCGTTCAAGAGTTCATGGATGTGCTCGATTGGCGAGCGCTAATGTCCACTTCCGGCTCCTGGCTTGTGGACAAACTGTTTCATTATTGCGATAAGATGTGCGTTTGCAAAGCTTGAATTTTTGGAGGCATTCGGTTGTAATGACTTGGAACTGGAGTTGGATAATAATGATTAAAATTATCATGATAATAAAAAAATCGGGAGAACTGTTACATTATTGAAATGATTCGGGTGAGACTCATTTGGTTTAAAAATTGAGGGAGGGGTGTAGGCTCTGTTGGTAGTCGTGCTTTGTGTATAAAAATATTGGGATTCGTGCGATTGCTTCAAACATGGGCTGCCATTTGCATTCATGTGATATTTATTTGTGGTTGAGATAGAAATAAATTTGTTTTCACATAATGTTGTATGATTTATACTGGAGTGCGATATCAACTGGGTACTTGGGTTTGAAGTTTTACATCGCGCGCGTATGGTTAAAATATCGATTGATTCGGTCATCATTGATGCTTGGCATTGCTACATCACAATTAAAGTTATATACTCAGATATATGCGCTTGTCCCTTAATGTAGGCCATCATTTCAGCCTATGTTATTGTCATACCCTGCCATGTGACAATTGTATTTGTCGATGTAGCGTGGGGCGATTTTGACACTTGAGATTAAGATATTTTACAAGCGGTATATAATTGTGATTATTTGGATAACTTGAACCGGTAAAGCTATCTTTGGGAGTATAATGAATCATGATATGTTTATATGAAGAGTGGTTACGCGTATGTGTTGAGATGCGTTTCCTGGCCTCTATACTAGTTCATTTGATCTATGTGGAATCAAAGTTGATCAGACTTTGACTGCACTTCTGTACGGGATCAATTTAATGGTCTACATTCTACCCGGCCGGACCAGCGATAATTTTAGCTATGAATCGTCGCTATTGCATTGGATTGAACACAGGGTGGTAACTACGCGTGATTATGTGTATGATTACCGTTGTGGTGATTAACACGATTCATTATGACGTAATTGTTTATTCGGTGTCTGTGATAATTATTCCGAAGATGGCGCGTGAATAATTTAATTAGTATATGTGTCCGTCGTGACACATGCTATTATCTGAGTGCTAATGATGCAAAACGGTCTGACAATTATGAACTTGGCATTTAAACTTGTATGACTGGAAATGCTTCATGTTTCTTGATTTGATTTAGCATTTAAATGAATGCATGCAATTCGCCTGAAATTTGAAGAGGCCGAAGTTATTCGCGTCTCCCGAATTGTTGATTGAGGTGATAATAAAGCGTGTTGGCCGCCAGGTGATAACTTCCTGGATATGAAATATTGCCTTGCTGTGAGGGGGCCATGTGCATGATATATACGGGTACATGGCGTTAAATTTCTGTATTATTGGCCAACCCACTTTGTATAGTTCGGGTCGGTTTCTTTGATTAATTAAGCCTCGATTTTGTGCATCTGGGCGGGTTGGTGAAAATAAATATGTCACCCACTTGGTGCGTGTGTGATTGCCATATCGCGTTACATGCACTGCACATGGTCTGGCAGTCCTGGTTTTGCGCGATGACAATTCTCTCTATGTATTGTGTCTTTTTAGGACAGGGTGCTATTTATTTATGATAGGTCGAGATGTCCAATAATATTCGTTGCATTTCGCGCGGTATAGATCTGGTCGTTTTTGTTAGAAATTGGTAATTTTTACTTTGTCAGTTTGTTTCCTGGAGTTAAGTTGTTGAGTTTTATTCAGTTAAAGTTTATACCTGTGTGAACTGTTTTCGTTTCGTGCTTTTGGATATAGAGTTGAGTTTATGAGGTTAGTTGCTTTTATGATTATGTATGTTATCTAATTATGGTAGTTGTTTAAATATTTAATTTTCCTATATCGACATGCTCTGTTCGTCTGTGCTATTTCTGTCGGTTTGGGTGGTTATATCGAAAGGATCATAATTTTCGGTTGATATGTTATATGTATCGCAACTGGACTTATTTTTACGCTTGTTTTGTTGTACTAATTGTTGGGTTGACATGTCATACGGATTGTATGGCTCGGTTGATGAACTTGCATTGTACATTTTTGCTTCATCGTTTTGAGTTAGCATATCATAAGGGTTGTATGGTTCGGTTGATGAAAATGATTGTTTTTCATGATCGCGTTTTGATGCTATTAATTTATGTGCCATCTCTGGTAAGGGAACTGGTTCATTTGAATCCGATCCGTCCCGGATGACGCGATTTTGTCGTATTAATTGTGTTAAAGGGGCTGTCTCATTGTTCTCATTTTCGGTGTCCGAATTGTTACTATTACTCGATATGTCAGCATCTGAGCTTTGTGTTGATGAATTATGTGGGAATACAAATCTGCTTTTTCGAACTTTCTGGTTCTCCTGTAATTGTGGTGTATGCCATTTAGTCGTCGCTAATTTTAAATGTTTGGCATGACTTTTAGATAAACTGCCTGTAATTTGATTACGAATTACATACGAAACTGGTCCTGTTTGTTTAAGTATCACCCAAAATGGATCATATTTCATACCTAGTTTATGGGTTTGTGTGTGATTCTTAACATAGACCTGGGAACCTATGGGAAATTCCGGTATTTTACCTTTACTGTTTTCGTTTCGTTTCGTCTTGACTTGTTTCATATTTTGTTTAACTAATTGAAATGCGAAGTGCTGCTTCTCTAGTAACTGTTGAATGAGGCATTCACCCGTGTATTTCTGTCGCGGTGTCAGTATCTTGTCAATATTTATTTGGGGGTGTCTGCAGAAAGTTAAAAAATATGGAGAAAATTGAGTCGTTGCTGAGACATGAAAATTCATGGCTTCTGATGCGAAATTGAGAAATAGGTCCCATGATGTTGGATTTCCCTCAGTTAATTTGGCTAATATTCCATTGTAGTCGCGATGAGATCGTTCACTTGATCCGTTGCTGAAAGGCGCATAGAACGAGGTCTTGGGATGCTGAATAACATAGTAGTTAGATATTATTTTGAATACCTCACTGCATACGTCACTGCCATTATCTGATACCAGACAAGCGGGATAACCAAATATGGTGAAATACTGAGTCATAAGTCTTTCAGCGACCACTTCTGCGTGTTTTGTGGGAAGCGCATATGCCATTTTGTGTAAACTGAATAAATCTATGACCGTTAGAATGTAGGAATTGCCGCTGGCTGTGGGCGGGTTAAATTTTCCCATTAAATCTATCGCGATCATTTCCCCTGGTCGGCTCGGTATATCCGTCATTTGATTTGGAATACGGGCAGTGTTTTGATTTCTTTGTTTACAAATGTGGCAATTGTTGGCGAAACTGACTATCATTGGGAACATTCGTGGCCAATAATATCGCAAACGTATGGTATGGTACATTCGTTGGGATCAATAATGACCGACAATATGATATTCAGAAATTATCTGCTTAGTCAGCTTTTCCGGGACATAAATGCGTTGCGATGCTTGCTCATTAAATACAGACATATAGTATAGAATTCCGTCTTTCAATATATATTGCTTTGTTATCTTTTCGGGTGGTTTATCGGATTTTAATTTGCGAATTATGTCTGCGATAATATGGTCCTCTTTTTGCATTTCTTCGATATTGGTAGGTACATTTAGTTGTTCATTTTCGGAAATTAATATAGTGTCGGGCAACGTATGCACTTTTTGTTTACCTATTGTCTTGACGTAATTTTTTATTTTTCTGTGAATCTAATATGTTTAGTGATCCGTCATTGATCGCTATGTCATATGGCGTTTTCTCTTCGCTCTCCACTGAACACTCTGACATACTCTGTTGGTTTGTCGGGTCCACCGAGAACAAAAGTCAGCAGCAATGTTTTCGGACCCTTGTATATAGGTAATTTTTGGATTGTATGCGGAAATTTCAATAAACCATTTTTGAATACGTTTATTGGCCATCTGATTATTTTGAAACATAGAAACTAGGGGTAAATGATCTGTTCGTATTTCTACGTCTGATCCCTCTAGATAGAAATTGAGTTTCTTTAGACATACATATATGGCGAGTGCTTCGCGCTCTGTGGTACTGTAATTTCGTTGAGAGTGATTCAACTTTTTGCTAACAAAGCAAATTGGAAATTCCGGGGTTTTGATATCAGTTTCTAATTTGTTTTCTGGGTATGGCTGGACTAATGATCCCCCCACTGAATGCATTGATGCATCGCAATATAAGATAATTTTCCTGTTCCTATCAGGGTAGGCCAGAGTAGGTACTTTAAGCAAATTTTGTTTTAGTGTATCAAAAGCATTTTGACATTCTTCGGACCATGCAAATTTTGCGTAACGAGCAGTTAATTTAATTAATGATGCAGCAGTGTCGGAGAAATCTTTACAATAGTTCCGATAAAAATTAAAAATCCCTAATACTCTACGGACTTCTTTAACTGATGTTGGGGCCGGCACATCTTGTATGGCTTTAACTTTGGCGGGATATGGGCGCGTTCCATTTTGTGATACGATATGCCCTAAAATTTTTACTTCTTTCATATAAAATTGGGACTTTGTTAATCGTGCTACTAATCCATACTCTCTGAGTAGTTCGAATACTATTTTGAGGTGCTGTTTATGGAGGGCCTCCGTTTCGCTGTGACAAATTAAATCGTCGACGAAGTGTCAACAAAACTTAACCCTTCCAATGCTTTATGGATTAATGTCAAAAACCTCGCGCTCGAGTTGCAATAGCCAAATGGGGCCCTTGTGAAAGAAAACAATCCGAAATCTGTGTTCATAGTTAACTTTTCTTGATGTTCTTTGAGAACACCGATAACATGATAAGCTTGGCTAATGTCGATTGTGGAAAAAACTTTGGATTTTTGGAGGTGGCTGGAAACTTCGGTAAAAGAGGGGAGGTACCATCGTAATGGGACGGTGATTTTATTTATCTTTCTCAGGTCTATACATAGTCTATAATTTTGATTTCCATTAGGATCTACGATTCCCTTACGGATCAATAAGGCAGGGAATGACCAACTCGCGTTTGTAGTTTTCTTTATAATACCAGCATCTAATAATTTTTGAAGTGCTTTTTCCATGTGTTCGCGTGTATGTAATGGAGTAGGATACGCACGACAAAAGATAGGTTCTGCATCTGGTTTGGTATCAACACGCATGACTATTTTATCGCAAAATCCTACCTTATTTGGATCGTTTGTAAACACATCTTGATATTGGGAGACCAGTCCAAGTAGTTCAATTTTGTGGTGGTCGGGGGCACATATATCGTCCAATTTAAAAGGTTTCTGGCCAGCCTTAGATATATTTGTTTGATTTTCTATACTAAATACTTCTTGAGAATCATTCATTTTATTTGTGGTGGGTACCTTAGCCTTTGTTTGACAGATCTGGTCTGAACTTAGGCCATGTGTTTTCGCAACTATATTACCTTTAAATATAGACATATACGAGTCTGAATTATTCATGATCATGACCGGTATATCTCGTTTTGATGCAGAAACTATCCCGTCCATAATGGACACATTAGGTTCATCCTTAAATATGCCGATATCGGCGTGACCTACTCCAAGATATGGTGTCTCATACATGTCTGGTGTACCAATTATTTTTGTGTTCACCAATGCACATAAATGGGGTGGTAATTTGATATCTTGCCGCGAACGTAGCAATGATGCTATATGTAAATCCTGTAACATGGGGAATGTTTTGTTGCCTACTCTAAATGCGTTCAAATCGAAATAGAGTCTTACACGTTTGTCTGTTAAAAAATCGCGACCAAAAATCGCTGATCTTGCTAGGTTGGGTAATATAAAGAATTTATGTACTAATGACATTGATCCAATTTTGAAGGGCAAATGTATACTGCCGTATACTTGCATATTTTGGCCTGTTGCTGAGGTCAGAATTATTTTTTCTTTTATTAACGGGGGCTTATTTGGAAGGGAGCGATATACGTCATATTTTAAGCAACTTGTACTTGCCCCAGAGTCAAGTAATGACCTAATGCGTTGGTTACCAATTTTAATAATTGTTGAACAAGGCGTTTGCTGTTGCAGTCCTTGTGCAATCTCTGCATGGTATTTGAGTTTAGGTAATGTATGCAATTGCATCTGTTCAGACTGGTTATTTATACTTTGACAGTTTTTACTCGGCTCATTATTATTATTATTTTGGTAAACCGTTGCAATTCGATTAGCTTGTCGTTGGTTTCGAGGTTTAGTGTTTACTTCACTATTAATGTCCTTTTGTTTGGGAACGATCTTATGTAATCGTTATTCATATCTGTTCTAACGTGACCAGCGGAATTTCTATTTATAACTGGAGAATGCACGTGTTTGTTCGTGCTCGTATCAGCATGATAAGATGTATTAGGTTTCAATTTATTGGCCTGGTCTGAACGATGTCTCTGTTCTTTTATAGTAACACGTGCTGCTCTGGTGTTTAGGGTACCAGTCGCTGGTTTAGTTGCATAACTATTTTGCTTTGGGTAATTAGGTGCAAATCTATTTATGGTCGTAAATTTTGAGGGTGTTTTGAAGACAGTTTTGGTTTGATATCTCGCGCTCTGATGTGATGTATTATGATGATGACGATTATGATTTTAAGAATGTCCTTGCGGCTTCTTCAAAGACATTCTTACATGTTTAAATATTGTTTGTTATTGGCGATCCGTCTTCGGCAATTTCGTATATCGTGGTTGTTCATCCTACATAGTGTGCAGAACTGGCGTTTCCTTTGATTTGGGAAGTTTGGCCGGTTTGAGTTGTAGTCTATATTGTTTACTCGATCCTGGCGGATGTCATTGTTTTGTCTATTAAAGTTCGTGTTTTGAAATCTTGGTGGCATTCGGAATGGTGGGTTTGAGTGATGACTTGCACGGTGCACTGGTTTGTTAGTTGCATAGCTATCAGATATATTATTGCGCGGTTTCCATAGTATGGGACGTCGCCTAAAATGGTCAACCTCCATGGGTTGTGGGAAGGAGTCGTGTATTTGGTGTTGTTCATTTGACATCGATGTTCTATCACCATAGCGAAGTTTGAACCTCTGTTTAATGTTCATTTGTTTCATTGCGATCTCTGTGGCACGGTCGAGCGACGTTGGGTCATCTTTAATTAAAGTGTATTTGATATGGTCATCGCGTATGCCATCCGCAAAAAATGTTACCAATTGTGTTTGTACCGCCTGTGTATTTATTTCATCAATAAAGGCAGTGTTTGCGAGTGATCGAATTCTCTCTGCAAACATAGGTAGTGTTTCCTGGTGTGTTTGTTTTAATGTTCGCAACATGGCCAGAGCCTGTGGTGCGTCACTTATCGCGCTGAAACGGGATCGCAACTGCGCTTTCAAATCAGGCCATGTGACCGTTAGTGTGCCGTTAACCGTATTGTCATTGATGTATCGTTGCACGAATTCGGAAACAGATGAACGACTTGTCTGGGCCGCTATTTTAATTATTGTTTCGTCCTCTGCCCCAAGTGTCGAAGAATATTTCTCAATTTCGTGCATCCAATTTGAAAATTCTGATGGTTTGCCATCAAATGATGTAACCATTGCGTTCATACCTATAATGGCAGATACTGTGGCCTGTGAATGGGTGGCGGCAGAAGTCTCACGCATTGTCATGTTAAATTGACCTATTTCTCGCGTTAATTGAGATATGAGGGTATTCTGTGTGTCTTGTGCGCTCGGCATTTGAAAGGAGGGATTTGGTATATTTTTGTCTTGCATGTTTGAATTACTGGCCGCGTGTAGGTGGCATTCTCGATCCATATTGAAAGTTCGATTAAATAAACTATCTTGATTAGAATATTCTACGGATTCGGGTGGCGGTGGTTCCATGAAAGTTAATTAAATGTGTTTGATTTGAAAATTGTTTGGGGGCAAGGGCCATACCACGCGAAAATTTTAGGGTGGAATTGGGTGTTAATAATCAAGCCTCTAACAAGGTGTGAAAACGCACATCTGGCAAAAATGAAAAAGTTTGACTCACCAAATCCTATGAATAACTGACTGTCACAACTGCCGAGTTCAAATTTTTTGTTTTGTTGTTGTCTTTGATTCTTTCGTCTTTTCTTCTCTTTTTCGTCTATGTTATCTTCTTCTGGCTGTGGTCTTCGTAAGCAATTTATAAGGTTGTCTATATTTTGCTGCTATCTTCTGTATTTTCTTTGTTTTGGCAGCAATGTTCTGTAGCAATTTTATAAAGTTTTTTCTCTTTGGTTTGGCTGCTATCTTCTGTATTTTTTTCTTTGTTTTGGCAGCAATCTTCTGTAGCAATTTTATAAAGTTTTTTCTTTTTGGGTTGGCTGCTATCTTCTGAATTTTTCTTTGTTTTGGCAGCAATCTTCTGTATTTTTCTTTGGTTTTGATCGTTTAGTGGCCGAGACTTCAAGTTGTGTAGTAGTGAGAAGCAGAACTGCTTAACGGCATCATTTCATCTATGTGGAAGAATGAAGTCAGTTCTTGTATATCATTTATTCACATCCAATATCAATGTATAGTCAACAGCTTGTGATGGTAAATGATACATAATTGTGAATTAATCATAGATGTCATAGAACGACCGACAGCATCGCTTATTAATTAGCGATCTGATGTTGATGCCTGCCAATTAGTCTGAAGAGCCGAAACTAATCGAAGAGTAGATTAATGTCTGGTTTATATATGGCTAATGACTGGTAGCAGTCATTAGTGTATCTCTTTGTCTGTACTGACCCATGGGTAAACTGGGAATTATTACCTAAGACTATCAATCCTTTGTGGTTAGACTTGCATAAACCATAGGTCGCGGCCTCTTCGAGTATGACCTTGGTAATTGGTTGGGGTCACTTAAAGTTCGATTATATTCCTGTCTCCCCCATCGGTTAAGATAGATATGTTTAGTATGTATCAGGGATCATTACTCTACAAATGGTAATAATTATTTGATTGACAGTTGTGGAGAGATCTATTATAATATAATCAGCATCATAAAACTGCAGAAATGAGATCTTAATTAATCTGCTGCTTTGTGCCGTATGCCTTGCAGTACCTTTTTGTGTTTTGGGTAGTCTTCATTTAACAAATCTCAAAACTGTATACAATACATCCAAGGATTTTAGAGGCTCTGTAACCTCAACCCTTTGTACTCAAGAGATAACGGACCCGATTGTGCAAAGTAGCTGCCCATTATTCTCGCAGTATGAACATTGTGACATCAACTGTCATCCTCTTCTCTTTGTTTACGATATATACACCATATTTATATGTTAATATTATAAAACAATAATACTTCTCATTGTTGCATTGATTGGTAACATACTTAAAGGTGGATTATCTCTTTACCGGGGTATACAATATTAGATCTGAATCGAAGACTCCTGTCCGGAAATGCTTATATGGATTAGTATTGGTTTTATGTCGAATAATTTCTGGTCTGAAAAGGTGTGGTTGTTTAGCTGACGAACAAAAGTGGTTACTGTTAACAGAGACCAGAAATTTATTGCGTATTTTTGTCACAAATAAACGTTAATTAGACTTATTATCGCTCATAACTATGGAATAAAACAATACAATCAATCAATCTGGGACACTTGACATTCGGTACATAGCTATAGGAACATCTTAATGCTCGCTATCGATATAGGTATCACGCGAATGGACGTGCACATCTAGAGACGATTAACCCACCCATGCGAAGGTGCCACGAAACGCGGAAACTGCGTTCGAAATGTTTAGAATTTAGATTTCTCGATGAATACGCTAGCAAACAACAAGTTTTAGGTATTACATAACGCAGTGGAATACTGCGCACTAGTTTTTAGCTACAATATGTTATGATGTTATTTGATACCTAAAACTTGTTGTTTGCTAGCGTATTCAGCGAGAAATCTAAATTCTAAACACTAATGTCGAACGCAGTTTTCCTTGTTTCGTGGCACCTTCGCATGGGTGGGTTAATCGGTCTCTAGATGTGCATATATCACAACTTCGCTTGAATTAATAGATTTGTGTTTTGCAATAGATGATAAACTTCATTTTAATACCAAGTCTGCTGTGGGCATAGCGTTATTGCTGTAAAAATGCATTTCTACAGCTGTTCCACGCTGTTCCACGGCCTTGATTTCGACAATTTCATGTTCGGTCAGTTGTCTACCAAATAATGCAACTTATGGTGTCCGGTCAGTGGCGTGGTTAATATATGTGGATAGGGCGAATGTTGGCCTTTCGTTAGACACCAAAAAGGAGCCCTCTACGTGCTGTATTCCTCGAGATATCAGCCGTCCCTCGCAATTTGAAATTATGTCCCGCAGATTGTCGTTCTATTCCATATTCCATACCATGTTAGGTCAGTGGTCGATCAAATAATGCAACTTATGGTGTCCGGTCAGTGGCGTGGTTAATGTGTGTGGATAGGGCGAATGTGGGCCTTTCGTTAGACACCAAAAGGAGCCCTCTACGTGCTGTATTCCTCGAGATATCGGCCGTCCCACGCAATTTGAAATTCTGTCCCGCAGATTGTCGTTCTATCCCATATCCCATCCCATCCCGCAGATTGTCATATCCCCATTTCATAATAAAATATTGGAAATAAAATCAATATTAATTGATAGAAGCCTTTCCGGGCAGGGGTCATCAATTCATTATTATTATTTTATACCCACGCAACTATTTCAATTTTTTTATTTAAAGAGATAATCCATCTTTAAATTGTATATTTAAAGTTACATTGTATTCTGGGAGAATTTGTCATCTGTATGACCATTTACTGAACTCCTTTTAGATTCGAATTTTAAATTCCTTCTAGAGTCGAAATACATAGGAAAATATATATACAATTTCACACATGTAAATAATTATACCCATCTATCGAAAAACGCAGAGCAATACGGAAGCGTATTCGGGACATGGTAGAAGTCAAAATTTTGAGTTTGAAAGTCGAAATTTCGAGATAAAAAGTCAAAATTTTGAGTTTATAAAGTCAAAATTTTGACTTAGAAAGTCGAAATTTCGAGATAAAAAGTAGAAATTTTGAGTTTGAAAGTCAAAATTTCGAGATAAAAAGTCAAAATTTTGAGTTTATAAATTCAAAATTTTGAGATAAAAAGTCAAAATTTTGACTTTATTTTTTTCTACCATGTCCCGAATACGCTTCCGTAGAGCAAAGACCAGCAATAAGAACGCGTGTTTTCAAATGTCCTGATTCTAAGTGACACTATAGTTTTCAATCAATCCAAATTCGTAATACTATACTTCATATATAATCTCATGCAGACCTGATATGGCATTTTGTTTGAATACAATGGACCAAATGAATGGAATGCTTCCCACCAGCTAATACTCACATTTATGCAACCATATTTATGTTATGAATATATTAGATATGATGATACCGCCCCCAGTTGGTGTCATTTCAGGAACGATAACTCTATCCGACCTACATTCTCTGCAGTACTACCGTCGGTGTTTGACCTATATTCTCCGCCCACGCGTCGGTCTATTTGTACCGGTTGGACATGTCCGGACATGACCCGCTGGTTATATCCAGATTTCTCCATATGAATGGTATATTATCTACATGTATATCACGTGATGATCTCGGTGGGGTAGCTTCAGTCTTGAATATTAAAGGGACACTAGGCTCTCACTGGGGATGATTATTAAAGTGACACTCACTATGGATGAATGTTAAAGTAACACATGGCGCACACTGTGGGATAATGTTAAAGTGACACTCACATTGAAAACTTCCAAAAAGTTCAAAAAGTTCAAAAAGTTCAAAAAGTTCAAAAAGTTCAAAAAGTTCAAAAATTTCAAAAACTTCAAAAATTTCAAAAAGTTCAAAAATTTCAAAAACTTACAAAATTTCAAAAAGTTTAAAAACTTCAAAATACTCAAAAATTTCAAAAAACTTAAAAAACTTTTCAAAAAGAAACAAAAATGAAAAACTTTAAAAAAAATTCATAAATTAAAAAAATATGAAAAACTTAAAAAACTTCAACTTTTTCTAAAATTCAAAAATAATTTAAAATTAACGGTCTTTTAATATATCTAACCCACTGCCACTTCTGAGGGTTCCACACTACACCTGAGGGGATATTGAGTGGTCTACACACGTCTCCTAAACCATAGAATAAGATCCACCCCATAAGAAACTCTGCCTCCTGCAATGTCTGTCATTCGAATCTGACGCAATCCCTACTTCTGGCGCAATGCCTGAGTCATTCGAATCTGGCGCAATCCCTACTTCCGGCGCAACGCCTGAGTCATTGGAATCTGACGCAATCCCTCGTGAAACCTACCGGCTGACTCCACAACCATCGGCTAAGCGTTGTATCACATGCTTATTATTTGATCATATCGTGGAAATTCAATGTTTTGTCATCACTCATGAGATATAACCCATATCCACTGAAAAAGGGTGGATATCCTCTATTTATTCATAATTTTTCTTTGTTATCTTTTTTTTTATCCCTCTTTTTTATCTACCACTTCCTGTTTTTATTCGCTCTTCTTTTTCTTACAACTTCTAATCCCTCATAATCTTCGAATATCCACTTTCATCTCCAAGTTTTTGAAAAAATTCCTTGTTTAGTAGCAGCACCTCCAGATGGGCTCTATAGAATTTGAACGAAGCATCCATCTTGGATATTACTCTTTCTATGACTAAATCCGTTAGCACGCTCTACAGATGTCATATAGGTAGCACGCTCTACAGATGTCATATAGGCCTCTTCACATCTTGTTTTCCGTAATTTATTCATTAATAATCGCTCCATTGACTGTAACAAATTAAATTACCCCCTCCCCCTGTATTGAGAATACAGCCTTGATTATTAATATTTCCTCCTTTCACGGTGTGCATGTTCATTGGGACATCTTTGCTAATGTGAAGCCACACCTATTATATATATATATATATACAACTTTAAAAGCCCGCGAAAATATTACTCATATTATAGACTTCCCTTTGAAGACCTTTGTATGTGACAATGATCCGTAATATTGTTTCTAAGTGACACTGGCCAGTGAAACTGATATTACGGGTATGAACTAGCCAACTTCACATCGTAACAATAATAAAAGGGACACTTCATCTATATCAGTCTCAAAACGTGTTGGTACACATCTGTGTGGAAACTAAAACCAATCACTCTTCGTCCGTCATCCGTACATCATTGTAATATAATTTTCTCAGAAACCACGGGATCCCTTTGGCTGAAATTTGGTCTCAACATGGGATCAGAAATTATCCATGGAAGACAACAGTGTCCGTGTGGGGAGAAGCTTCGTAGTGTTTCGCTGTCGCCATGGTGTTTGTTTGGATATAGGCATGGGTGGTGAGTGTGGTTCTCATATGGTCTGAACTAGCCTTTACTGACTGAGGTCATTTAGTGCACATGTCATCACTTCACTGATAACCATTATATGGTCAAATCCCTACACTATCAAACGCAATGTTTCAATAATGGGTTTTCTTAAAATGTTGACTAAATATTGGTTATATTATACGCATCAGCGATCCTTCTTAATAACGCTCTGTATATTTTCAAACGCATTTCACTAGGGTTTGGAATAGCCACACAGGAAAGGAGAAACTGAGGTCCTAGGTAGGTCGACTGCATATAGCAGTATATATGGGGTACAGACATGGACAGCAATGGGTTCCTCGTGGCTTCTGGCCTACACATGACATATTAAAGTTAACCACACCCATCGGCGCGCCTTTAATGGGGTATGAAGCGCCATACAGGCTCGAATCATGGCCTTCGCCATGTGTTTCTATTTGAACCCACATTAGTAACTAAATAAAATCTTTCTCTCCAGGTTGTTTCACGCCATAACCTTGATTTGGAAAGCTTGAAGGGCTAATTAAGCTTCAATTTAAATCCCAACATTATTTGAAGAACGTATCTGGTTAAACATGTCCACCATAGTAAGCTCATTTAATTCAAAGAGCTTCACACATAGTCCCACTAGTAATGATGTGGCGTTATTTACTGCAGAAATGGTCATATATATAAAATACAATACAACACATTTTGGTCACATACCTTAAAGGTGCACGTCACTTTCGCAAGATATCTAACTGACCATGTATAGAGTGGAATTACATGTCGTGTATCAAATGTATAATCAGTTCCAGTATTTCGTCCATAAGGCAGTTTTGGTTGTAACATCATTGTGTATGACGGTTCATTCATATGATACCTTAGCGGTTGCACACGATACTGTCTGTTGTATTTTATGTCTTATATCATGTATATTAATTGCTCCATGGATGGTAGGAGTATGGCATTGGTGTCTGGTTCTTCGATGTATTCTAGTCATAGTTCATTCATATTATTACTCTAAAATCTCCATTAAATGGAGAAACTAAAGAGCCCATATTATGTAGACTAGTGTATAAATACTTACTTCATGCATTATTTTCATCAATTATATGTATTATAACTCCCATCAAGATAGGCTGTTATACAGAGGAAACAAAGCATGTACCAAGTGACAGTCTGTACCAAGTGACAGTCTCATGTCACGAAAGGCCTACTATGTGGACACATGTTCTTATCAAAACGCTCTATTATGTAGGGGGTTATCAACCATTGGTCTGGAAAAGGCATACGAGCGGAACGCGTGTATACACATTTATTCGATGTACTCTTTAATCTTCGATTTCTCTTTATTGTCGTTAATTTATAGCATTATTAGTAGGAATCTAAACTCGCTGTTATATTGAGAAAATAATGCGTCAATACCAGTCAATACTGCTTTATTGGCGGTAAATGAAATTATTGAATCATGTATCGCAGCTAAACAAGCGAGACAACTGATCACAACACAAAAATTAGTAATATTTCTGAAGCCTTGAGTGGTTTGTAATACACAGTGTAAATTTTCATTATTGCTACCATTTAAGGAAACATGCCCCCGATAGGGCTACTATGCGAACACATGTCTATATTAATTTCACATATTCCTTACCGTTCATTCATATATACTCCAAGCTCTCTGTTAATACAGAGGCATCAAAACATTGGTCTGGAAAAGACCTACTATGTGGATGCGTGTATACATATTTACTTGATGTATTCTTTAATCGTTCATTTCTCTTTATTATCGTTCATTTATAGCATTATTAGAAGAAATTTAGTCTAAAATCTCCATTACATGGAGACAATAAAGAGCCCATATGGTGTAGACTAATGCATAAATACTTCATGTATTCTTTTCACCAATTATATGTATTGTACATCCTATACATTTAGTCTGTTATACAGAGGAAACAAAGCATGTACTACGTGGCAGTTTCATATGACGATAAGACCTACTATGTGAACACATGTGCATATTAATTTCACATATTCTTCTCAAAACGCTCTATTTTATACGGGGGTATCAAACATTGGTCTGGAAAAGGCCTGCTATGTGGACGCGTGTATACATATTGACTTCATATATGCATTCATAGTGCATTTATCTTAATTGTCGTTCATTTAATAGCATTATTAGTAGAAATATAGTCTAAAACCGTCGGTATATGGATAATATATAGCGTCAATACTGTTTTATTGTTGGTAACTCAAATTATTGCATCATGTATCGCAACTAAACAAGCGAGACAACTCATAAATTCTTAATAGTTCTGATGTCTATGGCAGTTCACAGAGTGTATATTTTCATTGTTGTTACCATTTTAGTGCATAAATTACTGATTTCTGTGTAAGAACGCTGGTCTCCATTGTTGTTATGATTGTGCCTATAACTGTCCATATTCTTAAAGCAAGTACGGTACCTCTATGTGATATGATGTATAAAAATTTCCATTTTCACAGGTAAATCACGTATAAACGCTCTTTAATGTATAGTTAAACTGAGTTTTCACATGCAGGGCTATGTCTTTGTGGACTATATACGTGGTATACTTCAGTATATACACGACGTGAATGTGTTCTAAGTATGCGTATCTGATGTATGTATACGTCCGTGTTTCTTAAAGCAAATCCAATACATATTAGTGCGTTATATTATGATGTACATTAAGTGCCCTTTTCACTGTTAAATCAAGTAAAAAAGCCCTCTACTATAGTTAACTATTCAGTTCCACATACGCTATAAGCTCTATGGTGGTCCGGTGTGTCTTATCAATATGCCATTATATGCACGAATGTTATGTGTTCAAATATGTGGGTTATGATGTATACTTTAATGTTAAAGTATATAAGCACTCTTTAAGATATGCATATGCAGAATGTTGCCTCTTTACACTGACAGAAAAAAAAAAGGAATATAAAATTTTGAATACTACTCTTCATAAAACGTTAGAAAACCATAATCTAACAACTAATATCGAAGAACAATGTAATTACTTGATAAGCATTGTAAATATTTCGTCTGTTTTTAAATAAAATGGAAATATTTCGTCTATTTGAAATACAGTTGGAAGCAACAATCAAGTATTTAAATGAAATTTGGACCAAAATCTTATAATTTGAGAAAACGTATATAATTTCTATCGAAGTCTTATAATAAAGGAAGGCTTTGTGCGAATCCATTCGGTCTAATGTGTGAATGTGTTCATCATCGCAAATATAATGATGCAGAAATGAATATTTCCTAGAAAAATGTTAACATAGCTTGTATTTAACCGAAATAATATAGCATTTGAGTTAAAATGTTTCATATTAGGACCATAACGAACCAATGCATAAAAATACAATATTTTGTTTTTCATTCTCGATCAAAATAATGCAGGGTTGTCAATTATCAACAAAAAACAAATACTTTGAAACAAAAACGATGACATAAGAACGAATATACAAGAGCTAGTGTGAAAATAACCCTCACATTTATAAAAAAAAAAACAATAAAAATTCAGTTTTCGAGTAAGTCCTTCATAATTATTGAATGTTTTCGTCTATGTTGGATCAAATTTGACACAAAAATCAATTAGCTCACTAACAGTTCGCGCAATATCTCATATTTTGAGAAAACGTTTGCAATTTTAGACAACAATATTGCTAGTGAAGGTGAATATTTCATCCTGGAACTCATGAAATATGATAAAAATAGATGTAAAGACACTTCACGAGACCTCATATCTTTGAGTTATGAACATAAAGTCATCTCATAGTGCCAATGTACCCCATAATTTGGTCAGGAGAAATATGTATTTCATATTTGACCCTTCATCTATGGTAAAAAATGAATTAAGGGACATGGGAGTGGTGTCCTAGACATTAACCTAGAGCATAAATTGACTCAATTTTGCAATTTTAGGCAACATTCTTGCCAGGGAAAGTGTATATTTCATGTTGGAACTCATCAAATGTGATAAACATGCATCAAAAGGCACTTACTGAGCTCTGATGACTTTGAGTTATGACAACAACGGCATCTCATACTAGATTGTAAGCCATAATTTGGTCAGGAAAAGTGTAAATTTCATATTTTATCCTACATGTGTTTTAACAATCAATGTAATTACACCCCATCGGTCGCCTAGACACAGCGTAAATGTTCTCAAGTTTTCAACTGTAGGCCACAATGTCGGCGGTGAAGGTAAACATTTCATGTTGGAACCCATAAAATGTGATAAAATGGATAAAAAGACACTTCATGAGTACTTATGACTGAGTTATGAACATAAAGGGACCTCATAGTGTATTGTAGGTCATAATTTGGTCAGGAAAATTGTAAATTTCATGTCTTAAGCTCCATGTGTTTTTAAAATATATTTAATTACAGCCATTGGGTCCCTAGAGATCAATCCACAGTCCATATGTAGTCCATATGCAATTTTAGGGAACAGTATTGCTAGCGAAGGTGAACATTACATGCTGGAACTCGTGAAATATGATAAAAATAGATGAAAAGACACTTTCTGAGGCCTTGGTCAGGAGAAATGTGTATTGTATTTTGACCCTTGATGCGTGGTAGCAATCAATGAAATTACACCCCATGGTATCCTCAGATATGAAGCAACATCATAAATGCACTCAGTTTTGGCAATTTAGAAAACATTGTTGATAGGGAAGTTGTACATGTCATGTTGGAACTGGTGAAATGTGATAATAATTGATCAAAAGACACTCGATGAGCCCTGATGGGTTTCAATTATGGTCATAAAGGCATCTGATAGTGTCATTATACAACGGGGAAATTTGTGAAGCGCTAACAAAGCGTATCTACACGGTGTTATACGATCCAAAATGATCCTGATATAAGAAATGCAATCTAGATCATACTCAGTATCTTCGTATCGACTGAATATATCGTTATTCGATGGTGTTCCCGACATACCTCCGTCTTTACTTTTCTTATGCCTTTGTAAATTGTAGTTCGTCGATAATATATTTCTGCACAAATGGCACCCGTGTATTGTCTCGAATCATGGGAAGAACTATCGTCCTTATACCAGCGAAAAGATGAGCGAATATGGTGTGGTATTATAAACTCGCCGCCTTCGTACCTCTATTTATCGTTTAGAGTTATTGTTCTTAGATAAAAAATTGGCGCGCGTGCGGCCTTCTTCTCGGGAGACATCGAGATTTGTCACCCGCTCGAGAACGGAATGTCTCCCGAGGAAAAGGCCGCACGCGCGCCAATTTTTTATCTAAGAACAATAACTCTAAACGATAAATAGAGGTACGAAGGCGGCGAGTTTATAATACCACACCATATTCGCTCATCTTTTCGCTGGTATAAGGACGATAGTTCTTCCCATGATTCGAGACAATACACGGGTGCCATTTGTGCAGAAATATATTATCGACGAACTACAATTTACAAAGGCATAAGAAAAGTAAAGACGGAGGTATGTCGGGAACACCATCGAATAACGATATATTCAGTCGATACGAAGATACTGAGTATGATCTAGATTGCATTTCTTATATCAGGATCATTTTGGATCGTATAACACCGTGTAGATACGCTTTGTTAGCGCTTCACAAATTTCTCCGTTGTATAATGACACTATCAGATGCCTTTATGACCATAATTGAAACCCATCAGGGCTCATCGAGTGTCTTTTGATCAATTATTATCACATTTCACCAGTTCCAACATGACATGTACAACTTCCCTATCAACAATGTTTTCTAAATTGCCAAAACTGAGTGCATTTATGATGTTGCTTCATATCTGAGGATACCATGGGGTGTAATTTCATTGATTGCTACCACGCATCAAGGGTCAAAATACAATACACATTTCTCCTGACCAAGGCCTCAGAAAGTGTCTTTTCATCTATTTTTATCATATTTCATGAGTTCCAGCATGTAATGTTCACCTTCGCTAGCAATACTGTTCCCTAAAATTGCATATGGACTACATATGGACTGTGGATTAATCTCTAGGGACCCAATGGCTGTAATTAAATATATTTTAAAAACACATGGAGCTTAAGACATGAAATTTACAATTTTCCTGACCAAATTATGACCTACAATACACTATGAGGTCCCTTTATGTTCATAACTCAGTCATAAGTACTCATGAAGTGTCTTTTTATCCATTTTATCACATTTCATGGGTTCCAACATGAAATGTTTACCTTCACCGCCGACATTGTGGCCTACAGTTGAAAACTTGAGAACATTTACGCTGTGTCTAGGCGACCGATGGGGTGTAATTACATTGATTGTTAAAACACATGTAGGATAAAATATGAAATTTACACTTTTCCTGACCAAATTATGGCTTACAATCTAGTATGAGATGCCGTTGTTGTCATAACTCAAAGTCATCAGAGCTCAGTAAGTGCCTTTTGATGCATGTTTATCACATTTGATGAGTTCCAACATGAAATATACACTTTCCCTGGCAAGAATGTTGCCTAAAATTGCAAAATTGAGTCAATTTATGCTCTAGGTTAATGTCTAGGACACCACTCCCATGTCCCTTAATTCATTTTTTACCATAGATGAAGGGTCAAATATGAAATACATATTTCTCCTGACCAAATTATGGGGTACATTGGCACTATGAGATGACTTTATGTTCATAACTCAAAGATATGAGGTCTCGTGAAGTGTCTTTACATCTATTTTTATCATATTTCATGAGTTCCAGGATGAAATATTCACCTTCACTAGCAATATTGTTGTCTAAAATTGCAAACGTTTTCTCAAAATATGAGATATTGCGCGAACTGTTAGTGAGCTAATTGATTTTTGTGTCAAATTTGATCCAACATAGACGAAAACATTCAATAATTATGAAGGACTTACTCGAAAACTGAATTTTTATTGTTTTTTTTTTTATAAATGTGAGGGTTATTTTCACACTAGCTCTTGTATATTCGTTCTTATGTCATCGTTTTTGTTTCAAAGTATTTGTTTTTTGTTGATAATTGACAACCCTGCATTATTTTGATCGAGAATGAAAAACAAAATATTGTATTTTTATGCATTGGTTCGTTATGGTCCTAATATGAAACATTTTAACTCAAATGCTATATTATTTCGGTTAAATACAAGCTATGTTAACATTTTTCTAGGAAATATTCATTTCTGCATCATTATATTTGCGATGATGAACACATTCACACATTAGACCGAATGGATTCGCACAAAGCCTTCCTTTATTATAAGACTTCGATAGAAATTATATACGTTTTCTCAAATTATAAGATTTTGGTCCAAATTTCATTTAAATACTTGATTGTTGCTTCCAACTGTATTTCAAATAGACGAAATATTTCCATTTTATTTAAAAACAGACGAAATATTTACAATGCTTATCAAGTAATTACATTGTTCTTCGATATTAGTTGTTAGATTATGGTTTTCTAACGTTTTATGAAGAGTAGTATTCAAAATTTTATATTCCTTTTTTTTTTCTGTCAGTGTAAAGAGGCAACATTCTGCATATGCATATCTTAAAGAGTGCTTATATACTTTAACATTAAAGTATACATCATAACCCACATATTTGAACACATAACATTCGTGCATATAATGGCATATTGATAAGACACACCGGACCACCATAGAGCTTATAGCGTATGTGGAACTGAATAGTTAACTATAGTAGAGGGCTTTTTTACTTGATTTAACAGTGAAAAGGGCACTTAATGTACATCATAATATAACGCACTAATATGTATTGGATTTGCTTTAAGAAACACGGACGTATACATACATCAGATACGCATACTTAGAACACATTCACGTCGTGTATATACTGAAGTATACCACGTATATAGTCCACAAAGACATAGCCCTGCATGTGAAAACTCAGTTTAACTATACATTAAAGAGCGTTTATACGTGATTTACCTGTGAAAATGGAAATTTTTATACATCATATCACATAGAGGTACCGTACTTGCTTTAAGAATATGGACAGTTATAGGCACAATCATAACAACAATGGAGACCAGCGTTCTTACACAGAAATCAGTAATTTATGCACTAAAATGGTAACAACAATGAAAATATACACTCTGTGAACTGCCATAGACATCAGAACTATTAAGAATTTATGAGTTGTCTCGCTTGTTTAGTTGCGATACATGATGCAATAATTTGAGTTACCAACAATAAAACAGTATTGACGCTATATATTATCCATATACCGACGGTTTTAGACTGTATTTCTACTAATAATGCTATTAAATGAACGACAATTAAGATAAATGCACTATGAATGCATATATGAAGTCAATATGTATACACGCGTCCACATAGCAGGCCTTTTCCAGACCAATGTTTGATACCCCCGTATAAAATAGAGCGTTTTGAGAAGAATATGTGAAATTAATATGCACATGTGTTCACATAGTAGGTCTTATCGTCATATGAAACTGCCACGTAGTACATGCTTTGTTTCCTCTGTATAACAGACTAAATGTATAGGATGTACAATACATATAATTGGTGAAAAGAATACATGAAGTATTTATGCATTAGTCTACACCATATGGGCTCTTTATTGTCTCCATGTAATGGAGATTTTAGACTAAATTTCTTCTAATAATGCTATAAATGAACGATAATAAAGAGAAATGAACGATTAAAGAATACATCAAGTAAATATGTATACACGCATCCACATAGTAGGTCTTTTCCAGACCAATGTTTTGATGCCTCTGTATTAACAGAGAGCTTGGAGTATATATGAATGAACGGTAAGGAATATGTGAAATTAATATAGACATGTGTTCGCATAGTAGCCCTATCGGGGGCATGTTTCCTTAAATGGTAGCAATAATGAAAATTTACACTGTGTATTACAAACCACTCAAGGCTTCAGAAATATTACTAATTTTTGTGTTGTGATCAGTTGTCTCGCTTGTTTAGCTGCGATACATGATTCAATAATTTCATTTACCGCCAATAAAGCAGTATTGACTGGTATTGACGCATTATTTTCTCAATATAACAGCGAGTTTAGATTCCTACTAATAATGCTATAAATTAACGACAATAAAGAGAAATCGAAGATTAAAGAGTACATCGAATAAATGTGTATACACGCGTTCCGCTCGTATGCCTTTTCCAGACCAATGGTTGATAACCCCCTACATAATAGAGCGTTTTGATAAGAACATGTGTCCACATAGTAGGCCTTTCGTGACATGAGACTGTCACTTGGTACAGACTGTCACTTGGTACATGCTTTGTTTCCTCTGTATAACAGCCTATCTTGATGGGAGTTATAATACATATAATTGATGAAAATAATGCATGAAGTAAGTATTTATACACTAGTCTACATAATATGGGCTCTTTAGTTTCTCCATTTAATGGAGATTTTAGAGTAATAATATGAATGAACTATGACTAGAATACATCGAAGAACCAGACACCAATGCCATACTCCTACCATCCATGGAGCAATTAATATACATGATATAAGACATAAAATACAACAGACAGTATCGTGTGCAACCGCTAAGGTATCATATGAATGAACCGTCATACACAATGATGTTACAACCAAAACTGCCTTATGGACGAAATACTGGAACTGATTATACATTTGATACACGACATGTAATTCCACTCTATACATGGTCAGTTAGATATCTTGCGAAAGTGACGTGCACCTTTAAGGTATGTGACCAAAATGTGTTGTATTGTATTTTATATATATGACCATTTCTGCAGTAAATAACGCCACATCATTACTAGTGGGACTATGTGTGAAGCTCTTTGAATTAAATGAGCTTACTATGGTGGACATGTTTAACCAGATACGTTCTTCAAATAATGTTGGGATTTAAATTGAAGCTTAATTAGCCCTTCAAGCTTTCCAAATCAAGGTTATGGCGTGAAACAACCTGGAGAGAAAGATTTTATTTAGTTACTAATGTGGGTTCAAATAGAAACACATGGCGAAGGCCATGATTCGAGCCTGTATGGCGCTTCATAGCCCATTAAAGGCGCGCCGATGGGTGTGGTTAACTTTAATATGTCATGTGTAGGCCAGAAGCCACGAGGAACCCATTGCTGTCCATGTCTGTACCCCATATATACTGCTATATGCAGTCGACCTACCTAGGACCTCAGTTTCTCCTTTCCTGTGTGGCTATTCCAAACCCTAGTGAAATGCGTTTGAAAATATACAGAGCGTTATTAAGAAGGATCGCTGATGCGTATAATATAACCAATATTTAGTCAACATTTTAAGAAAACCCATTATTGAAACATTGCGTTTGATAGTGTAGGGATTTGACCATATAATGGTTATCAGTGAAGTGATGACATGTGCACTAAATGACCTCAGTCAGTAAAGGCTAGTTCAGACCATATGAGAACCACACTCACCACCCATGCCTATATCCAAACAAACACCATGGCGACAGCGAAACACTACGAAGCTTCTCCCCACACGGACACTGTTGTCTTCCATGGATAATTTCTGATCCCATGTTGAGACCAAATTTCAGCCAAAGGGATCCCGTGGTTTCTGAGAAAATTATATTACAATGATGTACGGATGACGGACGAAGAGTGATTGGTTTTAGTTTCCACACAGATGTGTACCAACACGTTTTGAGACTGATATAGATGAAGTGTCCCTTTTATTATTGTTACGATGTGAAGTTGGCTAGTTCATACCCGTAATATCAGTTTCACTGGCCAGTGTCACTTAGAAACAATATTACGGATCATTGTCACATACAAAGGTCTTCAAAGGGAAGTCTATAATATGAGTAATATTTTCGCGGGCTTTTAAAGTTGTATATATATATATATATAATAGGTGTGGCTTCACATTAGCAAAGATGTCCCAATGAACATGCACACCGTGAAAGGAGGAAATATTAATAATCAAGGCTGTATTCTCAATACAGGGGGAGGGGGTAATTTAATTTGTTACAGTCAATGGAGCGATTATTAATGAATAAATTACGGAAAACAAGATGTGAAGAGGCCTATATGACATCTGTAGAGCGTGCTACCTATATGACATCTGTAGAGCGTGCTAACGGATTTAGTCATAGAAAGAGTAATATCCAAGATGGATGCTTCGTTCAAATTCTATAGAGCCCATCTGGAGGTGCTGCTACTAAACAAGGAATTTTTTCAAAAACTTGGAGATGAAAGTGGATATTCGAAGATTATGAGGGATTAGAAGTTGTAAGAAAAAGAAGAGCGAATAAAAACAGGAAGTGGTAGATAAAAAAGAGGGATAAAAAAAAAGATAACAAAGAAAAATTATGAATAAATAGAGGATATCCACCCTTATTCAGTGGATATGGGTTATATCTCATGAGTGATGACAAAACATTGAATTTCCACGATATGATCAAATAATAAGCATGTGATACAACGCTTAGCCGATGGTTGTGGAGTCAGCCGGTAGGTTTCACGAGGGATTGCGTCAGATTCCAATGACTCAGGCGTTGCGCCGGAAGTAGGGATTGCGCCAGATTCGAATGACTCAGGCATTGCGCCAGAAGTAGGGATTGCGTCAGATTCGAATGACAGACATTGCAGGAGGCAGAGTTTCTTATGGGGTGGATCTTATTCTATGGTTTAGGAAACGTGTGTAGACCACTCAATATCCCCTCAGGTGTAGTGTGGAACCCTCAGAAGTGGCAGTGGGTTAGATATATTAAAAGACCGTTAATTTTAAATTATTTTTGAATTTTAGAAAAAGTTGAAGTTTTTTAAGTTTTTCATATTTTTTTAATTTATGAATTTTTTTTAAAGTTTTTCATTTTTGTTTCTTTTTGAAAAGTTTTTTAAACTTTTTGAAATTTTTGAGTATTTTGAAGTTTTTAAACTTTTTGAAATTTTGTAAGTTTTTGAAATTTTTGAACTTTTTGAAATTTTTGAAGTTTTTGAAATTTTTGAACTTTTTGAACTTTTTGAACTTTTTGAACTTTTTGAACTTTTTGAACTTTTTGAACTTTTTGGAAGTTTTCAATGTGAGTGTCACTTTAACATTATCCCACAGTGTGCGCCATGTGTTACTTTAACATTCATCCATAGTGAGTGTCACTTTAATAATCATCCCCAGTGAGAGCCTAGTGTCCCTTTAATATTCAAGACTGAAGCTACCCCACCGAGATCATCACGTGATATACATGTAGATAATATACCATTCATATGGAGAAATCTGGATATAACCAGCGGGTCATGTCCGGACATGTCCAACCGGTACAAATAGACCGACGCGTGGGCGGAGAATATAGGTCAAACACCGACGGTAGTACTGCAGAGAATGTAGGTCGGATAGAGTTATCGTTCCTGAAATGACACCAACTGGGGGCGGTATCATCATAGATATATTAGAAAGAGGCTTGAATGGGTATCCATACTATAAATATCATATTTTTTGTTCAAATCAACTAACTGGTATGCACGAAGAAGGCATCGTTTCATACCTTTGGGCGATTGATGTGACATCAAAAAACTAAATAGTGAATACTATAATCGGTGAAATAAACCTCGGTGAACTCCAGACAAATAAAAAATATGACTTTACAAACACTAATGATAGAGATGACTGTGGAACGGACATCAACCCATACGAGCTTATTGATCATTCGTGTAACTAGTATGCACCGTCACAATTTCAGGATAAAATAACAAAATCACATAAAAGCACCCCATTGATGGGCCTTAATTGTTGAAGCATGAATGCTAATTGGGATAACTTAAGAAATTTGTTATGTGATATGCAAAGTGAAAATAATACTTTCGACATAATCGCACTGTCCGAGATTTTCAGGATAAAAGAAACCTATTCATTACCCGGTTATCAGCCATTTCAATATTCAAGGCGCCCAGATAAAGACGAAGAAGTGGCGAGGTTGGGATATTCATAAAAAATTACCTAACATTCCAACACAGACCTGACTTATGGCAAATATTGATGAATTCATATCTCAAATAGATGGCATAATGGACAAACTCAATAAATCTCAAACGAAATCTTACATAATTAGAGATTTTAATCTAGATCTACTGAACTCCGATAATAACTCAAAACCCAACGAATTTGTAGACAACGTATCCGAACGTGGCTATCATCCCTGTGATTACAAAGCCAACCCGAGTTACAGATTTCTCAGCTACCCTAATAAATCATATTCATACAAACTCAAAACGGAAATATGACATATTATCAGATGTTTCTGAACATTTTGCAACATTTTACATTGAACATGAACTAACTCAAAATAATATTAAAAGTGAGCCACAAACACCAATTCGGGTCATTAATGAGAACAACATGTCCAAATTCAGATATATTTTGAGCCACCTATCATTTGTCTCTGTTTTAGTTGCTCGATTGCAGAACAAGCCTACGATAACTTTATAGAACAATAAGTTGCAGCATATGAACAAGCATTCCCGATTAAATACCCCGATCAAGGGGGAAAATATACCAAAAGAGAGGCATGGATGACAAACGGCTTATTGCAATCTTCTTTAAATAAAAATAAACTATTCACACAAAAACTGTCTCATCCAACAAAAGAAACTAAAGACAAATACAAAGCTTTTTGCAGAATATTCAACCAAGTGAAAAGGAAGTGCAAAAATGATTACTACAAATCAAGACTTGGCGGAAGCAAAAACAACATGAGGCGAACATGGACCATTTTAAAAGATGCACTTAAAGTGTCATTCTCCGCAATAACTTCCAAAAAAAATGTAAATTATAAAAATAAAACATATTCAGATCCGGCTGCAATTGCACAATCGTTCAACGAATACTTCGCCACAATAGGTCAGAATACCGCTGACAAAGGTTGAACAAATTCAGAACATACATCCCCTTAACTATATGAAAGAAAAAATCAAAAAAACTTCTTTCTCTCCGAAACATCAACGGCTGAAATTGTATCAACATGTGCTAAGTTCTCCAATAAACATTGTGTCGATTTTTCAAATATATCTATGAAGCTGATGAAATTTACAATAAACGAAACGGCTTACGCACTTACACACATCATAAACTTATCATAAAGAATGAATGGTGCCGACGAAAATGAAAATTTCTAGAATTGTTCCAATATATAAAAATAATTCGCGCGATAATATCGAAAAATAGACTAATCAGCATCTTGCCAGCTTTCTCGAAAAATATCGAAAAACTCACGCATAAACGTCTAAATTCTTTCTTTAAAAATGTGCATATACTACATAATAAAAAATTTGGCTTCAGAGAAAATCACTCGACAACACATCCCTCAATACATCTGTTAAATCATGATGCTGAAAACAACAACAAAAAGTGTTTGGTCTTCGATTAACAAAGTTTGTCAAGAGTCGTTGGCGGGCCTTTGATGATTAGTAATACAGTTGTTATTAGGAAAATTGATATCAGATCAATGGGAGAAAAGGGGAGAATTAGATAGTAATGTTTCAGATAGAGAATTAAAAAAAATATGGATAATCTGATGTAGAAATAATGATTTTGAAGAGCTGGCCTATAGCCTCTGATCCGACATCTCACCACGGTAACAGTTCACAATGAATTCGAACGCGGAGTGTGTTCTTATGTGATCAGGTTATAAAATCCAGCGCATTGTTGCATATGTTCCGATTTGATTTGGTTTTTATGCGCGTTATTATGCACGTATGTGGTTTAACAGACGAGTCCTCGGGACCATTACTATTTGAATCGTTTGGCGCTTAGGATATATTTTTGGACTTCTCTGAAAATGGTTATACATGTATTACCGTCATGTGAGAGTTCAGTGGAACAGCGGAGTAGTACATCGGTTGTAATGTTACAAAGGTCAGACAATGTGGTTAGAAATAAAGCCCTTTGTCAGTCGTATCTTTCGCATTCGAGTAAATAATGTTCAGTATCCTCTAGTTGGTGATGTTCACCCATTAGTCACCTCACTAATGCATTTTAGTGACATAGCGTCACTATATTTACACTATGGGGACTTCATTCTGCAAATGTCAGACACATTACATTCAGGCTTGCATGTATTGACCAACAAAACCGGATTAATGACTGACCGGGTCCACGGGATTACAATGTGCATATGTGATAAGATTCCGATTGAAAACTTTGATGGTATATATTTACTTTTATTAGTTCATACCATTTGTACACGATAAGAGATGCATGACATTGCCACCGATGAAGGTGCATATGAGCGCTACCATTATATTTATGTTTAGCTTATATACCAAAAAAACCATAGTCATAAATGGTATTCAATTTGTTTAATCTCGTCACTCAACATTACATGGGTATTGAGACATTTAATATATTTACATGGCATATAGTTATATACAGTATATACATGGGTGGGATTATTGCAATATGTACCATGCATACATGCCGTATATAATTA
The DNA here is from genome assembly GCA_032622095.1 of Siphonodentalium dalli. Taxonomy (NCBI): domain Eukaryota; kingdom Metazoa; phylum Mollusca; class Scaphopoda; order Gadilida; family Siphonodentaliidae; genus Siphonodentalium; species Siphonodentalium dalli. Next base: position 54,825,456 of record CP136063.1, read on the forward strand.
TGCAACAGCGATAATGTTCTTATTTTGTCGTTATTAGTGCTGTTATAAATACTCTGCTCTCGATAGAGCTTTTAAAAATATTCTCTCGGATTTTAGTACTATCTGCACAGTGTAGTTTCAGCCAGGGGACATAGAAATCTGAGTTACTCCGTTCTGGGCATTCGAACACAATCATGGATTCGTGAAAATGTCTAAAATTCGATGTACCTGTTTTCTCCCAGATAGTCGCATTAAATACTTTTTAGATGTTCTCGCGGTACTCTCCACAATTATGAATCGGTGGGTTGTAAGTTTCGATAAGTTTTTGTTATCAAGAATATATATTAGTTTGATAAGTTAGGCGAAGTTTGGCCGGGGTGGTCCGAATTGCCACGTGTGCTGAGATTTTCAAGTTTCATTTTCGGCTCAGCCGCAGGCCTAAAGTTGGTTTATTTCTACCTGTCTGCCCGTTAATTGTGTGTTTACATGTGTAAATGGCACTGTCTGATGGTACATTTTGCATATGCTGTGAATGAGGCTGCTTATTGTTACAAATCATATAATTATGAGTCATTGATAAGCCTGCTCATACTCATAGAGAGTCATATATATAGTCATATATATATATATATATATATATATATATATATGTGTGTGTGTGTGTGTATATATATGTATGTGCGCGCACACGTGTATATATGTATGTATGTATGCGTGTATGTATATATATATATATATATATACATATATGTATATATATATATATGTATAGTTATGTAGAGTAAGCATTAGGCGGACCATTGACCATCATTAGGCAGACCGCGAATTTATGCAGACGAAATCGGGTCTGCCCAATTTTTGCATGCCAGTCACAACTAGTTATATTGCGATGTAATTGTTAACACCTCTCCTTGTTCAACGGACTTAGGTTGTCTTTTGTTTATAAAATGATGGGATTGAAAAAATTGTTGAAAAGGGCATTTCCGCCCCGATCATTTTGAGACATGTATATTCGATCGATATACAGTTTCATCATTGTGCGGTCTTTTTTCAAACCCGAAATTTGTACTCAATTTCGATGTATACACCAGATTTTTCGATGTTTTAATGACATTTGAGTGATTTGACCTGTTATCTTCTTTTTTGCTGCAACCTATACATAAAAATGCAAAAACCAGAAAAGTTTATTTTTTCAAGACCACTGTGGATGTTTCGACCGCACAATGATGAAATTATATATCGACAGAATATACATGTCTCAAAACTAACGGGGCTGAAATGCCGTTAACAATTTTTTTTTCAATCCCATCATTTTATAGACAAAAGACAACCTAAATCGGTTGAACAAGGAGAGGTGTTAACAATTAAAGCCCCAGATAACTAGTTGTGACTGACATGCAAAAAGTAGGCAGACCGGATTTGGTCTGCATAGTGCCACAGTCTGCCTAATGATGGTCAATGGTCCTCTTAGAATTAGGCAGACCTGAGAATTTGTATATTTCATATTACTTGAGGAATCACAAATTCCCATTGATCACACCTTGGTGGACACATTTAGAACAAAACTAGAGAAAGAGTGTTTAAAAAAAAAATAAAAAAAAAAATAAAAAAAAAATAAAAAAAAAATATATATATATATATATATATATATATATATATATATACAATGGTAAAATCAGACAAGTTCTGCCATGTTACTAATAATATTAGTAAATGGGAAGGGGGCATTTATCTCCATTCCTTTATAAAGGGAATGGGGAATAAATAAGTTGATTTGTCGACATTTATCACAGGGTCAGGAGTGTATCGATCATAATTAGGGGCGCACCAGGGACATGTCAGACCAACACACATGACATGCACCCACTGAAAGGTCCCACGTATGGGTTAGTGCACGCATATCACCTGTGTCAGTCAGACATTTCCCATTTGTGCCACTGGTGACTATCTCATATGTTCTAATCGCATCAACAACAACAACAACAACAACAACAACAACAACAACAACCTAGACTAAGTTCAATTTAAACTCTCTGCTTACAAGCTTAATAAACTGACACATCTTTCTCAGGTGCACTACATCGTTATTATTAAGTATTTCACTCATTACTATAGTGTTTGGTCTTCGATTAACAAAGTTTGTCAAGAGTCGTTGGCGGGCCTTTGAGAATTTTTGACATTCTAAAAGATAGTGGAATTCATCGCCAATTTGGCCCGATTGGCATAATGGGCATTTTCTTTTATTTATTTCCAAACCACTCCAACGACCTGTTTCAACTGGCAATTTATTATTTCCAGTTCTGAATTTGCATAGTAGAATTCGATTACCTTCATTCAAATTATTCAGATAAGTTTCAAATGACATGTTATGTTTGAAAATTCGATAGATTCTGTCGCGACTTGAATTATTAATGGTTGATTCACACCTATCTCTAAACTGATTAATGAGGCTGCACTTAATATATGCTGTGAATTGTTCAGTATTTGTGATATGGTTACAGTTCCACATATGGTTCTGCCCTGATTGATTAAGTATATCCTTAACTTTGTCAATTCATGAAAACTTGTGTTCTGTATTTAATGTATTGTCCAATTTGGATCTGCATAATCGGAATAGTACATTTAGATAATTTTCTTGCTCGCTGTTGACAACCTTGCACCAATTTTTAATCATTTTTGTACTAATGTGGATATCAACTGGTAATGAACCAGTTTCACTATAAATAATGAAGTTAGGGGTTGAGGGTTTTAGCTTCAAAATATGTTTGATCAATTTTCTCTGGACTGTCTCCAAAACATCATTATTCCCAAAACCCCAGATTTCACTTCCATACAGAAGGATAGGGAGAACGTGCGAATCAATAAATCCAATTGATTACTTATAGTCAACGAGTGTTTCCTTGCTTTTCCTATTATTGTGTACATTGCTCGAGTGGTTTTTTCCGCTAGAATTTTTCTTTGCCGAAATAAAAAATCCTGTTCTACAGAAAGTGATACCAAGATAGATAAATTTTTGAACTACATCAATTTTCTGGCCCTTAAAATAGAATTTCGTTTTTTTATAGTGAGTTTTTTGAGAAACACATAATTTTGGTCTTTTCCACATTCACTGTCAGTGTCCAATTGTCACAGTATTCCTCAAACCGGCCAAGCAGATATTTCAAGTATCTTGTACTTTCGGCCATGAGTACTGTATCATCAGCATATAATACAATGAAGATTTGTATGTACTCATTGAGTGTTTTCTCTATTTCATTATTGATAGCGCTCAGTGCGTTAATTTTATGCTCTTGTAAGTATGTTTCGAGGTCATTAATGTACAATGAGAAGAGCAAAAACGGTGATAAATTTTTACCTTGCCTGACCCCTGCAAGACATGGGAAGTAGATTGATTGCTCACTGCCTATTTGTGCGCGGGAGTTTACTTCACTATACATGTTAGTAATCATCCTGAATATTTTCCCATTAATTCCTGTTTTAATAAGTTTGTACCATAGGCCCTGTCTCCATACTGTGTCAAATGTTTTTTGGAAGTCAATAAAAGCTCCAATCCTCTTGCTAAGTTCAAACAATACATAGAGGGCAAAGATGTTGTCCGATGTGGAGTAATTTTACGAAAGCGAGCTTGGTTTGGTGAAATAATTTCATTTTCTTCTGTGAATTTGTTAAGTCGAATGGTTAAAATTTTGTAAAAAGTTTTCCTAAGCAGCTGAGAATTGTTATAGGTCTATAGTTATTCGGATTTGTGGCATCACCTTTATTTTTATATATTGGTACAATTGTTCCAGTAACCCAGTCTTCTGGTATTTGCCCGGTATCTAGTATAATGTTAAACATTTGGCAGTAAACATTTAATAAACAGTTTGGAAGATGCTTTAATGTATTCGTTCTGTACACGGTCATGTCCACAGGATTTACCATTTTTAAGTTGTCTTATAACGCACTCATAACGCACTCAAGGTCATATATTATAAAATATATTGGTTTCGCGAATTCCGTTAAAATAACAATAACAACTAGCACCTAATTAACGAACCGGCGGTTGACTCGACCGTCTCCGACCATAACCATCAGTGGGCTACAGAACGAAAAATATCTATAAAAGTTGAAATATAAAACTTACAAATTATCTTTTAAATTTCTTTTATTGGTAATTGACATAGCTTGTCACAAACCAAACATCAACATTATTTCAGTTCGACTTTTCAACCGGAAAAACTCATTATCTATAAATAAAATGCCCAGCGGGCCACAGCTATAAACAATTTGGAGAACAGTATACACGCGACTCGCGCTAATGACAAACAACAGTGTTGTCGATTGTGCGTCACGGCATCCTCTTTATGTCCATACGACGCATGCGCTTCAAATTGATTTTCGTGTGTGTCAATTGTGGAGATATATCTATAATCTTGGTGCGCGACAGCTGAGGCAGCATCACATCGCAGCGGACACTCTTTTAACGAAGGTATGTATAAAAACCAATGCAAGCCAATGAAATCACGGTTTATGTGAGTTGACTGGGTGAATTGAGAATTGTAATGTGAGGCTTTACATCCATTTTACTAAATTAATGTTTAAAGCGCTGGAAAAACCAAAACAATCCCCAGAGCACCAGAGTAAATGATTTACCACAGTAAATTACAGTTTTATCAGGGTGTTTTGAGTCCACCAATGTATACATGCCACATATAGGAAAAGAAATGTGGATATGGAACAAAAAATAAAACATGCATTTAAGAACAATAATAAAAAAACTTCGTTGAGCGTGTCTCCAACTGTGTAACAAATCATTTGACAGTATCGATAAAGATTAGTGATACATTGAAGGGTTATGCTACCGAGTAGATATTTATCACAAACCTTCGAAAACAGGGGTGGGTCTCGGAAAATATACCGAAAAACATTTTGAAAAAAGTGGGTGCCAAGATAGGACAAAATTAAAAATTTAGAAAGCATTTTGGAAAGCATAGGTAACCTTCTAAACAATCTGGTAAAATAGTATAATATTGTAATACATTATATCACGTTGTCTTGATCGATGCATATATTAAAACGGAACGCCCAACTCAGTTTTTTAGTTGCTATGACCATCAACTTTTCAGCGATATTAACACGAAAAGAGTGGCCGTGCAGACACCAGACCAGGCTTCTCAACGGTACCACTACCGGTACCGGAACCGTCGGTACTTGGACTTTAAATTCTTCTAAATCCAAATTGTTATTTACTTCGAACCGTAATATCAACCTGTATTTCGTACCTGGTACATTGTACATATAATTCTCATAAAACTAAGTAGTCACATAGAATATTATCAATTGAGACTTTCATTGTACCACACGCGGAACAGTTCCAGTACCGATAGGTCTGAATGCATCGGTACGTTTTTCTGGAATCCAAGTTACATGATAGGATATTGAGACTGAGATAGGTATATGCAAAGAGATGAACGATATATTATATTTACATCCCGCTAAAAATGACATACAATTACATACATGTACCATTTATATAATAAGTATGTTGCTATTTATGTCACTTGTACAATTGCGCTTAAAGATGGATTATCTCTTTAAATAACAAATTTTAAATAGTTGCGTGGGTATAAAATAATAGATATGAACTGAAGACCTATGTCCGGAAAAGCTTCTATCAATTAATATTGATTTTATTTCGAATATTAAATCGGGCCCGTTTATGTTACTATTTTTAGAACCGACCATTCGGATGAGACCGTATTGCGATATAGAGCACTGGACTGTTCATACGGCTACGCAACGAATGTCAAATGTTACAGATTGGTTGTTTGTATTGTTTTGTTCCACATGTATAAGCGATAATGAGTATAATTAACGTTTATTTGTGACAAAATTGCACAATATAATTTCTGGTCTCTGTTAACAGTAACCACTATTGTTCGTTAGCTGAACAAACACACCTTTTTAGACCAGAAAATATTCGAAATAAAATTAATATTAATCGATAGAAGCATTTCCGGACAGGAGTCTTTGATTCAAATCTAATATTTTATACCCCGGTAACTATATAATACATGTTTACAAAGAGATAATCCACCTTTAAAGATTTATCTTTAACAGCGACAACAACACCTATCGAGATTGCTGGTTATACTACGTAAGTTGTTTGTCATACGTACACGATCGATTTATTGCGTATGGGATAACAACAACAACTACATCAACAACGTTATGTGTTCTTTTCCACTTCACTAAACACAGTTCTGATTAAAAAAAACATTACTTGCGTAGGAAAATTAATGTGGTCATTTGAGTTCAGAACTTCACTCATTAGTTCTACATTAGCTCATTCAGCATGTCTACTTGGGATTAGACGAGATCGTTGAGTCTTGAGTTTGTCGCAGTGTAAACGGTAATTAAATTAATTTGACTTTTGCTACACAAAAGACATTTCCTGTCCATATGATCTGGAAGAAGAGTAACTGGTGGGAGGGCTTATTCTCACTTTGCCGAGAAGCCTGCAGAAATATCACCGGCAAAGGTGTTGAGTCGCGCCCAAACATATAGTCTGTATTAAGTAAGCGACGGTTTGCCCACGGGCTGTGTGGTTTTAGAATGCCACCTAAATGCGTTTCACGTAGTCGTCATAATATGGGCGATTTTCATGTACACTCAGTGAGATAGTAAAATGTTGTTCCAACAGAGATTCATATCAGTATATAAAGGTAATGTACAGCTAGTGTGAATGGGCATATGTCAATTTACTCACAAACTTTACACACGCCTTTGATGAATCATTCACAGACAACGCAGACATCGAAACACCTAGTATCTACCACCATTACACTGTGCACAGGACATCCACGAATGCCTCAAACGTGCAAGACCAAACAAAGCCCCGGCCAATGACGAATTAACATTTGGAATAATCAAACAGGGTTCAAAATCAATCGTCAATAGACCAGAACCTATATATAGTAAATGTCTACAACATGGCTACTTCCCCAAAAACGTGGAAATCGGCCATAGGGGTTATGATTCCAAAACCAGACAAAGACAATAGATTAGCTACACATTTAGACCCATTATTTTTAGTCTACTATGTTTGTAAAAAGTTTTCGAAAAAATCATCAGCACCAGAACATCAAACTATCAAACACATACAATCGGAAATAACACGCTCGTATCCTCCGAAAACACACATTAAGTAACCCAGTCTGGCCTCGACTACGCCCTCTGATCAAAACACACAACCAGGTCAACGGGTTCTGACACTCACACAGGCGCCACAGAAAAGCGGGTATTGCGCCATCGATCGTTGACGAGCCCCAGTCAACTGGGTGGCTTCCTAAAGTACATCGGGTATTATAAGCCCGGATACGACAAACTTAGGCAACGAGAGTCAATAAAGTACCAATTAGGACACTATATTACAAAAATTCATAAATCAAAATGCTATTCATAACGATACATCCACACAACTCACGAAAGAGAACAAGGTAAGTCAACATCGCCGGTCCAGGTTCGGAATGGGGGGGGGGGGGCTTTGCTTCTTGCTGTGGTAGTGTGCACACAATACACACGGGCAATCACCTACAGTGTGTATTGACATATAAATATATTCACAAACCTTACACGCTCTCTTCAGTTACAGTATATGATATTACAGCATAGATATTTGAAGTGGGTTGTAGGAGAGGGCTGACAACCCTTTAAAAACTTCCCGGGTATCATCCCAAACTCCAAACTATGGAATACTATTAGGGCCACTCCCTAAAAAAGTGTGCCATTAGTAACGCGCCGAAAGAGCCGAAGCGACAAAATGTGCGCCGTTACGGTGCACTTTTTGTCGCTTTCGGTTCTTCGGCCCCCCACGCCTAAAGCGACAAAATGTGCAATATTAGCGCATGTTTCGGCGCGTTACTAATGGCGCACTTTTTGTCGCTTTCACCGCGCGCCGAAAACGACAAAAAGTGCGCCATTGACATATGTTTCGGCGCGCGCCGAAAGCGTCGAAAGCGACAAAAAGTGCGCCGTGGGGCGTTACGGCGCACATTTTATGGCTTTCGGCGCGTTACTAATGGCGCACTTTTTGTCGCTTTCGGCGCGCGCCGAAAGCGCCATTAGTAAGTGGCCCTAATAGTATTCCATACCAAACTGATGCATACGGTCATCAGCGGCACTATACAACATAACTAATGTTGACTGTAGTAGAGGGATGAGAATCCTTTCCGGGTCTCATCCACAAGCCCCGACTTCATAGCAGGTACTTTTTTTTGTTTGTAGGATAAATGCGATATAAGAAAGGCTATATTGTGTCTTTGACCATAATGCTTCTCGAAACAATGTCGTGTTTCGCCAACGAGTGGTCTACTTTAAATTGCGTCTGTAGAATCGATGCGACAAACCACCTCAGTAATGCAAACCTTTTAAATCTTAAATATTGATGCCTGAAACCCACTCTCCATCTCACGGTTCATGTGAATGTAGCATCAACACTCACTCTCATTGTCTTTTTAGTAGGGCTACTTTATTTAGCTGAGACTTCTAGCCTCGTTGGATTCCGTTCTGAAGATGTCCATTAGATTCTGCGACAATATTCTTAATGTGTTAAAGAAGTATTATCTCTTTAAATAACAAATTTAGTTTAGAGTTGGAAATCCCTGCCCGGAAACGTTTGTTTCAATTAGTATTGATATTTATTAATGGGACACTTATTTCTTCTATATATAGAACTTTTAGATAGAAGCCCCCAGCGCGTTGCTCCGAATGAATTTGAGTCGCAATTAAGTGTATATAGTGCAATATTAAGTGTGAATGAAGTAGATAAGACCTAGAGAGTAGCATACGCTTATACTCAATGATTAAAATTGCTGAAAATAACTAAAATACGCAAACGAAAAAGACGGTCGTGGATATCAGGAACCATTATTGAACAGCACAGAGTATTTTATATGACAAAAAAAATCCAAATAAAATCAAAATTAATTGATAGACGGGTTTCCGGACAGTGGTTTTCGATTAGTATTTAGTATTACATACTAGGAAACTATATCTATCACGTTGCGGAAGAGATGATCCACTTTTAATGGTGCTAAGTCGTTGCTGCTGTAAAACTTAATTTCTGATTCTGTGAATATACTATCATCGACCTTCCTGTTGATATTAACATTTGCGTTCTTCGTTCCATGCAAATAGTTGGACGTCTCTTGTATGTGTATTTACCTGACTACAATCGATACATGCATGACAATTCATTTTATTCACCATATTTTATTTGTTCCTCTACAATTAGTTTTACAACAAAACATGACTAATTTAAATTAGACTCAAATTACTATAATCATTAGTCCTACCACTTCGTACTTGTAACTACTGTTTTATTGCCGCCCATCTAAGACATCGAAATTAGTTAACATATATTGATAGAAAATTACATGTGTCTTTCCTAATAAAGCGTCTTTGTCATAACATTGTCATGTTATATTATACCGTTGTATCTCAAATGGCGGCAAGTTAAAGGTGGATTATCACTTTGTAAACATGTATTATATAGTTACCGGGGTATATAATATTAGATTTTAATCGAAGACTCCTGTCCGGAAATGCTTCTATCGATTAATATTAATTTTATTTCGAATATGTTCTGGTCTAAAAATGTGTGTTTGTTCAGCTAACGAACAATAGTGGTTACTGTTAACAGAGACCAGAAATTTTATTGTACAATTTTGTCACAAATAAACGTTAATTATACTCACTATCGCTTATATCTGTGGAACAAAACAACACAAACAATCAATCTGGGACATTTGACCTTCCATGCGCTGCCATAGGAACAGCCCAGTGCTCTATATTGCAATATGGCATCACCCGAATGGTCTGTTCTAAAAATAGACACATCAACGGTCCTGATTTAATATTCGAAATAAAATCAATATTAATTGATAGAAGCTTTTCCGGACAGGGGTCTTCAGTTCATATCTATTATTTTATACCAACGCAACTATTTAAAATGTGTTATTTAAAGAGATAATCCACCTTTAAAGAGATAATCCACCTTTAGAGAGATAATTCATATTTAATTGTCTCACATCGATGTGAGCCTATATAAATAACTTAAAATGGATTATCTCATTGTAAACATGTGTTATATAGTTAACGGGGTATAAAATATTAGATATGAATCGAAGATCCCTGTCCGTAAATGCTTCTATCGATTAATATTGATTATATTTCGAATATGTTCTGGTCTAAATCGTGTGGTTGTTTAGCTAACGAACAATAGTGATTTCTGAATTTTCTGTTGACAGAGACCAGAAATTTTATTGTGTAATTTTGTCACAAATAAAAGTTAATTAGACTCATTATCGCTTATATCTATGTACTGGAACAATACAAACAACCGATCTGTGATATTTTATATTCGTGGCATAGATCATAACAACCTAATGATCTATATCGCTATATGGTATCGCCTGAATGGTCTATTCTGAAAATAGAACAATAAAGTGTCCCATTTAAACATCTCATTTTATAATGAAATATTCGAAATAAAATCAATAATAATTGATATAAGCGTTTTCGGAAATGGGTCTTCAATTTATATATATATATTATTTTATACCTACGAAACTATTTCAAAATTGTTATATGAAGAGATAATCCATCTTTAATACACCAAGACAATGAATGTTGTCTCCTTATAAATATGACAGTTGAGACTGTATGCTAAATGACTGTGCAGTGGATAGATGGTGACGAAGGTCATACCATATGGAACCTGGTGTCACTATAATATAACAGTCCCCCGAACAACAAACACGTCGAGTGTGGTACAGAAAGCTTCGAAGTTTCACAACGGCATCGAAAGGAAACATATTCGACACGATTACCACATAAAGAAAGAGCAGCCATGTACATAATCGCCCATACTGCAACTTAGTGTCGTAGTTAAACCATTCTCATATATGTGTTGATGTTTGTGATTTCCTTGTATGTATTGCATTATTAATTGCAAACAAAACATTTATGATTTAGACACCGATTCTTTCCTAACATCTGCCAAATGTTTCAAAATCCAAGTTCCAAAATAGGACAAAAAAGAAACGAGGATTAGACTATAAGCGACAAATGATTGAACTAAGATATTATTGTCACCTCGTGAAGACACCCCTGTAAAAATAGCTGTCGGCAGATTGAGATGCGGAATAGGAGTACACGATTGACAATTCTGGCGAAGTCAATAACAGTACCGGCTGGAATAACAGTACACGTTGGACAATTCATGCTGAAGACAATAAGATTACGGGGCGAATACCAGGAAACAGTGCATGTTAATTGATGTGGAGCCTTATTTTACAAAACGTTTGCAGAGAGAGAAGGAGAGAGAGAGAGAGAGAGAGAGAGCGAGAGAGAGAGATAATTATTTTGATCAGGAGAGAGAGAGAGAGAGAGAGGTGTACCAAAACAGTGCCATTAAGTGACAAACAATTATTCGTGATTACCACAAAGATCGAGAATCAAAGGAGCCATGTGTCGAATCATAGGAACCGAATTTGTCCAATTCGGCCAATACATTGCTACAAGTAATAAATAATTCGAAATTTAAATCGGCTTTTGGTGTCATTCCATTGTTGTTGTAACTGGGTGATACGGTAACCATAGAATCGGACATCTAACATATTTATTGCAATATTTTCATAAAAAACATCTAGTAATGACTGGTTATGGCTGGGGTTACTTTGATACACTCGCAAATTTTCCGTCCTCACTTTTGCAGTCATTTCGCATGTATCGCGCACCGTAGTTGTTACTTTTGAGTTTGTACCACAACATTGTTGATACCACGGGGAATTAGCAGCTCAATAATTTTCTCAAAATGAAAGCTACTTTAATCCCATAATTATATTGAGCGTGGTGCTTGTTTAAAATGAAAATATATTTCAAACCACGGAACTTCCCAACACTCTGACTCTTGGAACACGCAGTTAGGGTGTTGTTTGTTGCTATTTGTTTGAAATTATAATAAGTAATACACCCCTATCTGCTTTGAATTAATTTTTACATTTTATCCATAATCTAGAAACAGGCTGTTTGGCTGATTCGCGGCTCATTCGATATCTGCGATTCATGTATATTATATCTCACGTGACTTTCTCGCATTCGGATTGGCTGCAACCTGCTATACTATTTTACGATAGTACCCCAGTAGGTTTCAAACATGCCTACTATTCTTTTGCTATTTATAGTAACAAACTCATTTCGCGAAATCGGGCTGCCGCCTGAAGATACGGCCAATCTTAAACTATACCTTGTGCGATATTTGTTGCAATATCGGTATATCATTAGATTTATTGATGAATTGCAATGATCTTACAAATGTCCGATGATATCAAGCCAATGTATTTAATAGTTTGTCCGTTTAGTTGGCAAGCGGCCAGTCCTAATTTATGCAATGTCATTGGACGTTATTTATAATTTCCTTTTCCGGTTAATCGAAGTTAAACAACTTAACTTCTAAAATTTCGCCAAAATGTCTTTGTTAATGACGTATTTATAGAAATGAATGTATGAATCACGAAGAGATGCTGTTAGATGTAACTAATAACTTAGCTATGCTCCCCTGCCATCGTCAAAATAGTGTAAAATTGTAAAATCTGAGACCGATTTCCAAAATTCAAGGTAAATAAAAATGTGACAAAATCAGACTCAGAAATTGTGTGAGAATTGGCACAGATGTTCGATATAATATAATAAATAATGAATGTCTTATCGTTGACTATGCCAAAATAGTGGTCCTCGAGTAGAAATAGTACACTCGCCTGCGGCTAGTGGACTATTCCTCCTCGGGGACCACTAATTTGGCATAGTCAACTCCAAGCAATTCATTGTCTATATAATACGCTTTTTGTTCATTGTAAAGAACACTATCACATCGTGTAATATACGCACCACAAAACGCCCATTTTAGCTGGAAATCCCATATGGCTCTTAGTAGCGGAAGTTTCCATCTCAGCGCTATATTTAAGTTAGACAACTAAATCTACGGACGGCCATCAGGTAATCAAATACGTCAATTAAAAATCAATAGGCGAATAGACAGAATACAACGCGCATTTTTATCGAGAATCTTTTATCGAATGAGTTGCCGATGTCACAAGGATATTTAGGAGATAAACGTACCATGTTGAGTTGTACATTATGGGATTCGAGCATGAAAACAGTTTGTGAACGAGCCGGTTTTCATGCTCCAATCCCAGAATGTGTAACGAAACAGGGTACGTTTATCTCCATTGCAATTCAATCTAGCAAGGAAATTGCAAAACAAAAACTCTATAAAAAGTACTATTTAGTCATTTTCATGACACGAATCGAGACTTTCATTTTGCCGTTGTCACCGTGCACAAATTATTGGGTTTGTTCATTGCGTTAATCGGAACACTGCTCCGTAAGAATTTTCTGTGGGGCGGGTCTGCTCGTTTAGCTACTCCGTTCTGCGCCGATGAATTTTTACCGTACTACATTCAGATTTGATGCACGCTGAAGCGGCCGATGTCGGTGAATCGAAAACTAAAGTTAGCCGCTCTCGGCCAATTGTTTTTAGTGACACATACTCAATTGAATTACAATGGTATGTATCTATTCTACACCGTTGTATCAGATAAGATAATATTGGTTAATAAAATGGTCATTTTCACTCTTCCTTGCAAAATATGAACGCAATGTTACCTGTAATATGTTCCAGATAGATATTGCTTTCAGCTGAGCTCAACGTTTATGCGTAAGGTCATGTCAAAGGTCAATGCATGATTGGAAATATCCGTTTCACCTGATCTCATTCTGGGATATCTAGACAGATTATATTATACTTACTACTGGTCATATACATTACCATATTTATTGGATGGACTGGAAAATCGCCAAATACACTCGGCATGCCATTGCAGAACTCATTAATGGTGTAGACACCACTTACGCCTAATTGAAAATCGACATTAATAACCACAAATTGTCTTGTTATTTATAAGACTGATAGCTTGAAGCGAGATATTATCTGGTACCGTGGATATATTATGAGTTACGGATCAAACACCAGTCCCAAAGGATATTATAATGTAAACCTGAATGCTCAATATTGCTTTGGGCACGATCTTAGTTCAAAATTATATGCTATTGCGGGCGGGATACATAGCCTATTAAATTGATCTACATTTATTCTGTCGGAGAGTCCTATCGGTTTTTTGTATTTGAGTTACGAACTTTTATCCAGGTGTCGAAGAAATTGGTGTATAATACTGTACATGTAAATATATTGGTATTCTGGTATTGTACATGCATCGGATATATGGCCCGTCTATTCAAGATTGTATATGGGAACTGAACGTATGGATCCTGTCTAATAAGATCTTCTGACGTCCATATAGTCGTACGTGGATCCATACGTGGTCTTGGTCCTACTCCACGTGAAGTGTGTACCATTAGAACATTGCAAGTGCTCGTTGATTCTACATTCCAAATAGAAATTTAGAAGAACACAATTTTTATCCAGGAAGATAAATGTATTGAAGGGTATCGTACTACCGGATATATGGTGGAAACTGTGAGTGTATAGTCAATAATTGTGGGATTCTGACAATACTGGTAATCGATGACAGTCAAGACCTGCCACAAGTGCTCTCATAGAAACTCCAATCACTCATATTGATGCCACTTATTCATATGAAATATCATTTAGGACAATAATAGCGTCTCATAGCTCAATGATATCGCGATATTTGTATTATAAATCATAAATATGTTCAATGTATTGTGGTGAGGCAATATCGACCTGGGACATCCCCTACTGCATGTGATATAGATTAGTAAGGAACAAGTATCAACAAAGAAACGTGTGGACAAAGGGCGGACATCAAATGTTTGGGAAACTGTCAAAAATACCCGATGAATTTCAGTTAAACATAAAATTTATATTTCCTCTCCGGCGTAAAGTTTATGTTTCCTATCTGGCGTAGTGTCAACAAATTGTGTTCTGGTTTAAACAATATTTATTTCTACCCTTAATTAATACAGCTATACATGCAATAAGATATTGAACATTATGAGTTATATGACTTCTGGTAATAACAGTTTGGGTTGCTTTAAATATATTGTGGTTGGTGCTAAGTTTAAGAGAATTTGAGCCATTCAGGAGTATTACACTGTTATATAATTTATATTTCCTCTCCGGCGTAAAGTTTATGTTTTCTGACCGGCGTAGTGTCAACAAGTTGTGTTCTCTATCAGTTCTGTCCCATTGTATTCGGTGCCCACAACTGTCCACTATGTTGTTTGTTTAAAAAAAAATAGGATATAAGCTATTTAATATATATGTAAGGATTGTGTTGGGACCATACATTTAAACAACACCGAAAGGCACATTCAAAGTCAATGAAACCCAAAATAAAAAAATAAAATAAATATACGGATTAAAACCATAGTGGGGGCTTTTCAATGAAGGACTACAGATAAATTGGTATGCACATACCTTACTCGTATTTAAATTCGCGCAGTACTATTTTTCGCGCACCCATCGGTGCGCGAACTTAAAACTGAGCGAAAAATAATACGACTTCTGAATTGATATCAAACCGCGTGGGAAAATAAGAGGGTTGTATGTTCGTGAGTTACACGTGTAACGGAAGATTGGACTGATTTCATTCACATGGGGAAAACCGTTCTTAATATAATTTATATAAGGTATATAAAACGATTACTAATTGTAAAATCTTCGATGTTTCAATGCTTGTAAAATACACATATTCCAGAGTGAAGGTACACATACTATTTGGACTGTCTGGTGAAATTTAAACATAGTTCATACTCTTTTACACTCTTTGTCAAAAGTCGGTGTCTTATATGGGGAGCTATCTTTCTGGTCGCAGACAATGCGTTAAACTTGGCTCCAGTGTGAGTTCCTGGAGGTGCATCACCAAGGGTGTACCACAGGGATCCATAAATGCTTCACATCTTATCCCATGTATCGAGTTAAATTACTCGGTATAACTCTGGACTGTAAATTGACGTTTAACACCCACATTGATTCACTATGTTCAAATGCATCAAGGCAGCTAAATGTCGTAAAGAGACTTGGACATATGCTGACCCTCTCAGGCAAAAAATGTATCTTCAAATCTTGCATCCTCTCAAATTTTTATTACTGCCCTCTTACCTGGCATTTCTGCAGTGTGTCTTCTACCGACAGGCTGGAGAAAATTCAGGAAAGAGACTTTCGTTTTATCTATAATGACTACACATCTGATTATGACTTTCTCCTAAAGCTTGCAAACTGTGAGCATCTACATCTCCAAAGACTCATGGCACTCACAGTTTTCAAAATACTAAAGAAGGACATTATCACTCCTTCCTATTTGGACTGTCTGGTGAAACTTAAACATAGTTCATACTCTTTTAGAAATTATGTGACTCTGGAACTGCCATCACCTGATACTACTACTTTCGGCTTAAGCTCGTTTAGATTCATGGCACCTAAAGTGTGGAATTCTCTTCCAGAGTCATGCAGAACCGCAGAGACGATGAAAGACTTTGAATGTATGCTAGAAACCTGGAATGGTTTTAAATGTAAATGCAGTGCCTGTAGGATATCCTAATTATATGCATATGTTTTTGTATTTTAATCATCACTCTCTGATCTGGTATCTCTGAATCGAACAAAACGTGTTATCCAGGAATGAAATATGGACTCGTTGTGCACATTACTGTGCCGTATATTCTATGAATATACAAAATTGCGTCTTACGCTTTTGACCGAGTCAGGACTACCAGTCCTCAGTGATTTCATCCGTCTTTTAAAATGTTTTAGTTAATATACATGTAATTTATTTTTCAGATAGGTTGTGTTTTATTCACGTTACTGTTTATGTACATATTCATTATTTTACAAGTCAGTTAAGAGCTTAATGCTCATGTTTGTAATTTAAAATGCCTGACTTTATAAATAAAGCTTTTGAACTTGAACTTTGAACACGTCTCCACTCCATACCCAGAACCCTGCATGGAGTGGCGCCGTGGTCAAAGTGACATTCTGAGTTATTGATGTGAACCCAACTATATTTTAAATACAAGCAGTCAATTTTTTACGAAGTCAGCAGCCTGCGCGGATTTGGTTTGCTTCTTTCGAGCTCAATTCAATGAACCCCGTAAGAGTATCAGAATAATTACTTAAAGAGTATACACTAATCTTCTCAACAAAATTATAACGCAGTTATATTCTACCCGATCTAGACATGTATATTTTGAAATGAATAAGAACTGATACATGACCTTTTCTAAAATATTTTGTCAGTTTTGAATTCGCGCAACATGGTGTGCGAATTCAATGTGCGCGAATTTAAAAATGAGCGAAAAATAGTACTGCGCGGATTTAAATACGAGTAAGGTAATAATACTTTTGATAAACTAAATACGGTTCTCCGCGTGCTATCGTAGCTGTTGGCGAATATTGCGAAGACGTGTGTACGATGGTGTATGTAAACAAGAAGAAACTAACAGCAACGGTTGTGCGCAAATATTTATTTTTACAAAGAATTGTATCTAATGCGAACAGTCTGCCCGATCACTATAAGAACAAGTGGATAACAACTTGTCGCATGAACTTTATCTGCATGACAAACCGTCACTGATAACTAACATTCCAACACATGCATATTGTCTGTATACTGTGTAATTATGTGCAAACGGGTTGAAGTCGTGGCGACTTAAACTCACTAATAGATGATGATGAGTCACTGACCCGGCATCCATCTGTGATCAAATGTCCAGTCTCAAACATCAAGGGCTCCACGTTGGTTAACATCTTCGTTGCTATTATATATGTCCATACTGAGTACGGATGTAAAATGACATGCATTGTGCTGCATGTTCATAGTGAGTATGGACCTACTTTGGCAAAATAGGTCACTTTCCTCATGTGGCACATGTCTAATAAGACGTGGATCCATACACTAATCAAGAATGTCCCGTAAATAAAGTGAAATTTTATAACATGCATTCGCAAGACGGAGTACATCCAACATTATGTAACTTTTCCACATGCAGACGTTAAGACAGGCTTCCGTATATGTCTGTACCTCACGCCCCGTGACCTGAGTGCAAAGACGCCATATACGGAAAGCAGCGACGGGTAAAATGTTATTGTGTTTTTAAATTCATGTTTTTTTCAAATAAAGCTGTGAATTTGAAATTGCTATCATGCATTTTTGAAAATACTATTGCATTGTCTTTCAAAATATATAGTCGTACGTGGATCCATACACCAATCAAGACTGTCTCATAAATAAAGTAATTTTTTTTTATTATTAACATTTTTGAAAATGCTATTGAAATATCTTACAATATATATACGTGCTAATTCTCACGGAGATTTGGGACAGATATTCTACCGATATAGTTTACGACTAAGCATTGTTTGTGTGTGTTTATTTTGTTTTATTACTAATTTGATATTAGTTGGTGCACCTACAACAAAAATTATGATTTTTCGATACCAACTGCCATCATGGACGCCATCTTGGATTTAAAAAAAGCGGATTTTGGATATGATATAGAGAATATAGTCAAAATGGAATAAAAACCAACTTAGTCCAAATGTTTTCTTGGTTGGCCATAAACTTTGTGTTTATTGACCAAACTAATTGTCGTATTTCACAACTATATTCAATTACAGGGATTCGTGGGGTGCGTGTTAAAAGCGATTCAAACAGAGCGACTGATCACGATACATCTCCGGGGCCAATCAAAACTACCAATACATCTCCGTAGCCAATCAAAAGGAGCGGAGCGTTTCCGGAGCCAATTAAAACAACGTTCGGTGATGTATATCTTAAGGCAGCTCGTACTTGTACTCCATCTTATGATCAAAGTTGAGTCTATTGGTCACAGGTTGTTCAAACTCACAGGGCACGATGGATGGTACACACCCGGAGCCTTTCGTTCGGATTACGCAACGGGTGAGCTAATGTGCGCTGTACTCCTCGCTAAGGGTGGCGGCGTGAGTTTCATATATCACCCAGGAAAGAGGAGATGTTATCAGTACTACTGGCCGCTGATGCTGCCCAACGTAAACAGTACTTTGGCTGAAGGGAGCGTCACCTACCGGATAATGACCGACGGTGGGTACATGCATTAAATTAACAGCTTTTCAAAACGTTGTCCAACATTATCCCCACCATATGCCACTAAATTTGTCATTACGAACGTGCAATCAATAATAATCAGATATACAGGATGACCCCTTGCATATTCGGCTTTTCTGAAATTATATACTTTATTTTCAATTAAAGATGGATTATCTCTTCATATCAAAGTTTTAAAATAGTTTCGTGGATATAACATAAGATGATTAAATGGGACATTTATTGTTATATTTTTCGAACAGATCATTCAGGTGATACCATATATCGATAGAGATATTTATGGTGTTCCCATAGCTATGCTCCGAAAGTTCCAGACTGATTGTTTGGATAGTTTTTTGTGCATAGTTATAAGCGACAATGAGTCTAATTAACGTTTATTTGTGACAAGATTTGTCACATACAATGTCTGGCCTATGTTAACAGAAATCACGATTGTTCGTTCACCAAACAAGCACACGCTCTATGACCACAAAATGTTCGAGATATAATCAATATTAATCGACAGAAGCATTTTCCGACTGGGATCTTCAATGCATATCTAACAGTTTCGTAATAGTAACTATATAATACCTGTTTACAAAGAGAAAGACAATAATTATGTGAAAGGGAGACATGTTACATGTGTGTAGTAAATGTAACCTTTTGTACTATAGAGCCCTCATCACGTACCATGATCGCCATCATCGCTATAATCATCATCATCATCGCGTACCATAATCAGTATCATCATAATTACATTACGTACCATAATCATCATCATCGAGTACCATAATCATCATCACGTATCGCCGATATGTATATCGTCGTAATGAATGTCACCACCGTCATCGTTTTCACCTATTATCATCGCCGATATATCGTCGTTATAAATGTCACCACCGTCATTAAACATCATCGCCGATATATCGCGTTATACCACCGTCATCATTTTCAGCAATCATTATTGCCGATATATCGTCGTTATAAATGTCATCACCGTCGTCGTTTTCAACAATCATCATCGCCAATATATCGTCGTAATGAATGTCACCACCGTCATCGTTTTCATCAATCACCATCGCCGATATATTGTCGTTATAAATGTCACCACCGTCATCAATCATCATCGCCGATATAGCGTCGTTATAAATGTCACCACCGTCATCAATCACCATCGCCGATATATTGTCGTTATAAATGTCACCACCGTCATCGTTTTCATCAATCACCATCGCCGATATATTGTCGTTATAAATGTCACCAACGTCATCATTTTCACCAATCATCATCGCCGATATATTGTCGTTATAAATATCACCAACGTCATCATTTTCACCAATCATCATCGCCAATATATCGTCGTTATAAATGACACCACCGTTGTCGTTTTCATCAATCATCGCCTATATATAGTCGTATTGAATGTCACCACCGTCATCGTTTTCATCAATCATCATCGCCGATATGTATATCGTGGTAATAAATGTCACCACCGTCATGGTTTTCATCAATCATCATCGCCGATATGTATATCGTGGTAATAAATGTCACCACCGTCATGGTTTTCACTAATCATCACCGATATAAATCATCGAAATGAATGTCACCACCGTCATAATTTTCATCAATCAACAGCGATATATCGTCGTTATAAATGGTCCCACCGTCGTCGTTTTCACCAATCATCATCGCCGACATATCGTCGTAATGTCACCACCGTCATCGTTTTCATCAGTTATCATGGCCGAAATATCGTCGTTATAAATGCCACCACCCTCATCTATCATCGCCGATATCTCACGTTATAAATGTCACCACCGTCATCATTTTCAGCAACCATTATAGCCGATATATATCGTCGTCATAAATGTCACCACTGTCGTCGTTTTCATCTATCATCATCATCGCCGATATATCGTCGCAATGGATGTCATCAATCATCATCGTTATCATCAATCATCATCGCTGATATATCGTTGCAATGAATGTCACCAATCATCGTCGTTTTCATCAATCATCATCGCCGATATATCATCGTTATATGTCATCACCGCCATTGTCGTAATCATAGTTAAATTTCCTATCGATACTATTACAACCCATTATGTTACTAATTTTATTTGAGTCGGTTCCGTATTGTAAA
The DNA here is from genome assembly GCA_032622095.1 of Siphonodentalium dalli. Classification (NCBI taxonomy): domain Eukaryota; kingdom Metazoa; phylum Mollusca; class Scaphopoda; order Gadilida; family Siphonodentaliidae; genus Siphonodentalium; species Siphonodentalium dalli. The sequence continues at coordinate 54,846,726 of CP136063.1, forward strand.
TACGAGTAAGTATACTGTGTACTAGATGTGAATTCGGTGGATTCTACTCTCTAAAAAACACTGTGTAGAAAGGCTACACACTCTGTACACACATATGTGTAACATCTGCTCTCCAACAATTATGTGTAGAAACTGTAGAGCAATTTTTGGTACACACAATATGTGTAGCTCTATACACACATGTATGTGTAGTCGCTATACACTTATGTGTAGTAAACAGTTGGTAGACAGTTAGTACACAGTTAGTACACAGATAATACACAGTTAGTGTTTACTTTATTTATACACATGTGTGTACATAGTACACAGTAGTGTGTACTTTATTTATACACATCTGTGTACCAACCTACACAATTTTGTAGTATATAGTACCCAGTATTGTGCATATTTGGTACACACACTGTGTACCAACTAATCTATACACTTTATGTGTAATAAATTTACATGCATTCTTTTTGCAAATATTGGACATTTTTGGGTGATGTAGCAACTGTAATGTCGAATCAGAATCGCATGGTTGAGACCACTGAATTTAGGCCATCACAGTAAGAATATTTGATATTGAAAGCGATAACTATTAGCCAAAACAAATCATGAAAAACATGCTATCATATGTTATATATGCTGAATGGACCTCATATTACATTGACATTTACATGTACTGGTATAATAAATTTGCAATGACAATGAAATGGGCAAGAAAAGTTTAACTCACTATTTATCTAACTTTTCCGGTTCAATATAATTGTTTAATTGCCAATTTATTTTACAGGCAAATGACAATGCCAACTGTGGGTGATGTCCGATCAATTAAGCGTACTGGATGTATATCTAATAGCACATTCCTCGGGATTTTATTCTGGGTAACATTTTTCTGACAATGCTGTGTTTTCTCAACAAAATTTATCAATATGATACTTTCATTCTCAGTTTTTGAAGCCTCTTCTTCAATTGACAGGGCACGAGGATCTTCGGATTGAGATAACCTTTTAATTTGAAAGTTTACAGAAGACGACTGCACCTCAAATTAATTATTTTTCAATATATTATCGATATTAAAGCCACCTCTCCCATGTCAATGACATGAAGATCTTTCAAAAACTGAGAATGAAAGTATCATATTGATAAATTTTGTTGAGAAAACACAGCATTGTCAGAAAAATGTTACCCAGAATAAAATCCCGAGGAATGTGCTATTAGATATACATCCAGTATGCTTAATTGATCGAACATCACCCATAGTTGGCATTGTCTTTTGCCTGTAAAATAAATTGGCAATTAAACAATTATATTGAACCGGAAAAGTTAGATGCAGTCAAGTTTATATTTTAATTGCTTGCATCCAGGATAAGGCATCGAAGTCACCTCTTCAATTGACAGGGTATGAGGATCTTTAGAATGACTCCAAGTCACCTCTCCCTTGTCAATGACAAGAGGATTTTTCAAAAACTGAGTGAGCATGAAAATATCATTTTGATAAGTTTTGACAAGAGGACACAACACTCTCCAAAAAGTATCAACCCATTAGTTATCATATACATGTATAACGGATTTGTGGAATGGAACTAACTTCAGAGAAAGTTGGCATTGAAATTCATATATACCGGTACAATAAAATGACAATGGCAATACAAACAATGCTATTATGAATAGAGTTACATGCATGTTACATGCATTTTAATAATTGCTCTTATTCTGGAGTCAGCATCGAAGTCACCTCTTCAATTGACAGGGCATGAGGATCTTTGGAATGATTCTAAGCCACCTCTCCCGCATCAATGACATGAAGATTGTTCGAAAACTGAGCATATATTAAATTTATCGTTTTTATCTGTTTTGAACTTTTGACGAGACAGCACTGTCAGATAAGTACTGTTAAAATTTACGAAAGAAGTTACAAGTAAAAGTGGGACCAGCAATTTATGTTGCGTTACATATACGGTAGTTAGGATACCACCAGTCATTGAACAGGAATCACTTCTCTATTACTTTCATGGTGTATCATGGCAATTAAGATTCAGTATCAATGCTTACATTACAATTCAGAAGCAGAATACACAGAACACTGATAAGGTGTCATCACACCAAACACCAAGATTATATATGGTCTCTTTGATGTTATTTAATTGTACACCCCACTGACTTATCATATTTCAGTAGATAAATAAACCCATATTATATTAAACTGACATCGTTTTTTCAATACAATGTTACCACCATTACTTTGATAGAGGAAAGTTTATTCTCAAAGAGTATAATTATTTTACATGAACTTAATTTTAATGGTATATAACTATATATCCAACAAATGAAGCTGAAAATTCATATTTCATGTGCTGCAGGAGCCTTCAAACTCTGGTTGACACTACAGTAACAGTTGAGGCGCAAGCAGACATGTTCACTGGAGAAATGTTATTAGATAGTCCACTTCAGCTGTTTCAGTCAGTTAATAAATTAGAAGAATAATAGTATGACCGCTGCTCCAATCCTGTAGTTAGCCAAAATCAAGGCTTCTTTTACCATGATTTTAATGAACAGAGAACAGAAAATTCCTTAGTTGAAGATTGTCAGATCATCAATTACAATAATGTGACTTATCATCCATCCACCTCCACAATAACATATTACATGGTAATTTACAAAGCATGTGTATGATATTACACGGCTGAAGATTGTCACACATTTGAGAACTGGTCCATAAATACTGTTTGTCAATCACCTTGAATGGGAAATTCAACTCATGGCATTTTGAAGCTACAAGTAGTAACATATCATTACTGTATGGTAGACCTCTACTTCCTGATATAGCACATTTTATATCTGATTCTGTAGTCATCCTGAAAAAATAAATATATGAAGTCAGAATTTTAAATTATTTTTTATGTATGTCATGGTTTGAACTGAACAAAATCTATTATAGCATGGATCTTAAAGGTACTCAATCTGATTAAGCACCCCTAAATTACTATTTCTTCGGCTTCAGGAGTAAAAAATAATTAATTTGAGTCGAGGAACCCATCCATCAAAGCTCAGAATGATCAGATATTGTTTTTTTTTAAATTTGTAATTTTCTCGAGATGTGTATTATAATTGCAACAGAAACATTTATTCAAAAGGACGAAGATGGATAACTCTAAAATGAAGCACTGAGAACTTCCTTTTGACGGCATGTTCTGGGCTAGAAACAACAGATAACAAAACTTCAAAAATTTATATCTGATCACTCTGAGGGTTGATGGGTAGGTTACTCGACTCGAATCAATTATATTTTTTTTACCTCAGAAGCCAAAGAAATAGTCATTTATGAGGGTCTAATCGGATTGAGTACCTTTAACATTTAACCAACCATTTTCAGCCATACCTCCCCCCACTTGTTGATGAAAATCCACAAATCAGGTTCCAGCTATCTAGGTCACTTGTACCAATGTTAATCATATTTCCCAAACATGAAATGACACACTCTATGATTTCCAGGCTTCAATTTAAAGATGAATTATCTGTTCCCACAACAAGTATATAATTTTCTCGGTATAACATAAGAGAAATGAATCAAAAACACCTACCTGGGAACACTACTATCAATTAATATTGATTTCCTTATATAATGTGACTATCAAGTTGCCCTGTGGGACATATATTTGTCACTATTTTTAGAAATAGTTCTTGCTCAGAACAAACACGAGCTGTAAACTGTTTAAATATAATCAATATTAAGTATGCATCATCCGATTAGATGCCCCTCAATAAGGCTCAATTACTATATATTTTGATTCGGGTGGAGGATATTTGATTTGAGTCGATGAACCCACCCACCAAAGCTAAGAGTTATTACATATTCATTGTTAAATCTATTATTTTTCACCATCGAGACTTAATAGTGGCCTGGGAAAAAGTCAACGGGCCAATGGTCTTGGACCAAATTGCGGATGAAGATGATAACTCTAAAATCAAGTACCGTAGCTTTGTGTTGATAATGAGGCAAAATGTTCATTGAACAACATGTTGATAAATAACACATTTTGAGCATATAACTGAAGCAGCATGTCAAAATATGTTGTTGTTGGAACCTGAATATATGGGGTCCATTGAATCAAATTGAGAACTTGCACGCTAAATTATACATGAAATGCTTTATATAATTATTATACAATGAAGTAAAATAAATAATCACTCCAAATATTAAAAAAACATGTGAGTATAGTTAGTATACAGACTGTCAATGCGGTGAACGTTATTGCACCAATTCTCTAATTCTCTGGTACTGGATAGGCTGTCATGCATGATGTCAAATATGTTGCGAGTCTCAATGACATCAGGATTGCACTATCGTGGACAAGCTGAAAAATTATACCAACAATGTAACTGAATTTACGAAATAGACCAAAATATTGCAGCTGTGTAATTAGAAGTAAAATAAAATAAAGCTTTATTCCACACATATTGACTATTCAACTAAATGTCACCATTGAATACCTATTATTGTATGCCTCTAATGGAATAGAAGCCGGAATTATTTTTATTGATGTTGTCACCAAGAAAGGTGACAAACAGCTATTATAGACCTGTACATATAGTATGTCAACAATCAGCTTCAGGTGATGTCCCGATCATAACCGGTTATCCATCAGACTTAAATCACAATAAAGATAGCTGACTCATGGATTGACACAATGGTGTAGAATAAATACAGAACACAAGTTTCACAACTTGTACCATAATCTCAAATATTTTATCAAAATCATGGTGGACAGTGCATAATTACATTCTGCTCGAGTTTTGCTGTCGCAAAAATATATCCATGCACCTTCTGCAACTCATTTGATAAAAGATTCTCGATGACACTAGGGGTAACTTAATTTTAGGATCCTGCAAATATTAAAGAAATCATATTCAATTAAACATGCTGCTGCATGAGTATATGATTCATATTCGATTCAACATCAGCGAAGAATATATCTATATAATATCCCTGTTGAGCTTCGCAGTGCTAAAATGAGTGTTCCGTAAGAAGCACACATCGATGGCATTGCTGTAGAGTCGTAAGCACCCCCTCATTATGAGAGTAGTTCATCTGGATGATTGATTTCAGCATAGAAATGTTTTGTCCTCTCACAAATTCCAGAATTATTGGCAGCAGAGGATCACATCACTCATTCTTACGATAAGCTGAGGTTATCTGCAAAAATTAGTAAACACTTATTACAATATTGTTTTCATTAGAAAAGCTATTACTCAGACTAGTTATTTAATTGCAATTGTATACATACATGAAATCTGAAAATTGGCCACAGCAATAACTTCCAGGATTATAAAATCACATATGTACTTCACCAACATTCACCAGGGACGTGGATGGAGGTCTCCATTGGGGAGGGATGCACCTTGAATTTGAAATGTATAAAGCCACCCTTCCCCACACCCACCTCCTAAAATATCCAACACATGTTGTATTATATCAGACAAGAAGTCAAATTTGTTTTCAAGTTGGAGCAGGGGCCCCCGGTGGTCGAATCGGTAGATTGCCAGGTGAATTACACCGTCACAGGCCGTCCAGCGCTGACGAAGCTGGTTCGAACCCCGTCATAGGAAGGGTGACTGGAATCGTGTATCTGGGCAAGTTTGTCAGTTGCTTTCTGGTGGTCGGTGGTTTCTACGCGCAGTGGGACGATTTCTTGGTGAAATCAAGCCTCTGCGTGGTCTTTCCTCCACCAGTAAAATTGACAACGTCATGTGTGGCCTAGCGGCTAGAACGACGATAAACCCTAATAAACCAAACCAATCAAGTTGGAGCCGGTTAAAATTGTGAATTGGAACATAAGTACTAGTAGAATGTCTGCTGAACAGTCTCTTTAACGACAATAACTTATGATGAACTTATCTTGGCCATTTTTTTCGCAAGCATCCATAGCGACTCAACTCAGTTGAGTTATGTTCTGCATAAAACGGGAAAAAAGAAGATAAAATAAAAAAGAGTATTCGCTGTATATGAGCTTTGGTAGCAAGTAAAGTGCAAGTGCACTCTGACCGACTTTAAAATCGCAGGTGCACAGATTCCCATGGTAATAAATATCTGTGCCATTTAAAAAAATTTAACAAAAAATGTAGGAATAATGCAGTTTCCCATGGTACTAAATGTCTGTGAAAGTTTTGAAACAATTGACCAAAAATTATAGGAACAATAGCTCAAAGTAATACCCCTGTATAATCTATTGAAAATTTTATTAAAGGTACTCAATCGGATGAAACTCCTCAAGTACTATTTCAATGGCTTCGGGGGTAAAAAATATTTGATTTGAGTCGAGGAAGCCACCCATCAAAGCTCAGATTTATTAGATATCGATTTTAGAAATCTATTATTTTTCATTATCAGGAATACTTTCTGTCCCAGAAGTTTCCCGAAAAAGCCGACCGACATACTCTCGATACTAAATTCCATTGAACAAAATGCTGCTACACAACAGATTTTGGGCAATTATATACGATAGTTCACAGTCGTTAGCATTATTTTTGGATAATTATTTGATTCTGATAACTAAAGTGACCTTTGATAAAATTTTGTTGTTGTTGGAATCTGTTGAGATGGGGACCCTCTGATCGGATTGAGTACCTTTAAGTCAAAAAGGGGGATAACTAAAAACAATTTGACACACCTCATAATCACAGGTGCACAGGTTATCATTGTGGTTGCTGTCTGTGCCAAGTTTCATGGAAAATGATTAAAAATGACTGAGAAAAACTCTGCACAAATTTGTGTCCATGGACAGACGGAGGGCTAAGATGTTTTCAGTATAACCCCCCACAACTTGCAGGGGGGGGGGGGGGTATAATGATAATTTTGGAGGGCATTAAATAATGTCCCGACAGTCAAGGACCACAAATAGGTCCAAGGGCTGTTAATAAAACATAACGCTCATATGCATGTTATTATTATTAATACAACTCCGTCCTTGTGTGATCGGTGACACAGCATTCACTGGGCCGTGTGAGAACATTTGAAATTTGAACATACAAATTGCAAAATCCTATAGCATCTATTGAGTAGCCTCAAGGTTTTAGAAACTTCAGACCTGACCTGTTGGTCTAACACAAATTATTCCACACTAATAGATTGTTTGATAATCAATCTACATACAGATTTCAACCTATTGTTTCTTGTGAAATTTCCGACTATAAATGTACATGTCTGAAATTCAACGATATTTAGAACAGTTGAAAATTTTGACCAAGGTTGATGGACATAGGTTAATTGTAGCATTACCAGTCTCTGCCCCGGCTATAGGCGGATATGATATTCGCCGGACATTCGAAGGATATACTTTACACGATACCCTTTTGCTGTATACATTGGTCTTTATATCCAGTGATTCTGTCAGGCTACTTTATGCAAGTCGAATTCCTGTTTTCACAAACCTGCGACTGACGCATGCGACAACTGAGGTGGTGGCTGATGCAGTTAAACCCATTCGATTTAAAAATGTGCTTAACTGCGTCAGCCACAACCCCAGTGATTTATATAATATATATGATTTGAAACGTTGCGCCTATATATATAAATCCATCTAGCCTCATGCATCAGCCGCATGTCTGTAATAGCAGCTTTATACCGACATGGGTTGGCAGTCTATACATTTGTATTTATTGAATTTGTGTACACCAGTCTCGACACACCAGTCTCTGTCGAGACTAAGTCTGCATTAAGTATATGTGACTATATTTATATACTGGTACGTATATACATCATTCGTTCGAAGAGAGGTCCCTTTCGGTCATTGCCGCTCAGCAAATGCTGCACATGACATGTTCACCTGATTGGCGATCACCACCACCGGGCACTTGCAGTAAAAAGGGCAGTTCGTTCAAATGGTACGAAGCCCCATGGCTACCCGTGGGCTTGCTATTGACAGTATTATAAGTAGAGGTGGAGATATTTATTCTTTCGAGGTTTCAACACAAGTTTCCAACAACTGTGGTCTGTGATAACTTGTTCGAGCTATAAAAGGTTCAAAAACTAATTTTGGCTTTTGATGACTTGTGCATATTCCATTAATTCGAAATTATGTGTTGTTGGAAATTGGAAATGAAATAATATTATCTACTTAGTGAGCTTTCAGACAACCATGATTCAATCATAAGTGGAAGGATATATGTCGTAGAAAGTAACCGATAGTTAGACTGCGCATGCTCACGTCAAAATCACAATCGCAGTCGTGTGTACATAAAAATCGTGGCTGGAAAGATCGCAGGGTATTCAATCACATGCTATACAAGCAACCTACTCAGCTGGACAAAACAAGTCTCCACTACTTTAATAACCGTGGTGTGGTTATATAGCGTTGCCACCGCGGCCAAAATCCAAAACCTTCTACACCGATGCTCCACCTACTAACTACAGTTGGGCCGCAGTGTACTTGCCATTCGGCCATGGTGTACATGTAGTTGCCACGGTGTACGTTCATTAAACTGAAAAAAGACGATACAAACTAGAAATCTAACCATGTTGTACATGTACATGCCATTCGGCTCCATTGTAGTTGCCTTTCGGCCATGGTGCACTTGCCATTCGGCCGCAGTGTATATACTTGCCGTTCGGCCGTGGTGTACTTGCCGTGCGGCCGCAGTTCACTTGCCGTTCGGCCGCGGTTCACTTGCCGTTCGGCCGCAGTGCTCAACTGCTACAGTTACAAACTCTCGACTCGATGGCCGAATGGCAAATACAACGTGGTGCCAATGGACAATTGTTTTGTCCGACAGTCCAGCGGGTACGAGTACTAGTACGATATCCTCATGTACGACAACATGATGTCAACCTCGCAATCATGATCTCATCGGGCCACGATTCCTCCACTTACGTCAGTCAGCTGTCAGTTACGATTGTATCATTGTCGTCTGAATGTTCACTTATAGGCAGATATTAATAAATAATATAAATGTATTTTAATTATTTATCACTCACTCACTCAGTCACTGTTCAGAACTCGACAGAAAGTTTCAGAATGCCTGTGCGTGCAGGTTGCCAGTGAACAGTCAGTGAGTGACAGCCTGTTGGGAGTTTTGTCATTTAAAAAAACGAATATGTGGGCATACTTCACATTGTTGAGAACTGAGTATAATTTAAGGAATAGTACTGCAGGAAGTGCAGTATGTATACGTGTTATCGAACACGAAATTATGCGAATTTTTACGGCAGAAATAGAAAGGTCAAGGTTTCCGGTCGCAGGGAAAGGTAATTTCCGGACACATTTGTTCGATACCTTTACCGGATCCCGGCTTCCATACCAGACTAAATAACTTTTGAAATTTGGATATATAGTTATTAGTTCCAACTACTAGTATAAAATAACATTACCAATTGATGATGAGTCGAGTGTAAATTCCAGGACTAACGCATTAGCCTACTGTTTCGTCGAATTTACCTTCAATCAACATTCTCTACGAAGTATCTAATTACGTTCTTCGTATGTTTGCATAAATATTCTCACCTTTACTAAAAATATTCTTCTTGTATAACGGCTCAAATTCAGTGGTCTTGGTCCTTATTGGAGTCGAAACTGTGATCAACACCAACAAACCAATATGGCTGCCACAAGAAAACGTGATCGATCGACGCACTTTATCAGCCTGAGTGCGCATGTCTTGTCCTCGATACACATATCTGTTCAAGTGTTTACACATATATGTGTAAAAATAAAAAAAACATACACAACATGTGTATACACATGTATACAATACTGTATAGATATTGGAGGTACACACCATGTGTCCAGTGCCAATGACATTATACCTACACAGTAGTTTGCAGAGAGTAGTGTAAAGTGTATTTCACCGTCTATCGTCGGTTTGCATTGCCGGCAAAGAAATGTATTCTTATTTTTCTCTTTTGTTTCCATTTTATTTATCCCACCTTGCTCTTTCAATCTGCAGTCTTTCGTCAGCAGTGTTTTTAACTAGTGGAGCGTGATCGTTACTGGTTAGTAGTGTTTTTAACTAGTGGAGAATGATCGTTACTGGTTAGCAGTGTTTTTAACTAGTGGAGCATGATCGTTACTGGTTAGTAGTGTTTTTAACTGGTGGAGCATGATCGTTACTGGTTAGTAGTGTTTTTAACTAGTGGGGCATGATCGTTAATGGTTAGCAGTGTTTTTAACTAGTGGGGCATGATCGTTAATGGTTAGCAGTGTTTTTAACTAGTGGAGCATGATCGTTAATGGTTAGCAGTGTTTTTAACTGGTGGAGCATGATCGTTATTGGTTAGTAGTGTTTTTAACTGGTGGAGCATGATCGTTATTGGTTAGCAGTGTTTTTAACTGGTGGGGCATGATCGTTACTGGTTAGCAGTGTTTTTAACTGTTTGGGCATGATCGTTATTGGTTAGCAGTGTTTTTAACTGGTGGAGCATGATCGTTACTGGTTAGCAGTGTTTTTAACTGGTGGAGCATGATCGTTACTGGTTAGCAGTGTTTTTAACAGGTGGAGCATGATCGTTATTGGTTAGCAGTGTTTTTAACTGGTGGAGCATGATCGTTACTGGTTAGTAGTGTTTTTAACTGGTGGAGCATGATCGTTACTGGTTAGTAGTGTTTTTAACTGGTGGAGCATGATCGTTATTGGTTAGCAGTGTTTTTAACTGGTGGGGCATGATCGTTACTGGTTAGCAGTGTTTTTAACTGGTGGAGCATGATCGTTACCGGTTAGTAGTATTTTTAGCTGGTGGAGCATGATCGTTATTGGTTAGCAGTGTTTTTAACTGGTGGATCATGATCGTTACTGGTTAGCAGTGTTTTTAACTGGTGGAGCGTGATCGTTACTGGTTAGTAGTGTTTTTAACTGGTGGAGCGTGATCGTTACTGGTTAGCAGTGTTTTTAACTGGTGGAGCATGATCGTTATTGGTTAGCAGTGTTTTTAACTGGTGGAGCGTGATCGTTACTGGTTAGCAGTGTTTTTAACTGGTGGAGCATGATCGTTATTGGTTAGTAGTGTTTTTAACTGGTGGAGCGTGATCGTTACTGGTTAGTAGTGTTTTTAACTGGTGGAGCATGATCGTTACTGGTTAGTAGTGTTTTTAACTGGTGGAGCATGATCGTTATTGGTTAGCAGTGTTTTTAACTGGTGGATCATGATCGTTATTGGTTAGCAGTGTTTTTAACTGGTGGATCATGATCGTTGCTGGTTAGCAGTGTTTTTAACTGATGGGGCATGATCGTTACTGGTTAGCAGTGTTTTTAACTGGTGGGGCATGATCGTTATTGGTTAGCAGTGTTTTTAACTGGTGGAGCATGATCGTTATTGGTTAGCAGTGTTTTTAACTGGTGGATCATGATCGTTATTGGTTAGCAGTGTTTTTAACTGGTGGAGCATGATCGTTATTGGTTAGCAGTGTTTTTAACTGGTGGATCATGATCGTTGCTGGTTAGCAGTGTTTTTAACTGGTGGAGCGTGATCGTTACTGGTTAGCAGTGTTTTTAACTGGTGGAGCGTGATCGTTACTGGTTAGCAGTGTTTTTAACTGGTGGAGCGTGATCGTTACTGGTTAGCAGTGTTTTTAACTGGTGGAGCGTGATCGTTACTGGTTAGCAGTGTTTTTAACTGGTGGAGCGTGATCGTTACTGGTTAGCAGTGTTTTTAACTGGTGGAGCGTGATCGTTACTGGTTAGCAGTGTTTTTAACTGGTGGATCATGATCGTTACTGGTTAGCAGTGTTTTTAACTGGTGGAGCGTGATCGTTACTGGTTAGCAGTGTTTTTAACTGGTGGAGCGTGATCGTTACTGGTTAGCAGTGTTTTTAACTGGTGGAGCGTGATCGTTACTGGTTAGCAGTGTTTTTAACTGGTGGATCATGATCGTTACTGGTTAGCAGTGTTTTTAACTGGTGGATCATGATCGTTATTGGTTAGCAGTGTTTTTAACTGGTGGATCATGATCGTTATTGGTTAGCAGTGTTTTTAACTGGTGGAGCGTGATCGTTACTGGTTAGCAGTGTTTTTAACTGGTGGATCATGGTCGTTACTGGATAGCAGTGTTTTTAACTGGTGGATCATGATCGTTATTGGTTAGCAGTGTTTTTAACTGGTGGATCATGATCGTTGCTGGTTAGCAGTGTTTTTAACTGGTGGGGCATGATCGTTACTGGTTAGCAGTGTTTTTAACTGGTGGATCATGATCGTTACTGGTTAGCAGTGTTTTTAACTGGTGGAGCGTGATCGTTACTGGTTAGCAGTGTTTTTAACTGGTGGATCATGATCGTTACTGGTTAGCAGTGTTTTTAACTGGTGGATCATGATCGTTACTGGTTAGCAGTGTTTTTAACTGGTGGAGCGTGATCGTTACTGGTTAGCAGTGTTTTTAACTGGTGGATCATGATCGTTACTGGTTAGCAGTGTTTTTAACTGGTGGATCATGATCGTTACTGGTTAGTAGTGTTTTTAACTGGTGGAGCGTGATCGTTATTGGTTAGCAGTGTTTTTAACTGGTGGAGCGTGATCGTTACTGGTTAGCAGTGTTTTTAACTGGTGGGGCATGATCGTTACTGGTTAGTAGTGTTTTTAACTGGTGGGGAATGATCGTTACTGGTTAGTAGTGTTTTTAACTGGTGGAGCATGATCGTTACTGGTTATCAGTGTTTTTAACTGGTGGAGCGTGATCGTTACTGGTTAGTAGTGTTTTTAGCTGGTGGAGCATGATCGTTACTGGTTAGCAGTGTTTTTAACTGGTAGATCATGATCGTTACTGGTTAGTAGTGTTTTTAACTGGTGGATCATGATCGTTATTGGTTAGCAGTGTTTTTAACTGGTGGAGCATGATCGTTATTGGTTAGCAGTGTTTTTAACTGGTGGAGCGTGATCGTTGCTGGTTAGCAGTGTTTTTAACTGGTGGATCATGATCGTTATTGGTTAGCAGTGTTTTTAACTGGTGGAGCATGATCGTTATTGGTTAGCAGTGTTTTTAACTGGTGGATCATGATCGTTATTGGTTAGCAGTGTTTTTAGCTGGTGGAGCATGATCGTTACTGGTTAGTAGTGTTTTTAACTGGTGGAGCGTGATCGTTACTGGTTAGTAGTGTTTTTAACTGGTGGATCATGATCGTTATTGGTTAGCAGTGTTTTTAACTGGTGGAGCAAGATCGTTATTGGTTAGCAGTGTTTTTAACTGGTGGAGCGTGATCGTTGCTGGTTAGCAGTGTTTTTAACTGGTGGAGCGTGATCGTTACTGGTTAGTAGTGTTTTAACTGGTGGAGCGTGATCGTTACTGGTTAGCAGTGTTTTTAACTGGTGGATCATGATCGTTACTGGTTAGTAGTGTTTTTAACTGGTGGAGCGTGATCGTTATTGGTTAGCAGTGTTTTTAACTGGTGGAGCGTGATCGTTACTGGTTAGTAGTGTTTTTAACTGGTGGAGCGTGATCGTTACTGGTTAGTAGTGTTTTTAACTGGTGGATCATGATCGTTGCTGGTTAGCAGTGTTTTTAACTGGTGGAGCGTGATCGTTATTGGTTAGCAGTGTTTTTAACTGGTGGAGCGTGAGCGTTACTGGTTAGTAGTGTTTTTAACTGGTGGAGCGTGAACGTTACTGGTTAGTAGTTTTTTTAACTGGTGGAGCATGATCGTTATTGGTTAGCAGTGTTTTTAACTGGTGGAGCATGATCGTTATTGGTTAGCAGTGTTTTTAACTGGTGGAGCATGATCGTTATTGGTTAGCAGTGTTTTTAACTGGTGGAGCATGATCGTTACTGGTTAGTAGTGTTTTTAGCTGGTGGAGCATGATCGTTAATGGTTAGCAGTGTTTTTAACTGGTGGAGCATGATCGTTAATGGTTAGCAGTGTTTTTAACTGGTGGAGCATGATCGTTATTGGTTAGTAGTGTTTTTAACTGGTGGAGCATGATCGTTATTGGTTAGCAGTGTTTTTAACTGGTGGGGCATGATCGTTACTGGTTAGCAGTGTTTTTAACTGTTTGGGCATGATCGTTATTGGTTAGCAGTGTTTTTAACTGGTGGAGCATGATCGTTACTGGTTAGCAGTGTTTTTAACTGGTGGAGCATGATCGTTACTGGTTAGTAGTGTTTTTAGCTGGTGGAGCATGATCGTTATTGGTTAGCAGTGTTTTTAACTGGTGGATCATGATCGTTACTGGTTAGCAGTGTTTTTAACTGGTGGAGCGTGATCGTTACTGGTTAGCAGTGTTTTTAACTGGTGGAGCATGATCGTTATTGATTAGCAGTGTTTTTAACTGGTGGAGCGTGATCGTTACTGGTTAGCAGTGTTTTTAACTGGTGGAGCATGATCGTTATTGGTTAGTACTGTTTTTAACTGGTGGAGCGTGATCGTTACTGGTTAGTAGTGTTTTTAACTGGTGGAGCGTGATCGTTACTGGTTAGTAGTGTTTTTAACTGGTGGATCATGATCGTTATTGGTTAGCAGTGTTTTTAACTGGTGGATCATGATCGTTGCTGGTTAGCAGTGTTTTTAACTGATGGGGCATGATCGTTACTGGTTAGCATTGTTTTTAACTGGTGGGGCATGATCGTTATTGGTTAGCAGTGTTTTTAACTGGTGGAGCATGATCGTTATTGGTTAGCAGTGTTTTTAACTGGTGGATCATGATCGTTATTGGTTAGCAGTGTTTTTAACTGGTGGAGCATGATCGTTATTGGTTAGCAGTGTTTTTAACTGGTGGATCATGATCGTTGCTGGTTAGCAGTGTTTTTAACTGGTGGAGCGTGATCGTTACTGGTTAGCAGTGTTTTTAACTGGTGGAGCATGATCGTTATTGGTTAGCAGTGTTTTTAACTGGTGGAGCATGATCGTTATTGGTTAGCAGTGTTTTTAACTGGTGGAGCGTGATCGTTACTGGTTAGCAGTGTTTTTAACTGGTGGAGCATGATCGTTATTGGTTAGCAGTGTTTTTAACTGGTGGAGCATGATCGTTACTGGTTAGTAGTGTTTTTAACTGGTGGAGCATGATCGTTACTGGTTAGCAGTGTTTTTAACTGGTGGAGCGTGATCGTTACTGGTTAGTAGTGTTTTTAGCTGGTGGAGCATGATCGTTATTGGTTAGCAGTGTTTTTAACTGGTGGATCATGATCGTTACTGGTTAGTAGTGTTTTTAACTGGTGGAGCGTGATCGTTATTGGTTAGCAGTGTTTTTAACTGGTGGAGCGTGATCGTTACTGGTTAGTAGTGTTTTTAACTGGTGGAGCGTGATCGTTACTGGTTAGTAGTGTTTTTAACTGGTGGATCATGATCGTTGCTGGTTAGCAGTGTTTTTAACTGCTGGAGCGTGATCGTTATTGGTTAGCAGTGTTTTTAACTGGTGGAGCGTGATCGTTACTGGTTAGTAGTGTTTTTAACTGGTGGAGCGTGATCGTTACTGGTTAGTAGTGTTTTTAACTGGTGGAGCATGATCGTTATTGGTTAGCAGTGTTTTTAACTGGTGGAGCATGATCGTTATTGGTTAGCAGTGTTTTTAACTGGTGGAGCATGATCGTTATTGGTTAGCAGTGTTTTTAACTGGTGGAGCAAGATCGTTACTGGTTAGCAGTGTTTTTAACTGGTGGAGCATGATCGTTACTGGTTAGCAGTGTTTTTAACTGGTGGAGCATGATCGTTACTGGTTAGCAGTGTTTTTAACTGGTGGAGCATGATCGTTATTGGTTAGTAGTGTTTTTAACTGGTGGAGCGTGATCGTTACTGGTTAGTAGTGTTTTTAACTGGTGGAGCGTGATCGTTACTGGTTAGTAGTGTTTTTTAACTGGTGGAGCATGATCGTTATTGGTTAGCAGTGTTTTTAACTGGTGGAGCATGATCGTTATTGGTTAGCAGTGTTTTTAACTGGTGAATCATGATCGTTGCTGGTTAGCAGTGTTTTTAACTGGTGGAGCGTGATCGTTATTGGTTAGTAGTGTTTTTATCTGGTGGAGCATGATCGTTATTGGTTAGCAGTGTTTTTAACTAGTGGAGCATGATCGTTATTGGTTAGCAGTGTTTTTAACTGGTGGAGCATGATCGTTATTGGTTAGCAGTGTTTTTAACTGGTGGAGCATGATCGTTACTGGTTAGCAGTGTTTTTAACTGGTGGAGCATGATCGTTACTGGTTAGCAGTGTTTTTAACTGGTGGAGCATGATCGTTATTGGTTAGTAGTGTTTTTAACTGGTGGAGCGTGATCGTTACTGGTTAGTAGTGTTTTTAACTGGTGGAGCGTGATCGTTACTGGTTAGTAGTGTTTTTAACTGGTGGAGCATGATCGTTATTGGTTAGCAGTGTTTTTAACTGGTGGAGAATGATCGTTATTGGTTAGCAGTGTTTTTAACTGGTGGATCATGATCGTTGCTGGTTAGCAGTGTTTTTAACTGGTGGAGCGTGATCGTTACTGGTTAGCAGTGTTTTTAACTGGTGGAGCGTGATCGTTATTGGTTAGTAGTGTTTTTAACTGGTGGAGCGTGATCGTTACTGGTTAGCAGTGTTTTTAACTGGTGGATCATGATCGTTGCTGGTTAGCAGTGTTTTTAACTGGTGGAGCATGATCGTTACTGGATAGTAGTGTTTTTAACTGGTGGAGCATGATCGTTATTGGTTAGCAGTGTTTTTAACTGGTGGAGCATGATCGTTATTGGTTAGCAGTGTTTTTAACTGGTGGATCATGATCGTTGCTGGTTAGCAGTGTTTTTAACTGGTGGAGCGTGATCGTTACTGGTTAGCAGTGTTTTTAACTGGTGGAGCGTGATCGTTACTGGTTAGTAGTGTTTTTAACTGGTGGAGCGTGATCGTTACTGGTTAGCAGTGTTTTTAACTGGTGGATCATGATCGTTGCTGGTTAGCAGTGTTTTTAACTGGTGAAGCGTGATCGTTACTGGTTAGTAGTGTTTTTAACTGGTGGAGCATGATCGTTACTGGTTAGCAGTGTTTTTAACTGGTGGAGCGTGATCGTTGCTGGTTAGTAGTGTTTTTAACTGGTGGAGCGTGATCGTTACTGGTTAGCAGTGTTTTTAACTGGTGGAGCATGATCGTTATTGGTTAGCAGTGTTTTTAACTGGTGGAGCATGATCGTTATTGGTTAGCAGTGTTTTTAACTGGTGGATCATGATCGTTGCTGGTTAGCAGTGTTTTTAACTGGTGGAGCATGATCGTTATTGGTTAGCAGTGTTTTTAACTGGTGGATCATGATCGTTGCTGGTTAGCAGTGTTTTTAACTGGTGGAGCATGATCGTTATTGGTTAGTAGTGTTTTTAACTGGTGGAGCGTGATCGTTACTGGTTAGTAGTGTTTTTAACTGGTGGATCATGATCGTTGCTGGTTAGCAGTGTTTTTAACTGGTGGAGCATGATCGTTATTGGTTAGTAGTGTTTTTAACTGGTGGAGCGTGATCGTTATTGGTTAGTAGTGTTTTTAACTGGTGGATCATGATCGTTACTGGTTAGCAGTGTTTTTAACTGGTGGAGCATGATCGTTATTGGTTAGTAGTGTTTTTAACTGGTGGAGCGTGATCGTTACTGGTTAGTAGTGTTTTTAACTGGTGGAGCGTGATCGTTACTGGTTAGCAGTGTTTTTAACTGGTGGAGCATGATCGTTATTGGTTAGCAGTGTTTTTAACTGGTGGAGCATGATCGTTATTGGTTAGCAGTGTTTTTAACTGGTGGATCGTGATCGTTGCTGGTTAGCAGTGTTTTTAACTGGTGGAGCATGATCGTTATTGGTTAGCAGTGTTTTTAACTGGTGGATCATGATCGTTGCTGGTTAGCAGTGTTTTTAACTGGTGGAGCGTGATCGTTACTGGTTAGCAGTGTTTTTAACTGGTGGATCATGATCGTTGCTGGTTAGCAGTGTTTTTAACTGGTGGATCATGATCGTTGCTGGTTAGTAGTGTTTTTAACTGGTGGAGCGTGATCGTTACTGGTTAGTAGTGTTTTTAACTGGTGGAGCGTGATCGTTACTGGTTAGCAGTGTTTTTAACTGGTGGAGCGTGATCGTTACTGGTTAGTAGTGTTTTTGACTGGTGGATCATGATCGTTGCTGATTAGCAGTGTTTTTAACTGGTGGAGCGTGATCGTTACTGGTTAGCAGTGTTTTTAACTGGTGGAGCGTGATCGTTACTGGTTAGTAGTGTTTTTAACTGGTGGAGCGTGATCGTTACTGGTTAGTAGTGTTTTTAACTGGTGGAGTATGATCGTTATTGGTTAGTAGTGTTTTTAACTGGTGGAGCGTGATCGTTACTGGTTAGTAGTGTTTTTAACTGGTGGAGCATGATCGTTACTGGTTAGCATTGTTTTTAACTGGTTGAGCGTGATCGTTATTGGTTAGCAGTGTTTTTAACTGGTGGAGCATGATCGTTATTGGTTAGCAGTGTTTTTAACTGGTGGAGCATGGTCGTTATTGGTTAGCAGTGTTTTTAACTGGTGGAGCATGATCGTTACTGGTTAGCAGTGTTTTTAACTGGTATAGCATGATCGTTATTGGTTAGCAGTGTTTTTAACTGGTGGAGCGTGATCGTTACTGGTTAGTAGTGTTTTTAACTGGTGGAGCGTGATCGTTATTGGTTAGCAGTGTTTTTAACTGGTGGAGCATGATCGTTATTGGTTAGCAGTGTTTTTAACTGGTGGAGCATGATCGTTACTGGTTAGCAGTGTTTTTAACTGGTGGAGCGTGATCGTTACTGGTTAGTAGTGTTTTTAACTGGTGGAGCGTGATCGTTACTGGTTAGTAGTGTTTTTAACTGGTGGATCATGATCGTTGCTGGTTAGCAGTGTTTTTAACTGCTGGAGCGTGATCGTTATTGGTTAGCAGTGTTTTTAACTGGTGGAGCGTGATCGTTACTGGTTAGTAGTGTTTTTAACTGGTGGAGCGTGATCGTTACTGGTTAGTAGTGTTTTTAACTGGTGGAGCATGATCGTTATTGGTTAGCAGTGTTTTTAACTGGTGGAGCATGATCGTTATTGGTTAGCAGTGTTTTTAACTGGTGGAGCATGATCGTTATTGGTTAGCAGTGTTTTTAACTGGTGGAGCAAGATCGTTACTGGTTAGCAGTGTTTTTAACTGGTGGAGCATGATCGTTACTGGTTAGCAGTGTTTTTAACTGGTGGAGCATGATCGTTACTGGTTAGCAGTGTTTTTAACTGGTGGAGCATGATCGTTATTGGTTAGTAGTGTTTTTAACTGGTGGAGCGTGATCGTTACTGGTTAGTAGTGTTTTTAACTGGTGGAGCGTGATCGTTACTGGTTAGTAGTGTTTTTTAACTGGTGGAGCATGATCGTTATTGGTTAGCAGTGTTTTTAACTGGTGGAGCATGATCGTTATTGGTTAGCAGTGTTTTTAACTGGTGAATCATGATCGTTGCTGGTTAGCAGTGTTTTTAACTGGTGGAGCGTGATCGTTATTGGTTAGTAGTGTTTTTATCTGGTGGAGCATGATCGTTATTGGTTAGCAGTGTTTTTAACTAGTGGAGCATGATCGTTATTGGTTAGCAGTGTTTTTAACTGGTGGAGCATGATCGTTATTGGTTAGCAGTGTTTTTAACTGGTGGAGCATGATCGTTACTGGTTAGCAGTGTTTTTAACTGGTGGAGCATGATCGTTACTGGTTAGCAGTGTTTTTAACTGGTGGAGCATGATCGTTATTGGTTAGTAGTGTTTTTAACTGGTGGAGCGTGATCGTTACTGGTTAGTAGTGTTTTTAACTGGTGGAGCGTGATCGTTACTGGTTAGTAGTGTTTTTAACTGGTGGAGCATGATCGTTATTGGTTAGCAGTGTTTTTAACTGGTGGAGAATGATCGTTATTGGTTAGCAGTGTTTTTAACTGGTGGATCATGATCGTTGCTGGTTAGCAGTGTTTTTAACTGGTGGAGCGTGATCGTTACTGGTTAGCAGTGTTTTTAACTGGTGGAGCGTGATCGTTATTGGTTAGTAGTGTTTTTAACTGGTGGAGCGTGATCGTTACTGGTTAGCAGTGTTTTTAACTGGTGGATCATGATCGTTGCTGGTTAGCAGTGTTTTTAACTGGTGGAGCATGATCGTTACTGGATAGTAGTGTTTTTAACTGGTGGAGCATGATCGTTATTGGTTAGCAGTGTTTTTAACTGGTGGAGCATGATCGTTATTGGTTAGCAGTGTTTTTAACTGGTGGATCATGATCGTTGCTGGTTAGCAGTGTTTTTAACTGGTGGAGCGTGATCGTTACTGGTTAGCAGTGTTTTTAACTGGTGGAGCGTGATCGTTACTGGTTAGTAGTGTTTTTAACTGGTGGAGCGTGATCGTTACTGGTTAGCAGTGTTTTTAACTGGTGGATCATGATCGTTGCTGGTTAGCAGTGTTTTTAACTGGTGAAGCGTGATCGTTACTGGTTAGTAGTGTTTTTAACTGGTGGAGCATGATCGTTACTGGTTAGCAGTGTTTTTAACTGGTGGAGCGTGATCGTTGCTGGTTAGTAGTGTTTTTAACTGGTGGAGCGTGATCGTTACTGGTTAGCAGTGTTTTTAACTGGTGGAGCATGATCGTTATTGGTTAGCAGTGTTTTTAACTGGTGGAGCATGATCGTTATTGGTTAGCAGTGTTTTTAACTGGTGGATCATGATCGTTGCTGGTTAGCAGTGTTTTTAACTGGTGGAGCATGATCGTTATTGGTTAGCAGTGTTTTTAACTGGTGGATCATGATCGTTGCTGGTTAGCAGTGTTTTTAACTGGTGGAGCATGATCGTTATTGGTTAGTAGTGTTTTTAACTGGTGGAGCGTGATCGTTACTGGTTAGTAGTGTTTTTAACTGGTGGATCATGATCGTTGCTGGTTAGCAGTGTTTTTAACTGGTGGAGCATGATCGTTATTGGTTAGTAGTGTTTTTAACTGGTGGAGCGTGATCGTTATTGGTTAGTAGTGTTTTTAACTGGTGGATCATGATCGTTACTGGTTAGCAGTGTTTTTAACTGGTGGAGCATGATCGTTATTGGTTAGTAGTGTTTTTAACTGGTGGAGCGTGATCGTTACTGGTTAGTAGTGTTTTTAACTGGTGGAGCGTGATCGTTACTGGTTAGCAGTGTTTTTAACTGGTGGAGCATGATCGTTATTGGTTAGCAGTGTTTTTAACTGGTGGAGCATGATCGTTATTGGTTAGCAGTGTTTTTAACTGGTGGATCGTGATCGTTGCTGGTTAGCAGTGTTTTTAACTGGTGGAGCATGATCGTTATTGGTTAGCAGTGTTTTTAACTGGTGGATCATGATCGTTGCTGGTTAGCAGTGTTTTTAACTGGTGGAGCGTGATCGTTACTGGTTAGCAGTGTTTTTAACTGGTGGATCATGATCGTTGCTGGTTAGCAGTGTTTTTAACTGGTGGATCATGATCGTTGCTGGTTAGTAGTGTTTTTAACTGGTGGAGCGTGATCGTTACTGGTTAGTAGTGTTTTTAACTGGTGGAGCGTGATCGTTACTGGTTAGCAGTGTTTTTAACTGGTGGAGCGTGATCGTTACTGGTTAGTAGTGTTTTTGACTGGTGGATCATGATCGTTGCTGATTAGCAGTGTTTTTAACTGGTGGAGCGTGATCGTTACTGGTTAGCAGTGTTTTTAACTGGTGGAGCGTGATCGTTACTGGTTAGTAGTGTTTTTAACTGGTGGAGCGTGATCGTTACTGGTTAGTAGTGTTTTTAACTGGTGGAGTATGATCGTTATTGGTTAGTAGTGTTTTTAACTGGTGGAGCGTGATCGTTACTGGTTAGTAGTGTTTTTAACTGGTGGAGCATGATCGTTACTGGTTAGCATTGTTTTTAACTGGTTGAGCGTGATCGTTATTGGTTAGCAGTGTTTTTAACTGGTGGAGCATGATCGTTATTGGTTAGCAGTGTTTTTAACTGGTGGAGCATGGTCGTTATTGGTTAGCAGTGTTTTTAACTGGTGGAGCATGATCGTTACTGGTTAGCAGTGTTTTTAACTGGTATAGCATGATCGTTATTGGTTAGCAGTGTTTTTAACTGGTGGAGCGTGATCGTTACTGGTTAGTAGTGTTTTTAACTGGTGGAGCGTGATCGTTATTGGTTAGCAGTGTTTTTAACTGGTGGAGCATGATCGTTATTGGTTAGCAGTGTTTTTAACTGGTGGAGCATGATCGTTACTGGTTAGCAGTGTTTTTAACTGGTGGAGCGTGATCGTTACTGGTTAGTAGTGTTTTTAGCTGGTGGAGCATGATCGTTATTGGTTAGCAGTGTTTTTAACTGGTGGATCATGATCGTTACTGGTTAGTAGTGTTTTTAACTGGTGGAGCGTGATCGTTATTGGTTAGCAGTGTTTTTAACTGGTGGAGCGTGATCGTTACTGGTTAGTAGTGTTTTTAACTGGTGGAGCGTGATCGTTACTGGTTAGTAGTGTTTTTAACTGGTGGATCATGATCGTTGCTGGTTAGCAGTGTTTTTAACTGGTGGAGCGTGATCGTTATTGGTTAGCAGTGTTTTTAACTGGTGGAGCGTGATCGTTACTGGTTAGTAGTGTTTTTAACTGGTGGAGCGTGATCGTTACTGGTTAGTAGTGTTTTTAACTGGTGGAGCATGATCGTTATTGGTTAGCAGTGTTTTTAACTGGTGGAGCATGATCGTTATTGGTTAGCAGTGTTTTTAACTGGTGGAGCATGATCGTTATTGGTTAGCAGTGTTTTTAACTGGTGGAGCAAGATCGTTACTGGTTAGCAGTGTTTTTAACTGGTGGAGCATGATCGTTACTGGTTAGCAGTGTTTTTAACTGGTGGAGCATGATCGTTACTGGTTAGCAGTGTTTTTAACTGGTGGAGCATGATCGTTATTGGTTAGTAGTGTTTTTAACTGGTGGAGCGTGATCGTTACTGGTTAGTAGTGTTTTTAACTGGTGGAGCGTGATCGTTACTGGTTAGTAGTGTTTTTTAACTGGTGGAGCATGATCGTTATTGGTTAGCAGTGTTTTTAACTGGTGGAGCATGATCGTTATTGGTTAGCAGTGTTTTTAACTGGTGAATCATGATCGTTGCTGGTTAGCAGTGTTTTTAACTGGTGGAGCGTGATCGTTATTGGTTAGTAGTGTTTTTATCTGGTGGAGCATGATCGTTATTGGTTAGCAGTGTTTTTAACTAGTGGAGCATGATCGTTATTGGTTAGCAGTGTTTTTAACTGGTGGAGCATGATCGTTATTGGTTAGCAGTGTTTTTAACTGGTGGAGCATGATCGTTACTGGTTAGCAGTGTTTTTAACTGGTGGAGCATGATCGTTACTGGTTAGCAGTGTTTTTAACTGGTGGAGCATGATCGTTATTGGTTAGTAGTGTTTTTAACTGGTGGAGCGTGATCGTTACTGGTTAGTAGTGTTTTTAACTGGTGGAGCGTGATCGTTACTGGTTAGTAGTGTTTTTAACTGGTGGAGCATGATCGTTATTGGTTAGCAGTGTTTTTAACTGGTGGAGAATGATCGTTATTGGTTAGCAGTGTTTTTAACTGGTGGATCATGATCGTTGCTGGTTAGCAGTGTTTTTAACTGGTGGAGCGTGATCGTTACTGGTTAGCAGTGTTTTTAACTGGTGGAGCGTGATCGTTTTTGGTTAGTAGTGTTTTTAACTGGTGGAGCGTGATCGTTACTGGTTAGCAGTGTTTTTAACTGGTGGATCATGATCGTTGCTGGTTAGCAGTGTTTTTAACTGGTGGAGCATGATCGTTACTGGATAGTAGTGTTTTTAACTGGTGGAGCATGATCGTTATTGGTTAGCAGTGTTTTTAACTGGTGGAGCATGATCGTTATTGGTTAGCAGTGTTTTTAACTGGTGGATCATGATCGTTGCTGGTTAGCAGTGTTTTTAACTGGTGGAGCGTGATCGTTACTGGTTAGCAGTGTTTTTAACTGGTGGAGCGTGATCGTTACTGGTTAGTAGTGTTTTTAACTGGTGGAGCGTGATCGTTACTGGTTAGCAGTGTTTTTAACTGGTGGATCATGATCGTTGCTGGTTAGCAGTGTTTTTAACTGGTGAAGCGTGATCGTTACTGGTTAGTAGTGTTTTTAACTGGTGGAGCATGATCGTTACTGGTTAGCAGTGTTTTTAACTGGTGGAGCGTGATCGTTGCTGGTTAGTAGTGTTTTTAACTGGTGGAGCGTGATCGTTACTGGTTAGCAGTGTTTTTAACTGGTGGAGCATGATCGTTATTGGTTAGCAGTGTTTTTAACTGGTGGAGCATGATCGTTATTGGTTAGCAGTGTTTTTAACTGGTGGATCATGATCGTTGCTGGTCAGCAGTGTTTTTAACTGGTGGAGCATGATCGTTATTGGTTAGCAGTGTTTTTAACTGGTGGATCATGATCGTTGCTGGTTAGCAGTGTTTTTAACTGGTGGAGCATGATCGTTATTGGTTAGTAGTGTTTTTAACTGGTGGAGCGTGATCGTTACTGGTTAGTAGTGTTTTTAACTGGTGGATCATGATCGTTGCTGGTTAGCAGTGTTTTTAACTGGTGGAGCATGATCGTTATTGGTTAGTAGTGTTTTTAACTGGTGGAGCGTGATCGTTATTGGTTAGTAGTGTTTTTAACTGGTGGATCATGATCGTTACTGGTTAGCAGTGTTTTTAACTGGTGGAGCATGATCGTTATTGGTTAGTAGTGTTTTTAACTGGTGGAGCGTGATCGTTACTGGTTAGTAGTGTTTTTAACTGGTGGAGCGTGATCGTTACTGGTTAGCAGTGTTTTTAACTGGTGGAGCATGATCGTTATTGGTTAGCAGTGTTTTTAACTGGTGGAGCATGATCGTTATTGGTTAGCAGTGTTTTTAACTGGTGGATCGTGATCGTTGCTGGTTAGCAGTGTTTTTAACTGGTGGAGCATGATCGTTATTGGTTAGCAGTGTTTTTAACTGGTGGATCATGATCGTTGCTGGTTAGCAGTGTTTTTAACTGGTGGAGCGTGATCGTTACTGGTTAGCAGTGTTTTTAACTGGTGGATCATGATCGTTGCTGGTTAGCAGTGTTTTTAACTGGTGGATCATGATCGTTGCTGGTTAGTAGTGTTTTTAACTGGTGGAGCGTGATCGTTACTGGTTAGTAGTGTTTTTAACTGGTGGAGCGTGATCGTTACTGGTTAGCAGTGTTTTTAACTGGTGGAGCGTGATCGTTACTGGTTAGTAGTGTTTTTGACTGGTGGATCATGATCGTTGCTGATTAGCAGTGTTTTTAACTGGTGGAGCGTGATCGTTACTGGTTAGCAGTGTTTTTAACTGGTGGAGCGTGATCGTTACTGGTTAGTAGTGTTTTTAACTGGTGGAGCGTGATCGTTACTGGTTAGTAGTGTTTTTAACTGGTGGAGTATGATCGTTATTGGTTAGTAGTGTTTTTAACTGGTGGAGCGTGATCGTTACTGGTTAGTAGTGTTTTTAACTGGTGGAGCATGATCGTTACTGGTTAGCATTGTTTTTAACTGGTGGAGCGTGATCGTTATTGGTTAGCAGTGTTTTTAACTGGTGGAGCATGATCGTTATTGGTTAGCAGTGTTTTTAACTGGTGGAGCATGGTCGTTATTGGTTAGCAGTGTTTTTAACTGGTGGAGCATGATCGTTACTGGTTAGCAGTGTTTTTAACTGGTATAGCATGATCGTTATTGGTTAGCAGTGTTTTTAACTGGTGGAGCGTGATCGTTACTGGTTAGTAGTGTTTTTAACTGGTGGAGCGTGATCGTTATTGGTTAGCAGTGTTTTTAACTGGTGGAGCATGATCGTTATTGGTTAGCAGTGTTTTTAACTGGTGGAGCATGATCGTTACTGGTTAGCAGTGTTTTTAACTGGTGGAGCGTGATCGTTACTGGTTAGCAGTGTTTTTAACTGGTGGAGCGTGATCGTCACTGGTTAGTAGTGTTTTTAACTGGTGGAGCATGATCGTTACTGGTTAGTAGTGTTTTTAACTGGTGGAGCGTGATCGTTACTGGTTAGTAGTGTTTTTAACTGGTGGATCATGATCGTTGCTGGTTAGCAGTGTTTTAACTGGTGGAGCGTGATCGTTATTGGTTAGCAGTGTTTTTAACTGGTGGAGCGTGATCGTTACTGGTTAGTAGTGTTTTTAACTGGTGGAGCGTGATCGTTACTGGTTAGTAGTGTTTTTAACTGGTGGAGCGTGATCGTTACTGGTTAGTAGTGTTTTTAACTGGTGGAGCATGATCGTTATTGGTTAGCAGTGTTTTTAACTGGTGGAGCATGATCGTTATTGGTTAGCAGTGTTTTTAACTGGTGGAGCATGATCGTTACTGGTTAGCAGTGTTTTTAACTGGTGGAGCATGATCGTTACTGGTTAGCAGTGTTTTTAACTGGTGGAGCATGATCGTTATTGGTTAGTAGTGTTTTTAACTGGTGGAGCGTGATCGTTATTGGTTAGTAGTGTTTTTATCTGGTGGAGCATGATCGTTATTGGTTAGCAGTGTTATTAACTGGTGGAGCATGATCGTTATTGGTTAGCAGTGTTTTTAACTGGTGGAGCATGATCGTTGCTGGTTAGCAGTGTTTTTAACTGGTGGAGCGTGATCGTTACTGGTTAGCAGTGTTTTTAACTGGTGGAGCATGATCGTTGCTGGTTAGTAGTGTTTTTAACTGGTGGAGCATGATCGTTGCTGGTTAGCAGTGTTTTTAACTGGTGGAGCATGATCGTTGCTGGTTAGCAGTGTTTTTAACTGGTGGAGCATGATCGTTGCTGGTTAGCAGTGTTTTTAACTGGTGGAGCGTGATCGTTGCTGGTTAGCAGTGTTTTTAACTGGTGGAGCGTGATCGTTACTGGTTAGCAGTGTTTTTAACTGGTGGAGCATGATCGTTGCTGGTTAGCAGTGTTTTTAACTGGTGGAGCATGATCGTTGCTGGTTAGCAGTGTTTTTAACTGGTGGAGCGTGATCGTTGCTGGTTAGCAGTGTTTTTAACTGGTGGAGCGTGATCGTTACTGGTTAGCAGTGTTTTTAACTGGTGGAGCATGATCGTTGCTGGTTAGCAGTGTTTTTAACTGGTGGAGCGTGATCGTTAATGGTTAGCAGTGTTTTTAACTGGTGGAGCGTGATCGTTGCTGGTTAGTAGTGTTTTTAACTGGTGGAGCGTGATCGTTATTGGTTAGCAGTGTTTTTAACTGGTGGAGCATGATCGTTACTGGTTAGCAGTGTTTTAAACTGGTGGAGCATGATCGTTACTGGTTAGCAGTGTTTTTAACTGGTGGAGCATGATCGTTATTGGTTAGTAGTGTTTTTAACTGGTGGAGCGTGATCGTTACTGGTTAGTAGTGTTTTTAACTGGTGGAGCGTGATCGTTACTGGTTAGTAGTGTTTTTAACTGGTGGAGCATGATCGTTATTGGTTAGCAGTGTTTTTAACTGGTGGAGCATGATCGTTATTGGTTAGCAGTGTTTTTAACTGGTGGAGCGTGATCGTTATTGGTTAGTAGTGTTTTTAACTGGTGGAGCATGATCGTTACTGGTTAGCAGTGTTTTTAACTGGTGGAGCATGATCGTTACTGGTTAGTAGTGTTTTTAACTGGTGGAGCGTGATCGTTACTGGTTAGCAGTGTTTTTAACTGGTGGAGCATGATCGTTATTGGTTAGCAGTGTTTTTAACTGGTGGAGCATGATCGTTATTGGTTAGCAGTGTTTTTAACTGGTGGAGCATGATCGTTATTGGTTAGCAGTGTTTTTAACTGGTGGAGCGTGATCGTTATTGGTTAGTAGTGTTTTTAACTGGTGGAGCATGATCGTTACTGGTTAGCAGTGTTTTTAACTGGTGGAGCATGATCGTTACTGGTTAGTAGTGTTTTTAACTGGTGGAGCGTGATCGTTACTGGTTAGCAGTGTTTTTAACAGGTGGATCATGATCGTTGCTGGTTAGCAGTGTTTTTAACTGGTGGAGCATGATCGTTACTGGTTAGTAGTGTTTTTAACTGGTGGAGCATGATCGTTATTGGTTAGCAGTGTTTTTAACTGGTGGATCATGATCGTTATTGGTTAGTAGTGTTTTTAACTGGTGGAGCGTGATCGTTACTGGTTAGCAGTGTTTTTAACTGGTGGATCATGATCGTTGCTGGTTAGCAGTGTTTTTAACTGGTGGAGCATGATCGTTACTGGTTAGTAGTGTTTTTAACTGGTGGAGCATGATCGTTATTGGTTAGCAGTGTTTTTAACTGGTGGAGCATGATCGTTATTGGTTAGCAGTGTTTTTAACTGGTGGATCATGATCGTTACTGGTTAGCAGTGTTTTTAACTGGTGGAGCATGATCGTTACTGGTTAGCAGTGTTTTTAACTGGTGGATCATGATCGTTACTGGTTAGTAGTGTTTTTAACTGGTGGAGCATGATCGTTATTGGTTAGCAGTGTTTTTAACTGGTGGATCATGATCGTTACTGGTTAGCAGTGTTTTTAACTGGTGGAGCATGATCGTTACTGGTTAGCAGTGTTTTTAACTGGTGGATCATGATCGTTACTGGTTAGTAGTGTTTTTAACTGGTGGAGCATGATCGTTGCTGGTTAGTAGTGTTTTTAACTGGTGGAGCGTGATCGTTACTGGTTAGCAGTGTTTTTAACTGGTGGATCATGATCGTTGCTGGTTAGCAGTGTTTTTAACTGGTGGAGCGTGATCGTTATTGGTTAGTAGTGTTTTTAACTGGTGGAGCATGATCGTTACTGGTTAGCAGTGTTTTTAACTGGTGGAGCGTGATCGTTGCTGGTTAGCAGTGTTTTTAACTGGTGGAGCGTGATCGTTATTGGTTAGCAGTGTTTTTAACTGGTGGAGCATGATCGTTACTGGTTAGTAGTGTTTTTAACTGGTGGAGCGTGATCGTTACTGGTTAGCAGTGTTTTTAACTGGTGGAACGTGATCGTTGCTGGTTAGCAGTGTTTTTAACTGGTGGAGCGTGATCGTTACTGGTTAGCAGTGTTTTTAACTGGTGGAGCGTGATCGTTACTGATTAGTAGTGTTTTTAACTGGTGGGGCATGATCGTTACTGGTTAGCAGTGTTTTTAACTGGTGGAGCGTGATCGTTACTGGTTAGCAGTGTTTTTAACTGGTGGAGCATGATCGTTATTGGTTAGCAGTGTTTTTAACTGGTGGAGCATGATCGTTATTGGTTAGCAGTGTTTTTAACTGGTGGAGCGTGATCGTTACTGGTTAGTAGTGTTTTTAACTGGTGGAGCGTGATCGTTACTGGTTAGTAGTGTTTTTAACTGGTGGAGCATGATCGTTATTGGTTAGCAGTGCTTTTAACTGGTGGAGCATGATCGTTATTGGTTAGCAGTGTTTTTAACTGGTGGAGCGTGATCGTTATTGGTTAACAGCGTTTTTAACTGGTGGAGCGTGATCGTTATTGGTTAGCAGTGTTTTTAACTGGTGGAGCGTGATCGTTACTGGTTAGTAGTGTTTTTAACTGGTGGAGCATGATCGTTACTGGTTAGCAGTGTTTTTAACTGGTGGAGCATGATCGTTATTGGTTAGCAGTGTTTTTAACTGGTGGAGCGTGATCGTTACTGGTTAGTAGTGTTTTTAACTGGTGGAGCGTGATCGTTATTGGTTAGTAGTGTTTTTAACTGGTGGAGCATGATCGTTACTGGTTAGCAGTGTTTTTAACTGGTGGAGCATGATCGTTATTGGTTAGCAGTGTTTTTAACTGGTGGAGCGTGATCGTTACTGGTTAGCAGTGTTTTAACTGGTGGAGCATGATCGTTATTGGTTAGTAGTGTTTTTAACTGGTGGAGCGTGATCGTTACTGGTTAGTAGTGTTTTTAACTGGTGGAGCGTGATCGTTACTGGTTAGCAGTGTTTTTAACTGGTGGAGCATGATCGTTATTGGTTAGCAGTGTTTTTAACTGGTGGAGCATGATCGTTATTGGTTAGCAGTGTTTTTAACTGGTGGAGCGTGATCGTTACTGGTTAGTAGTGTTTTTAACTGGTGGAGCGTGATCGTTACTGGTTAGAAGTGTTTTTAACTGGTGGAGCATGATCGTTATTGGTTAGCAGTGCTTTTAACTGGTGGAGCATGATCGTTATTGGTTAACAGTGTTTTTAACTGGTGGAGCGTGATCGTTATTGGTTAGCAGTGTTTTTAACTGGTGGAGCGTGATCGTTATTGGTTAGCAGTGTTTTTAACTGGTGGAGCGTGATCGTTACTGGTTAGTAGTGTTTTTAACTGGTGGAGCATGATCGTTACTGGTTAGCAGTGTTTTTAACTGGTGGAGCATGATCGTTATTGGTTAGCAGTGTTTTTAACTGGTGGAGCGTGATCGTTACTGGTTAGTAGTGTTTTTAACTGGTGGAGCGTGATCGTTATTGGTTAGTAGTGTTTTTAACTGGTGGAGCATGATCGTTATTGGTTAGCAGTGTTTTTAACTGGTGGAGCGTGATCGTTACTGGTTAGTAGTGTTTTTAACTGGTGGAGCATGATCGTTACTGGTTAGCAGTGTTTTTAACTGGTGGAGCATGATCGTTATTGGTTAGCAGTGTTTTTAACTGGTGGAGCGTGATCGTTACTGGTTAGTAGTGTTTTTAACTGGTGGAGCGTGATAGTTATTGGTTTGCAGTGTTTTTAACTGGTGGAGCATGATCGTTATTGGTTAGCAGTGTTTTTAACTGGTGGAGCGTGATCGTTATTGGTTAGCAGTATTTTTAACTGGTGGAGCATGATCGTTATTGGTTAGTAGTGTTTTTAACTGGTGGAGCGTGATCGTTACTGGTTAGCAGTGTTTTTAACTGGTGGAGCGTGATCGTTACTGGTTAGTAGTGTTTTTAGCTGGTGGAGCATGATCGTTATTGGTTAGCAGTGTTTTTAACTGGTGGATCATGATCGTTACTGGTTAGTAGTGTTTTTAACTGGTGGAGCGTGATCGTTATTGGTTAGCAGTGTTTTTAACTGGTGGAGCATGATCGTTATTGGTTAGCAGTGTTTTTAACTGGTGGAGCATGATCGTTATTGGTTAGCAGTGTTTTTAACTGGTGGAGCATGATCGTTACTGGTTAGTAGTGTTTTTAACTGGTGGAGCATGATCGCTACTGGTTAGCAGTGTTTTTAACTGGTGGAGCGTGATCGTTACTGGTTAGTAGTGTTTTTAACTGGTGGAGCGTGATCGTTACTGGTTAGCAGTGTTTTTAACTGGTGGAGCATGATCGTTATTGGTTAGCAGTGTTTTTAACTGGTGGAGCATGATCGTTATTGGTTAGCAGTGTTTTTAACTGGTGGAGCGTGATCGTTACTGGTTAGCAGTGTTTTTAACTGGTGGGGCGTGATCGTTACTGGTTAGCAGTGTTTTTAACTGGTGGAGCGTGATCGTTACTGGTTAGCAGTGTTTTTAACTGGTGGAGCGTGATCGTTACTGGTTAGCAGTGTTTTTAACTGGTGGGGCGTGATCGTTGCTGGTTAACAGTGTTTTTAACTGGTGGAGCGTGATCGTTACTGGTTAGCAGTGTTTTTAACTGGTGGAGCGTGATCGTTACTGGTTAGCAGTGTTTTTAACTCGTGGAGCGTGATCGTTACTGGTTAGCAGTGTTTTTAACTGGTGGAGCGTGATCGTTATTGGTTAGTAGTGTTTTTAACTGGTGGAGCATGATCGTTACTGGTTAGTAGTGTTTTTAACTGGTGGAGCATGATCGTTACTGGTTAGTAGTGTTTTTAACTGGTGGAGCGTGATCGTTACTGGTTAGTAGTGTTTTTAACTGGTGGAGCGTGATCGTTACTGGTTAGCAGTGTTTTTAACTGGTGGAGCGTGATCGTTACTGGTTAGTAGTGTTTTTAGCTGGCGGAGTTTGATCGTCATTGGTTAGCAGTGTTTTTAACTGGTGGAACATGATCGTTACTGGTTAGTAGTGTTTTTAACTGGTGGAGCGTGATCGTTATTGGTTAGCAGTGTTTTTAACTGGTGGAGCGTGATCGTTACTGGTTAGTAGTGTTTTTAACTGGTGGAGCGTGATCGTTACTGGTTAGCAGTGTTTTTAACTGGTGGAGCATGATCGTTACTGGTTAGCAGTGTTTTTAACTGGTGGAGCGTGATCGTTACTGGTTAGCAGTGTTTTTAACTGGTGGAGCGTGATCGTTACTGGTTAGTAGTGTTTTTAACTGGTGGAGCGTGATCGTTACTGGTTAGCAGTGTTTTTAACTGGTGGGGCGTGATCGTTGCTGGTTAGCAGTGTTTTTAACTGGTGGAGCGTGATCGTTACTGGTTAGCAGTGTTTTTAACTGGTGGAGCATGATCGTTACTGGTTAGCAGTGTTTTTAACTGGTGGATCATGATCGTTATTGGTTAGCAGTGTTTTTAACTGGTGGAGCGTGATCGTTACTGGTTAGCAGTGTTTTTAACTGGTGGAGCGTGATCGTTACTGGTTAGTAGTGTTTTTAACTGGTGGAGCGTGATCGTTATTGGTTAGCAGTGTTTTTAACTGGTGGAGCGTGATCGTTACTGGTTAGCAGTGTTTTTAACTGGTGGAGCGTGATCGTTACTGGTTAGCAGTGTTTTTAGCTGGCGGAGCATGATCGTTATTGGTTAGCAGTGTTTTTAACTGGTGGAACATGATCGTTACTGGTTAGTAGTGTTTTTAACTGGTGGAGCGTGATCGTTATTGGTTAGCAGTGTTTTTAACTGGTGGAGCGTGATCGTTACTGGTTAGTAGTGTTTTTAACTGGTGGAGCGTGATCGTTACTGGTTAGTAGTGTTTTTAACTGGTGGATCATGATCGTTGCTGGTTAGCAGTGTTTTTAACTGGTGGAGCGTGATCGTTATTGGTTAGCAGTGTTTTTAACTGGTGGAGCGTGATCGTTACTGGTTAGTAGTGTTTTTAACTGGTGGAGCGTGATCGTTACTGGTTAGTAGTGTTTTTAACTGGTGGAGCATGATCGTTATTGGTTAGCAGTGTTTTTAACTGGTGGAGCATGATCGTTATTGGTTAGCAGTGTTTTTAACTGGTGGAGCATGATCGTTATTGGTTAGCAGTGTTTTTAACTGGTGGAGCATGATCGTTACTGGTTAGCAGTGTTTTTAACTGGTGGAGCATGATCGTTACTGGTTAGCAGTGTTTTTAACTGGTGGAGCATGATCGTTATTGGTTAGTAGTGTTTTTAACTGGTGGAGCGTGATCGTTATTCGTTAGTAGTGTTTTTATCTGGTGGAGCATGATCGTTATTGGTTAGCAGTGTTTTTAACTGGTGGAGCGTGATCGTTATTGGTTAGCAGTGTTTTTAACTGGTGGAGCATGATCGTTATTGGTTAGCAGTGTTTTTAACTGGTGGAGCATGATCGTTACTGGTTAGCAGTGTTTTTAACTGGTGGAGCATGATCGTTACTGGTTAGCAGTGTTTTAACTGGTGGAGCATGATCGTTATTGGTTAGTAGTGTTTTTAACTGGTGGAGCGTGATCGTTACTGGTTAGTAGTGTTTTTAACTGGTGGGGCGTGATCGTTACTGGTTAGTAGTGTTTTTAACTGGTGGAGCATGATCGTTATTGGTTAGCAGTGTTTTTAACTGGTGGAGCATGATCGTTATTGGTTAGCAGTGTTTTTAACTGGTGGATCATGATCGTTGCTGGTTAGCAGTGTTTTTAACTGGTGGAGCGTGATCGTTACTGGTTAGCAGTGTTTTTAACTGGTGGAGCATGATCGTTATTGGTTAGCAGTGTTTTTAACTGGTGGATCATGATCGTTGCTGGTTAGCAGTGTTTTTAACTGGTGGAGCATGATCGTTATTGGTTAGCAGTGTTTTTAACTGGTGGATCATGATCGTTGCTGGTTAGTAGTGTTTTTAACTGGTGGAGCGTGATCGTTATTGGTTAGCAGTGTTTTTAACTGGTGGATCATGATCGTTGCTGGTTAGCAGTGTTTTTAACTGGTGGAGCATGATCGTTATTGGTTAGCAGTGTTTTTAACTGGTGGAGCGTGATCGTTACTGGTTAGCAGTGTTTTTAACTGGTGGAGCATGATCGTTACTAGTTAGCAGTGTTTTTAACTGGTGGAGCGTGATCGTTACTGGTTAGTAGTGTTTTTAACTGGTGGAGCGTGATCGTTACTGGTTAGCAGTGTTTTTAACTGGTGGAGCGTGATCGTTACTGGTTAGCAGTGTTTTTAACTGGTGGAGCATGATCGTTACTGGTTAGCAGTGTTTTTAACTGGTGGAGCATGATCGTTACTGGTTAGTAGTGTTTTTAACTGGTGGAGCATGATCGTTATTGGTTAGCAGTGTTTTTAACTGGTGGAGCGTGATCGTTATTGGTTAGTGGTGTTTTTAACTGGTGGAGCGTGATCGTTATTGGTTAGTAGTGTTTTTAACTGGTGGAGCGTGATCGTTACTGGTTAGCAGTGTTTTTAACTGGTGGATCATGATTGTTGCTGGTTAGCAGTGTTTTTAACTGGTGGAGCGTGATCGTTACTGGTTAGTAGTGTTTTTAACTGGTGGATCATGATCGTTGCTGGTTAGCAGTGTTTTTAACTGGTGGAGCGTGATCGTTACTGGTTAGTAGTGTTTTTAACTGGTGGAGCATGATCGTTACTGGTTAGCAGTGTTTTTAACTGGTGGATCATGATCGTTACTGGTTAGCAGTGTTTTTAACTGGTGGAGCGTGATCGTTGCTGGTTAGCAGTGTTTTTAACTGGTAGAGCATGATCGTTACTGGTTAGCAGTGTTTTTAACTGGTGGAGCGTGATCGTTGCTGGTTAGCAGTGTTTTTAACTGGTGGAGCGTGATCGTTATTGGTTAGCAGTGTTTTTAACTGGTGGAGCATGATCGTTACTGGTTAGTAGTGTTTTTAACTGGTGGAGCGTGATCGTTACTGGTTAGCAGTGTTTTTAACTGGTGGATCATGATCGTTATTGGTTAGCAGTGTTTTTAACTGGTGGATCATGATCGTTGCTGGTTAGCAGTGTTTTTAACTGGTGGAGCGTGATCGTTACTGGTTAGCAGTGTTTTTAACTGGTGGAGCGTGATCGTTACTGGTTAGTAGTGTTTTTAACTGGTGGAGCGTGATCGTTACTGGTTAGTAGTGTGTTTAACTGGTGGAGCGTGATCGTTACTGGTTAGCAGTGTTTTTAACTGGTGGATCATGATCGTTGCTGGTTAGCAGTGTTTTTAACTGGTGGAGCATGATCGTTATTGGTTAGCAGTGTTTTTAACTGGTGGATCATGATCTTTGCTGGTTAGCAGTGTTTTTAACTGGTGGAGCGTGATCGTTACTGGTTAGCAGTGTTTTTAACTGGTGGAGCGTGGTCGTTACAGGTTAGTAGTGTTTTTAACTGGTGGAGCGTGATCGTTACTGGTTAGTAGTGTTTTTAACTGGTGGAGCGTGATCGTTACTGGTTAGCAGTGTTTTTAACTGGTGGAGCATGATCGTTACTGGTTAGCAGTGTTTTAACTGGTGGAGCATGATCGTTACTGGTTAGCAGTGTTTTAACTAGTGGAGCATGATCGTTATTGGTTAGTAGTGTTTTTAACTGGTGGAGCGTGATCGTTACTGGTTAGTAGTGTTTTTAACTGGTGGGGCGTGATCGTTACTGGTTAGTAGTGTTTTTAACTGGTGGAGCATGATCGTTATTGGTTAGCAGTGTTTTTAACTGGTGGAGCATGATCGTTATTGGTTAGCAGTGTTTTTAACTGGTGGATCATGATCGTTGCTGGTTAGCAGTGTTTTTAACTGGTGGAGCGTGATCGTTACTGGTTAGCAGTGTTTTTAACTGGTGGAGCATGATCGTTATTGGTTAGCAGTGTTTTTAACTGGTGGAGCATGATCGTTATTGGTTAGCAGTGTTTTTAACTGGTGGAGCGTGATCGTTACTGGTTAGTAGTGTTTTAACTGGTGGAGCGTGATCGTTACTGGTTAGTAGTGTTTTTAACTGGTGGAGCGTGATCGTTACTGGTTAGTAGTGTTTTAACTGGTGGAGCGTGATCGTTACTGGTTAGTAGTGTTTTTAACTGGTGGAGCATGATCGTTATTGGTTAGCAGTGTTTTTAACTGGTGGAGCATGATCGTTATTGGTTAGCAGTGTTTTTAACTGGTGGAGCGTGATCGTTATTGGTTAGCAGTGTTTTTAACTGGTGGAGCGTGATCGTTATTGGTTAGCAGTGTTTTTAACTGGTGGAGCGTGATCGTTACTGGTTAGTAGTGTTTTTAACTGGTGGAGCATGATCGTTACTGGTTAGCAGTGTTTTTAACTGGTGGAGCATGATCGTTATTGGTTAGCAGTGTTTTTAACTGGTGGAGCGTGATCGTTACTGGTTAGTAGTGTTTTTAACTGGTGGAGCGTGATCGTTATTGGTTAGTAGTGTTTTTAACTGATGGAGCATGATCGTTACTGGATAGCAGTGTTTTTAACTGGTGGAGCATGATCGTTATTGGTTAGCAGTGTTTTTAACTGGTGGAGCGTGATCGTTACTGGTTAGTAGTGTTTTTAACTGGTGGAGCATGATCGTTACTGGTTAGCAGTGTTTTTAACTGGTGGAGCGTGATCGTTACTGGTTAGTAGTGTTTTTAACTGGTGGAGCGTGATCGTTATTGGTTAGCAGTGTTTTTAACTGGTGGAGCATGATCGTTATTGGTTAGCAGTGTTTTTAACTGGTGGAGCGTGATCGTTATTGGTTAGCAGTGTTTTTAACTGGTGGAGCATGATCGTTATTGGTTAGTAGTGTTTTTAACTGGTGGAGCGTGACCGTTACTGGTTAGTAGTGTTTTTAACTGGTGGAGCATGATCGTTATTGGTTAGCAGTGTTTTTAACTGGTGGAGCGTGATCGTTATTGGTTAGCAGTGTTTTTAACTGGTGGAGCATGATCGTTACTGGTTAGTAGTGTTTTTAACTGGTGGAGCGTGATCGTTACTGGTTAGTAGTGTTTTTAACTGGTGGAGCATGATCGTTATTGGTTAGCAGTGTTTTTAACTGGTGGAGCGTGATCGTTACTGGTTAGCAGTGTTTTTAACTGGTAGGGCATGATCGTTATTGGTTAGCAGTGTTTTTAACTGGTGGAGCATGATCGTTATTGGTTAGCAGTGTTTTTAACTGGTGGAGCGTGATCGTTATTGGTTAGCAGTGTTTTTAACTGGTGGAGCATGATCGTTATTGGTTAGTAGTGTTTTTAACTGGTGGAGCATGATCGTTATTGGTTAGTAGTGTTTTTAACTGGTGGAGCATGATCGTTACTGGTTAGCAGTGTTTTTAACTGGTGGAGCATGATCGTTACTGGTTAGCAGTGTTTTTAACTGGTGGAGCATGATCGTTATTGGTTAGCAGTGTTTTTAACTGGTGGAGCATGATCGTTATTGGTTAGCAGTGTTTTTAACTGGTGGAGCATGATCGTTATTGGTTAGTAGTGTTTTTAACTGGTGGA
This sequence comes from Siphonodentalium dalli, assembly GCA_032622095.1. Classification (NCBI taxonomy): domain Eukaryota; kingdom Metazoa; phylum Mollusca; class Scaphopoda; order Gadilida; family Siphonodentaliidae; genus Siphonodentalium; species Siphonodentalium dalli. The sequence continues at coordinate 54,883,993 of CP136063.1, forward strand.
GCATGATCGTTATTTGTTAGTAGTGTTTTTAACTGGTGGAGCATGATCGTTATTGGTTAGTAGTGTTTTTAACTGGTGGAGCATGATCGTTATTGGTTAGCAGTGTTTTTAACTGGTGGGGCATGATCGTTACTGGTTAGTAGTGTTTTTAACTGGTGGAGCATGATCGTTATTTGTTAGTAGTGTTTTTAACTGGTGGGGCGTGATCGTTACTGGTTAGTAGTGTTTTTAACTGGTGGAGCATGATCGTTATTGGTTAGCAGTGTTTTTAACTGGTGGGGCATGATCGTTACTGGTTAGCAGTGTTTTTAACTGGTGGATCATGATCGTTACTGGTTAGCAGTGTTTTTAACTGGTGGAGCATGATCGTTACTGGTTAGCAGTGTTTTTATCTGGTGGAGCATGATCGTTATTGGTTAGCAGTGTTTTTAACTGGTGGAGCATGATCGTTATTGGTTAGCAGTGTTTTTAACTGGTGGAGCATGATCGTTACTGGTTAGTAGTGTTTTTAACTGGTGGAGCATGATCGTTATTGGTTAGTAGTGTTTTTAACTGGTGGAGCGTGATCGTTACTGGTTAGTAGTGTTTTTAACTGGTGGAGCGTGATCGTTACTGGTTAGCAGTGTTTTTAACTGGTGGAGCATGATCGTTATTGGTTAGCAGTGTTTTTAACTGGTGGATCATGATCGTTACTGGATAGTAGTGTTTTTAACTGGTGGAGCGTGATCGTTATTGGTTAGTAGTGTTTTTAACTGGTGGAGCATGATCGTTACTGGTTAGCAGTGTTTTTAACTGGTGGCGCATGATCGTTATTGGTTAGCAGTGTTTTTAACTGGTGGAGCGTGATCGTTACTGGTTAGTAGTGTTTTTAACTGGTGGAGCATGATCGTTACTGGTTAGCAGTGTTTTTAACTGGTGGAGCGTGATCGTTGCTGGTTAGCAGTGTTTTTAACTGGTGGAGCGTGATCGTTATTGGTTAGCAGTGTTTTTAACTGGTGGAGCATGATCGTTACTGGTTAGTAGTGTTTTTAACTGGTGGAGCGTGATCGTTACTGGTTAGCAGTGTTTTTAACTGGTGGATCATGATCGTTATTGGTTAGCAGTGTTTTTAACTGGTGGATCATGATCGTTGCTGGTTAGCAGTGTTTTTAACTGGTGGAGCGTGATCGTTACTGGTTAGCAGTGTTTTTAACTGGTGGAGCGTGATCGTTACTGGTTAGTAGTGTTTTTAACTGGTGGAGCGTGATCGTTACTGGTTAGTAGTGTTTTTAACTGGTGGAGCGTGATCGTTACTGGTTAGCAGTGTTTTTAACTGGTGGATCATGATCGTTGCTGGTTAGCAGTGTTTTTAACTGGTGGAGCATGATCGTTATTGGTTAGCAGTGTTTTTAACTGGTGGATCATGATCTTTGCTGGTTAGCAGTGTTTTTAACTGGTGGAGCGTGATCGTTACTGGTTAGCAGTGTTTTTAACTGGTGGAGCGTGATCGTTACAGGTTAGTAGTGTTTTTAACTGGTGGAGCGTGATCGTTACTGGTTAGTAGTGTTTTTAACTGGTGGAGCGTGATCGTTACTGGTTAGCAGTGTTTTTAACTGGTGGAGCATGATCGTTACTGGTTAGCAGTGTTTTTAACTGGTGGAGCATGATCGTTACTGGTTAGCAGTGTTTTAACTGGTGGAGCATGATCGTTATTGGTTAGTAGTGTTTTTAACTGGTGGAGCGTGATCGTTACTGGTTAGTAGTGTTTTTAACTGGTGGGGCGTGATCGTTACTGGTTAGTAGTGTTTTTAACTGGTGGAGCATGATCGTTATTGGTTAGCAGTGTTTTTAACTGGTGGAGCATGATCGTTATTGGTTAGCAGTGTTTTTAACTGGTGGATCATGATCGTTGCTGGTTAGCAGTGTTTTTAACTGGTGGAGCGTGATCGTTACTGGTTAGCAGTGTTTTTAACTGGTGGAGCATGATCGTTACTAGTTAGCAGTGTTTTTAACTGGTGGAGCATGATCGTTACTGGTTAGCAGTGTTTTAACTGGTGGAGCATGATCGTTGCTGGTTAGCAGTGTTTTTAACTGGTGGAGCGTGATCGTTACTGGTTAGCAGTGTTTTTAACTGGTGGAGCGTGATCGTTACTGGTTAGTAGTGTTTTTAACTGGTGGAGCGTGATCGTTACTGGTTAGTAGTGTTTTTAACTGGTGGAGCGTGATGGTTACTGGTTAGCAGTGTTTTTAACTGGTGGATCATGATCGTTGCTGGTTAGCAGTGTTTTTAACTGGTGGAGCATGATCGTTATTGGTTAGCAGTGTTTTTAACTGGTGGATCATGATCTTTGCTGGTTAGCAGTGTTTTTAACTGGTGGAGCGTGATCGTTACTGGTTAGCAGTGTTTTTAACTGGTGGAGCGTGATCGTTACAGGTTAGCAGTGTTTTTAACTGGTGGAGCGTGATCGTTACTGGTTAGTAGTGTTTTTAACTGGTGGAGCGTGATCGTTACTGGTTAGCAGTGTTTTTAACTGGTGGAGCATGATCGTTACTGGTTAGCAGTGTTTTTAACTGGTGGAGCATGATCGTTACTGGTTAGCAGTGTTTTAACTGGTGGAGCATGATCGTTATTGGTTAGTAGTGTTTTTAACTGGTGGAGCGTGATCGTTACTGGTTAGTAGTGTTTTTAACTGGTGGGGCGTGATCGTTACTGGTTAGTAGTGTTTTTAACTGGTGGAGCATGATCGTTATTGGTTAGCAGTGTTTTTAACTGGTGGAGCATGATCGTTATTGGTTAGCAGTGTTTTTAACTGGTGGATCATGATCGTTGCTGGTTAGCAGTGTTTTTAACTGGTGGAGCGTGATCGTTACTGGTTAGCAGTGTTTTTAACTGGTGGAGCATGATCGTTATTGGTTAGCAGTGTTTTTAACTGGTGGAGCATGATCGTTATTGGTTAGCAGTGTTTTTAACTGGTGGAGCGTGGTCGTTACTGGTTAGTAGTGTTTTTAACTGGTGGAGCGTGATCGTTACTGGTTAGTAGTGTTTTTAACTGGTGGAGCGTGATCGTTACTGGTTAGTAGTGTTTTTAACTGGTGGAGCATGATCGTTATTGGTTAGCAGTGTTTTTAACTGGTGGAGCATGATCGTTATTGGTTAGCAGTGTTTTTAACTGGTGGAGCGTGATCGTTATTGGTTAGCAGTGTTTTTAACTGGTGGAGCGTGATCGTTATTGGTTAGCAGTGTTTTTAACTGGTGGAGCGTGATCGTTACTGGTTAGTAGTGTTTTTAACTGGTGGAGCATGATCGTTACTGGTTAGCAGTGTTTTTAACTGGTGGAGCATGATCGTTATTTGTTAGCAGTGTTTTTAACTGGTGGAGCGTGATCGTTACTGGTTAGTAGTGTTTTTAACTGGTGGAGCGTGATCGTTATTGGTTAGTAGTGTTTTTAACTGGTGGAGCATGATCGTTACTGGTTAGCAGTGTTTTTAACTGGTGGAGCATGATCGTTATTGGTTAGCAGTGTTTTTAACTGGTGGAGCGTGATCGTTACTGGTTAGTAGTGTTTTTAACTGGTGGAGCATGATCGTTACTGGTTAGCAGTGTTTTTAACTGGTGGAGCATGATCGTTATTGGTTAGCAGTGTTTTTAACTGGTGGAGCGTGATCGATAATGGTTAGTAGTGATTTTAACTGGTCGAGCGTGATCGTTATTGGTTAGCAGTGTTTTTAACTGGTGGAGCATGATCGTTATTGGTTAGCAGTGTTTTTAACTGGTGGAGCGTGATCGTTATTGGTTAGCAGTGTTTTTAACTGGTGGAGCATGATCGTTATTGGTTAGTAGTGTTTTTAACTGGTGGAGCGTGACCGTTACTGGTTAGTAGTGTTTTTAACTGGTGGAGCGTGATCGTTACTGGTTAGCAGTGTTTTTAACTGGTGGAGCATGATCGTTATTGGTTAGCAGTGTTTTTAACGGGTGGAGCGTGATCGTTACTGGTTAGTAGTGTTTTTAACTGGTGGAGCATGATCGTTACTGGTTAGCAGTGTTTTTAACTGGTGGAGCATGATCGTTATTGGTTAGCAGTGTTTTTAACTGGTGGAGCGTGATCGTTATTGGTTAGCAGTGTTTTTAACTGGTGGAGCATGATCGTTACTGGTTAGTAGTGTTTATAACTGGTGGAGCGTGATCGTTACTGGTTAGTAGTGTTTTTAACTGGTGGAGCATGATCGTTATTGGTTAGCAGTGTTTTTAACTGGTGGAGCGTGATCGTTACTGGTTAGCAGTGTTTTTAACTGGTGGGGCATGATCGTTATTGGTTAGCAGTGTTTTTAACTGGTGGAGCATGATCGTTATTGGTTAGCAGTGTTTTTAACTGGTGGAGCGTGATCGTTATTGGTTAGCAGTGTTTTTAACTGGTGGAGCATGATCGTTATTGGTTAGTAGTGTTTTTAACTGGTGGAGCATGATCGTTATTGGTTAGTAGTGTTTTTAACTGGTGGAGCATGATCGTTACTGGTTAGCAGTGTTTTTAACTGGTGGAGCATGATCGTTACTGGTTAGCAGTGTTTTTAACTGGTGGAGCATGATCGTTATTGGTTAGCAGTGTTTTTAACTGGTGGAGCATGATCGTTATTGGTTAGCAGTGTTTTTAACTGGTGGAGCATGATCGTTATTGGTTAGTAGTGTTTTTAACTGGTGGAGCATGATCGTTATTTGTTAGTAGTGTTTTTAACTGGTGGAGCATGATCGTTATTGGTTAATAGTGTTTTTAACTGGTGGAGCATGATCGTTATTGGTTAGCAGTGTTTTTAACTGGTGGGGCATGATCGTTACTGGTTAGTAGTGTTTTTAACTGGTGGAGCATGATCGTTATTTGTTAGTAGTGTTTTTAACTGGTGGGGCGTGATCGTTACTGGTTAGTAGTGTTTTTAACTGGTGGAGCATGATCGTTATTGGTTAGCAGTGTTTTTAACTGGTGGGGCATGATCGTTACTGGTTAGCAGTGTTTTTAACTGGTGGATCATGATCGTTACTGGTTAGCAGTGTTTTTAACTGGTGGAGCATGATCGTTACTGGTTAGCAGTGTTTTTAACTGGTGGAGCATGATCGTTATTGGTTAGCAGTGTTTTTAACTGGTGGAGCATGATCGTTATTGGTTAGCAGTGTTTTTAACTGGTGGAGCATGATCGTTACTGGTTAGTAGTGTTTTTAACTGGTAGAGCATGATCGTTATTGGTTAGTAGTGTTTTTAACTGGTGGAGCGTGATCGTTACTGGTTAGTAGTGTTTTTAACTGGTGGAGCGTGATCGTTACTGGTTAGCAGTGTTTTTAACTGGTGGAGCATGATCGTTATTGGTTAGCAGTGTTTTTAACTGGTGGATCATGATCGTTACTGGATAGTAGTGTTTTTAACTGGTGGAGCGTGATCGTTATTGGTTAGTAGTGTTTTTAACTGGTGGAGCATGATCGTTACTGGTTAGCAGTGTTTTTAACTGGTGGCGCATGATCGTTATTGGTTAGCAGTGTTTTTAACTGGTGGAGCGTGATCGTTACTGGTTAGTAGTGTTTTTAACTGGTGGAGCATGATCGTTACTGGTTAGCAGTGTTTTTAACTGGTGGAGCATGATCGTTATTGGTTAGCAGTGTTTTTAACTGGTGGAGCGTGATCGTTACTGGTTAGTAGTGTTTTTAACTGGTGGAGCGTGATCGTTATTGGTTAGCAGTGTTTTTAACTGGTGGAGCATGATCGTTATTGGTTAGCAGTGTTTTTAACTGGTGGAGCGTGATCGTTATTGGTTAGCAGTGTTTTTAACTGGTGGAGCATGATCGTTATTGGTTAGTAGTGTTTTTAACTGGTGGAGCGTGACCGTTACTGGTTAGTAGTGTTTTTAACTGGTGGAGCATGATCGTTATTGGTTAGCAGTGTTTTTAACTGGTGGAGCGTGATCGTTATTGGTTAGCAGTGTTTTTAACTGGTGGAGCATGATCGTTACTGGTTAGTAGTGTTTTTAACTGGTGGAGCGTGATCGTTACTGGTTAGTAGTGTTTTTAACTGGTGGAGCATGATCGTTATTGGTTAGCAGTGTTTTTAACTGGTGGAGCGTGATCGTTACTGGTTAGCAGTGTTTTTAACTGGTGGGGCATGATCGTTATTGGTTAGCAGTGTTTTTAACTGGTGGAGCATGATCGTTATTGGTTAGCAGTGTTTTTAACTGGTGGAGCGTGATCGTTATTGGTTAGCAGTGTTTTTAACTGGTGGAGCATGATCGTTATTGGTTAGTAGTGTTTTTAACTGGTGGAGCATGATCGTTATTGGTTAGTAGTGTTTTTAACTGGTGGAGCATGATCGCTACTGGTTAGCAGTGTTTTTAACTGGTGGAGCATGATCGTTACTGGTTAGCAGTGTTTTTAACTGGTGGAGCATGATCGTTATTGGTTAGCAGTGTTTTTAACTGGTGGAGCATGATCGTTATTGGTTAGCAGTGTTTTTAACTGGTGGAGCATGATCGTTATTGGTTAGTAGTGTTTTTAACTGGTGGAGCATGATCGTTATTTGTTAGTAGTGTTTTTAACTGGTGGAGCATGATCGTTACTGGTTAGCAGTGTTTTTAACTGGTGGAGCATGATCGTTACTGGTTAGCAGTGTTTTTAACTGGTGGAGCATGATCGTTATTGGTTAGCAGTGTTTTTAACTGGTGGAGCATGATCGTTATTGGTTAGCAGTGTTTTTAACTGGTGGAGCATGATCGCTACTGGTTAGTAGTGTTTTTAACTGGTGGAGCATGATCGTTATTGGTTAGTAGTGTTTTTAACTGGTTGAGCGTGATCGTTACTGGTTAGTAGTGATTTTAACTGGTGGAGCGTGATCGTTACTGGTTAGCAGTGTTTTTAACTGGTGGAGCATGATCGTTATTGGTTAGCAGTGTTTTTAACTGGTGGATCATGATCGTTACTGGTTAGTAGTGTTTTTAACTGGTGGAGCGTGATCGTTACTGGTTAGCAGTGTTTTAACTGATGGGGCGTGATCGTTGCTGGTTAGTAGTGTTTTTAACTGGTGGAGCGTGATCGTTACTGGTTAGTAGTGTTTTTAACTGGTGGATCATGATCGTTACTGGTTAGTAGTGTTTTTAACTGGTGGATCATGATCGTTACTGGTTAGCAGTGTTTTTAACTGGTGGATCATGATCGTTGCTGGTTAGCAGTGTTTTTAACTGGTGGAGCGTGATCGTTACTGGTTAGCAGTGTTTTTAACTGGTGGATCATGATCGTTGCTGGTTAGCAGTGTTTTTAACTGGTGGAGCGTGATCGTTACTGGTTAGCAGTGTTTTTAACTGGTGGAGCATGATCGTTATTGGTTAGCAGTGTTTTTAACTGGTGGAGCATGATCGTTATTGGTTAGCAGTGTTTTTAACTGGTGGAGCATGATCGTTATTGGTTAGTAGTGTTTTTAACTGGTGGAGCATGATCGTTATTTGTTAGTAGTGTTTTTAACTGGTGGAGCATGATCGTTACTGGTTAGCAGTGTTTTTAACTGGTGGAGCATGATCGTTACTGGTTAGCAGTGTTTTTAACTGGTGGAGCATGATCGTTATTGGTTAGCAGTGTTTTTAACTGGTGGAGCATGATCGTTATTGGTTATCAGTGTTTTTAACTGGTGGAGCATGATCGTTACTGGTTAGTAGTGTTTTTAACTGGTGGAGCATGATCGTTACTGGTTAGTAGTGTTTTTAACTGGTGGAGCGTGATCGTTACTGGTTAGCAGTGTTTTTAACTGGTGGAGCATGATCGTTATTGGTTAGCAGTGTTTTTAACAGGTGGATCATGATCGTTACTGGTTAGTAGTGTTTTTAACTGGTGGAGCGTGATCGTTACTGGTTAGCAGTGTTTTTAACTGGTGGAGCGTGATCGTTATTTGTTAGTAGTGTTTTTAACTGGTGGAGCGTGATCGTTATTTGTTAGTAATGTTTTTAACTGGTGGAGCATGATCGTTGCTGGTTAGCAGTGTTTTTAAATGGTGGAGCGTGATCGTTGCTGGTTAGTAGTGTTTTTAACTGGTGGAGCGTGATCGTTATTGGTTAGCAGTGTTTTTAACTGGTGGAGCATGATCGTTATTGGTTAGCAGTGTTTTTAACTGGTGGATCATGATCGTTACTGGATAGTAGTGTTTTTAACTGGTGGAGCGTGATCGTTATTGGTTAGTAGTGTTTTTAACTGGTGGAGCATGATCGTTACTGGTTAGCAGTGTTTTTAACTGGTGGCGCATGATCGTTATTGGTTAGCAGTGTTTTTAACTGGTGGAGCGTGATCGTTACTGGTTAGTAGTGTTTTTAACTGGTGGAGCATGATCGTTACTGGTTAGCAGTGTTTTTAACTGGTGGAGCGTGATCGTTGCTGGTTAGCAGTGTTTTTAACTGGTGGAGCGTGATCGTTATTGGTTAGCAGTGTTTTTAACTGGTGGAGCATGATCGTTACTGGTTAGTAGTGTTTTTAACTGGTGGAGCGTGATCGTTACTGGTTAGCAGTGTTTTTAACTGGTGGATCATGATCGTTATTGGTTAGCAGTGTTTTTAACTGGTGGATCATGATCGTTGCTGGTTAGCAGTGTTTTTAACTGGTGGAGCGTGATCGTTACTGGTTAGCAGTGTTTTTAACTGGTGGAGCGTGATCGTTACTGGTTAGTAGTGTTTTTAACTGGTGGAGCGTGATCGTTACTGGTTAGTAGTGTTTTTAACTGGTGGAGCGTGATCGTTACTGGTTAGCAGTGTTTTTAACTGGTGGATCATGATCGTTGCTGGTTAGCAGTGTTTTTAACTGGTGGAGCATGATCGTTATTGGTTAGCAGTGTTTTTAACTGGTGGATCATGATCTTTGCTGGTTAGCAGTGTTTTTAACTGGTGGAGCGTGATCGTTACTGGTTAGCAGTGTTTTTAACTGGTGGAGCGTGATCGTTACAGGTTAGTAGTGTTTTTAACTGGTGGAGCGTGATCGTTACTGGTTAGTAGTGTTTTTAACTGGTGGAGCGTGATCGTTACTGGTTAGCAGTGTTTTTAACTGGTGGAGCATGATCGTTACTGGTTAGCAGTGTTTTTAACTGGTGGAGCATGATCGTTACTGGTTAGCAGTGTTTTAACTGGTGGAGCATGATCGTTATTGGTTAGTAGTGTTTTTAACTGGTGGAGCGTGATCGTTACTGGTTAGTAGTGTTTTTAACTGGTGGGGCGTGATCGTTACTGGTTAGTAGTGTTTTTAACTGGTGGAGCATGATCGTTATTGGTTAGCAGTGTTTTTAACTGGTGGAGCATGATCGTTATTGGTTAGCAGTGTTTTTAACTGGTGGATCATGATCGTTGCTGGTTAGCAGTGTTTTTAACTGGTGGAGCGTGATCGTTACTGGTTAGCAGTGTTTTTAACTGGTGGAGCATGATCGTTACTGGTTAGCAGTGTTTTTAACTGGTGGAGCATGATCGTTACTGGTTAGCAGTGTTTTAACTGGTGGAGCATGATCGTTGCTGGTTAGCAGTGTTTTTAACTGGTGGAGCGTGATCGTTACTGGTTAGCAGTGTTTTTAACTGGTGGAGCGTGATCGTTACTGGTTAGTAGTGTTTTTAACTGGTGGAGCGTGATCGTTACTGGTTAGTAGTGTTTTTAACTGGTGGAGCGTGATGGTTACTGGTTAGCAGTGTTTTTAACTGGTGGATCATGATCGTTGCTGGTTAGCAGTGTTTTTAACTGGTGGAGCATGATCGTTATTGGTTAGCAGTGTTTTTAACTGGTGGATCATGATCTTTGCTGGTTAGCAGTGTTTTTAACTGGTGGAGCGTGATCGTTACTGGTTAGCAGTGTTTTTAACTGGTGGAGCGTGATCGTTACAGGTTAGCAGTGTTTTTAACTGGTGGAGCGTGATCGTTACTGGTTAGTAGTGTTTTTAACTGGTGGAGCGTGATCGTTACTGGTTAGTAGTGTTTTTAACTGGTGGAGCATGATCGTTACTGGTTAGCAGTGTTTTTAACTGGTGGAGCATGATCGTTACTGGTTAGCAGTGTTTTAACTGGTGGAGCATGATCGTTATTGGTTAGTAGTGTTTTTAACTGGTGGAGCGTGATCGTTACTGGTTAGTAGTGTTTTTAACTGGTGGGGCGTGATCGTTACTGGTTAGTAGTGTTTTTAACTGGTGGAGCATGATCGTTATTGGTTAGCAGTGTTTTTAACTGGTGGAGCATGATCGTTATTGGTTAGCAGTGTTTTTAACTGGTGGATCATGATCGTTGCTGGTTAGCAGTGTTTTTAACTGGTGGAGCGTGATCGTTACTGGTTAGCAGTGTTTTTAACTGGTGGAGCATGATCGTTATTGGTTAGCAGTGTTTTTAACTGGTGGAGCATGATCGTTATTGGTTAGCAGTGTTTTTAACTGGTGGAGCGTGGTCGTTACTGGTTAGTAGTGTTTTTAACTGGTGGAGCGTGATCGTTACTGGTTAGTAGTGTTTTTAACTGGTGGAGCGTGATCGTTACTGGTTAGTAGTGTTTTTAACTGGTGGAGCATGATCGTTATTGGTTAGCAGTGTTTTTAACTGGTGGAGCATGATCGTTATTGGTTAGCAGTGTTTTTAACTGGTGGAGCGTGATCGTTATTGGTTAGCAGTGTTTTTAACTGGTGGAGCGTGATCGTTATTGGTTAGCAGTGTTTTTAACTGGTGGAGCGTGATCGTTACTGGTTAGTAGTGTTTTTAACTGGTGGAGCGTGATCGTTATTGGTTAGTAGTGTTTTTAACTGGTGGAGCATGATCGTTACTGGTTAGCAGTGTTTTTAACTGGTGGAGCATGATCGTTATTGGTTAGCAGTGTTTTTAACTGGTGGAGCGTGATCGTTACTGGTTAGTAGTGTTTTTAACTGGTGGAGCATGATCGTTACTGGTTAGCAGTGTTTTTAACTGGTGGAGCATGATCGTTATTGGTTAGCAGTGTTTTTCACTGGTGGAGCGTGATCGATAATGGTTAGTAGTGATTTTAACTGGTCGAGCGTGATCGTTATTGGTTAGCAGTGTTTTTAACTGGTGGAGCATGATCGTTATTGGTTAGCAGTGTTTTTAACTGGTGGAGCGTGATCGTTATTGGTTAGCAGTGTTTTTAACTGGTGGAGCATGATCGTTATTGGTTAGTAGTGTTTTTAACTGGTGGAGCGTGACCGTTACTGGTTAGTAGTGTTTTTAACTGGTGGAGCGTGATCGTTACTGGTTAGCAGTGTTTTTAACTGGTGGAGCATGATCGTTATTGGTTAGCAGTGTTTTTAACGGGTGGAGCGTGATCGTTACTGGTTAGTAGTGTTTTTAACTGGTGGAGCATGATCGTTACTGGTTAGCAGTGTTTTTAACTGGTGGAGCATGATCGTTATTGGTTAGCAGTGTTTTTAACTGGTGGAGCGTGATCGTTATTGGTTAGCAGTGTTTTTAACTGGTGGAGCATGATCGTTACTGGTTAGTAGTGTTTTTAACTGGTGGAGCGTGATCGTTACTGGTTAGTAGTGTTTTTAACTGGTGGAGCATGATCGTTATTGGTTAGCAGTGTTTTTAACTGGTGGAGCGTGATCGTTACTGGTTAGCAGTGTTTTTAACTGGTGGGGCATGATCGTTATTGGTTAGCAGTGTTTTTAACTGGTGGAGCATGATCGTTATTGGTTAGCAGTGTTTTTAACTGGTGGAGCGTGATCGTTACTGGTTAGTAGTGTTTTTAACTGGTGGAGCATGATCGTTATTGGTTAGCAGTGTTTTTAACTGGTGGAGCATGATCGTTACTGGTTAGCAGTGTTTTTAACTGGTGGAGCATGATCGTTATTGGTTAGCAGTGTTTTTAACTGGTGGAGCATGATCGTTATTGGTTAGCAGTGTTTTTAACTGGTGGAGCATGATCGTTATTGGTTAGTAGTGTTTTTAACTGGTGGAGCATGATCGTTATTTGTTAGTAGTGTTTTTAACTGGTGGAGCATGATCGTTATTGGTTAGTAGTGTTTTTAACTGGTGGAGCATGATCGTTATTGGTTAGCAGTGTTTTTAACTGGTGGGGCATGATCGTTACTGGTTAGTAGTGTTTTTAACTGGTGGAGCATGATCGTTATTTGTTAGTAGTGTTTTTAACTGGTGGGGCGTGATCGTTACTGGTTAGTAGTGTTTTTAACTGGTGGAGCATGATCGTTATTGGTTAGCAGTGTTTTTAACTGGTGGGGCATGATCGTTACTGGTTAGCAGTGTTTTTAACTGGTGGATCATGATCGTTACTGGTTAGCAGTGTTTTTAACTGGTGGAGCATGATCGTTACTGGTTAGCAGTGTTTTTAACTGGTGGAGCATGATCGTTATTGGTTAGCAGTGTTTTTAACTGGTGGAGCATGATCGTTATTGGTTAGCAGTGTTTTTAACTGGTGGAGCATGATCGTTACTGGTTAGTAGTGTTTTTAACTGGTAGAGCATGATCGTTATTGGTTAGTAGTGTTTTTAACTGGTGGAGCGTGATCGTTACTGGTTAGTAGTGTTTTTAACTGGTGGAGCGTGATCGTTACTGGTTAGCAGTGTTTTTAACTGGTGGAGCATGATCGTTATTGGTTAGCAGTGTTTTTAACTGGTGGATCATGATCGTTACTGGATAGTAGTGTTTTTAACTGGTGGAGCGTGATCGTTATTGGTTAGTAGTGTTTTTAACTGGTGGAGCATGATCGTTACTGGTTAGCAGTGTTTTTAACTGGTGGCGCATGATCGTTATTGGTTAGCAGTGTTTTTAACTGGTGGAGCGTGATCGTTACTGGTTAGTAGTGTTTTTAACTGGTGGAGCATGATCGTTACTGGTTAGCAGTGTTTTTAACTGGTGGAGCATGATCGTTATTGGTTAGCAGTGTTTTTAACTGGTGGAGCGTGATCGTTACTGGTTAGTAGTGTTTTTAACTGGTGGAGCGTGATCGTTATTGGTTAGCAGTGTTTTTAACTGGTGGAGCATGATCGTTATTGGTTAGCAGTGTTTTTAACTGGTGGAGCGTGATCGTTATTGGTTAGCAGTGTTTTTAACTGGTGGAGCATGATCGTTATTGGTTAGTAGTGTTTTTAACTGGTGGAGCGTGACCGTTACTGGTTAGTAGTGTTTTTAACTGGTGGAGCATGATCGTTATTGGTTAGCAGTGTTTTTAACTGGTGGAGCGTGATCGTTATTGGTTAGCAGTGTTTTTAACTGGTGGAGCATGATCGTTACTGGTTAGTAGTGTTTTTAACTGGTGGAGCGTGATCGTTACTGGTTAGTAGTGTTTTTAACTGGTGGAGCATGATCGTTATTGGTTAGCAGTGTTTTTAACTGGTGGAGCGTGATCGTTACTGGTTAGCAGTGTTTTTAACTGGTGGGGCATGATCGTTATTGGTTAGCAGTGTTTTTAACTGGTGGAGCATGATCGTTATTGGTTAGCAGTGTTTTTAACTGGTGGAGCGTGATCGTTATTGGTTAGCAGTGTTTTTAACTGGTGGAGCATGATCGTTATTGGTTAGTAGTGTTTTTAACTGGTGGAGCATGATCGTTATTGGTTAGTAGTGTTTTTAACTGGTGGAGCATGATCGCTACTGGTTAGCAGTGTTTTTAACTGGTGGAGCATGATCGTTACTGGTTAGCAGTGTTTTTAACTGGTGGAGCATGATCGTTATTGGTTAGCAGTGTTTTTAACTGGTGGAGCATGATCGTTATTGGTTAGCAGTGTTTTTAACTGGTGGAGCATGATCGTTATTGGTTAGTAGTGTTTTTAACTGGTGGAGCATGATCGTTATTTGTTAGTAGTGTTTTTAACTGGTGGAGCATGATCGTTACTGGTTAGCAGTGTTTTTAACTGGTGGAGCATGATCGTTACTGGTTAGCAGTGTTTTTAACTGGTGGAGCATGATCGTTATTGGTTAGCAGTGTTTTTAACTGGTGGAGCATGATCGTTATTGGTTAGCAGTGTTTTTAACTGGTGGAGCATGATCGCTACTGGTTAGTAGTGTTTTTAACTGGTGGAGCATGATCGTTATTGGTTAGTAGTGTTTTTAACTGGTTGAGCGTGATCGTTACTGGTTAGTAGTGATTTTAACTGGTGGAGCGTGATCGTTACTGGTTAGCAGTGTTTTTAACTGGTGGAGCATGATCGTTATTGGTTAGCAGTGTTTTTAACTGGTGGATCATGATCGTTACTGGTTAGTAGTGTTTTTAACTGGTGGAGCGTGATCGTTACTGGTTAGCAGTGTTTTAACTGATGGGGCGTGATCGTTGCTGGTTAGTAGTGTTTTTAACTGGTGGAGCGTGATCGTTACTGGTTAGTAGTGTTTTTAACTGGTGGATCATGATCGTTACTGGTTAGTAGTGTTTTTAACTGGTGGATCATGATCGTTACTGGTTAGCAGTGTTTTTAACTGGTGGATCATGATCGTTGCTGGTTAGCAGTGTTTTTAACTGGTGGAGCGTGATCGTTACTGGTTAGCAGTGTTTTTAACTGGTGGATCATGATCGTTGCTGGTTAGCAGTGTTTTTAACTGGTGGAGCGTGATCGTTACTGGTTAGCAGTGTTTTTAACTGGTGGAGCATGATCGTTATTGGTTAGCAGTGTTTTTAACTGGTGGAGCATGATCGTTATTGGTTAGCAGTGTTTTTAACTGGTGGAGCATGATCGTTATTGGTTAGTAGTGTTTTTAACTGGTGGAGCATGATCGTTATTTGTTAGTAGTGTTTTTAACTGGTGGAGCATGATCGTTACTGGTTAGCAGTGTTTTTAACTGGTGGAGCATGATCGTTACTGGTTAGCAGTGTTTTTAACTGGTGGAGCATGATCGTTATTGGTTAGCAGTGTTTTTAACTGGTGGAGCATGATCGTTATTGGTTATCAGTGTTTTTAACTGGTGGAGCATGATCGTTACTGGTTAGTAGTGTTTTTAACTGGTGGAGCATGATCGTTACTGGTTAGTAGTGTTTTTAACTGGTGGAGCGTGATCGTTACTGGTTAGCAGTGTTTTTAACTGGTGGAGCATGATCGTTATTGGTTAGCAGTGTTTTTAACAGGTGGATCATGATCGTTACTGGTTAGTAGTGTTTTTAACTGGTGGAGCGTGATCGTTACTGGTTAGCAGTGTTTTTAACTGGTGGAGCGTGATCGTTATTTGTTAGTAGTGTTTTTAACTGGTGGAGCGTGATCGTTATTTGTTAGTAATGTTTTTAACTGGTGGAGCATGATCGTTGCTGGTTAGCAGTGTTTTTAAATGGTGGAGCGTGATCGTTGCTGGTTAGTAGTGTTTTTAACTGGTGGAGCGTGATCGTTACTGGTTAGTAGTGTTTTTAACTGGTGGATCATGATCGTTGCAGGTTAGCAGTGTTTTTAACTGGTGGAGCGTGATCGTTACTGGTTAGCAGTGTTTTTAACTGGTGGATCATGATCGTTGCTGGTTAGCAGTGTTTTTAACTGGTTGATCATGATCGTTGCTGGTTAGTAGTGTTTTTAACTGGTGGAGCGTGATCGTTACTGATTAGCAGTGTTTTTAACTGGTGGAGCGTGATCGTTACTGGTTAGTAGTGTTTTTAACTGGTGGAGCATGATCGTTACTGGTTAGTAGTGTTTTTAACTGGTGGAGCGTGATCGTTACTGGTTAGCAGTGTTTTTAACTGGTGGAGCGTGATCGTTACTGGTTAGTAGTGTTTTTAACTGGTGGAGCATGATCGTTACTGGTTAGTAGTGTTTTTAACTGGCGGAGCGTGATCGTTACTGGTTAGCAGTGTTTTTAACTGGTGGAGCGTGATCGTTACTGGTTAGTAGTGTTTTTAACTGGTGGATCATGATCGTTATTGGTTAGCAGTGTTTTTAACTGGTGGAGCGTGATCGTTATTGGTTAGCAGTGTTTTTAACTGGTGGAGCGTGATCGTTATTGGTTAGCAGTGTTTTTAACTGGTGGAGCGTGATCGTTATTGGTTAGCAGTGTTTTTAACTGGTGGAGCGTGATCGTTACTGGTTAGCAGTGTTTTTAACTTGTGGAGCGTGATCGTTACTGGTTAGCAGTGTTTTTAACTGGTGGAGCGTGATCGTTACTGGTTAGCAGTGTTTTTAACTGGTGGATCATGATCGTTGCTGGTTAGTAGTGTTTTTAACTGGTGGATCATGATCGTTGCTGGTTAGTAGTGTTTTTAACTGGTGGAGCATGATCGTTGCTGGTTAGCAGTGTTTTTAACTGGTGGATCATGATCGTTGCTGGTTAGTAGTGTTTTTAACTGGTGGAGCGTGATCGTTACTGGTTAGCAGTGTTTTTAACTGGTGGAGCGTGATCGTTATTGGTTAGCAGTGTTTTTAACTGGTGGAGCGTGATCGTTACTGGTTAGTAGTGTTTTTAACTGGTGGAGCGTGATCGTTACTGGTTAGCAGTGTTTTTAACTGGTGGAGCATGATCGTTATTGGTTAGCAGTGTTTTTAACTGGTGGATCATGATCGTTGCTGGTTAGCAGTGTTTTTAACTGGTGGATCATGATCGTTACTGGTTAGCAGTGTTTTTAACTGGTGGAGCGTGATCGTTACTGGTTAGTAGTGTTTTTAACTGGTGGAGCGTGATCGTTACTGGTTAGTAGTGTTTTTAACTGGTGGAGCGTGATCGTTACTGGTTAGTAGTGTTTTTAACTGGTGGGGCGTGATCGTTATTGGTTAGCAGTGTTTTTAACTGGTGGAGCGTGATCGTTACTGGTTAGTAGTGTTTTTAACTGGTGGAGCGTGATCGTTACTGGTTAGCAGTGTTTTTAACTGGTGGAGCATGATCGTTATTGGTTAGCAGTGTTTTTAACTGGTGGATCATGATCGTTGCTGGTTGGCAGTGTTTTTAACTGGTGGATCATGATCGTTACTGGTTAGCAGTGTTTTTAACTGGTGGAGCGTGATCGTTACTGGTTAGTAGTGTTTTTAACTGGTGGAGCGTGATCGTTACTGGTTAGTAGTGTTTTTAACTGGTGGCGCGTGATCGTTACTGGTTAGTAGTGTTTTTAACTGGTGGGGCGTGATCGTTACTGGTTAGCAGTGTTTTTAACTGGTGGAGCGTGATCGTTACTGGTTAGCAGTGTTTTTAACTGGTGGAGCGTGATCGTTACTGGTTAGCAGTGTTTTTAACTGGTGGAGCGTGATCGTTACTGGTTAGTAGTGTTTTTAACTGGTGGAGCGTGATCGTTACTGGTTAGCAGTGTTTTTAACTGGTGGAGCGTGATCGTTACTGGTTAGCAGTGTTTTTAACTGGTGGAGCGTGATCGTTACTGGTTAGCAGTGTTTTTAACTGGTGGAGCGTGATCGTTACTGGTTAGTAGTGTTTTTAACTGGTGGAGCGTGATCGTTACTGGTTAGCAGTGTTTTTAACTGGTGGAGCGTGATCGTTATTGGTTAGCAGTGTTTTTAACTGGTGGAGCGTGATCGTTACTGGTTAGCAGTGTTTTTAACTGGTGGATCATGATCGTTGCTGGTTAGCAGTGTTTTTAACTGGTGGATCATGATCGTTACTGGTTAGTAGTGTTTTTAACTGGTGGAGCGTGATCGTTACTGGTTAGCAGTGTTTTTAACTGGTGGATCATGATCGTTGCTGGTTAGCAGTGTTTTTAACTGGTGGAGCATGATCGTTATTGGTTAGCAGTGTTTTTAACTGGTGGATCATGATCGTTGCTGGTTAGTAGTGTTTTTAACTGGTGGAGCATGATCGTTATTGGTTAGCAGTGTTTTTAACTGGTGGATCATAATCGTTGCTGGTTAGCAGTGTTTTTAACTGGTGGAGCATGATCGTTATTGGTTAGCAGTGTTTTTAACTGGTGGAGCGTGATCGTTGCTGGTTAGCAGTGTTTTTAACTGGTGGATCATGATCGTTACTGGTTAGCAGTGTTTTTAACTGGTGGATCATGATCGTTACTGGTTAGCAGTGTTTTTAACTGGTGGAGCGTGATCGTTACTGGTTAGCAGAGTTTTTAACTGGTGGAGCATGATCGTTATTGGTTAGCAGTGTTTTTAACTGGTGGATCATGATCGTTGCTGGTTAGCAGTGTTTCTAACTGGTGGATCATGATCGTTACTGGTTAGCAGTGTTTTTAACTGGTGGATCATGATCGTTGCTGGTTAGCAGTGTTTTTAACTGGTGGAGCATGATCGTTATTGGTTAGCAGTGTTTTTAACTGGTGGATCATGATCGTTGCTGGTTAGTAGTGTTTTAACTGGTGGAGTGTGATCGTTGCTGGTTAGCAGTGTTTTTAACTGGTGGATCATGATCGTTACTGGTTAGCAGTGTTTTTAACTGGTGGAGCATGATCGTTATTGGTTAGCAGTGTTTTTAACTGGTGGATCATGATCGTTGCTGGTTAGTAGTGTTTTAACTGGTGGAGCGTGATCATTGCTGGTTAGCAGTGGTTTTAACTGGTGGAGCATGATCGTTATTGGTTAGCAGTGTTTTTAACTGGTGGATCATGATCGTTGCTGGTTAGTAGTGTTTTAACTGGTGGATCATGATCGTTACTGGTTAGCAGTGTTTTTAACTGGTGGATCATGATCGTTATTGGTTAGCAGTGTTTTTAACTGGTGGATCATGATCGTTGCTGGTTAGCAGTGTTTTTAACTGGTGGAGCGTGATCGTTACTGGTTAGCAGTGTTTTTAACTGGTGGATCATGATCGTTGCTGGTTAGTAGTGTTTTAACTGGTGGAGCGTGATCGTTGCTGGTTAGCAGTGTTTTTAACTGGTGGATCATGATCGTTACTGGTTAGCAGTGTTTTTAACTGGTGGAGCATGATCGTTATTGGTTAGCAGTGTTTTTAACTGGTGGATCATGATCGTTGCTGGTTAGTAGTGTTTTAACTGGTGGAGCGTGATCGTTACTGGTTAGCAGTGTTTTTAACCGGTGGAACATGATCTTTACGGGCGTAGAAGAGTAGATATTCATGGTGTGATCTATGTAGAGTATCTCTAAAAATAATATTGATCCGTATCAAAACCAATGGGGAAGAAAATATATAGCTCTATTTTGAATGTGATTTTTTCAAGTTGACAAAATTGTTCAACCACACTTATTACCCATGTTGATATCACAGTCAACACTAAATAACCAGACACAAATCAAATATTATTCTAATTAACATAATAATGTCGTTGCATTGCGCTCGACATCATTGCCCTAAGCGCTTACCACGTCACTACGTGTGCTGATAATGCACGTGTGTCTACTAAATATGAGTCCGGGCTTAGGGGGCTAATTATATGACAAAGAGGAAGCAGTGCCTGTTTCGATGTTTTGCCCAGCCTTCATTCCTTTAATAATCTCTGCTTCAGTATTGACACCAGGGATACAACTTTATCACCCATTCGCGGACATGAACGAAGTCTGGATCCTGGCACTCACTACCGCATTATCCTGGTATGATGCCAAGAACGAGTGCGTACTAAAAGGGGGACAACTCCTGCCGATCAGCGGACAAGAAACTTACGACCGATTCAATGATATCGCAGCCGCTTATCCCGGTGAGTTAACGATGAGTCAACATATTGTGGGAGATAAAAAAAATATTTCTGCATCAGATCGCCCGTGAACTATTTTACAAGAATTAATAACTGTATATTTGGAATTGTTTAAAAAAAAAAAATTATATATATTTTGAAAGTCTAGCAAGTTAGCGATTAATATGTGCACTTCTGTGTGGCCGCGGCCCCATTCGTGTTTGTGTGGGATTTCAACTTTTCATGAGATCCCACACTGTTACTTTCTCGAAAATACCGCCTATACACCGTGGGGCAGGTCAGGGATGATACGGATAGGTCTGGTCACGTCGGCTTTTAGTCACACCGGTAATGGACACCCTGTCGTCCACATTCGTTTAGTCTTTTGTTAAGGTACGAAACTACACAAATGTTGTTCGATATTTTGTGTGCTTAAAGTTCAACACGTGTGGGTGAAATGTGGCCTTACCGAGCCATCAATGGAGGTAAACCTTGCATATATATCCAAACGAGCCAAGTCTGTTATCTAACATAAACCCATTTAGTCCATGAGCCAGGCTCCCCAAAAATGGAAATTGGTATCAATTTGGTGGGCAAATTCTATCAACATTTTTCTGAAAGCTTATAACCGGAAGTTTATCTCAGTGCTGGGGCAGTGTAGCTTAGTGTACAAAATTTGTGTTTCCATGGCAACAGAGGGTGTTTTTGGCTGGTATAAAAAATATGGTTTATAATTAGGAAGTTTAATGCAGTACGTGTACCTTTGTATCGAAAGGGGGTGCAACCCTTGATGGTGCGCCCCAGCACTGAGATAAACTTCAGATTATAAGCTTTCAGAAAAATGTTGATAGAATTTGCCCACCAAAATGGTGCCATTTTCGTTCCTGGCTCATGGACTAATTGACGTACAAGCCACCTATTCTATATGATATATAAGTAATACAAATAATAACCAATACAACATACTATCGATGCCACAGCGTATGAGCTTATTGCTATTGCCAAAAGTTGATTATTATTATCATACTGGTGCATTTTCTTTCACATTTAAAAGTATCAGGTAATTTTGATTCTCAGCATGCATCCTTTCATAGGGTATATTATCCTTTATATATTAATCAAGACCACCAGAGCACACGAATGATACATTACACGACATGTTTGATTATCATCAATGTGATATGTGTAATACCCAACGGTTGAATATCCGAAATAACCAATTACCATGGCAAAATATCCCACGCTTGGGTGAATAATACACGATATGCCCATTTTGTCTTTCCGTCGTGATAGCCCCTGCTAAAGACAATATTGTCACATAATTAACGATTTCTGTAACAAATATCCCATATGTGGGACCTTCCTGTATTAAAGATGGATCGTCTCTTTATTAAATAACAATTTTGATATAGTTGCGTGGGTATAAAATAATAGATATGAACTGATGACCCCTATCCGGAAAAACTTCTATCAATTAATATTGATTTTATTTCGAATATTTTATTGGGACCGTGTATGTGCCTATTTTTAGACCAGAAAATATTCGAAATAAAATGAATATTAATCGATCGAAGTATTTCTGGACAGGAGTCTTCGATTCAGATTTAATATTTTATACCCCGGTAACCATATAATACATGTTTACAAAGAGATAATCCACCTTTATACCCCGGTAACTATATAATACATGTTTACAAAGAGATAATCCACCTTTAAAGCATTTGACGTCTTCAACTAGATTTTTCGATATGCTACTTCTACTTTCTTCTATCTCGTTATGATATATATTTTCAGGCGTGGTAAGAAGAGACTGGGATTGGGACTATTACTGGGTTGGAGCAAATGACATAACGACAGAATCAACATGGGTTAATGTCGATGGATCACCCACAACGCCTCTCCAATGGAAAGCGGCTGAGCCGGGCAACAGCCCAGGCGAAGACTGCGGACAGTTGTTACAATCATACGGCAGTCCGTTCCAGCTAGGTGACGCCAATTGTGACTTATCTGGGTTTTTGAAGCATGTGTGTCATTACAAGCTACCATAAGAATAATAACATTCAAGAACATTTATTATTATCCATCTCGTTACTGACAATTTTCTGATTGGATAAAAGCCGTCACATGATAATAGTCCGGGCAAAAGTCAAACTGGACACCGAAAGTGTCAAGAATATACTATCTCGCATCACAGGTGTCCCGAAAGTCATATTGGACTAGAATCGACTCCAATACAATACGAGATTCGAGTCCAAAATGACTTATATTAAAGTGTCACTTCCGCATTGATTTTTTTTTCTCTTCCGTGCTTTCAAAGTATACAATAATTTGTTGCCAAAATTTGGATAAACATACAGATGGATAATAAAAATGTCATTATACAATGTGTACATTACGTGTTTTACTGTACTGGTCCAACTTGCGCGTCTCGTCCAATATGACTTTGTACCACAACATGGACTCGCTCAAGAAAAACACATACTGTACACATCATTGTATAAAACTCTACAATACCGAGCATAATTGCCACCGAACATAATGAAATAGGTTATTATACCCTTGGAGAAACTGTGTGAGAGAAATAAGGAAAATGTAATTATGTCAGCTGAAATCCGTAATTACGTCAACTCCGTTTAAAACATATTTAACATTTTAAAAGAAATTGACACCACAGGAGTTCATATCTCTGGTATATGTGCTAGGATAGCAGAAATTCGGTGCCATGGACTCGAGCATGGCAGCACCTTATCTGGTTCCTAGTGGGCATGGACTCGAGCGTGGCAGTACCTTATCTGGTTCGTGATGGC
Source organism: Siphonodentalium dalli (assembly GCA_032622095.1). Lineage (NCBI taxonomy): Eukaryota > Metazoa > Mollusca > Scaphopoda > Gadilida > Siphonodentaliidae > Siphonodentalium > Siphonodentalium dalli. The sequence goes on from CP136063.1 coordinate 54,906,255, forward strand.
CATGGACTCGAGCATGGCAGTACCTTATCTGGCTCCTAGTGGCCATGGACTCGAGCATGGCAGTCCCTTATCTGGTTCGTGATGGCCATGGACTCGAGCATGGCAGTACCTTATCTGGCTCCTAGTGGCCATGGACTCGAGCATGTCAGTCCCTTATCTGGTTCGTGATGGCCATGGACTCGAGCATGGCAGTACCTTATCTGGTTCCTAGTGGCCATGGACTCGAGCATGGCAGTCCCGTATCTGGTTCGTGGTGGTCATGAACTCGAGAATGACAGTATCTTATCTGGTTCGTTCTTTGAAAACACCTCTTCGAATATTTCCGTTATTGCGTCAAAAACACTTCTTCAAATATCTCTATCTCGTTATTTCGTCAAAAACACTTCTTCTCATACAAATCGCCGTTATTTAGTAAATTAACATTCTTTATAGAGTTATTGCCCTTTTTATTAAATATGAAGCTAACATGCAGGATTAGCTATACATGTCGTCATTTAGTGGACAATCCCAAGCTCGCGTGCCACACGTGGTCGGATTGTCCATTAATTAACGACCGTTTATAAATGGCCAATCCTTGAAGAATTGCCTGGAATTTTGGAGCTGGTCGTCCTTAGTTTGGATTAGTGTGTAACTCGTTGAACATATTAATTCACGATATACCCCTATTTCTTGAGTCATCGCGCAAGAATCGATCACACCTATCCTAGCGCCACCACCTAGGCAGGCAGCTACATTATTGTACTTTGTGCATACTCTTGTTTAGAACTACTATATCTTGAAATTTGTAGAGTGATATGTAGAGTAAAAAGAATAATTAATTACAATTTAAATAATTTAAATAGGATAGTGCATGGCACATGCGCCATATACATTTATAAATATAGGTCTATAATATTTGAACATATAGTATGTATGTGTATATAATTTGGATAGGAGTACAATGTAGAAAGTTAGTCAATATGACTAACTTAGCTTAGTCAACCATTTGTCCCCAGAATGACTTGGCTTAGTCAAAATCACACAGACAGATGACTAGTCATAATAACTAGGGTGATGTCAACGACTAAGCAATGGTTAGTCAAAACGACTAATTATATGGCATTAAACATAGCTCTGGCGTGGAAACCCCTTAAATGTTGTTTAATATATGTTGCTAAATGTTCAATTTCCATTTCTATTGTCACAAATTAATGAATCATATCCACCCACATCCCAGCCTTACCTCTTAAACTTGCACAATATATCTCTACAACTTGCACTTGTCTTTAATTTGGTTCTTAATAAATTATGTTGGGGTGAACACCAAGCTATCGATTGTCATATAAACGATGTATCCACATGGGATATCTTCAAGCAATGGCCGGTTCACCGCCAGTACAAATCCTGTTCAGGGACTTGTCACTTCGTTCCATGTTCTTGATCCGTATGTCCCACTCCGATCTCTTCGCTCAGGGCAAACTTCTGTTGACACCATCTGGCGCTAATTTGACCACGGTTGGCTACAATTCTCTTATAATCTCGTGTCCAAATGCATCGAATCATTTGTCGTTGAAACTAAAAGATTATTCCACACCATCGACGTTAGGCACAAAACGGAACCAGCCATTGAATACATATTTAACACTAGTGGAATACAAGCCGGAACTATTTTTGTTAACATTGTCGCCAAGAAAGATGACGTACATTACGTCAACCACAAGCTTCGTTTGGTCCCCCGATCATTACTGGGTTTTCACCAGACTTAACTCACAACAGAGGTAGCTATATATTTTCAATGCATGTGACAATCATGGATTCGCGGTGTAGAATAAATACAGAACACAACTTGCATCATACTCTCGAATCTGTTATCCAACTCGTTGTGGACAGCACGTAGTTACATTTCTCGCGAAATATCTCCATGCGCCATCCGCAACTCATTCGATAACAGATTATCGATTAAAGATGGACAGCCTTTGTGTGATTCCTTCAGCTTTCGAACCACTTTCGTATTTTCTGAGAAGGAATCCAACTAACAGGGTTGTGTCCGCATCTATTTACCCCTCATTCTAATTTTGTATACTCTACTGGACTTTTCCTAAATTCAATAACTTGGTGACAGTATGTTTTCAGTTCTCACCAATGAAATCCTACTGTTGCATAATATAAACTGTATAAGATCTGGAAGTCTTTATATGGTTCCTTCAACTTTCGAAACCACTGTTGCAGTGTCCTTGAATGAGTCAAACTAACAGGGGTGTTCTCGCATATTTTTAACACATGTATCACAGTACTTTTCCCAAAACTAAACTGTTTTAATATCATTTCCTGATATTACTTGGTTAAAACTGGACAAGAAGCCAACAGTTATTTATTATATTGCAGTTTAACTTTGTATGAAGCACCGAGGATAGCATCTAGTGTTTAACGTACCAAGGATCAAGCAAATTTTTACAGCACCAGTGACCTTGAATCAACGAAAGAGGGATAAAAAATACAACAACAACAAAACGGATTATCTCTTTAGATAACACTTTTGAATTAGTTGTGTGGGTATAAAATAATGAATATGAATTGAAGACCCCTGTCCGAAAACGCTTCTATCAATCAATATTTATTTTATTTCGAATATTTCCTTATGAAATGAGATGATTAAATGGGACACTTTATTGTTCTATTTTTAGAACAGACCATTCAGGTGATACCATATAGCGATAGAGATCATTAGGCTGTTCCCATAGCTACGTTCCGAACGTCAACTGTCTCAGATTGATTGTTTGTATTGTTTTATTACATTGTTATTAGCGATAATGAGTCTAATAAACGTTTAAGTGTGGCAATATTACACAATAATACACAATAAATACTGTTATCAGTAACCAGTGTTGTTCGTTAGCTAAACAACCACACTTTTTTAGACCAAAAAAATATTAGAAATATAATCAATATTAATCGATAGAAGCGTTTCCGGACAGGGTTCTTCGACTCATATCTAATATTGTATAGCCCGGTAACTATATAACACATGTTTACAAAGAGATAGACCATGTTGTGTTCTGTCTATATCGCCAACTCAGTCACTAAAACTTACATGTTCGCGTGGCGTTTAATGAAATGACATTGATTTTGTAAAAATTGCATACTATTTTGTGTATTTATATTTCATTATTTTGTCTATATGTCATATGATGTGTCAATCGCTTAGGGCCTGCTTATTGGGAATACGCGGTATATAGATCTTATTATTATTAATATTACAGGGACAATAGTTGTTTTCTAAACGTGAATAAACAAACAACTTGAAAATATAACAAAGTAAACTTGTGTTGTTATTTGCTGTAAGCTGTATGGAACCTACTTTTGAAAAAAGAGAATACCTTATACCAATATGCATGGACATGTAAGTGAACTACCATGTGCATTGATTAAATATAGATTATCCGAATTACACTTTCTTTGACTTCGGTGCTAAAATTATATTATTCGAGTCGATGAACCCACCCATCAAAGCTCAGAGTGTACAGATATCGATTTTTGAAATTTCTCGAGATATACAATTATTTGTGGGCCAGAAAAAAGTCCTCAAACGGACGGTCTAGGACAACATTGTGGATGAAAATAGATAACTCTAAAATCAAGTGGGTAAAACGGCAACATTTCGTGATACTCAAGTGATAATACGGCCATATTTCGTTGAATAAAATGTTGATAAATAACACGTTTTGGGAAATTTGATACCATATTTGACAATGGTTAGCATTATTTTGTTGAAATTAATCCATTCTGATAATTAAAGGGTACGTTGAAGAAATGTTGTTGTATCTTGATGATATGTGGACCGTCTTATCTGATTGATTACCTTTAATAGATAATGGGATACCAGTATTTGAGTATATTAGACATTCATAATGAAGGTTGAAGCTAAGTGACACATACATCACTTTGAACACCCTCACATTGTTGAGACATTGAACAGTATGTTATATCATGAATGGCTTGGAGTTGACTATGTCAAAATAGTGGTCCGAGAGGAGGAATGGTACACGAGCCGCAGGCGAGTGGGCTATTCCTCATCGATGACCACTACTTTGGCTTCGTCAACGACAAGACATTCATTATTTAATATATTATATCGAACATTGGTGTCAATTCTGACTTTTGATTTTGTCACAATCCTATTTACCGTGAATTACGGAAATCGGTCTCAGATTTTACAATTTACGGCAACCTTTTGACGATGGCCACCATTAGAAGGGGGCATAACTATGTTTATTAGTTACATCTATCAGTATCTCTTCATGATTCATGCATCTATTTCTATAAATACGTCATTAGCAAAGACAATTTGGCGAATTTTAGACGATAACTAATATAACTTCAATTAAAAAGGAAAAGGAAGTCATAAATAACGTCCAGTGGCATTACACAATTATGACTGACCGCTTGCCAACTAACGGACAAACTATTAAATGCATTGGATATCTATGATCAGACACGTGTAAGATCATTACAATTCACAATAAATATAATGATATACCGATATTGCAACAGGTATCGTACAAGGTTTAGTTTCAGATTGGCCGTATCTTCAGGCGTCAACAAGATTGCGCGAAATGAGTTTGTTACTATAAACGGAAAAAGAATAGGCATGTAGGAATGCTACTGGGGTACTATCGTAAATTAGTATAGCATTGTGCAGACAATCATAATGCGAAAAATCCATGTCAGATATCATATACATCATACATGTATAACAATATATATATTTTTTGTTAGTTTCAGGTAAATTTCTTGATTTGTAATTATTAAATATTGATGTTCTGGCATATTATACAAAATTACACTTATATATTACACTAAATCCTGTTCGATAATTGATCAGCTACCAATTGGGTTTCATACCCCAATAAAGCAGACTGTAACAAAAACACGCCGTTACAAATTATGGAACTAATCTGACCTATATATTATCACTAAAAGCGGTCAGAAGAATAATGGGGGGTACTTTTGAAAGTTCAGCCGAATTGCATCTGATACCAGTTAACGTTATCGTTGCTAAGTGCTTGGAAATGGTATATTGGGCTGAATTGATGTGCTGCGCGGGATGGTCTAAATTATCTGCATATTTTGTGAAAATAAATAAGAATACATTCAGCTTTTTATGGTAATAAATCATCAAAAATCTATATAAATATATGACATGAATGTATTGGGTGTGTGTTATTGTGGATACGGTGCCGTGGTCGTTGGTGACACATTTAGTGAGAACCGCTTTGCGGGTCACACAATGTACCACAACGACCAAAGCGCCGTATCCACAATAACACACCCACTACATTCATTTCTTAAATGAAATAGACTTTTATGCTCTCTTTGTTGTATTTCATGTAGATGTTAATAAATAAATTATCCTCACCACGTGTTATATATTAGTGGACATCACGCAGAATTATACTCAGTAACTATTATATCCATCTGAAAGTTATCAGTGTCTTAAGTTTATAGAGGTTTAGGTTGAAAAGCGACAAATTTAAAACTTACCCTGCTTTAGAACTATTATTGGCGCGAAAGAACCCCGTGGTATTCCCGCGCGAACACTTGACGTGTGCCGATAATTTGAACGATAAGCAAACTGCGCGGAGATCAATATGTATGTATCAATCACAACAATGTGAGATTTGTGTGATGTTACTGCATCACAATTACAATTCACTCGTTTGACTAACGATTTAATACTTGAAAAGATCCAGGCGTGAACGTCGTGAAACTAGTTAAAGCGATGTTCACGTGCTGGTGATGGCACCCTAATGTGTGTGTATTATGTTGGGGATCGTTTCATGACTTAGTCACTCGGGGTAGCAACATGTGAGACAATTAATACAAAATAGACCAAACTATGACATGTTTCCAATGACCGTGAACATAGAAATTGACCTTGACCCTATATATGTCCTAGTGACTCAGTCGGTTTGATGGACCATTTATGGCACTATGAGATAACATCATTTCTTCAAACACAAGGCTCATTTGTTCGCATCAGTGTCCCTTTTCAACTGTTTTACAAATAGTTTATGTCGTTGCCATGCAAACATGATTTTAACCGGACACAGGACCAACCCACCCGGGCACCCACTCCAGAACTAAGCAACATAATTCTTGAAGGTTCATGCTGTAGTCACTAAAGTCACAATATCGAATTTTTTTGTCTAAGGGACGCCACAATACACAGGGTTATCTCTTTGCTGCAGCGTGTATAATAGCTGTCTCAATTGGCACAGGTGCTAACGTTATATGGGCCATATACATACAGGGAAGCATTATATATTGATTGTTATAGTCACAGGATCCATGACAATACAACTAACTGGTAGACAATCACAATGTTATTCTGTCTTAATTCACCCCAATACCTTATACTGTCCCGATTTGAATCGAACGGACCTGCGTGTTGCGTGCGAAGAATGTTTGCTGCAGCCAGTCGTGTTAAGGATTTCGTTCCCAAGAGTTTTTTTCTCTCATATGCTCGACTTTGTTATCTCGTTTCCACTTTCTCGTTCCACGACTTTTTTCTCTCGTTACGAGTCTTTTCTCGTTGCCTCAACATTTTATCTCGTTCGCACGGGTATGGTTCTCTATTCCGAAGGTTCGTTAACCCGAAGGTTCGCTATTCCGAAGGTTCATTATTCTGAAGCTTCACTATTCCGAAGGTTCGCTATTCCGAAGGTCTTCTATTCTGGGCGTATTTAACCAGAAATGAATGGAAAATATGCACCCCCACCACAAAAAACCCACGAGGAATGAAAAATACTATTACGCTATAGTAGTCACATATAGTACATTTATACCCCCACTTCTAATTCCCAAATTGTCCCAGATGTCGGTTATTAATAGCAAGAAGACAGTATCAGTTTATCGTTTATTATGGAAAGTTGAAAACACGATGACTAAAATAAACTACATGTAAGAGATATAGTTTTTCCGAATTGGCAATCTGTATTTGAAAGAAACATCAACAATAAAGGCCCATTTAATTTTAATTTTCGAACCCCCATATCACATATATAACATATATGCCAGTACATATACCATTGGAAATAGGAACCTATCTAACACTGTATTATCAGCTTATCCGGTGTAAACAGTGAAGATGTTGTTTTTGTTGAGTTAACGACGTGTTTTTGTGCTTAAGGTTCATCTGGTTTTGTTGCGCAAAGTGTATTATTTTCAATGGAGGAGGAATAACTATATTTTAAAGATAGTGTTATTCCCCTTCAATTGAAAATACATTAGGTTGAATTATGTTGCATTCTGGGAGCCATAACGGGGGAATCTTTTTATGATTTAAGCTGTTTTCTATTTCTCTATGGACATCTTCTGATACATACGTTTCAAATAGTGATGAACTATAGTGTTGTTATATTGTTATTAAAGCCTGATATCAAGGCACTATAAAACAAAATAGTCGGTGTCTCGAAAATTAAGTGGGCCTTAAATTTCAAAACAATTTCACAATTGCAGTTAGATTCAACTCTTACCCGTCTATTCAACGACATTCTGCTACGCAGTATTCATTAAGAGTTATAGCCCCACTGTTTTATTGCGCCTTTAGCTGGCGTATTATTGCCTCTAAGATTATTGAGATATAACGCCATACGTGATGACATTAAATCATATGGAAACATAGCAATTGTGTGGGCTGCCTGGCGTGAATATGTTTTGGGAAATAACGTCATACGTAATGACATTTAATCTCAAGGAAACCCGTTAAGAAAAAAGTCACATTTATTGTTTCAATGTTTTAAGTTATTTCCTTCATAAAAAGAGTCTTCGTGATAAAGAACCCTCTCAATACTTTAGAATATAGAAATAAACTTTAAAGATGGATTATTTCTTTAAATAACAAATTTTAAATAGTTGCGTGGGTATAAAATAATAGATATGAACTGAAGACCCTTGTCCGGAAAAGCTTCTATCAATGAATATTGATTTTATTTCGAATATTAAATCGGGACCGTGTATGTGTCTATTTTTAGAACAGACCATTCGGATGATACCATATTGCGATATAGAGCACTGGGCTGTTCCTATGGGTACGCACCGAAAGTCAAATGTCCCAGATTGATTGATTGTATTGTTTTGTTTCACAGATATAAGCGATAATGAGTATAATTAACGTTTAATTGTGACAAAATTGTCTCATGTACATGTGACAAAATTTCTGGTCTCAGTTAACAGTAACGACTATTGTTCGTTAGCTGAACAAACACACTTTTTTAGACCAGAAAATATTCGAATTAAACTTAATATTAATCGATAGAAGCATTTCTGGACAAATTTTTGGCTAAATTATTTTTCGGTCCAGCGCGAACACTGATTATAGCACTCAAGATAAATATTGGGGGGGGGGGGGGTAAACCACTTCAGATTATAAGACATCCAAAGAGATCTACCTTCTCTGAATGCAACTCAACTAGCGAGGCAACAGAAACAACATATAGAGACTGCTTATCGGGGAAGAGGAAGATGTTCGCGACGAGGCGGTGGCACCAGGGGTCGCAGACCAAGAGTTCGTGGCGGCAGAGTAACTGGAAGAGGGCGACAAGACGATGTGAATAAATAATTCTAGACACGTATTTTTTATAAAAAAATACTGGACTCTTACCTCGTCCAAGTCGTCTACGTTACGACGCACCTCCAGCCATCTCTCTCCCGAAGGCAACCCAGCTGGTAGCCACGCTTTCAGTTTTTTGTTTCGCCCTTCCAAAACAAAGTCCCCACCTTCATCTTTGCTCGAGTGGACAGACAGAGAAAACGCCAAATGTTTCTCCACTAGCAGTCACACATCGTCTGGCATCAACACTCTTATAAATGTATATCTTAGATAAATTTCACGGTAATTAGGAGAATTGGTACAGAAAAACAGAAGGCACAGTTTTGTCAAAGCAGCATTAATAATCATGCAATTATTTCTTCTTATTCCAGCCCTGAATAGTTCAAATGCGAATAAAAATGTAAATGTAAATGTCATTTTGAACATGAATTTCAAATTTAAATTGTGACTCCTTTGAACATAATTATAAAGTCCTTCTTCACTGCACACATTAGCATGTTGAATATAATTGGTAAGAATTTCACCTCTGGTGCTATTAAATAAAATCTGTAAAATTTGCCATGATTTGTGGTGATCAGAACAGTTTAAACAGGTAGACTTCGACGACTTAAAGCCTATAGCATGTCTGCCAAATTGCACACAGCAATGTCCCAGTTTAGTTTGAAAAACGATTTAACCAAGTTTATTTCAAAATGTCCAAAACCTGGCATCACAAGAATGTCCCCATAATTTCTATCAGAAGGCTCAATTGTATACCCCTTTATAGCATGGGACTTAAATTGGTGTTCAATAAATGCAACATCACCCGTAAACTAAAGATCACACTGTCTACATTTAAACATAGTGTCAATGATTATATGTGCCAGTGTGTACGTTGACCCATCACAGCCAAGGATGGTCCACGCCCGACCATTAGGATGTGTTGATAGATTCAAAAGTTTATCCAATATTATTGTCACAGAAGCGTATCCATTTGGATTTACAAATATTGGTTCACCTAAAACAGTAGCTGGTGGTGAAATTGGATGGCAGCTGTCTACAAATGAATACTTATCATTTTTCTGAGCACATGAGGTTTCAAATATGGGCTTTGAATCTGAGAATTTCACAATATTCACTTTATCACTTCAAGTCGCAGTGGAATTACTGGTTACCAGCTCCTTTAAGACATTATCAATATATTTGGATCGTTCGCTTCGGAAACAAATTTCATCATTTTCTATAACAGTTTTAACTTTATCTTTACAGAAGAGCGACTTCCGTTCAGAACATTTTATGAAATTCCACTGCATGGGCGAAAGAGAACTTTCCCACTATTAGACATTGCATCGGGTATTAGATACATAACATTTGTCATAACACTCAACGTTGGCTTTGAATTATCCACCACCCTCCACCTCTTGCCGAGAACCTGATTGTTATCGACAAAAGTAATCACATAACCTTCATCCGGAACCACGTTTGGCACGTTACCATTTTCAGAGATCCATTTTCGTATGGTGGTTATGGGAACCCGAAGGCCGAACATTGGCGTTCAAACCACAAATAGTTTTACTGCCGGTCAAATAGTGAGTCAACAGATTTGATGAGAATGAAAATAGTCCTATATAATTTATACATCTGGAATTCATTATTTGTTCCATTGATAAACACAAAGAATTCAATTTGCTTGGACTGCTTGAACAAATAGTGACTCCGAGAAGAAATTTGCAAATTGTTTGGTTTTGCGAGGTTAACCAAACGGAGGTAGAAAACTGTTTTGAATAATTGATATTGTAACATCCAACTGTTCCACTTTTCCCTCTATCCAACACATCATCACTTTGACTTTTTCCCAACTCAAATGCTAAAAGTTGAAGTTGATCGGGCGAAAGTTTTCCCTCTCGAATAGCCGTTAAAACTTCATTAAAATAATCAGTCTCACGAGAGTTATTATCCACAAGATCAATTTGAGAAAAATTCACACAGCCACCGGAACCTGGCAAACAGAAGGCCCTGAGAAATTAGTCCATCGGTTTTAGATTTCTTATTTTTTTGTGGTCTTTTCCATGGAGAGGGAGTCTTACCCTGAGAAAATTCAGCGTGTTTAACACAGGAAAGGTTTCGTGTCGGTGGCATGCTCTATTGGAAGTTGAACATTGTCGCATACGGTCAACTTTCCAGGTGGAATGAACAAGGTCGGTATAACCCATGTTATGTTTGATATGAATCAACAAACTAGCCAATCGTGTTCGTATATTTTGAGAAAATCAAAGTAAAAAAGTTGTGCGTGAGCTAAACAGTAATTTATTATACATGAGTGGCATGGCCGCGATAGGCCGTCTTCCTGCCACCCCAAGAATCCGACGTTTCGCATTGATACCGGCGCCCAATCAGACGCCAGTGAGATAAGCCCGCACATCGATAAACAACAAACGAGGAGGCGTCAACCCCAATATAGAAACGACTATGTCACTGAATGAGCTATACTAGTATCTACCACAAGTAGCTCAGCACGTGCTACTGGCTCACAAAAAGGACAAATAAAAAAGTCGTTACGCCTTCCCTTTTGGAATCAGGGAGCTAAATGTGTTCTAGAGTCGGGGAGCGAGTACACCGTGGAATGCTAAAGGTGAAGATAACTGAAGAATGACCTTCACCTGATACATGCGACACGTTATTAAAGGATGACATCGCGTTTATTTGATTTGTACATCATATCTAAATAATTTAAACTGGTGAATGAATGGGGGAATGGATTTTTGTTAGCGGGAAATTTATTTAACTAGCTGCTGTAGGTCTGGGTTTTTCCAGATCAAATTTGGCTGTGTGATAGCCCTATCGTACACTTGGGGATTTATTTTAAAAAGTAAACACATGACCTATGATTTTTCATGCATTTTCGTGATCAACTGGTGTCAATCTAGCTATGTAAACATCACTGGTATGGCCTGCAGGCTTCAATTCAGTGAATTTGGCCGAAACGTTAACACTGTCGCCTATGGGAAACCATTTAGTTCAGTGATTCCTTTTGGGATTGACTGCGTTATAGTTACACCGTGTAATGGTGTTAGCTGTTTGTTTGGGCCAACATTTTATTATGTTTCATTCTCGATATCTCTGTGTTCCCACCAAGTGGCATTTTATACATATCATAGTGCACATGTAGGCTGTGTAGACAACTATCGTTTTGTGAACGGTTCTACTAAACAAAACCACCTGAGACGCATGTTAATTCAACAGAATACGGTATTTCCATCGTCCTTTGTTCGACATGAAACTTGGTATATTGATACGCGATCCCTCCCTATCACGAACTAAATAATTTACAGTTATACTGTGGAATTCAATTATAATTAGATCAGATTATCGCTATATACAGACTGCCGCTTCAAGAGAAATACAACTGACTGTCACAATTCCCGGCACACGATGGGAGATGTTAGCCTGAATGTGCCTGACGCCGCCTACACAGGGGATAAACGGAATCATTGTGACGTATGCGGGAAATCGTTTACCCAATCGAGCAGCTTGGTGACACATAAGATAATCCACATTGGAGACAAGCCTTATTGGTGTGATATATGCGGGAAATCGTTTAATCGACCAAACCACTTGGTGGCACATAAGAGAATACACACCGGAGATAAACCTTACCATTGTGATATATGCGGGAAATCATTTAATCAGTCGAGCAGCTTGGTGACTCATAAGAGAATCCACACCGGAGATCAGCCTTACCATTGTGATATATGCGGGAAATCATTTAATAATTCGAGTGCCTTGGTGATGCATAAGAGAATACACACCGGAGATAAACCTTACCAGTGTGATATATGCGGGAAATCATTTAATCAATCGAGCAACTTGGTGAGACATAAGAGAATCCACACCGGAGATACACCTTACCATTGTGATATATGCGGGAAATCATGTAATAATTCGAGTGCATTGGTGATGCATAAGAGAATACACACCGGAGATAAGCCTTACCCTTGTGATATATGCGGGAAATTGTTTAATCGGCCAAACCACTTGGTGGCACATAAGAGAATACACACCGGAGATAAACCTTACCATTGTGATATATGCGGGAAATCATTTAATCAGTCGAGTGTCTTGGTGAGGCATAGGAGAATCCACACTGGAGATAAGCCTTACCATTGTGATATATGCGGGAAATCATTTAATCAATCGAGCAACTTGGTGAAACATAAGATAATCCACACAGGAGATAAGCCTTATCATTGTGGTATATGCGGGAAATCATTTAATGGATCGAGCAGCTTGGTGACTCATAAGAGAATCCACACCGGAGATCAGCCTTACCATTGTGATATATGCGGGAAATCATTTAATACATCAAGCGACGTGACGAGACATAAGAGAATCCACACCGGAGATAAGCCTTACCATTGTGATATATGCGGGAAATCATGTAATCGATCGAGCAGCTTGGTGACTCATAAGAGAATTCACACCGGAGATCAGCCTTACCGTTGTGATATATGCGGGAAATCATGTAATAATTCGAGTGCCTTGGTGATGCATAAGAGAATACACACCGGAGATAAACCTTATCATTGTGATATATGCGGGAAATCATTTAAGCAATCGAGCAACTTGGTGAGACATAAGAGAATCCACACCGGAGATAAACCTTACCATTGTGATATATGCGGGAAATCATGTAATAATTCGAGTGCCTTGGTGGTGCATAAGAGAATACACACCGGAGATAAACCTTACCGTTGTGATATATGCGGGAAATCATTTAATCAATCGAGCCATGTGGTGAAACATAAGAGAATCCACACCTGAGATAATCCTTACAGTTGTGATATATACGGTAAATCGTTTAGTCAATCGGGCAGCTTGGCGAAACATAATAGAATCCACACATGAGATAAGCTTTACCATTGTGATATACGTGTATGCGGAAAATAAGTTATTCAGTCGAGCAGCTTGGTGTCACAGAAGAGAATGCACACTTGATATAAGCCTTACCGTTGTGATATATGCGGGAAATCATTTAATCGATCAAGTGACTTGGTGACACATAAGAGAATCGTCCACCCCGGAGATAAGCATTACCATTGTGATATGTGTGGGAAATAAGTTAACATCGAACAATGTGGTGACACATGCAAGCGAACACACACTGGAGATGAACCTTTGTGATTTATGCGGGAAATCATTTCCTTACTCAGGCAACTCGGTGAAACATAAGAGAATCCACACATGGGATAAACCTTACTGTTGTGATATATGTGGGACATCATTTAATCAATCGAATCACTTGGTGACTCATAAGAGAATCCACACCGGAGATAAGCCTTACAATTGTGATACATGTATATTAAGGTTCCACTCACGTCAATTTTCAGTTTTTGTGTGGTCATTCTTAAATTGGTGTTAGTTAAATTGTCACAATGTCAGCTTTCTGAGACTGATTTCGATTTGTTTTAACGCCACTTAGTTTTCGTTTTATGATTTCTCAAAGTGTTTGAATATTGAATTATGTTTTTGGAGCGTATTGGGTGTAATTTTCTTGTAATATTATTCTGAACATAAATGGTGTAAATGATAATGAAAAAGACTGTAAGATGCATGTCATATGGTCAATTTGATTAACTCAATCATTTTTATAGGCATTCTCATGCGAATTGAGATTTTTTTTAATTTATAAGGTAATATTGTTTCGAGTAACCTCTGTCACGAAATTGGTATATATGTTTTTACTTGAAGAGATGTGAAATGTTTTATTGAGACCATGTCATGTTTTTAACTTCTAGACAGGGGTAGAAACAAGAAGCAAAACATACTTGTCCTTCCTTACAAAGAAAATTCAGATAAAGAGACTCAAAATCTGTAACCTCTGTCACGAAAATAGTGAAAAATGTCCTGAACCAAAATAAATTTACAATTCAGCGGACTCAATCACAAAACTTTATAGATGGCCAGATTCCATGTACAAAACAGTGAAAAGTGCTTGTCATAAAATGGTGGATAGTAATACATACATGTACCACCAACTCATCCACACCTCCCCCACATTACATTCCAGATATCACTCGGCATGGCAAGTGAAATGGATTACACAGCTTATATAGTTAATTTGTATATATATGAATAACAAGCTTCAACATTTGAGAATTTCCTGACATTATCAAGCATTAAACAGCAAAGTTGCCACCAGACCTCATACCATCATGATATATCATATCAATACGATGCATTCAATCTGAATACTTGGGCTCAATGGGTCGTATTAAGAGATTCCTGAATTTTCACAGATCTATACTTGAGTAAAGACCCCCTTCCCATCATACGGTGACATCCCTCATATCAGTTTGATGGAAAGGACCCTGTCTTGATCAACATTCGAGGGCTGTACAGGGGTGAAGTGGAGTAAAACATTTACATGAACCGACCAAATATGTATTATGTGTTCTTTTTTAATTGAAGTTGAGGAAATTAAATTGATTCTGTTTGTTGAAAATACCTCTTCCTGTGATTTGTGGGAACGTAACCTCTGTCATGAAATTACATGTGACCTCTGTCACGGAAATATCACATATTAATTCAATTATGTGGAGTACTACATCCCTAAATTCTTACAGGTATACATAACAATATTCTATATCATTTTGTTATTTGAGATTTAGTGAAGGGTCAATGATGAGATAGAATTTACAGACAACCTTTAGATATTTCAAAAAGGTGTCTTCTTTTCGTAACCTCTGTCACGGTTTACTTTCAAGATCTAATGCTTGAAAAAAATCAAAGTTTTGTTAAAATTGTATTCTTTTATACAAAAATATAGATATTGTTTTGTTAATAAAAAACAATAAAAACCACTCTTATTATTCTATGATGGAAACTTCTTGGTTAAAGATGGATTATCTCTTTAAATAACAAATTTTAAATAGTTGCGTGGGTATAAAACAATAGATATGAACTGAAGACATATGTCCGGAAAAGCTTCTATCAATTAATATTGATTTTATTTCGAATATTAAATCGGGCCCATTTATGTTACTATTTTTAGAACCGACCATTCGGATGAGACCGTATTGCGATATAGAGCACTGGGCTGTTCCTACGGCTACGCAACAAAAGTCAAATGTCACAGATTAGTTGTTTGTATTGTTTTGTTCCACAGATATAAGCGATAATGAGTATAATTAACGTTTATTTGTGACAAAATTGCACAATATAATTTCTGGTCTCTGTTAACAGTAAACCACTATTGTTCGTTAACTGAACAAACACACCTTTTTAGACCGGAAAATATTCGAAATAAAATTAATATTAATCGATAGAAGCATTTCCGGACAGGAGTCTTCGATTCAAATCTAATATATTATACCCCGGTAACTATATAATACATGTTTACAAAGAGATAATCCACCTTTAAAGTTGTCAATTCAAATTATTTGTAACCTCTGTCACGATGGAATTAACCAAAACACAACACCGTATCATAAGTCTGGTTGTAAGCCTACTCTTCCAGCTTCATTCACAATATATGATGAGGTATTGGACATCAACGATTATCGGGATGAAGAGCGGAGGACTGAGTTTGTGATTAGCTTGTCAAAAACTGGCCTTGTAAACGGAAGCAGGTTCGTGGCACCTCCTGGGCCGCCTGTCGCGCTCTAATGTGGTCGGCTACATCCCCACTAATGCAAGTTGTGTTTCTTCCTTATATTCCAAAGCATGTAACAAATCTATCAACAGTTTACTGTGCCTTGAATAACTTTATGAATATCGGAAAACAACTCAGCCAATCTGCCGTCCCAGTGTTTTGCGATGAGGATGTTTTTCGGCTCGTTGTTGAAATAGTGATGAAAATGACGAACTGTTTCATGGGATTGTTCCGATGTTGGGAAGGTTTCATACAGCAAAGGTAGTGGAAAGATGTATTGGGAAGTATTTGGCAGGAAGCGGTGTTGATGATATTCTGGTAGAATGTGGTATATTCGGTGAGAAAACAGTAGCATCAGTATTTAGTGGTACACATTATGTCAGATCGCTGCGGGGTATTCTCATTCTGGCTGAAGGGATTGAAGCTGTCCAATGGGACGCATTTTGGAAAGTTAGTGACACGGATAAGCATAATCTAGTTCTTGACAACGCTGACGTGCTTCTTCATGATATGAAACGAAAGGATAATCAGGCCACTATTCCAATGATGTATAACGTGCAGTGTATGTCAGATGATCTCCAAAACTACTTTTATGCATTTGTTACATTGTGTGGTAACCGGTCAGAGATGTGCACATACTGAACAATTTCCAGAAACTTGTTTCGATTTTAAAGCGTCTTGTAACGGCTGATCGAGAGGGGAATTGGCTAAAGCATCTACAGGCAGTTCAGGATCTACTATCAGTTTTCAGAGAGTGTGACAGCATCAATTATTTGCGTTACGCGTCCTGGTATGTAGAACGAGTTCGTGATCTACCCAAATAAAACCCTGATATATATGAACAGTTTTGCGATGGACAGTTTGTGGTCCGTACGACATCAGGGAAATTCAATGGAGTCGCTCCTGACATGAAACTTGAGCAAACAATACAGCGATCGCAAAAGAGTGTAAATGGCATAATTGGACAGAGTCGTCAGACGGCATATGTAGCTGAATGGGAACTTGTGTACCACGAAATTTTAATTATATCGAACATGTGCCGCAAAATAACAAACTCAAACATTGTGTATGATGATTCTATTCTCCATCATGAACTCGCCGGTAATGTCGGTCAGGAACTAAATGAATGTGTACGGAAATTCTACAAATTTAGAGCGTGACAATCCTTTCAATTTGAATTCTGACCCAAGTTTGCATAACATTCTAACCAATCAGCATGTTTTCTCTAAAGATTACCCAGAGATTGTTACTGTTTTTTTGCGAACGGAGAAGCTGGCTACCTCGATTATCGACCTGAGAGATACACAGAAAAGACTAAGAAAATCACAGATATCATACACAAGGTCAACCTACCAGATTTCATCACCGAGGGAAATCAACCCAAAGAACAGAAATGTGAAAACGGTCCGTCGACACGCGACTTGGCAGCTGCCCAGCGTAACATCAGCATTTCAAAATGCCGAGGGATAACTCATGCGGAGATTCTAAAATATGACCTCTTGGGAGTCATGCCCTCTGTTTGATGGTAAAGTGACTAAGAAACCAGATAAATACCTGCTTGTAGCGGAGCTGGAGAAGCAACTAAACCCCACAGATTATCATTTTGGAGATCAATTTTCACTCAGAACAGTATGCTGGTAAATACCCACCACCACCCCACCTGGCCACCCATAGTATATTATGCACCACAGGCGCTAGAGCACGAAGCCGCCATCGCACGCCGCCGCCGCCAGCCATATTGGCCACAAGCCGCCGCCAGCCATATTATCTCTAACGCCAGCCGCATGAAAAAATCTCCGCCGCCGGAATTGTAAAATGGCTGAGCCATGTGCATGGACTTATATGTTATTAAGGACAACTGTACTGCGAATCGCAAATAACTAACCCGCATTGCCTAATATTGGCATACTCGTATGGACACGGTATGGTTGTTACACTATCAGAATACCCGGGGCCTCTCATTGTGGAATAGACTATTTCAATGCATGCTTTCATATAACGGAGTGGGAACATCCATTCAGTATTGAAAGGGTTTAACGTATAAATTATTTATTTCGACACGATCTCAGTCTCAGACATCGCTGACATTTGTCAATATATGCACATAACCTGTAGAAGAGAATAGAAAATAGTTTGAAATATTATATATCATTACTATCGGATTCAGCATTCAATGATGCATGCATATATCGCAAGATGCCAGTGATGATATAGCGTCTGAAGTCGACAGAAGTCCCAATGTAACTTATACCGATTAGATAGATGGGAAACTACATAGTACATCACTGCGAGTCCTTTACTGAGTCCTTCGTGTATTTCGCCATAATGGAAAAGCCCAACACCAAAAGAATACGCATGGTCTGGAATTATACGGGTTCACAACAAACGCCAAAAACAAGCGGGTGTCTATAACCGGGGATTGGGAAAATTTCGGAAGCGAAATACGCAGAATGATAACGTCTCAGCCGGCTGAGCCGCCATATTTCGTCAGCCACGAACGTCGCGACTGAGCCGGCTTAGCTAGATAACCAGCCACCAAAATTGGTTGAGCCAGCCGTGAAAACTATTTGTCGTGGCTTCGGGGTCTAGCAGGCGCTCATATGCTGGTCCGATCATCATGGCTGTTCTGAGTGAAAAAAAGGTGTAGAGAGTGACGGGTTCCTGATCTCTTGCATCCGTATATGTTATTTCAAGAGATAATCCATCTTTAAAGGTGGATTATCTCTTTGTAACATGTGTTGTATAGTTACCGGGGTATAAAATATTAGATTTGAATCGAAGACTCCTTTCCGGAAATGCTTCTATCGATTAATATTCATATTATTTCGAATATGTTCTGGTCTAAAAAGGTGTGTTTGTTCAGCTAACGAACAATAGTGTTTACTGTTAACAGAGACCAGAAATTTTATTTAACAATTTTGTCACAAATAAACGTTAATTATACTTATTAGCGCTTATATCTGTGGAACAAAACAATACAAACAACCAATCTGTGACATTTGACTATCGTTGTGTAGCCATAGGAACAGCCCAGTGCTCTATATCGCAATATGGTATCATCCGAATGGTCTGTTCTAAAAATAGTAACATGAACGGCCCCGATTTAATATTCGAAATAAAATCAATATTAATTGATAGAAGCTTTTCCGGACAGTGGTCTTCAGTTCATATATATTATTTTATACCCACGCAACTATTTAAAATGTGTTATTTAAAGAGATAATCCATCTTTAAAGTTGAACATTTACAAAAACTTATATGTAGACGAGATATCATAGTTTTTTTCACAAGAATTTATACCTGCTTTCCTCCTATCCTCCCCAGTCACAACTATCGTTTCGATCGGAGCGCGTTTATAATCCGAATGGTCGAATACATAGTCGATATATACCATCCTATTGGTCACCCTTTGGTTATGGATGGTGGATACATCCCCATCTAGCATTGGTGCTGTCGCTCCGATGGCTTGTACTGGTCGTGTTATCTGCAAGAAACAATACATTTCATGTGATAGAGAGACGATAAACCAGAAGATCATGAGAGATGAGATGAGGAATAACATATTAACATAAATATAAAATGATATATACGCTGGAAAACAATTCACAAAGATGTAAAAATATTTTTGTTCCGAAGATGGCTTCCAAAATGGCAATTCGATTATATCACTTTTAAAGGATTCAGTGTGATAAAATATTTCCCTTGTTTATCCAACAGAGCGTTTAGTTACAGTGGTTAGAAAGCTCAGTGGCCAATGGGGTTACAAACACGCACCTTTGAGTCAGCAACATAAACCGCATTACTGAGTAGTTGTCGTTAGTGTGCTCCCAGATAGCACACGTACGTTGGGCCAACGTTGGAATAATTACGTTGGCCCAACGTCGGCTTTTGTGGTTGGTACGACGATGGCCCGACGTCGACTTGCGTTGGAATAATTACGTTGGCCCAACGTCAGCTTTTGTGGTTGGTACGACGATGGCCCAACGTCGACTTGCGTTGGAATAATTACGTTGGCCCAACGTCGGCTTTTGTGGTTGGTACGACGATGGCGCAACGTCGACATGCGTCAGATTTTGCACGTTTCAAACATGGCTACGTTGGCCCGACGTTGGACAACCAACTTTGGGGCAACGTTGGTTTTACCGCTGGTTTAACTTTGGCCCGACGTTGAAAACGTAACGCACTAGGCGATATGTGAGGTTAGTAGGTGCGTTAGATGTCGACGTTGGACCAACGATGGCCCAACGTTGGTCATAGTGTGGAGAAATCGGTCGATTACGTCGTAGCGTCATTTTAACGTCATTCTTAACTGGTCGCGTGTTTCTTTTTCAAATAACGCTTTGGTTTATTGACTGAACTTGCATTTGTGTTCTGAGTGAGCTTCTCGGTTGAATGGATTATTATTTGGATAATGCACCACGGAACACCATCACCAGCTATATATATATATATATAGGGACCAGAAGAAGTACCGGTAAGTACTTTAGTTGAGAATATCATGCCGAATAACTTGGAATTTCAACGATAAGCGTGCGTCGTCGGATTCATTTCCTCCACAACCAACTTAAAGTTTGAATTTGAAGTTTAACCCTTCAATTGTCAGAAACGAAAACAAATAAATTTATGTCAGTTTCGTGTGATGGCATCCGACTGTATGAGGAAGAAAATGTCATTCTAATTACTGTCTAAATTTCACGATCCATGCGTGATAATACATGGATTTAGGGACATGGCGGCAGGGGTGTTGCACGTGTGTCTCGCATCCCCCACCCCACCACAACTTTGGTCAAAATTGTCAACAGTTGGATATTTCATACATGACACAACATTAATTGGAACTTTCGCACGGTCACACCAACAATATTACAGGTTGAGATTGTTCTCGTAGTTTGATTTTCCAACAATTATTAATTGTTTATGGAACATCATTTGCACATTGTCCTACTTTTGGTAAAAAAAAATTGACTTAAATGGCATCAGTTGGAAATTTTACGACCTTAGGGTGGGGGGGGGTCTGAGGTTGGAAATTTCCAACAATTGGAATTCTTGAGGCCAGTCTAGATGTTAGGAGTTGGCTATTTTCAGGTTCGGATCTCAAAATGTTCTCAGTGTATTCCGTTGCTCTTCTGGTTGTGGCAACAATACTACTGATCCATTTAGAATAATGCTAACATCCAGGCTGTGAGGGGCCAGTAACTTTTGGGGAAATCAAACCCCAAAGGGGGGTGCAGTTGAAAATTCCAAGGTGGATGCACCCCTCCCCAACGCTGAAACCCATCTAGCCACGTCCCTGTCATGGAGTTCCATGGATAATTAAGTTCAGCCTACGACAGTGGATACCGTTCCACTTTCATCAGTTGTATACCCTATAATAGGCTATTATGCTTATAGCTGTTTGGGGGGGGGGGGGTGTACTACCAGAATAGGAATTTACGATTGCACCACCCCCTTTCGTTGTATAAAATGCTCAAGCTGCAAACCAGAGTTCAGTCCCCTCGCTACGGTGTCTGACGCCCTGTTATGTAGGAGATTGATTTATGCATGGAGTTCGAACAACCTCCCCTTAATTCGGTATTTTCCAACCGGTACCTTAAATCCACTTGTCGGTTTGCGCTCCAAAATACACCTAATAATATTCTCTTGTGAATTGTTTCCCGTGTCGAAATAGGTCGATAAATACATGTCACAAAAAGATGCATTGAAGTCATAACAAATACAAGTTTGAACATGATGTTTGGGTCCCAACCAAAAATCAGCTATTTACACGGAGCGTTCCGTGTTAGTCTATATATTCCTGATATATGTTATAAATAAAGAGCGTTCGTTTCACTTCTCTGCGAAACATTTAAAACAGCTGGAAAATGACAATGGAAAGTACTTACCAGAGCATATGGCGCCAATGTATCAATATTCTGTCAACCAGGCCATTCTTGTGTGATTACCATGCAGTACATACTTAATCGGAGGGGGGCTTATATTGAGGTGTGAACGGGTCTATCTGCTCTTTCGAGTATGATTCCCGGGGAAGTTTTTAGTTTCTGAAATATGTACATGTACCTATTTATGGTCTCCGAATCAGTGACGTGGCTACATGGTCTTTGTTATGGTGTGTCAACGTCGAATTTCCTCTTGAACCAGACACCAAACTCCTTCGCGAGTTTCAATTTGCACCCCAGCCTTGCATTGAAACTTTCCAACCGGCACCCAGGCTTTTCAACTGTTGGCAATTTCCAAACTGAATAAGAATGGAACATTTCCAAAATGGTGTTCATGTCAGACAACAATTTTTACTAAAGTCTAAAAGTTTTAAAAACATGATACCGGAGGTGTAAACACAAATATTCCTACTGATTCAGTGACTGATTGTTGGAAAATCAGACAATGAAAACACGTACTTAAAGTTACCAAGTAATGATGTGTCAGACATGAAATTTTCAACTTTTTTTCTACAATGACTCACGTCACATGGGTTTGAAACGCGATCCGCTGCCCAGCAATTGGCATACACCCATAGTTGCAAAAAAATATTTTCATTTTACAAACTTTACGTTACGTGCGTATCATTTTACATTGTTTACGTCAAAGAATCACGTCATATTGATACGTTGTGTCAATGTTCACATGACTGGAACTGTTGGAAGGAAGTTATTACGTTGTCACACTGTGTCACAATAATTATTTCAGCTGTAGTGTGGACCTATAGTCGTAACGTTGAGTAATATTAGGATTTATGTATTTGGTTGGGGTCAATTTGTGTATTGATGCATCCCCCACAAACGACCAATGACTACATAATGGGCGTTGTCACTACATGTATATTAAATGCTGCGTGTCCCTAAAACATAAATGTGAACACCCCCCCCCTCCAATAATAGACATGATTAGATATTATTGGGCGGGTAATTTAACTTTTTGGGGATATGTGGGACGTGACGGCATGCAGGGGGTGGCGACATGCACAACTTTTGGAAATTTTTAATAATTTTGGCGATACATATGGGGCATTTTTTACCAATAAACAAATATTACCCATCCCATATTTTGTCTGAGGTATTCATATCAATTAATTACTTGGCTTGGGGCTCACCAAGCTACCAACTGAAATAGTTTGTTGTTCTAACCAGTAGGCCTACATTTAGAGCAGTTTGGCAGAAAGGCGGTCTGCTATCAACATGCTGTTGTCAAGCCCCCACCCCCATTGTCCGCACGCCCCTGACAGTAAGAATTTAATATCTGTGTCAATGTGGGTTGGAATAAATATGGTAATGTGTGCAAAAATGGATGTGGCGACAGGGGTTTGAACATTGAGGTGTTACCACCCCTCCCCAATTTTTGTCAAACTTTTCAACATTTTGGAATTTTCAATAACTTAAATTAATGTCGTGTCAGTCATGAAATGCCTAACTGTTGAACATTTTTGTCAAAGTTAATGGGGCGGGACAACCTTACCCGTATTGTCCCTGACCTGACAGTAAGATTGCCCACTCTAGGAGGTTGTGGGTTAGAACAAATAATTAGGGTGATCGCAACATGGATGTGGCGATAGAGGTCGAGGTATTACCCCCCCCCCCAGATAATTTCAACATTTTAAATTTTCAATAACTTTATAAGTTGAACATCTTAGGCAAAATCTGTTTGAGATCATTTCGATAGTTTACATTTCCAAATTTCTATTGAGTATCGTTTTGGTCATTATTAGCGGTGAGCTAATTTCAAGATTTGGAATTTTCAATATCATAAGTTGAATTTCAGGCAAAATCTTTCTGAGATCGTCTGGATAGTTTCGGTTCCCAACAGATATGTAATATTTAGAGTACATTATATTATTTTCTATAGACTATATTATAGCTATTAAATGGTAGTGTGATGGATTTCAAACTCAGCATCGAATGGGAGACCAGATGAAACTTGGTCAAGTTGGGAAAACAGATTGGTTCACGGGTGGTTGCAATTTAACCCCTCCAAAAAAGGAAGGCTTCTGTCAAAGTCCCTGACATATTACCCCCCCCCCCGTTCTCAAACCCCGTTCTTCATATCCATTCCGATTTGTCACCAAATGCTGAGATTTTGTATAAAGCAAGTTTTCAAACGGCTGTATAATATTCATCGTACTAGTAAATGGGCATTGAAACACAAACACTCTTTATCGTTGATGATACGGCTGACAACAATTCAAAACATGCTAAAATAATTACTCGATATCTTGCGAATTTACTAATATGTTCGGTCTCATATTTGCTGGTGAAAATTTCCAATGAGCAGAAACTTACTATGCGCTGGCTCTTGTGGGATCTGTGTAATTTTATTAATGAACTGATTGACAGTTTTGCTAGAAATTGACACCGACGAGAGTGAGCAGTACGTAGGCTAAGCGAGTTTTGAGAATCGGTGACCAATTGTTTGATTGAGACGATCCTGGGTATTGGGTATATAAGATAATTACCTGCTGTTCTCAGAGATATTCATGAGTTGAGAAAAACTTCGCGCGCGCATTACACCTCCGCCTGCCGGCGTCGGTGTCATCAGCACGTGCTCAAGTCCTTCCAACTCACGAATTCCTCGAGACCTGTATATGTAACGATTACGTACCACGTGCAAATGTATGGTACCTATATATACTATCGGGAACCGTTCGATTAATTAAAGTACCATATGCATACATATTTTATATATATTATTGGCAACCGGTCAAATAATTAAAGTACTCTCGTGCATGCAAATGCAAGTAGGAATTTCCCAGATTGGTCTGGTTCTTATATATCAAGATGTGTACAGTGTGTGACAATGTCAAGCTGCACACAGAAAATGCATTGGGCTAACGTTATTCTCTGTTTCTTTCAGGACTTATTTACTTGCTATCCTGTTTCTGGATCTGGATATTTTGTGTATAAGCTACGGTACTATACAAGCGGATTCGATCAAAGTTTACTCGTCTGTCGAAACCATCAACGGCTTGTGGATATGAACTTACACGTACCAGTATTCCAGCATCATGGCAGCATGGTCTATATCGTGTTGCACATCGTTATATTGTGAATATTATTGCACGACTGACACCAGCGCGACCTACATAACACCATGTACGACATGAATTCGTCAGTTTATGGTTATTCACTTGGATGGAAATTCTTACTTGTCCTGTGTTGTGCATTCAATCGGATGCAAAAAAAAACCTCGGCATTCATCGGTGTATCGATAATCGGCACTGAAAGGATGATGTGTGTTCATCTTGTTGTGGCAGTTATACATCTGATACATCAGTTATTAATAACGTAATGATAACCTATGAAAATGGTAAATTCCAGATATTCAAGGAGGTGAATATAAAATGGTTTCTCTCGCGATATGATTTCTTCAGAAGAATTGTCAATCAATGTCCTACAAAACAGTTGCTTCATACAAGCCAAGTTCCTGCATACATATATGCATGAGCCATGAGTACACTGAATCCAGTTCATGACAGATCATGGAATGATGAAAATATTATATTTCATATAATATGTTGGGTTTTGTATACATAAATTAATCTTTATGGATCCATGGGTTTAATTTCTCCCAGATAAATCATTCCAACATATGCAACAAGTGGCATACATATGTGCATAGATACAAATAAGCTTAGTAATTGCTCATTTCATAATATGTCAACAGATAAAATTAATTGCTGTACATGCATGTATTGAATTTATATAATCAGAATCTACAGTATCATGGACTAATTAGAAAACATGTCATTTTGTCTTTATTTAAATCGGCATACACTTTTTTTTCTATATGTTTCATTTTATTCTGGTTTCATATTTGTGAAATTGAATGTTGTTTCCAATTATAATACTTTGAAGTTGCAAACATTATGTGGGACTTTAAATTTATTGGTATGTTGTATCTCATCGGATGTTAATTTTATAAGGACGCCCTAATGTGAGGGGAATCGACCCTACGAATGGAGCCTCGATCCGTCCCTGTCAACGCCCAAACACAACGTTGGCCCAACGTTGCCCCAACGTCGTATTCTAAGTGGAATTCACCGTTGATTCGACGTCGTTTCAACGTCGGGTGCCCGACGGCGCACCAACGTCGGCTCGATGTCGAACCACCGTCGAGTCGACGACGGGATCCGACGTCAAGCCGACGCCGAGCCAGCGGCAACAGCCATAGTTGGCACAACGTTGGATTCCAACGTTGATAGAAAGGACGTTGGTCCAACGTTGTATTATTAGTGGAATTCACCGTTGGTTCGACGTCGTTTCAACGTCGGGTGCCCGACGGCGCACCACCGTCGGATCGACGTCGAACCACCGTCGAGTGGACGACGGGATCCGACGTCAAGCCGACGCCGAGCCAGCGGCAACAGCCATAGTTGGCCCAACGTTGGATTCCAACGTTGATAGAAATGACGTTGGCCCAACGTTGGCCCAACGTCGTATTATTAGTGGAATTCACCGTTGGTTCGACGTCGTTTCAACATCGGGTGCCCGACGGCGCACCAACGTCGGCTTGACGTCGAACCACCGTCGAGTCGACGACGGGATCCGACGTCGAGCCGACGCCGAGCCAGCGGCAACAGCCATAGTTGGGCCAACGTTGGATTCCAACGTTGGCCCAACGATAGAAATGACGTTGGCCCAACGTTGGCCCAACGTGGGTGTGCTATCTGGGCTATTTCCTTAGAAATGTCCGTTTCCGCAATTCCTTTCCTTCGCCATCATTAGTTTTGCCTGTCTGTTCATCAATAGTTTTGCGTATCTGCGTATAGAAATGATTTATTCAAGTATGTTTTATTTTCAGCTTAATGAAATTTGTACCCAAACTGGCATGAAGGCGTATTTGGAGATAAAACCCCTCAGCTCAGCAGGCTACTACTGGGCAACGCCAGAAATGCGAATAAAACATGGAATGGAAGTAAGTATATGTTGATGGTTTTTTTATAAATCTTGTGTGTGTATTGAATATAAGTTTGAAAAATATTTAAAATAAATTCAACGTTAAAAATGTTTATAAATAAATATATATAGAGGATCTCACATGAGTTTCTATTTTATACGGAATTTATCAACCGAGTTCATTAATTCGATTTGAGCTGAGGTTTACCGAGGCTCAAATAGATATTAGTGAACGAGGTTGATAAATTACGTATAAAATAGAACGAGTTTGAGATTCCATTTATCACATGTCAAATAAACGCGAAATCACGCGAAGTATTCGTAGAGAACAACAATCATAAACTTCAGCAATCGCAAGTCATTTAAATAATGGCGTGACGTCATCGCACGCGCTAATGTTACACGTGTGTCTTACCAATGAGTATTAAGCTGGTTTTGTGGGTTAATTATCTGATGAATAGAGGATCTCAAACGAGTTTCTATTTTATAGGGAATTTATCAACCGTGTTCACTAAATTCGATTTGAGCCGAGGTTTACCGAGACTCAAATTGAATTTAGTGGACGAGGTTGATAAACTACGTATAAAATAGAACGAATTTGAGATACTTTTTATCACATGATCATATAATCGCTTAAATTTTATCGAAAAGAACAATAATTAACAGCCAGCGAACTTTGTCCCAAAGAGCAGCATCACGTCATTGCACGCAACGATATTACACGTGTCTATTACGCTCGAATATTACATAGGAAAATTGTGCTAATCATGTGATAAATATATATAACAACAAAATATCTATTTATTTTGAAATTCACACTGCCAGTGCCTTAACATAACTATTGGCCATCCATGATCCATAAAGATCAACAGAGTCATGTTCATATAATCTGAACCTACATTCAATGTCAATCCCTGAATCCAATGATGTATAATGAATATGCAAGAAACAACCAAAGTCGTTTGAATTTTTATGTTATGGCGCCTGTTGTATATGCTAGGTGGAGAGTAACTCAAATAACAACGAGGAGACACCACGGGTTGTGCCAATTACGGAAAGTATAGCAGCACCATCATCGGTCATAGCACAAGACCACCCATACGTGCAACCAGAACCAGAGAGTCAAGTGAGCAGTCCGCCATCCCCGAGGCACATTACGACGTACCGGAATGTGAAATCACAGTGGCGCGAAGAGGCAATAGCCGGCATCAAAATTTGTAGACAATGTGCAGTGATATCGGATGACGAGACGGTTGATGAAGAGCGATGGCTTGGTGCCAACAGAAGGGGCCTGCAACTACTGGGTCCATGCGAAATGCCAGGGATACCCGTTGCTCACGGATGATCAGGCTGAGAAACTTGATTTGCTTTGTCCAAAGCACAGGTAAACACTAAATAACACAAGTCCCCCACAACACAAATAGCATTGTGAAATAGAACATTACAATTCAAACTATTTAGCTACTATTTGTCCTTATTAAAATTTGTTTCAGTTTGGCAGTTTTACAAGGTCATTGCCACTCATGTGACTTCTTCATAATAATACAACAGGAACATTTTTATTACTATACGAAAAGTACTTTAATATGAATGGTTTGTATGTTTATAATGTTTATATGCCTGTATTATAGCACTCAAGATAATTATTGGGGGGGGGGGGGGGGGGTAAACCACTTCAGATTATAAGACATCGGTCACTAAATTGGATGTAAATGAATGTTGAACTGTATATATATATATTTCGCGCTGTAAAACTCTATGTAAGTGGCTGCATGTATCAATCAAATGAGTTTTGTTTCGGAGATGGCTTCCAGAATGGCCGCAAAGCAATTGTGTACTAATCCAACGCTAATGCTATGCAATATATTCTGTTTTGTTCCAAAGAGATCTACCTTCTCTGAATGGAACTCAATTAGCGAGGCAACAGAAGCAACATGTAGAGACTGCTGTTCGGGGAAGAGGAAGAGGTTCGGGGCGAGGCGGTGGGACCAGAGGTAGCAGACCAAGAGTTCGTGGCGGCAGAGTAACTAGAAGAGGGCGACAAGACGATGTGAATAAATAATTCTAGACACATATTAAAAAAAAAAATACTGGACTCTTACCTACGTATCTACGTTACGACACACCTCCAGCCATCTCTCTTCCGAAGGCAACCCAGGTGGTAGCCACGCTTTCAGCTTTTTGTTCCGCCCTTCCAAAACAAAGTCCCCACCTTCACCTTTGCTCGAGTGGACAGACAGAGAAAACGCCAAATGTTTCTCCACTAGCAGTCACACATCGTCTGGCATCAACACTCTTATAAATGTATATCTTAGATAAATTTCACGGTAATTAGGAGAATTGGTACAGAAAAACAGAAGGCACAGTTTTGTCAAAGCAGCATTAATAATCATGCAATTATTTCTTCTTATACAAGCCCTGAATAGTTCAAATGCGAATAAAAATGTAAATGTCATTTTGAACATGAATTTCAAATTTAAATTGTGGCTCTTTTGAACATAATTATAAAGTCCTTCTTCACTGCACACATTAGCATGTTGAATATAATTGGTAAGAATTTCATCTCTGGTGCCAAATTGCACA
Source organism: Siphonodentalium dalli (assembly GCA_032622095.1). Classification (NCBI taxonomy): domain Eukaryota; kingdom Metazoa; phylum Mollusca; class Scaphopoda; order Gadilida; family Siphonodentaliidae; genus Siphonodentalium; species Siphonodentalium dalli. The sequence continues at coordinate 54,935,941 of CP136063.1, forward strand.
CAACAATGTCCCAGTATAGTTTGAAAAACGATTTAACCAAGTTTATTTCAAAATGTCCACAACCTGGCATCACAGGAATGTCCCTATACTTTCTATCAGAAGGCTCAATTGTATACCCCTTTATAGCATGGGACTTAAATTGGTGTTCAATAAATGCAACATCACCCGTAAACTCAAGATCACACTGTCTACATAGTGTCAATGATTATATGTGCCAGTGTGTACGTTGACCCATCACAGCCAAGGATGGTCCACGCCCGACCACTAGGATGTGTTGATACATTCAAAAGTTTATCCAATATTATTGTCACAGAAGCGTATCCATGTGGATTTACAAATATTGGTTCACCCAAAACAGTAGCTGGTGGTGAAATTGGATGGCAGCTGTCTACAAATGAATACTTATCATTTTTCTGAGCACATGAGGTTTCAAATATGGGCTTTGAATCTGAGAATTTCACAATATTCACTTTATCACTTCAAGTCTCAGTGGAATTACTGGTTACCAGCTCCTTTAAGACATTATCAATATATTTGATTTCATCATTTTCTATAACAGTTTTAACTTTATCTTTACAGAAGAGCGACTTCCGTTCAGAACATTTTATGAAATTCCACTGCATGGGCGAAAGAGAACTTTCCCACTATTATACATTGAATCGGGTATTAGATACATAACATTTGTCATAACACTCAACGTTGGCTTTGAATTATCCACCACCCTCCACCTCTTGCCGAGAACCTGATTGTTATCGAAAAAAGTAATCACACCACCTTCATTCGGAACCACGTTTGGCACGTTACCATTTTCAGAGATCCATTTTCGTATGGTGGTATGGGAACCTGAAGGCCGAACATTGGCGTTCAAACCACAAATAGTTTTACTGCCGGTCAAATAGTGAGTCAACAAATTTGATGAGAATGAAAATAGTCCTATATAATTTACACATCTGGAATTCATTATTTGTTCCATTGATAAACACAAAGAATTAAATTTTCTTGGACTGCTTGAACAAATAGTGACTCCGAGAAGATAATTTGCAAATTGTTTGGTTTTGCGAGGTTAACCAAACGGAGGTAGAAAACTGTTTTAAATAATTGACATTGTAACATCCAACTGTTCCTCTTTCCCTCTATCCAACATATCATCACTTTGACTTTTTCCCAACTCAAATGCTAAAAGTTGAAGTTGATCGGGCGAAAGTTTTCCCTCTCGAATAGCCGTTAAAACTTCATTAAAAGCATCAGTCTCACGAGAGTTGTTATCCACAAGACCATTTTGAGAAAAATTCACACAGCCACCGGAACCTGGCAAACAGAAGGCCCTGAGAAATTAGTCCATCGGTTTCAGATTTCTTATTTTTTGTGGTCTCTTCCATGGAGAGTGAGTCTTACCCTGAGAAAATTCAGCGTGTTTAACACAGGAAATGTTTCGTGTCGGTGGCATGCTCTATTGGAAGTTGAACATTGTCGCATACGGTCAACTTTTCAGGTGGAATGAACAAGGTCGGTATAACCCCCATGTTATGTTTGATATGAATCCACAAACTAGTCAATCGTGTTCGTATATTTTAAGAAAATCAAAGTAAAAAAGTTGTGTGTGAGCTGAACAGTAATTTATTACACATGAGTGGAATGGCCGCGATAGGCCGTCTTCCTGCCGCCCCAAGAATCCGACGTTCGCATTGATACCGGCGCCCAATCAGACGCGAGTGAGATAAGCCCGCACATCGATAAGCCACAAACGAGGAGGCGTCAACCCCAATATAGAAACGATTATGTCGCTGAATGAGCTACTAGTATCTACCACAAGTAGCTCAGCACGTGCTACTGGCTCACAGAAAGGACAAATAAAAAAGTCGTTACGTCATCCCTTTTGGGATTGACTGCGTTATAGTTACAGCGTGTAATGGTGTTAGCTGTTTGTTTGGGCCAACATTTTATTATGTTTCATTCTCGATATCTCTGTGTTCCCATCAAGTAGCATTTTATACCTATAATAGTGCACATGTAGGCTGTGTAGACAACAATCGTTTTGTGATCGGTTCTACTAAACAAAACCACACGAGACGCATTTTAATTCAACAGAATACGGTATTTCCATCGCCCTTTGTTCGACATGAAAATCGGTATATTGATACGCGATCCCTCCGTCACGAACTAAATAATTTACAGTCACACTATGGAATTCAATTATAATTAGATCAGATTCTCGCTATATACAGACTGCCGCTTCAAGAGAAATACAGCTGACTGTCACAATTCCCGGCACACGATGGGAGATGATAGCCTGAATGTGCCTGACGCCGCCTACACAGGGGATAAACGGAATCATTGTGACGTATGCGGGAAATCGTTTACCCAATCGATCAGCTTGGTGGCACATAAGAGAATCCACATTGGAGACAAGCCTTATTGGTGTGATATATGCGGGAAATCGTTTAATCAACCAAGCCACTTGGTGGCACATAAGAGGATACACACCGGAGATAAACCTTACCATTGTGATATATGCGGGAAATCATTTAAGCAATCGAGTGCCTTGGTGACGCATAAGAGAATCCACACCGGAGATAAGCCCTACTGTTGTGATATATGCGGGAAATCATTTAATGGATCGAGCTGCTTGGTGAGACATAAGAGAATCCACACCGGAGATAAACCTTACCATTGTGATATATGCGGAAAATCATTTATGCAATCGAGTGCCTTGGTGGTGCATAAGAGAATCCACACCGGAGATAAGCCCTACTGTTGTGATATATGTGGGAAATCATTTAATCCATCAAGCTGCTTGGTGAGACATAAGAGAATCCACACCGGAGATAAACCTTACCATTGTGATATATGCGGGAAATCATGTAATAATTCGAGTGCCTTGGTGATGCATAAAGAATCCACACCGAAGATCAGCCTTACCATTGTGATATATGCGGAAAATCATTTAATCGATCGAGCTGCTTGGTGAGACATAAGAGAATCCATACCGGAGATAAACCTTACCATTGTGATATATGCGGGAAATCATGTAATAATTCGAGTGCCTTGGTGATGCATAAGAGAATACACACCGGAGATAAACCTTACCAGTGTGATATATGCGGAAAATCATTTAATCAATCAAGCCACTTGGTGAGACATAAGAGAATCCACACCGGAGATAAACCTTACCGTTGTGATATATGCGGGAAATCATGTAATAATTCGAGTGCCTTGGTGATGCATAAGAGAATACACACCGGAGATAAACCTTACCAGTGTGATATATGCGGAAAATCATTTAATCAATCGAGTGCCTTGGTGACGCATAAGAGAATCCACACCGGAGATAAGCCCTACTGTTGTGATATATGCGGGAAATCGTTTAGTCAATCGGGCAGCTTGGCGAAACATAATAGAATCCACACATGAGATAAGCTTTACCATTGTGATATACGTGTATGTGGGAAATAATTTATTCAGTCGAGCAGCTTGGTGTCACAGAAGAGAATGCACACTTGATATAAGCCTTACCGTTGTGATATATGCGGGAAATCATTTAATCGATCGAGTGACTTGGTGACACATAAGAGAATCGTCCACTCCGGAGATAAACATTACCATTGTGATATGTGTGGGAAATATGTTAACATCGAACAATGTGGTGACACATGACAAGCGAACACACACTAGAGATGAACCTTACAATTAACCGGAGATGAACCTTACCTTTGTGATTTATGCGGGAAATCATTTCCTTACTCAGGCAACTCGGTGAAACATAAGAGAATCCACACATGGGATAAACCTTACTGTTGTGATATATGTGGGACATCATTTAATCAATCGAACCACTTGGTGACGCATAAGAGAATCCACACCGGAGATAAGCCTTACAATTGTGATACATGTATATTAAGGTTCCACTCACGTCAATTTTCAGTTTTTGTGTGGCCATTCTTAAATTGGTGTTAGTTAAATTGTCACATTGTCAGCTTTCTACACAAGTAGCTCAGCACGTGCTACTGGCTCACAGAAAGGACAAATAAAAAAGTCGTTACGCCATCCCTTTTCGGATTGACTGCGTTATAGTTACAGCGTGTAATGGTGTTAGCTGTTTGTTTGGGCCAACATTTTATTATGTTTCATTCTCGATATTTCTGTGTTCCCATCAAGTAGCATTTTATACCTATAATAGTGCACATGTAAGCGGTGTAGACAACAATCGTGTTGTGATCGGTTCTACTAAACAAAACCACACGAGGCATTTTAATTCAACAGAATACGGTATTTCCATCGCCCTTTGTTCGACATGAAAATCGGTATATTGATACGCGATCCCTCCGTCACGAACTAAATAATTTACAGTCACACTATGGAATTCAATTATAATTAGATCAGATTCTCGCTATATACAGACTGCCGCTTCAAGAGAAATACAGCTGACTGTCACAATTCCCGGCACACGATGGGAGATGCTAGCCTGAATGTGCCTGACGCCGCCTACACAGGGGATAAACCGAATCATTGTGACGTATGCGGGAAATCGTTTACCCAATCGAGCAGCTTGGTGGCACATAAGAGAATCCACATTGGAGACAAGCCTTATTGGTGTGATATATGCGGGAAATCGTTTAATCAACCAAGCCACTTGGTGGCACATAAGAGGATACACACCGGAGATAAACCTTACCATTGTGATATATGCGGGAAATCATTTAAGCAATCGAGTGCCTTGGTGACGCATAAGAGAATCCACACCGGAGATAAGCCCTACTGTTGTGATATATGCGGGAAATCATTTAATGGATCGAGCTGCTTGGTGAGACATAAGAGAATCCACACCGGAGATAAACCTTACCATTGTGATATATGCGGAAAATCATTTAAGCAATCGAGTGCCTTGGTGGTGCATAAGAGAATCCACACCGGAGATAAGCCCTACTGTTGTGATATATGTGGGAAATCATTTAATCCATCAAGCTGCTTGGTGAGACATAAGAGAATCCACACCGGAGATAAACCTTACCATTGTGATATATGCGGGAAATCATGTAATAATTCGAGTGCCTTGGTGATGCATAAGAGAATCCACACCGAAGATCAGCCTTACCATTGTGATATATGCGGAAAATCATTTAATCGATCGAGCTGCTTGGTGAGACATAAGAGAATCCATACCGGAGATAAACCTTACCATTGTGATATATGCGGGAAATCATGTAATAATTCGAGTGCCTTGGTGATGCATAAGAGAATACACACCGGAGATAAACCTTACCAGTGTGATATATGCGGAAAATCATTTAATCAATCAAGCCACTTGGTGAGACATAAGAGAATCCACACCGGAGATAAACCTTACCGTTGTGATATATGCGGGAAATCATGTAATAATTCGAGTGCCTTGGTGATGCATAAGAGAATACACACCGGAGATAAACCTTACCATTGTGATATATGCGGAAAATCATTTAATCAATCGAGTGCCTTGGTGACGCATAAGAGAATCCACACCGGAGATAAGCCCTACTGTTGTGATATATGCGGGAAATCGTTTAGTCAATCAGGCAGCTTGGCGAAACATAATAGAATCCACACATGAGATAAGCTTTACCATTGTGATATACGTGTATGTGGAAAATAATTTATTCAGTCGAGCAGCTTGGTGTCACAGAAGAGAATGCACACTTGATATAAGCCTTACCGTTGTGATATATGCGGGAAATCATTTAATCGATCGAGTGACTTGGTGACACATAAGAGAATAGTCCACTCCGGAGATAAACATTACCATTGTGATATGTGTGGGAAATATGTTAACATCGAACAATGTGGTGACACACGACAAGCGAACACACACTAGAGATGAACCTTACAATTAACCGGAGATGAACCTTACCTTTGTGATTTATGCGGGAAATCATTTCCTTACTCAGGCAACTCGGTGAAACATAAGAGAATCCACACATGGGATAAACCTTACTGTTGTGATATATGTGGGACATCATTTAATCAATCGAACCACTTGGTGACGCATAAGAGAATCCACACCGGAGATAAGCCTTACAATTGTGATACATGTATATTAAGGTTCCATTCACGTCAATTTTCAGTTTTTGTGTGGCCATTCTTAAATTGGTGTTAGTTAAATTGTCACATTGTCAGCTTTCTACACAAGTAGCTCAGCACGTGCTACTGGCTCACAGAAAGGACAAATAAAAAAGTCGTTACGCCATCCCTTTTCGGATTGACTGCGTTATAGTTACAGCGTGTAATGGTGTTAGCTGTTTGTTTGGGCCAACATTTTATTATGTTTCATTCTCGATATCTCTGTGTTCCCATCAAGTAGCATTTTATACCTATAATAGTGCACATGTAGGCTGTGTAGACAACAATCGTTTTGTGATCGGTTCTACTAAACAAAACCACACGAGACGCATTTTAATTCAACAGAATACGGTATTTCCATCGCCCTTTGTTCGACATGAAAATCGGTATATTGATACGCGATCCCTCCGTCACGAACTGAATAATTTACAGTCACACTATGGAATTCAATTATAATTAACCGGAGATGAACCTTACCTTTGTGATTTATGCGGGAAATCATTTCCTTACTCAGGCAACTCGGTGAAACATAAGAGAATCCACACATGGGATAAACCTTACTGTTGTGATATATGTGGGACATCATTTAATCAATCGAACCACTTGGTGACGCATAAGAGAATCCACACCGGAGATAAGCCTTACAATTGTGATACATGTATATTAAGGTTCCACTCACGTCAATTTTCAGTTTTTGTGTGGCCATTCTTAAATTGGTGTTAGTTAAATTGTCACATTGTCAGCTTTCTGAGACTGATTTCGATTTTTTTAACGCCACTTAGTTTTCGTTTTATGATTTCTCAAAGTGTTTGAATATTGAATTATGTTTTTGGAGCGTATTGGGTGTAATTTTCTTGTAATATTATTCTGAACATAAATGGTGTAAATGATAATGAAAAACACTGTAAGATGCATGTCATATGGTCAATTTGATTAACTCAATCATTTGTATAGGCATTCTCATGCGAATTGAGAATTTTTTTTAATTTATAAGGTAATATTTTTTCGAGTAACCTCTGTCATGAAATTGGTATATATATTTTTACTTGAAGAGATGTGAAATGTTTTATTGAGACCATGTCATATTTTTATCTTCTAGACAGGGGTAGAAACAAGAAGCAAAACATACTTGTCCTTCCCTACAAAGAAAGTTCAGATAAAGAGACTCAAAATCTGTAAACTCTGTCACGAAAATAGTGAAAAATGTCCTGAACCAAAATAAATTTACAATTCAGCGGACTCAATCACAAAAACTTTATAGATGACCAGATTCCACGTACAAACAGTGAAAGGTGCTTGTCATAAAATGGTGGATAGTTATACATACATCTACCACCAACTCATCCACACCTCCCCACATTACATTCCAGATATCTCTCGGCATGGCAAGTGAAATGGATTACACAGCTTATATAGTTAATTTGTAAATATATGAATAACAAGCTTCAACATTTGAGAATTTCCTGACATTATCAAGCATTAAACAGCAAATTTGCCACCAGACCTCATACCATCATGATATATCATAGCAATACGATGCATTCAATCTGAATACTTGGGCTCAATGGGTCGTATTAAGAGATTCCTGAATTTTCACAGATCTATACTTGAGCAAAGACCCCCCTCCCATCATACGGTGACATCCCTCATATCAGTTTGATGGAAAGGACCCTGTCTTTGATCAACAGCCGAGGGCTGTACAGGGTTGAAGTGGAGTAAAACATTTACATGAACCTACCAAATATGTATTATGTGTTCTTTTTTAATTGAAGTTGAGGAAATTAAATTGATTCTGTTTGTTGAAAATACCTCTTCCTGTGATTTGTGGGAACGTAACCTCTGTCACGAAATTACATGTGACCTCTGTCACGGAAAGATCACATATTAATTCAATTATGTGGAGTACTACATCCCTAAATTCTTACAGGTATACATATCTAACAATATTCTATATCATTTTGTTATTTGAGATTTAGTGAAGGGTCAATGATGAGATAGAATTTACAGGCAAGATTTAGATATTTCAAAAAGGTGTCTTTTTTCGTAACCTCTGTCACGGTTTACTTTCAAGATCTAATGCTTGAAAAAAATCAAAGTTTTCTTAAAATTGTATTCTTTTATACAAAAATATAGATATTGTTTTGTTAATAAAAAACAATAAAAACCACTCTTATTATTCTATGATGGAAACTTCTTGGTTAAAGTTGTCAATTCAAATTGTTTGTAACCACTGTCACGATGGAATTAACCAAAACACAACACCGTATCATAAGTCTGGTTGTAAGCCTACTCTTCCAGCTTCATTCACAATATATGATGAGGTATTGGACATCAACGATTATCGGGATGAAGAGCGGAGGACTGAGTTTGTGATTAGTTTGTCAAAAACTGGCCTTGTAAACGGAAGCAGGTTCGTGGCACATCATGGGTCGCCTGTCACGCTCTAATGTCGTCGGCTACATCCCCACTAGGATGTGTTGATACATTCAAAAGTTTATCCAATATTATTGTCACAGAAGCGTATCCATTTGGATTTACAAATATTGGTTCACCTAAAACAGTAGCTGGTGGTGAAATTGGATGGCAGCTGTCTACAAATGAATACTTATCATTTTTCTGAGCACATGAGGTTTCAAATATGGGCTTTGAATCTGAGAATTTCACAATATTCACGTTATCACTTCAAGTCGCAGTGGAATTATTGGTTACCAGCCCCTTTAAGACATTTTCAATATATTTGGATCGTTCGCTTCGGAAACAAATTTCATCATTTTCTATAACAGTTTTAACTTTATCTTTACAGAAGAGCGACTTCCGTTCAGAACATTTTATGAAATTCCACTGCATGGGCGAAAGAGAACATTCCCACTATTAGACATTGCATCGGGTATTAGATACATAACATTTGTCATAACACTCAACGTTGGCTTTGAATTATCCACCACCCTCCACCTCTTGCCGAGAACCTGATTGTTATCGACAAAAGTAATCACGTAACCTTCATCCGGAACCACGTTTGGCACGTTACCATTTTCAGAGATCCATTTTCGTATGGTGGTATGGGAACCCGAAGGCCGAACATTGGCGTTCAAACCACAAATAGTTTTACTGCCGTCAAATAGTGAGTCAACAGATTTGATGAGAATGAAAATAGTCCTATATAATTTATACATCTGGAATTCATTATTTGTTCCATTGATAAACACAAAGAATTCAATTTTCTTGTACTGCTTGAACAAATAGTGACTCCGAGAAGAAATTTGCAAATTGTTTGGTTTTGCGAGGTTAACCAAACGGAGGTAGACAACTGTTTTAAATAATTGACATTGTAACATCCAACTGTTCGTCTTTTCCTCTATCCAACACATCATCACTTTGACTTTTTCCCAACTCAAATGCTAAAAGTTAAAGTTGATCGGGCGAAAGTTTTCCCTCTCGAATAGCCGTTAAAACTTCATTAAAGGTGGATTATCTCTTTGTAAACATGTATTATATAGTTACCGGGGTATACAATATTAGATTTGAATCGAAGACTCCTGTCCGGAAATGCTTCTATCGATTAATATTAATTTTATTTCGAATATTTTCTGGTCTAAAAAGGTGTGTTTGTTCAGCTAACGAACAATGGTGGTTACTGTTAACAGAGACCAGAAATTATATTGTGCAATTTTGTCACAAATAGATGTTAATTATACTCGTTATCGCTTATATCGTTGGAACAAAACAATACAAACAACCAATCTGTGACATTTGACATTCGTTGCGTAGCCATGGGAACAGCCCAGTGCTCTATATCGCAATAAGGTCTCATCCGAATGGTCGGTTCTAAAAATAGTAACATAAATGGGCCCGATTTTATATTCGAAATAAAATCAATATTAATTGATAGAAGCTTTTCCGGACATAGGTCTTCAGTTCATATCTATTATTTTATACCCACGCAACTATTTAAAATTTGTTATTTAAAGAGATAATCCATCTTTAAAAGAATCAGTCTCATGAGAGTTGTTATCCACAAGACCATTTTGAGAAAAATTAACACAGCCACCGGAACCTCGCAAACAGAAGGCCCTGAGAAATTAGTCCATCGGTTTCAGATTTCTTATTTTTTTGTGGTCTCTTCCATGAAGTCTTACCCTGAGAAAATTCAGCGTGTTTAACACATGAAAGGTTTCGTGTCGGTGGCATGCTCTATTGGAAGTTGAAGATTGTCGCATACGGTCAACTTTTCAGGTGGAATGAACAAGGTCGGTATAACCCCCATGTTATGTTTGATATGAATCCACAAACTAACCAATCGTGTTCGTATATTTTGAGAAAATCAAAGTAAAAAAGTTGTGCGTGAGCTAAACAGTAATTTATTACACATGAGTGGCATGGCCGCGATAGGCCGTCTTCCTGTCACCCCAATACTCCAACGTTCGCATTGATACCGGCGCCCAATCAGATGCCAGTGAGATAAGCCCGCACATCGATAAGCCACAAACGAGGAGGCGTCAACCCCAATATAGAAACGGCTATGTCACTGAATGAGCTACTAGTATCTACCACAAGTAGCCCAGCACGTGCTACTGGCTCACAGAAAGGACAAATAAAAAAGTCGTTACGCCATCCCTTTTGGGATTGACTGCGTTATAGTTACACCGTGTAATGGTGTTAGCTGTTTGTTTGGGCCAACATTTTATTATGTTTCATTCTCGATATCTCTGTGTTCCCACCAAGTGTCATTTTATATATATCATAGTGTACATGTAGGCTGTGTAGACAACTATCGTTTTGTACTAAACAAAACCACCTGAGACGCATGTTAATTCAACAGAATACGGTATTTCCATCGTCCTTTGTTCGACATGAAAATCGGTATATTGATACGCGATCCCTCCCTATCACGATCTAAATAATTTACAGTTACACTGTGGAATTCAATTATAATTAGATCATATTATCGCTATATACAGACTGCCGCTTCAAGAGAAATACAGCTGACTGTCACAATTCCCGGCACACGATGGGAGATGCTAGCCTGAATGTGCCTGACGCCGCCTACACAGGGGATACACGGAATCATTGTGACGTATGCGGGAAATCGTTTACCCAATCGAGCAGCTTGGTGACACATAAGAGAATGCACATTGGAGACAAGCCTTATTGGTGTGATATATGCGGGAAATCGTTTAATCGACCAAACCACTTGGTGGCACATAAGAGAATACACACCGGAGATAAACCTTACCATTGTGATATATGCGGGAAATCATTTAATCAGTCGAGCAGCTTGGTGACTCATAAGAGAATACACACTCGGAGATAAACCTTACCATTGTGATATATGCGGGAAATCATTTAATCAGTCGAGCAGCTTGGTGACTCATAAGAGAATACACACCGGAGATAAACCTTACCATTGTGATATATGCGGGAAATCATTTAATCAGTCGAGCTACTTGGTGAAACATAAGATAATCCACACCGGAGATAAGCCTTACCATTGTGATATATGCGGGAAATCATGTAATCGATCGAGCAGCTTGGTGACTCATAAGAGAATCCACACCGGAGATAAACCTTACCATTGTGATATATGCGGGAAATCATGTAATCGATCGAGCAACTTGGTGAGACATAAGAGAATCCACACCGGAGATCAGCCTTACCATTGTGATATATGCGGGAAATCATGTAATAATTCGAGTGCCTTGGTGATGCATAAGAGAATACACACCGGAGATAAACCTTACCAGTGTGATATATGCGGGAAATCATTTAATCAATCGAGCCACTTGGTGAGACATAAGAGAATCCACACCGGAGATAAACCTTACCATTGTGATATATGCGGGAAATCATGTAATAATTCGAGTGCTTTGGTGATGCATAAGAGAATACACACCGGAGATAAGCCTTACCATTGTAATATATGCGGGAAATTGTTTAATCGACCAAACCACTTGGTGGCACATAAGAGAATACACACCGGAGATAAACCTTACCATTGTGATATATGCGGGAAATCATTTAATCAGTCGAGTGTCTTGGTGAGTCATAGGAGAATCCACACTGGAGATAAGCCTTACCATTGTGATATATGCGGGAAATCATTTAATCAATCGAGCAACTTGGTGACACATAAGAGAATCCACACCGGAGATAAGCCTTATCATTGTGATATATGCGGGAAATCATTTAATCGATCGAGCTGCTTGGTGAGTCATAGGAGAATCCACACCGGAGATAAGTCTTACCATTGTGATATATGCGGGAAATCATGTAATAATTCGAGTGCCTTGGTGATGCATAAGAGAATACACACCGGAGATAAACCTTACCATTGTGATATATGCGGGAAATCATTTAATCAATCGAGCAACTTGGTGAGACATAAGAGAATCCACACCGGAGATAAACCTTACCATTGTGATATATGCGGGAAATCATGTAATAATTCGAGTGCCTTGGTGGTGCATAAGAGAATACACACCGGAGATAAACTTTACCGTTGTGATTTATGCGGGAAATCATTTAATCAATCGAGCCATGTGGTGAAACATAAGAGAATCCACACCTGAGATAATCCTTACAGTGATATATACGATAAATCGTTTAGTCAATCGGGCAGCTTGGCGAAACATAATAGAATCCACACATGAGATAAGCTTTACCATTGTGATATACGTGTATGCGGAAAAAAAATTATTCAGTCGAGCAGCTTGGTGTCACAGAAGAGAATGCACACTTGATATAAGCCTTACCGTTGTGATATATGCAGGAAATCATTTAATCGATCGAGTGACTTGGTGACACATAAGAGAATCGTCCACCCCGGAGATAAGCATTACCATTGTGATATGTGTGGGAAATAAGTTAACATCGAACAATGTGGGGACACATGCAAGCGAACACACACTGGAGATGAACCTTTGTGATTTATGCGGGAAATCATTTCCTTACTCAGGCAACTCGGTGAAACATAAGAGAATCCACACATGGGATAAACCTTACTGTTGTGATATATGTTGGACATCATTTAATCAATCGAATCACTTGGTGACTCATAAGAGAATCCACACCATAGATAAGCTTTACAATTGTGATACATGTATATTAAGGTTCCACTGACGTCAATTTTCAGTTTTTGTGTGGCCATTCTTAAATTGGTGTTAGTTAAATTGTCACAATGTCAGCTTTCTGAGATTGATTTCGATTTTTTTTAACGCCACTTAGTTTTCGTTTTATGATTTCTCAAAGTGTTTGAATATTGAATTATGTTTTTGGAGCGTATTGGGTGTAATTTTATTGTAATATTATTCTGAACATAAATGGTGTAAATGATAATGAAAAAGACTGTAAGATGCATGTCATATGGTCAATTTGATTAACTCAATCATTTCTATAGGCATTCTCATGCGAATTGAGAATTTTTTTAATTGATAAGGTAATATTTTTTCGAGTAACCTCTGTCCTGAAATTGGTATATATGTTTTTACTTGAAGAGATGTGAAATGTTTTATTGAGACCATGTCATGTTTTTATCTTCTAGACAGGGGTAGAAACAAGAAGCAAAACATACTTGTCCTTTCTTACAAAGAAAGTTCAGATAAAGAGACTCAAAATCTGTAACCTCTGTCACGAAAATAGTGAAAAATGTCCTGAACCAAAATAAATTTACAATTCAGCGGACTCAATCACAAAAACTTTATAGATGGCCAGATTCCATGTACAAAACAGTGAAAAGTGCTTGTCATAAAATGGTGGATAGTAATACATACATGTACCACCAACTCATCCACACCTCCCCCACATTACATTCCAGATATCACTCGGCATGGCAAGTTAAATGGATTACACAGCTTATATAGTTAATTTGTAAATATATGAATAACAAACTTCAACATTTGAGAATTTCCTGACATTATCAAGCATTAAACAGCAAAGTTGCCACCAGACCTCATACCAGCATGATATATCATATCAATACGATGCATTCAATCTGAATACCTGGGCTCAATGTGTCGTATTAAGAGATTCCTGAATTTTCACAGATCTATACTTGAGTAAAGACCCCCCTCCCATCATACGGTGACATCCCTCATATCAGTTTGATGGAAAGGACCCTGTCTTGATCAACAGTCGAGGGCTGTACAGGGTTAAAGTGGAGTAAAACATTTACACGAACCGACCAAATATGTATTATGTGTTCTTTTTTAATTGAAGTTGAGGAAATTAAATTGATTCTGTTTGTTGAAAATACCTCTTCCTGTGATTTGTGGGAACGTAACCTCTGTCACGAAATTACATGTGACCTCTGTCACGGAAAGATCACATATTAATTCAATTATGTGGAGTACTACATCCCTAAATTCTTACAGGTATACATATCTAACAATATTCGATATCATTTTGTTATTCGAGATTTAGTGAAGGGTCAATGATGAGATAGAATTTACAGGCAACATTTAGATATTTCAAAAAGGTGTCTTTTTTCGTATCCTCTGTCACGTTTACTTTCAAGATCTAATGCTTGAAAAAAATCAAAGTTTTCTTAAAATTGTATTCTTTTATACAAAAATATAGATATTGTTTTGTTAATAAAAAACAATAAAAACAATTCTTATTATTCTATGATGGAAACTTCTTGGTTAAAGTTGTCAATTCAAATTGTTTGTAACCTCTGTCACGATGGAATTAACCAAAACACAACACCGTATCATAAGTCTGGTTGTAAGCCTACTCTTCCAGCTTCATTCACAATATATGATGAGGTATTGGACATCAACGATTATCGGGACGAAGAGCGGAGGACTGAGTTTGTGATTAGCTTGTCAAAAACTGGCCTTGTAAACGGAAGCAGGTTCGTGGCACCTCCTGGGCCGCCTGTCGCGCTCTAATGTCGTCGGCTACATCCCCACTAATGCAAGTTGTGTTTCTTCCTTATATTCCAAAGCCTGTAACAAATCTATCAACAGTTTACTGTACTTGAATAACTTTATGAATATCGGAAAACAACTCAGCCAATCTGCCGTCCCAGTGTTTTGCGATGAGGATGTTTTTCGGCTCGTTGTTGAAATAGTGATGGAAAATGACGAACTGTTTCATGGGATTGTTCCGATGTTGGGAGGGTTTCATACAACAACGGTAGTGGAAAGGTGTATTGGGGAAGTATTTGGCAGGAAGCGGTGTTGATGATATTCTGGTAGAATGTGGTATATTCGGTGAGAAAACAGTAGCATCAGTATCTAGTGGTACACATTATGTCAGATCGCTGCGGGGTATTCTCATTCTGGCTGAAGGGATTGAAGCTGTCCAATGGGACGCATTTTGGAAAGTTAGTGACACGGATAAGTATAATCTAGTTCTTGACAACGCTGACGTGCTTCTTCATGATATGAAACGAAAGGATAATCAGGCCACTATTCCAATGATGCATAAAGTGCAGTGTATGTCAGATGAGCTCCAAAACTACTTTTATGCATTTGTTACATTGTGTGGTAACCGGTCAGAGATGTGCACATACTGGAACAATTTCCAGAAACTTGTTTCGATTTTAAAGCGTCTTGTAGCGGCTGATCGAGAGGGGAATTGGCTAAAGCATCTACAGGCAGTTCGGGATCTACTACCAGTTTTCAGAGAGTGTGACAGCATCAATTATTTGCGTTACGCGTCCTGGTATGTAGAACGAGTTCGTGATCTACCCAAATAAAACCCTGATATATATGAACAGTTTTGCGATGGACAGTTTGTGGTCCGTACGACATCAGGGAAATTCAATGGAGTCGCTCCTGACATGAAACTTGAGCAAACAATACAGCGATCGCAAAAGAGTGTAAATGGCATAATTGGACAGAGTCGTCAGACGGCATATGTAGCTGAATGGGAACTTGTGTACCACGAAATTTTAAGTATATCGAACATGTGCCGCAAAATTACAAACTCAAACATTGTGTATGATGATTCTATTCTCCATCATGAACTTCTACAAATTTAGAGCGTGACAATCCTTTCAATTTGAATTCTGACCCAAGTTTGCATAACATTCTAACCAATCAGCATGTTTTCTCTGAGACTACCCAGAGATTGTTACTGTTTTTTTGCGAACGGAGAAGCTGGTTACCCCGATTATCGACCTGAGAGATACACAGAAAAGACTAAGAAAATCACAGATATCATACACAAGGTCAACCTACCAGATTTCATCACCGAGGGAAATCAACCCAAAGAACAGAAATGTGAAAACGGTCCGTCGACACGCGACTTGGCAGCTGCCCAGCGTAACATCAGCATAGCAAAATGCCGAGGGATAACTCATACGGAGATTCTAAAATATGACCTCTTGGAGTCATGCCCTCTCTTTGATGGTAAAGTGACTAAGAAACCAGAGAAATACCTGCTTGTAGCGGAGCTGGAGAAGCAACTAAACCCCACAGATTATCATTTTGGAGATCAATCTTCACTCAGAACAGTATGCTGGTAAGTACCCACCACCACCCCACCTGGCCACCCATAGTATCTTATGCACTGCATGCGCTCATATGCTGGTCCGATCATCATGGCTGTTCTGAGTGAAAAAAAGGTTTAGAGAGTGACGGGTTCCTGATCTCTTGCATCCGTATATGTTATTTCAAGAGATAATCCTTCTTTAAAGGTGGATTATCTCTTTGTAACATGTGTTGTATAGTTACCGGGGTATATACTATTAGATTTGAATCGAAGACTCCTGTCCGGAAATGCTTCTATCGATTAATATTCATATTATTTCGAATATTTTCTGGTCTAAAAAGGTGTGTTTGTTCAGCTAACGAACAATAGTGGTTACTGTTAACAGAGACCAGAAATTTTATTTAACAATTTTGTCACAAATTAACGTTAATTATACTTATTAGCGCTTATATCTGTGGAACAAAACAATACAAACAACCAATCTGTGACATTTGACTATCGTTGTGTAGCCGTAGGAACAGCCCAGTGCTCTATATCGCAATATGGTATCATCCGAATGGTCTGTTCTAAAAATAGTAACATGAACGGTCCCGATTTAATATTCGAAATAAAATCAAATATTAATTGATAGAAGCTTTTCCGGACAGTGGTCTTCAGTTCATATATATTATTTTATACCCACGCAACTATTTAAAATGTGTTATTTAAAGAGATAATCCATCTTTAAAGTTGAACATTCACAAAAACTTATATGTAGACGAGATATCATAGTTTTTTCACAAGAATTAATACCTGCTTTCCTCCTATCCTCCCCAGTCACAACTATCGTTTCGATCGGAGCGCGTTTATAATCCGAATGGTCGAATACATAGTCGATATATACCATCCTATTGGTCACCCTTTGGTTATGGATGGTGGATACATCCCCATCTAGCGTTGGTGCTGTCGCTCCGATGGCTTGTACTGGTCGTGTTATCTGCAAGAAACAATACATTTCATGTGATAGAGAGACGATAAACCAGAAGATCACGAGAGATGAGATGAGGAATAACATATTAACATAAATATAAAATGATATATACGCTGGAAAACAATTCAACAAGCACAAAGATGTAAAAATATTTTTGTTCCGAAGATGGCTTCCAAAATGGCAATTCGATTATATCACTTTTAAAGGATTCAGTGTGATAAAATATTTCCCTTGTTTATCCTTCAGAGCGTTTAGTTACAGTGGTTAGAAAGCTCAATGGTCAATGGGGTTACAAACACGCACCTTTGAGTCAGCAACATAAACCGCATTACTGAGTAGATGTCGTTAGTGTGCTCCCAGATAGCACACGTACGTTGGGCCAACGTTGGAATAATTACGTTGGCCCAACGTCGGCTTTTGTGGTTGGTACGACGATGGCCCGACAACGACTTGCGTTGGAATAATTACGTTGGCCCAACGTCAGCTTTTGTGGTTGGTACGACGATGGCCCAACGTCGACTTGCGTTGGAATAATTACGTTGGCCCAACGTCGGCTTTTGTGGTTGGTACGACGATGGCCCAACGTCGACTTGTTGGAATAATTACGTTGGCGCAACGTCGGATTTTGTGGTTGGTACAACGATGGCGCAACGTCGACATGCGTCAGATTTTGCACGTTTCAAACATGGCTACGTTGGCCCGACGTTGGACAACCAACGTTGGGGCAACGTTGGTTTTACCGCTGGTTTAACGTTGGCCCGACGTTGAAAACGTAACGCACTAGGCGATATGTGAGGTTAGTAGGTGCGTTAGATGTCGACGTTGGACCAACGATGGCCCAACGTTGGTCATAGTGTGGAGAAATCGGTCGATTACGTCGTAGCGTCATTTTAACGTCATTCTTAACTGGTCGCGTGTTTCTTTTTCAAATAACGCTTTGGTTTATTGACTGAACTTGCATTTGTGTTCAGAGTGAGCTTCTCGGTTTAATGGATTATTATTTGGTTAATGCACCACGGAACACCATCACCAGCTATATATATAGGGACCCGAAGAAGTACCGGTAAGTACTTTAGTTGAGAATATCATGCCGAATAACTTGGAATTTCAACGATAAGCGTGCGTCGTCGGATTCATTTCCTCCACAACAAACTTAAAGTTTGAATTTGAAGTTTAACCCTTCAATTGTCAGAAACGAAAACAAATAAATTTATGTCAGTTTCGTGTGATGGCATCCGACTGTATGAGGAAGAAAATGTCATTCTAATTACTATCCAAATTTCACGATCCATGCGTGATAATACATGGATTTAGGGACATGGCGGCAGTGGTGTTGCACGTGTGTCTCGCACCCCCACCCCACCACAACTTTGGTCAAAATGGTCAACAGTTGGATATTTCATACATGACACAACATTAATTGGAACTTTCGCACGGTCACACCAACAATATTATAGGTTGAGATTGTTCTCGCAGTTTGATTTTCCAACAATTATTAATTGTTTATGGAACATCATTTGCACATTGTCCTACTTTTGGTAAAAATAATTGACTGAAATGGCATCAGTTGGAAATTTTACGACCTTAGTGTGGGGAGGTCTCAGGTTGGAAATTTCCAACAATTGGAATTCTTGAGGCCAGTCTAGATGTTAGGAGTTGGCTATTTTCAGGTTCGAATCTCAAAATGTTCTCAGTGTATTCCGTTGCTCTTCTGGTTGTGGCAACCGTACTACTGATCCATTTAGAATAATGCTAACATCCAGGCTGTGAGGGGCCAGTAACTTTTGGGGAAATCAAACCCCAAAGGGGGGTGTAGTTGAAAATTCCAAGGTGGATGCACCCCTCCCCAACGCTGAAACCCATCTAGCCACGTCCCTGTCATGGATTTCCATGGATAATTAAGTTCAGCCTACGACAGTGGATACCGTTCCACTTTCATCAGTTGTATACCCTATAATAGGCTATTATGCTTATAGCTGTTGGGGGGGGTGTACTACCAGAATAGGAATTTACGATTGCACCACCCCCTTTCGTTGTATAAAATGCTCAAGCTGCAAACCAGAGTTCAGTCCCCTCGCTACGGTGTCTGACGCCCTGTTATGTAGGAGATTGATTTATGCACGGAGTTCGAACAACCTCCCCTTAATTCGGTATTTTCCAACCGGTACCTTAAATCCACTTGTCGGTTTGCGCTCCAAAATACACCTAATAATATTCTCTTGTGAATTGTTTCCCGTGTCGAAATAGGTCGATAAATACATGTCACAAAAAGATGCATTGAAGTCATAACACATACAAGTTTGAACACGATGTTTGGGTCCCAACCAAAAATCAGCTATACGGAGCGTTCCGTGTTAGTCTATATATTCCTGATATATGTTATAAATAAAGAGCGTTCGTTTCACTTCTCTGCGAAACATTTAAAACAGCTGGAAAATGACAATGGAAAGTACTTACCAGAGCATATGGCGCCAATGTATCAATATTCTGTCAACCAGGCCATTCTTGTGTGATAACCATGCAGTACATACTTAATCGGAGGGGGCTTATATTGAGGTGTGAAAGGGTCTATCTGCTCTTTCGAGTATGATTCCCGGGGAAGTTTTTAGTTTCTGAAATATGTACATGTACCTATTTATGGTCTCCGAATCAGTGACGTGGCTACATGGTCTTTGTTATGGTGTGTCAACGTCGAATTTCCTCTTTAACCAGACACCAAACTCCTTCGCGAGTTTCAATTTGCACCCCAGCCTTGCATTGAAACTTTCCAACCGGCACCCAGGCTTTTCAACTGTTGGCAATTTCCAAACTGAATAAGACTGGAACATTTCCAAAATGGTGTTCATGTCAGACAACAATTTTTACTAAAGTCTAAAAGTTTTAAAAATATGATACCGGAGGTGTAAACAAAAATATTCCTACTGATTCAGTGACTGATTGTTGGAAAATCAGACAATGAAAACACGTACTTAAAGTTACCAAGTAATGATGTGTCAGACATGAAATTTTCAACTTTTTTTCTACAATGACTCACGTCACAGGGGTTTGAAACGCGATCCGCTGCCCAGCAATTGGCATACACCCATAGTTGCAAAAAAATAATTTCATTTTACAAACTTTACGTTACGTGCGTATTATTTTACATTGTTTACGTCAAAGAATCACGTCATATTGATACGTTGTGTCAATGTTCACATGACTGGAGCTGTTGGAAGGAAGTTATTACGTTGTCACACTGTGTCACAATAATTATTTCAGCTGTAGTGTGGACCTATAGTCGTAACGTTGAGTAATATTAGGATTTATGTATTTGGTTGGGGTCAATTTGTGTATTGATGCAATCCCCACAAACGACCAATGACTACATAATGGGCGTTGTCACTATATTAAATGCCGCGTGTCCCTAAAACATAAATGTGAACACCCCCCCCCCCCCAATAATAGACATGATTAGATATTATTGGGCGGGTAATTTAACTTTTTGGGGATATCTGGGACGTGACGGCATGCAGGGGGTGGCGACATGCACAACTTTTGGAAATTTTAAATAATTTTGGCGATACATATGGGGCATTTTTTACCAATAAACAAATATTACCCATCCCATATTTTGTCTGAGGTATTCATATCAATTAATTACTTGGCTTGGGGCTCACCAAGCTACCAACTGAAATAGTTTGTTGTTCTAACCAGTACGCCTACATTTAGAGCAGTTTGGCAGAAAGGCGGTCTGCTATCAACATGCTGTTGTCAAGCCCCCACCCCCATTGTCCGCACGCCCCTGACAGTAACAATTTAATATATGTGACAATGTGGGTTGGAATAAATATGGTAATGTGTGCAAAAATGGATGTGGCGACAGGGGTTTGAACATTGATGTGTTACCACCCCTCCCCAATTTTTGTCCAACTTTTCAACATTTTGGAATTTTCAATAACTTAAATTAATGTCGTGTCAGTCATGAAATGCCTAATTGTTGAACATTTTTGTCAAAGTTAATGGGGCGGGACAACCTTACCCGTATTGTCCCTGACCTGACAGTAAGATTGCCCACTCTAGAAGGTTGTGGGTTAGAACAAATAATTAGGGTGATCGCAACATGGATGTGGCGATAGAGGTCGAGGTATTACCCCCCCCCCCCCAGATAATTTCAACATTTTAAATTTTCAATAACTTTATAAGTTGAACATCTTAGGCAAAATCTGTTTGAGATCATTTCGATAGTTTACATTTCCAAATTTCTAATGAGTATCGTTTTGGTCATTATTATGCGGTGAGCTAATTTCAAGATTTGGAATTTTCAATATCATAAGTTGAATTTCGGGCAAAATCTTTCTGAGATCGTCTGGATAGTTTCGGTTCCCAACAGATATGTAATATTTAGAGTACATTATATTATTTTCTATAGACTATATTATAGCTATTAAATGGTAGTGTGTTGGATTTCAAACTCAGCATCGAATGGGAGACCAGATGAAACTTGGTCAAGTTGGGAAAACAGATTGGTTCACGGGTGGTTGCAATTTAACCCCTCCAAAAAAGGAAGGCTTCTGTCAAAGTCCCTGACATATTACCCCCCCCCCCCCGTTCTCAAACCCCGTTCTTCATATCCATTCCGATTTGTCACCAAATGCTGAGATTTTGTATAAAGCAAGTTTTCAAACCGCTGTATAATATTCATCGTACTAGTAAATGGGCATTGAAACACAAACACTCTTTATCGTTGATGATACGGCTGACAACAATTCAAAACATGCTAAAATAATTACTCGATATCTTGCGAATTTACTAATATGTTCGGTCTCATATTTGCTGGTGAAAATTTCCAATGAGCAGAAACTTACCATGTGCTGGCTCTTGTGGGATCTGTGCAATTTTATTAATGAACTGATTGACAGTTTTGCTAGAAATTGACACCGACGAGAGTGAGCAGTACGTAGGCTAAGCGAGTTTTGAGAATCCGTGACCAATTGTTTGATTGAGACGATCCTGGGTATTGGGTATATAAGATAATTACCTGCTGTTCTCAGAGATATTCATGAGTTGAGAAAAACTTTACGCGCGCATAACACCTCCGCCTGCCGGCGTCGGTGTCATCAGCACGTGCTCAAGTCCTTCCAACTCACGAATTCCTCGAGACTTGTATATGTAACGATTACGTACCACGTGCAAATGTATGGTACCTATATATACTATCGGGAACCGTTCGATTAATTAAAGTACCATATGCATACATATTTTATATATATTATTGGCAACCGGTCAAATAATTAAAGTACTCTCGTGCATGCAAATGCATGAAGGAATTTCCCGGATTGGTCTGGTTCTTATATATCAAGATGTGTACAGTGTGTGACAATGTCAAGCTGCACACAGAAAATGCATTGGGCTAACGTTATTCTCTGTTTCTTTCAGGACTTATTTACTTGCTATCCTGTTTCTGGATCTGGATATTTTGTGTATAAGCTACGGTACTATACAAGCGGATTCGATCAAAGTTTACTCGTCTGTCGAAACCATCAACGGCTTGGGGATATGAACTTACATGTACCAGTATTCCAGCATCATGGCAGCATGGTCTATATCGTGTTGCACATCGTTATATTGTGAATATTATTGCACGACTGACACCGGCGCGACCTACATAACACCATGTACGACATGAATTCGTCAGTTTATGGTTATTCACTTGGATGGAAATTCTTACTTGTCCTGTGTTGTGCATTCAATCGGATGCAAAAACAAACTCGGCATTCATCGGTGTATCGATAATCGGCACTGAAAGGATGATGTGTGTTCATCTTGTTGTGGCAGTTATACATCTGATACATCAGTTATTAATAACGTAATGATAACCTATGAAAATGGTAAATTCCAGATATTCAAGGAGGTGAATATAAAATGGTTTCTCTCGCGATATGATTTCTTCAGAAGAATTGTCAATCAATGTCCTACAAAACAGTTGCTTCATACAAGCCAAGTTCCTGCATACATATATGCATGAGCCATGAGTACACTGAATCCAGTTCATGACAGATCATGGAATGATGAAAATATTATATTTCATATAATATGTTGGGTTTTGTATACATAAATTAATCTTTTTGGATCCATGGGTTTAATTTCTCCAAGATAAATCATTCCAACATATGCAACAAGTGGCATACATATGTGCATAGATACAAATAAGCTTAGTAATTGCTCATTTCATAATATGTCAACAGATAAAATTAATTGATGTACATGCATGTATTGAATTTATATAATCAGAATCTACAGTATCATGGACTAATTAGAAAACGGATTGCAAAAACGCGATATTCTTTCTTATGTGACATTGTATATTACCATGCACAGAGTTCACTCTATATAATAGCACTGGTACGTAAATGAGCAATTACTAGGTTTAATTTAATCATATGTACTTTGAGCCGTTTCAAATTTTGCACATCTACATCAGATCACCCTCCAGAATAATGATGTTCGAAGAAGGTGTAACCTGACCAAAGTTTAAAGCCACATAATGTGTGAATATTTTGTTCCCAACATTATCGAGAGCACAAAATCGCAAATTAAGCTGAAATAAAGACATTTCTTTTGTATGGTAAAGGGATATATAAGCTAACAAAGTTATGTAGCATTTTCGATAACTTTATTCAGGAGACCAATAAAAAATATTTTTCTTTAGAGTGAGTAGATGGTCAAGATTCTTAATATCAACAACTAATGACATGTCATTTTGTCTTTATTAAAATCGGCATACACTTTTTTTTCTATATGTTTCATTTTATTCTGGTTTCATATTTGTGAAATTGAATGTTGTTTCCAATTATAATACTTTGAAGTTGCAAACATTATGTGGGACTTTAAATTTATTGGTATGTTGTATCTCATCGGATGTTAATTTTATAAGGACGCCCTAATGTGAGGGGAATCGACCCTACGAATGGAGCCTCGATCCGCCCCTGTCAATGCCCAAACACAACGTTGGCCCAACGTTGCCTCAACGTCGTATTATTAGTGGAATTCACCGTTGATTCGACGTCGTTTCAACGTCGGGTGCCCGACGGCGCACCAACGTCGGCTCGACGTCGAACCACCGTTGAATCGACGACGGGATCCGACGTCAAGCCGACGCCGAGCTAGCGGCAACAGCCATAGTTGGCCCAACGTTGGATTCCAACGTTGATAGAAATGACGTTGGCCCAACGTCGTATTATTAGTGGAATTCACCGTTGGTTCGACGTCGTTTCAACATCGGGTGCCCGACGGCGCACCAACGTCGGCTCGACGTCGAACCACCGTCGAGTCGACGACGGGATCCGACGTCGAGCCGACGCCGAGCCAGCGGCAACAGCCATAGTTGGGCCAACGTTGGATTCCAACGTTGGCCCAACGATAGAAATGACGTTGGCCCAACGTGGGTGTGCTATCTGGGCTATTTCCTTAGAAATGTCCGTTTCCGCAATTCCTTTCCTTCGCCATCATTAGTTTTGCCAGTCTGTTCATCAATAGTTTTGCGTATCTGCGTATAGAAATGATTTATTCAAGTATGTTTTATTTTCAGCTTAATGAAATTTGTACCCAAACTGGCATGAAGGCGTATTTGGAGATAAAACCCCTCAGCTCAGCAGGCTACTACTGGGCAACGCCAGAAATGCGAATAAAACATGGAATGGAAGTAAGTATATGTTGATGTTTTTTTTATAAATCTTGTGTGTGTATTGAATATAAGTTTGAAAAATATTTAAAATAAATTCAACGTTAAAAATGTTTATAAATAAATATATATAGAGGATCTCACATGAGTTTCTATTTTATACGGAATTTATCAACCGAGTTCATTAATTCGATTTGAGCCGAGGTTTACCGAGGCTCAAATAGAGTTTAGTGAACGAGGTTGATAAATTACGTATAAAATAGAACGATTTGAGATTCCATTTATCACATGTCAAATAAACGCGAAATCACGCGAAGTATTCATAGAGAACAACAATCATAAACTTCAGCAATCGCAAGTCATTTAAATAATGGCGTGACGTCATCGCACGCGCTAATATTACACGTGTGTCTTACCAATGATTATTAAGCTGGTTTTGTGGGTTAATTATCTGATGAATAGAGGATCTCAAACGAGTTTCTATTTTATAGGGAATTTATCAACCGTGTTCACTAAATTCGATTTGAGCCGAGGTTTACCGAGACTCAAATAGAATTTAGTGGACGAGGTTGATAAACTACGTATAAAATAGAACGAATTTGAGATACTTTTTATCACATGATCATATAATCGCTTAAATTTTATCGAAAAGAACAATAATTAACAGCCAGCGAACTTTGTCCCAAAGAGCAGCATCACGTCATTGCACGCAACGATATTACACGTGTCTATTACGCTCGAATATTACATAGGAAAATTGTGCTAATCATGTGATAAATATATATAACAACAAAATATCTATTTATTTTGAAATTCCTTCTTTTTATACCGATTGTGCATTAACCACCGTGCACACTGCCAGTGCCTTAACATAACTATTGGCCATCCATGATCCATAAAGATCAACACAGTCATGTTCATATAATCTGAACCTACATTCAATGTCAATCCCTGAATCCAATGATGTATAATGAATATGCAAGAAACAACCAAAGTCGTTTGAATTTTTATGTTATGGCGCCTGTTGTATATGCTAGGTGGAGAGTAACTCCAATAACAACGAGGAGACACCACGGGTTGTGCCAATTACGGAAAGTATAGCAGCACCATCATCGGTCATAGCACAAGATCACCCATACGTGCAACCAGAACCAGAGAGTCAAGTGAGCAATCCGCCATCCCCGAGCCACATTACGACGTACCGGAATGTGAAATCACAGTGGCGCGAAGAGGCAATAGCCGGCATCAAAATGTGTAGACAATGTGCAGTGATATCGGATGACGAGACGGTTGATGAAGAGCGATGACTTGGTGCCAACAGAAGGGGCCTGCAACTACTGGGTCCATGCGAAATGCCAGGGATACCCGTTGCTCACGGATGATCAGGCTGAGAAACTTGATTTGCTTTGTCCAAAGCACAGATAAACACTAAATAACACAAGTCCCCCACAACACAAATAGCATTCTGAAATAGAATATTACAATTCAAACTATTTAGCTACTATTTGTCCTTATTAAAATTTGTTTCAGTTTGGCAGTTTTACAAGGTCATTGCCACTCATGTGACTTCTTCATAATAATACAACAGGAACATGTTGAAATTTTTATTACTATACGAAAAGTACTTTAATATGAATGGTTTATATGTTTATAATGTTTATATGCCTGTATTATAGCACTCAAGATACTTATTGGGGGGGGGGGGGGGTAAACCACTTCAGATTATAAGACATCGGTCACTAAATTGGATGTAAATGAATGTTGAACTGTATATATATATATATTTCGCGCTGTAAAACTCTATGTAAGTGGCTGCATGTATCAATAAAATGATTTTTGTTTCGGAGATGGCTTCCAGAATGGCCGCAAAGCAATTGTGTACTAATCCAACGCTAATGCTATGCAATATATTCTGTTTTGTTCCAAAGAGATCTACCTTCTCTGAATGGAACTCAATTAGCGAGGCAACAGAAGCAACATGTAGAGACTGCTGTTCGGGGAAGAGGAAGAGGTTCGGGACGAGGCGGTGGGACCAGGGGTCGCAGACCAAGAGTTCGTGGCGGCAGAGTAACTGGAAGAGGGCGACAAGACGATGTGAATAAATAATTCTAGACACATATTTAAAAAAAATATACTGGACTCTTACCTCGTCCAAGTCGTCTACGTTACGACACACCTCCAGCCATCTCTCTCCCGAAGGCAACCCAGGTGGTAGCCACGCTTTCAGCTTTTTGTTCCGCCCTTCCAAAATAAAGTCCCCACCTTCACCTTTGCTCGAGTGGACAGACAGAGAAAACGCCAAATGTTTCTCCACTAGCAGTCACACATCGTCTGGCATCAACACTCTTATAAATGTATATCTTAGATAAATTTCACGGTAATTAGGAGAATAGGTACAGAAAAACAGAAGGCACAGTTTTGTCAAAGCAGCATTAATAATCATGCAATTATTTCTTCTTATACCACCCCTGAATAGTTCAAATGCGAATAAAAATGTAAATGTCCTTTTGAACATGAATTTCAAATATAAATTGTGGCTCTTTTGAACATAATTATAAAGTCCTTCTTCACTGCACACATTAGCATGTTGAATATAATTGGTAAGAATTTCATCTCTGGTGCCAAATTGCACACAACAATGTCCCAGTAAAGTTTGAAAAACGATTTAACCAAGTTTATTTCAAAATGTCCACAACCTGGCATCACAGGAATGTCCCTATACTTTCTATCAGAAGGCTCAATTGTATACCCCTTTATAGCATGGGACTTAAATTGGTGTTCAATAAATGCAACAACACCCGTAAACTCAAGATCACACTGTCTACATAGTGTCAATGATTATATGTGCCAGTGTGTACGTTGACCCACAACAGCCAAGGATGGTCCACGCCCGACCACTAGGATGTGTTGATACATTCAAAAGTTTATCCAATATTATTGTCACAGAAGCGTATCCATGTGGATTTACAAATATTGGTTCACCCAAAACAGTAGCTGGTGGTGAAATTGGATGGCAGCTGTCTACAAATGAATACTTATCATTTTTCTGAGCACATGAGGTTTCAAATATGGGCTTTGAATCTGAGAATTTCACAATATTCACTTTATCACTTCAAGTCGCAGTGGAATTACTGGTTACCAGCTCCTTTAAGACATTATCAATATATTTGATTTCATCATTTTCTATAACAGTTTTAACTTTATCTTTACAGAAGAGCGACTTCCGTTCAGAACATTTTATGAAATTCCACTGCATGGGCGAAAGAGAACTTTCCCACTATTAGACATTGCATCGGGTATTAGATACATAACATTTGTCATAACACTCAACGTTGGCTTTGAATTATCCACCACCCTCCATCTCTTGCCGAGAACCTGATTGTTATCGACAAAAGTAATCACGTAACCTTCATCCGGAACCACGTTTGGCACGTTACCATTTTCAGAGATCCATTTTCGTATGGTGGTATGGGAACCCGAAGGCCGAACATTGGCGTTCAAACCACAAATAGTTTTACTGCCGGTCAAATAGTGAGTCAACAGATTTGATGAGAATGAAAATAGTCCTATATAATTTATACATCTGGAATTCATTATTTGTTCCATTGATAAACACAAAAAATTCAATTTTCTTGGACTGCTTGAACAAATAGTGACTCCGAGAAGAAATTTGCAAATTGTTTGGTTTTGCGAGGTTAACCAAACGGAGGTAGAAAACTGTTTTAAATAATTGACATTGTAACATCCAACTGTTCCTCTTTCCCTCTATCCAACATATCATCACTTTGACTTTTTCCCAACTCAAATGCTAAAAGTTGAAGTTGATCGGGCGAAAGTTTTCCCTCTCGAATAGCCGTTAAAACTTCATTAAAAGAATCAGTCTCACGAGAGTTGTTATCAACAAGACCATTTTGAGAAAAATTCACACAGCCACCGGAACGTGGCAAACAGAAGGCCCTGAGAAATTAGTCCATCGGTTTCAGATTTCTTATTTTTTTGTGGTCTCTTCCATGGAGTATTACCCTGAGAAAATTCAGCGTGTTTAACACAGGAAAGATTTCGTGTCGGTGGCATGCTCTATTGGAAGTTGAACATTGTTGCATACGGTAAAATTTTCAGGTGGAATGAACAAGGTCGGTATAACGCCCATGTTATGTTTGATATGAATCCACAAACTAGCCAATCGTGTGCGTATATTTTGAGAAAATCAAAGTAAAAAAGTTGTGCGTGAGCTAAACAGTAATTTATTACACATGAGTGGCATGGCCGCGATAGGCCGTCTTCCTGCCGCCCCAAGAATCCGACGTTCGCATTGATACCAGCGCCCAATCAGACGCCAGTGAGATAAGCCCGCACATCGATAAGCCACAAACGAGGAGGCGTCAACCCCAATATAGAAACGGCTATGTCACTGAATGAGATAATATTATCTACCACAAGTAGCTCAGCACGTGCTACTGGCTCACATAAAGGACAAATAAAAAAGTCGTTACGCCATCCCTTTTGGGATTGACTGCGTTATAGTTACACCGTGTAATGGTGTTAGCTGTTTGTTTGGGCCAACACTTTATTACGTTTCATTCTCGATATCTCTGTGCACAGTTACTGGACATAAAGTCCCAAAAATAAAGTTTTAATCGAGTTTAGAAATCGGTATCCTTATATAACGTTATATAAGGATACCGATTTCTAAACTCGATTAAAACCTTATTTTTGGGACTTTATGTCCAGTAACTGTGCTCTGTGTTCCCACCAAGTGACATTTTATACATATAATAGTGCACATGTAGGCTGTGTAGACAACTATCGTTTTGTGAACGGTTCTACTAAACAAAACCACCTGAGACGCATGTTAATTCAACAGAATACGGTATTTCCATCGTCCTTTGTTCGACATGAAAATCGGTATATTGATACGCGATCCCTCCCTATCACGAACTAAATAATTTACAGTTATACTGTGGAATTCAATTATAATTAGATCATATTCTCGCTATATACAGACTGCCGCTTCAAGAGAAATACAGCTGACTGTCACAATTCCCGGCACACGATGGGAGATGCTAGCCTGAATGTACCTGACACCGCCTACACAGGGGATAAACGGAATCATTGTGACGTATGCGGGAAATCGTTTACCCAACCGAGCAGCTTGGTGACACATAAGAGAATACACATTGGAGACAAGCCTTATTGGTGTGATATATGCGGGAAATCGTTTAATCGACCTAGCCACTTGGTGGCACATAAGAGAGTACACACCGGAGATAAACCTTACCGTTGTGATCAGGGTTCCCACACATTTCTGATATCCAAATTTAAGCACCATTCAAGCACTTTTCATGGACAGCAGTGATAAATTTCAAGGACAAATATAGTTAACCATTATATTTTGACGCTATCTTAAAACGGCCTGCAGACATTCCTCCAATATGAACCTTTTTTTTTTTTTATAATATTGAAAGAAACAGTGCAAAATACGAGAGTGGCTAAAATGCAAGCTTGGCAGTTTTTAAGGCAGGTGACTAAAAGACAAGCTTGGCGTTTTCAATTTTTTAAACGCT
This sequence comes from Siphonodentalium dalli, assembly GCA_032622095.1. Lineage (NCBI taxonomy): Eukaryota > Metazoa > Mollusca > Scaphopoda > Gadilida > Siphonodentaliidae > Siphonodentalium > Siphonodentalium dalli. The sequence continues at coordinate 54,966,659 of CP136063.1, forward strand.
GTTTTCGGGTGAATTATGCGGGAATAGCACCAGTTAATTACTTATATGGCCCATTTTCGTAAATTAATCGACAATAGTGGCAGTAATGTCCCCGATTGGTTGGTTAATAGGGGGCGTGGTCACAAAATCAAAACATCGTCTTTTTACGCAGATTTCTTGTCGGTTTTTGGTCGATTTCTCTTTTTAAACATCAGTTGGACTCAGTTTTTTATTCAAAACATGTTGAATGGTTATCATTTATCACTCTCATAGTCGAGCTTGGCGGTTTTGAACATTATATGCGAAGAATTTTTGACTTTTAGATGACCGACCACCGAACCGCCAAGCTCGAATAACAAATATAAATATTAAGCTGAATTTTCGCCGATTTCTCGTTTCTAAAACACGTTCCATCTAGTTTTTATGTAAAAACGTGTAAAATGATTATCATTCTTCACAAATATAATCGGGCTTGGCGGTTTTGAACATTATATACAAAGAATTTTTGACTTTTAGATGACCGACCACCGAACCGCCAAGCTCGAATAAAAAATATAAATATTAAGCTGAATTTTCGCCGATTTCTCGTTTCTAAAACACGTTCCATCTAGTTTTTATGTAAAAACGTGTAAAATGATTATCATTCTTCACAAATATAATCGGGCTTGGCGGTTTTGAACATTATATACAAAGAATTTTTGACTTTTAGATGACCGACCACCGAACCGCCAAGCTCGAATAAAAAATCAAAATATTAAGCTGAATTTTCGCCGATTTCTCGTTTCTAAAACACGTTCCATCTAGTTTTTATGTAAAAACGTGTAAAATGATAATCATTCTTCACAAATATAATAGGGCTTGGCGGTTTTTAACATTATATACAAAGAATTTTTGACATTTTGATGACCGACCACCGAACCGCCAAGCTCGAATTAAAAATCAAAATATAAAACTGAATTTCGGCCGATTTCTCGTTTCTAAAACACGTTCCAGCTAGTTTTCATGTAAAAACATGTAAAATGATTATCATTCTTCACAAATATAATCGAGCTTGGCGGTTTTTAATATTTTATATTAAGAATTTTGGACATTTGATGACCGACCACCGAACCGCCAAGCTAGAATTTTAAATCAAAATATGAAGCTGAATTTCCTGAGATTTCTCGTTTCTAAAACATGTCCGAGCCATTTTTCATGTAAAAATATGTAAAATGATTATCGTTCTTCACATATATACTCGAGCTTGGCGGTTTTTAACATTGTGTACTTAGAATTTTCAACTTTTATATGACCGCTCACAGAACCGCCAAGCCAATGCAAAATGATACCCAGACCAAACCGAGGCAAAATGATACCCACCAAATATTGTCAACGTGTACCCATTAATGATCGTCCATGCAACTAATCAAACTTGTTCAATTATGTTATATTCTTGTTTCGATGTAGCATTGTGATTTAAATGGCACGTATAAATAAGATAAGTTAGTCGTGTGTGGAACGGTCACAATGATAATATACATGAATTCCAGAGGGCAAACTGTAATATAATTTAATTCTCCATCCACATTAAATTATTATTATTATTATTATTTGTTTGGGGGGGGGGTTTGACCCAGGAGGATTTGAAAGGGCCTGAGACGTAATTTTTTCTTTCTTTTTAGTGTAAACATATTTTTATTTCCAACATAACATAATATACAGATGATACAAAATTAATATGCAAAATAGAAGAGAATCAGAATTCAATTAATCTCAAATCGTCGTACATGTTGACATAACAGAGACATATATATGTCACTCACATCAGTGCTATAATAAATAATATTTAGTAAAATGTCCGAAATGTGATCTCGTAAAGTATAGCAAAATAAATCGACTTGGCACATATTTTTGGTTTAGTGCCATCACAAATGCGGTCAAGACGCATATGCCAAATTTAACAATTCTATTTTGTTGGAATCACATCAAGAGGGATTTCAGATTTCATATCAAACATCATTAAGGGGCTCAACCGAAAGAGATCACCGTGTATTTGAATGACCTTGCAGTCATACTTAAATGTAACAATGTTGAGGAATCTACAGAGTACAAACAGCGATATGAAAAATGGAGTGGTGCAGCAAAATCATATTTCGATAAAAATTAAAATTCTTATCTTAAAATATCAGTAAAAACGTAGCATTTTCGGTCGCCCCTTTTTTGGCGACCATCTTGGGCATAGAAAGGTGGCTTTGCTTCATTTATGACAAGATAACACCAAAATTGCATCAAACTGACTTAACAGAAAATGGCAGCCATCTTGAATTACAAAAAATGCTCAATGCGGATTTTAGCGAAATTTTGGATATTTTATATATAAATTATTGGACTTAAAGGGGTACTGTTCGCCAAATGTTGTTGTTGGTTTCTATAGTCTCCGAGTCGGAGAATAAGGTAACAATTTTTCCATTATTTGAAAGTCTGTTGAGTACGAAGTCATGTTACGGATGACAAATTTACCGGAATGCAAAAATACAAATTGTCGTTGTCGAGTAATTTTTGTACAGTTTTCAACCAAATGAATCAAATAAAAGTTATATTATATGCATACTAGTCCCATATAATCATTTAAGTTATTGTATCGTCGCTAGTCAGTGAGTGGCTTGAGTGTTCTCCCCGTATCATCATAATATTTTAAGCGATCGTGTGTGCGATCGGTTTAACAATCCAGTATCCCTCAATTACTGTCTTTGATTACGGAAATTCGTAATGTAATTGACGCCATTTTATGGCTCCAGTCATAAATTCAATTTATATCAAATTATTAACTTTTAAATTATTAAATTTTAAGATAGCCTATTAACCTGAGCGTTTACAGAATACATCTTCGACTCAAATTACTTATGTTTCTATATATTATCGATATTAGATCGTTGTTGTCACCGGAAATTTAATGAAAATGGCGTACAGTACCCCTTTAAGTCCAATTCATTTGAACTTAAGTCAAATTCATCTGGTTTAAAACGATAGTCCCCTTCTTTGTAACGGTATATATTCCTGCAAGTCTTGATTGACAGTCAAACTCCATACAATTGCGTCCCTTTTGCCACGTGGCTTGTTTTCGGCATCGTTGAAAATGGTTCGAACCCGAATTGGCATCTTAATAAATGCTAACTGTATGCATGAATGAAGTAACAATAATTCACGATTTGATTCAATTGTTATTTGAGAACATATGCAGCAAGTGTGTGTGTTTTTTTGTCGGCCATTATTAGAGAGTTCAGAGAATAGTTTATGGGTTTATTTCGTAATGGCAGAAGGCAGAACACACGCTATTTTGGAGCCTGCATGTGCAACAGAACAGAACGGAGAAAATTGCATGCTGAAACCTGAAATTTGGGTTCAGGCCCATATCTGTGTAAACCTAATTATGAAAGTTTCGTATTCATACGACTGCTCTGCGAAATCGGGTGTATGTAAAGAGTGCCATGGTGGCCACCCTACAATTAACACCCTTTGTTTGACATAAATATAAATATTTTCGAATAAGGAATGGAACTTGGAAGTCACATTCGTGTCATGTTTGGGGAGGGGAGGGTCACCGATACGATGAATCAAAGTAATTGGTTATCAATTGTGAATTCGGCGAGGAACTGGCGTCCAAATAGATTAAAATATCAGTATTTACACTTAAGTTTAATTCATTTGCACTTAAGTACAATTCCTCGCCGAATTCACATTATGTGGTATTTGGATTTAAATCAAATTATTTGGGTTCAGGCCCCTATCTAGCATGTAATACCAATTAATTGGATGTTTAAAATCCAAATAATTTGTGAAAACGGGTTGCCATATATATACGAAAGGTATATATCTCATATATATTTTGAAGACCTCTGTCTGTCTGTCTGTATGTCCTTTATAGAATCGAAAACGGCTGGCTCGATTGAGTTCAAACTTCATATCTAAGGGTAAAATCCCACTGTAAAAGACAAAAGGTCAACGTTAAATACACGTTATTGCAATCATATTAGTTAAAAGATAAAATATACGATTTGATACCGTAACTAGATCGTACGAATTTTAACGAAGTCTTAACGTTCGAATTGTGTTAGCCTATATATATAAATTATAATGACCGTCTCATATAAAGAGCGTTCACTTTACCGTGCCTTCATGTATTTTCTCGTTTTTTTTTTTTGTAAAGTAAGCTGAACAATCATTTGATATCGAATAGGACAACGCATATGTGCCATGAAACTACTAAATCGTAGTGCGATACAACAATTAAATTAGTGACAAATAGAATACATTTATGATTTTATTTGTTGTCGTGGAACGATGTCGACATTAACTATAGTGTTTATATTAGGCCTTTCTAATATCACAATTATTTGCATCACCTAAATGTGTTTTCTTCACAATTTACTGTAGAAAAAATATATTATTTGACTTCCCATGAAAAAACGGACCAATAACCGGAGTACAGTTGAATGCTATATACATATGCAATATTAGATATTACTCACCATTGCCACTATCTTTCTGGAACTGATGTTGTTCGCTCACCAGCGGGAATTTATAGCAAGAAGGCGTGTCTAAATCAACTCAAACGAAACCCACACCGTCGCACGTGCGTGTCATCGTTAACACTTCGCATGATCGGCGGCATGTACACAAAAGTGACGAGTGTTCTGCGGGGAAGCAAAAAAAAAAAAAAAACCCTATCAAAACAGCGGCACATAGACGTGTCACTGAATAAACAGTTCCACCACTTCACTTAACAATGCACTGTATGGTGTGTTTATGAGCGATAACAGTTTGTCCGATTTAGTAAGCGTCATGAATTGTTTTTAAAGCAATTGCTAGTCAATTGAGCTGTGTCAAAAAAACTAAAACAAATCATGAGTTGGGGTTCAGATTCCCACGTTGAAGCCTAAATTAATGGGGATGGATGAAAGAAAACTCAAGAAAGCTAAGAAAAATAAACATTATCTCAAGCCTTTCCCATCTGATCGATTCCCCTCCCTCACTTATCGGGGAAGTGGCATGTCGCTAAAGAGGAAAAGACTTCATATAAGCCATCTGGCTTGTTGTCTGGTCCTCATTTCCATACATTATCTCTTCTATTTTGCATATTAATATTGTATCACCTGTACACGTGTATATTATGTTATGTTGAAAATAAAAATATGTTTACACTAAAAAGAAAGAAAAAATGACGTCTCAGGCCCTTTCAAATCCTCCTGGGTCAAATCCCCAAATGATTATAATAATTCAATGTGGATGGAGAATTAAATTATATTACAGTTTGCCCTCTGGAATTCATGTATATTATCATTGTGGCCGTTCCACACACGACTAACTTATCTTATAGATACGTGCCATTTAAATCACAATGCTACATCGAAACAAGAATATAACATAATTGAACAAGTTTGATTAGTTGCATGGACGATCATTAATGGGTACACGTTGACAATATTTGGTGGGTATCATTTTGCCTCGGTTTGGCCTGGGTATCATTTTGCCTTGGCTTGGCGGTTCTGTGAGCGGTCATATAAAAGTTGAAAATTCTAAGTACACAATGTTAAAAACCGCCAAGCTCGAGTATATATTTGAAGAATGATAACCATTTTACATGTGTTTACATGAAAAATAGCTGGGACATGTTTTAGAAACGAGAAATCTTCGGAAATTCAGCTTCATATTTTGATTTAATATTCGAGCTTGGCGGTTCGGTGGTCTGTCATCAAAATGTCAAAAATTCTTAACATAAAATATTCAAAACCGCCAAGCTTGAGTATATTTGTGACGAATGATAATTATTTTACATGTTTTTGCATAAAAACTAGCTGGAACGTGTTTTAGAAACGAGAAATCGACGAAAATTCAGCTTCATATTTTGATTTTAAATTCGAGCTTGGCGGTTCGGTGGTCGGTCATCTAAAAGTCAAAAATTCTTCGCATATAATGTTCAAAACCGCCAAGCTCGACTATGAGAGTGATAAATGATAACCATTCAACATGTTTTCAGATGCAAACTATGTGTAAATGGTGTTTAAGAAGAGAAATCGGCCAAAAATCGACAAGAAATCGGCGTAAGAAAGCGAGGTTTTCATTCGGTTAACACACCCCCTATTAACCAGCCATCGGTCATCAAAATGTCCAAAATTCTTAATATAAAATATTAAAAACCGCCAAGCTCGATTATATTTGTGAAGAATGATAATCATTTTACATGTTTTTACATGAAAACTAGCTGGAACGTGTTTTAGAAACAAGAAATCGGCCGAAATTCAGCTTTATATTTTGATTTAAAATTCGAGCTTGGCGGTTCGGGGTCGGTCATCAAAATGTCAAAAATTCTTTGTATATAATGTTAAAAACCGCCAAGCCCGATTATATTTGTGAAGAATGATAATCATTTTACACGTTTTTGCATTAAAACTAGATGGAACGTGTTTCAAAAACGAGAAATCGGCGAAAATTCAGTTTAATATTTTGATTTTTTTTTCGAGCTTGGCGGTTCGGTGGTCGGTCATCTAAAAGTCAAAAAATTCTTTGTATATAATGTTCAAAACCGCCAAGCCCGATTATATTTGTGAAGAATGATAATCATTTTACACGTTTTTACATAAAAACTAGATGGAACGTGTTTTAGAAACGAGAAATCGGCGAAAATTCAGCTTAATATTTTGATTTTTTATTCGAGCTTGGCGGTTCGGTGGTCGGTCATCTAAAAGTCAAAAATTCTTTATATATAATGTTCAAAACCGCCAAGCCCGATTATATTTGTGAAGAATGATAATCATTTTACACGTTTTTACATAAAAACTAGATGGAACGTGTTTAAGAAACGAGAAATCGGCGAAAATTCAGCTTAATATTTTGATTTTTTATTCGAGCTTGGCGGTTCGGTGGTCGGTCATCTAAAAGTCAAAAATTCTTCGCAAATAATGTTCAAAACCGTCAAGCTCGACTATGAGAGTGATAAATGATAACCATTCAACATGTTTCGAATAAAAAACTTAGTCCAACTGATGCTTAAAAAGAGAAATCGACCAAAAACCGACACGAAATCTGCGTAAAAAGACGATGTTTTGATTTTGTGACCACGCCCCCTATTAACCAACCAATCGGGGACATTACTGCCACTATTGTCGATTAATTTACGAAAATGGGCCATATAAGTAATTAACTGGCGCTAATCCCGCATAATTCACCCGAGAATAGCGTTTAAAAGGCTTTTTAAAAATTTGAAAACGCCAAGCTTGTCTTTTAGTCACCTGTCTTAAAAACTGCCAAGCTTGCATTTTAGCCACTCTCGCAAAATACGGCTCAAAAAAAATTATCACACAATTTTATAAGGATTTGAGAGAAACACTTGTTCAAAAATACTGATCTTGACTAAATTTAAGCACTTTTCAAGGCTGATGGGTTGAAATCAAGTACCATTCATATCAAGGAAGAAAATGAATTTAAGCACTTCTCAAGGAAGGGCCTGATATTCAAGTACTTCTCAAAAGAGTGGGAACCCTGGTGATATATGCGGGAAATCATTTAATCAATCGGGTGCCTTGGTGACGCATAAGAGAATCCACACCGGAGATAAACCTTACCGTTGTGATATATGCGGGAAATCATTTAATCAATCGGGTGCCTTGGTGACGCATAAGAGAATCCACACCGGAGATAAACCTTGCCATTGTGATATATGCAGGAAATCATTTAAACGATTGAGTGACTTGGTGAGACATAAGATAATCCACACCGGAGATCAGCCTTACCATTGTGATATATGCGGGAAATCATGTAATAATTCGAGTGCCTTGGTGAAGCATAAGAGAATACACACCGGAGATAAACCTTACCAGTGTGATAAATGCGGGAAATCATTTAATCAATCGAGCAACTTGGTGAGACATAAGAGAATCCACACCGGAGATAAACCTTACCATTGTGATATATGCGGGAAATCATGTAATAATTCGAGTGTCTTGGTGATGCATAAGAGAATACACACCGGAGATAAACCTTACCGTTGTGATATATGCGGGAAATAATTTAATCAATCGAGCCATGTGGTGAAACATAAGAGAATACACACCTGAGATAATCCTTACAGTTGTGATATATGCGGTAAATCGTTTATTCAATCGGGCAGCTTGTCGAAACATAATAGAATCCACACATGAGATAAGCTTTACCATTGTGATATACGTGTATGCGGAAAATAATTTATTCAGTTGAGCAGTTTGGTGTCACAGAAGAGAATGCACACTTGATATAAGCCTTACCGTTGTGATATATGCGGGAAATCATTTAATCGATCGAGTGACTTGGTGACACATAAGAGAATCGTCCACCCCGGATATAAGCCTTACCATTGTGATATGTGTGGGAAATAAGTTAACATCGAACAATGTGGTGACGCACGGCAAGCGAACACACACTGGAGATGAACCTTTGTGATTTATGCGGGAAATCATTTCCTTACTCAGGCAACTCGGTGAAACATAAGAGAATCCACACATGGGATAAACCTTACTGTTGTGATATATGTGGGACATCATTTAATCAATCGAACGACTTGGTGACGCATAAGAGAATCCACACCGGAGATAAGCCTTACAATTGTGATACATGTATATGCGGCAAATCATTTAGTCAATAGCGGTTAATGTTAACAGAGACCAGAAATGTTATTGTGTATTTTTGTCACAAATAAACGTTAATGGACCTTTCCATAGCTGTCAGTCAAATAATTATTAACAGATATTTTCGACCAATCAGCGTCTGAGCCGGCGAATGGCTGCGGTGAAAATTCTGCTGCCATCTTTCTTCACCCTAATTTTGATATTCATGCATACATTCAGTGTTAAATTGGCTATATATTCAAACAACATTTTTGTTGTCAAATCATAATATACTGAGATTTATATTGGCGGCATGATGTTATAAATCTATCCGCGATTAACAATGTTTTTCATTTGAAGATGGATTATCTCTTTAAATAACAAAATTTAAATAGTTGCGTGTGTATAAAATAATAGATAATGAACTGAAGACCCCTGTCTGGAAAAGCTTCTATCAATTAATATTGATTTGATTTCGAATATTAAATCGGGACCGTGTATGTTACTATTTTAGAACAGACCATTCGGATGATACCATATTGCGATATAGAGTACTGGGCTGTTCCTATGGCTACGCACCGAAAGTCAAATGTCGCAGATTGATTGTCTGTATTGTTTTGTTCCACAGATATAAGCGATAATGAGTATAATTGACGTTTATTTGTTACAAAATTTTAATTTCTGGTCTTGGTTAACAGTTAACACTATTGTTCGTAGCTGAACAAACACGCCGTTTTAGACCAGAAAATATTCGAAATAAAATTAATATTAATCGATAGAAGCATTTCCGGACAGGAGTCTTCGATTCAAATTTAATATTTTATACCCCGTTAACTATATAATACATGTTTACAAAGAGATAATCCACCTTTAATCGAGTTTAGAAATCGGTATCCTTATATAACGTTATATAAGGATACCGATTTCTAAACTCGATTAAAACCTTATTTTTGGGACTTTATGTCCAGTAACTGTGCTCTGTGTTCCCACCAAGTGACATTTTATACATATAATAGTGCACATGTAGGCTGTGTAGACAACTATCGTTTTGTGAACGGTTCTACTAAACAAAACCACCTGAGACGCATGTTAATTCAACAGAATACGGTATTTCCATCGTCCTTTGTTCGACATGAAAATCGGTATATTGATACGCGATCCCTCCCTATCACGAACTAAATAATTTACAGTTATACTGTGGAATTCAATTATAATTAGATCATATTCTCGCTATATACAGACTGCCGCTTCAAGAGAAATACAGCTGACTGTCACAATTCCCGGCACACGATGGGAGATGCTAGCCTGAATGTACCTGACACCGCCTACACAGGGGATAAACGGAATCATTGTGACGTATGCGGGAAATCGTTTACCCAACCGAGCAGCTTGGTGACACATAAGAGAATACACATTGGAGACAAGCCTTATTGGTGTGATATATGCGGGAAATCGTTTAATCGACCTAGCCACTTGGTGGCACATAAGAGAGTACACACCGGAGATAAACCTTACCGTTGTGATATATGCGGGAAATCATTTAATCAATCGGGTGCCTTGGTGACGCATAAGAGAATCCACACCGGAGATAAACCTTACCATTGTGATATATGCGGGAAATCATGTAATAATTCGAGTGTCTTGGTGATGCATAAGAGAATACACACCGGAGATAAACCTTACCGTTGTGATATATGCGGGAAATAATTTAATCAATCGAGCCATGTGGTGAAACATAAGAGAATACACACCTGAGATAATCCTTACAGTTGTGATATATGCGGTAAATCGCTTATTCAATCGGGCAGCTTGTCGAAACATAATAGAATCCACACATGAGATAAGGTTTACCATTGTGATATACGTGTATGTGGAAAATAATTTATTCAGTTGAGCAGTTTGGTGTCACAGAAGAGAATGCACACTTGATATAAGCCTTACCGTTGTGATATATGCGGGAAATCATTTAATCGATCGAGTGACTTGGTGACACATAAGAGAATCGTCCACCCCGGATATAAGCCTTACCATTGTGATATGTGTGGGAAATAAGTTAACATCGAACAATGTGGTGACGCACGGCAAGCGAACACACACTGGAGATGAACCTTTGTGATTTATGCGGGAAATCATTTCCTTACTCAGGCAACTCGGTGAAACATAAGAGAATCCACACATGGGATAAACCTTACTGTTGTGATATATGTGGGACATCATTTAATCAATCGAACCACTTGGTGACGCATAAGAGAATCCACACCGGAGATAAGCCTTACAATTGTGATACATGTATATGCGGCAAATCATTTAGTCAATAGCGGTTAATGTTAACAGAGACCAGAAATGTTATTGTGTATTTTTGTCACAAATAAACGTTAATGGACCTTTCCATAGCTGTCAGTCAAATAATTATTAACAGATATTTTCGACCAATCAGCGTCTGAGCCGGCGAATGGCTGCGGTGAAAATTCTGCTGCCATCTTTCTTCACCCTAATTTTGATATTCATGCATACATTCAGTGTTAAATTGGCTATATATTCAAACAACATTTTTGTTGTCAAATCATAATATACTGAGATTTATATTGGCGGCATGATGTTATAAATCTATCCGCGATTAACAATGTTTTTCATTTGAAGATGGATTATCTCTTTAAATAACAAAATTTAAATAGTTGCGTGTGTATAAAATAATAGATAATGAACTGAAGACCCCTGTCTGGAAAAGCTTCTATCAATTAATATTGATTTGATTTCGAATATTAAATCGGGACCGTGTATGTTACTATTTTAGAACAGACCATTCGGATGATACCATATTGCGATATAGAGTACTGGGCTGTTCCTATGGCTACGCACCGAAAGTCAAATGTCGCAGATTGATTGTCTGTATTGTTTTGTTCCACAGATATAAGCGATAATGAGTATAATTGACGTTTATTTGTTACAAAATTTTAATTTCTGGTCTTGGTTAACAGTTAACACTATTGTTCGTAGCTGAACAAACACGCCTTTTTAGACCAGAAAATATTCGAAATAAAATTAATATTAATCGATAGAAGCATTTCCGGACAGGAGTCTTCGATTCAAATTTAATATTTTATACCCCGTTAACTATATAATACATGTTTACAAAGAGATAATCCACCTTTAACATGACACTTGTCATAATTTTCACATTTAATGGCAAAACGAATGTATGTTCTCTGGTTTTATTTATGTAATTTGCCAAGAATAGCCAGAATGCGCGTTACGCACGTATGGGTGACAGATGACCTGTATTGGCGTTGGGTATTGTGTAGCGCGCGAATGAGCTGTAGATGCACGTTTGCGCCATTGATTGACATATCTCCTGTAATGCAACCACAGGGGCCTGTTACGCGCTCCGCTGTACGCACCCTTTCGCGCTGCCCATATACACCGCTTCTACACACGCGCCTGCTTCACGTATTATATATAATATAGACAATGGTAACTGTAGAAATTCACCTTTCTACCATCGCTCGGGATTCGCACAAATTTAGCACATTCACCCCAGTAATGCTAACGATATAGGCACGGTTGAATCGGCGAAGAATTCATCTTTCAATCAATACCACAAACATCCATCAGAACCATTCATATGCATAGCATTTGATAAAATTTTTAATCACCGAATATTGTCTCCGGAGAGAGTATATTCCAGGTTTGATCCATCTAAAAAAAACAATGGCGGATATCTTCCTCTAAATTCACACCAGCACCGCTTACTGTAATTAAAACTCGATCAAACGATATAGAAAACATCCAGAGCTCAGGGATTTCTTGTCGGCTAATAATTTATTTACTCATACAAATCAAGACATCGTCAGTAAACAATTTCTATAGAGGAGAAATCTGTCGATAATTCCAACTTTTTTTCATTTTTTTGACAAGTCACACAGTTCCTAATTTTAATATTGATTATGACCTGACTTTTCCATGCCTGCCATAATAGAAACAGCCAATCACCGCTCATTATTGACATCAACATAATAAATTTAATTAAGGTCTATACATCAAACACAATTATTTTATTTTATAATACCATACCGGTAGAAAGTTGAAAGTAGAGCACAATTAGTTTGTTTGATCGTAGAGCCTACCGTTAGGATAAGCCAATGAAGTAAAGACTTGGTGTATTATATACCAATTATTTGTAGTATGAATTTTGAGGTTCCATTTGTTGTAGTGTATGTTTAATTGCAACAATGTATTTGTTCTGTTCTATGTAGGCACAATCCTTATTTTGATTTCATACGCTAACGTAATTAAAGGTGGATTATCTCTTTGTAAACATGTATTATATAGTTAACGGGGTATAAAATATTAGATTTGAATCGAAGACTCCTGTCCGGAAATGCTTCTATCGATTAAAATTAATTTTATTTCGAATATTTTCTGGTCCAAAAAGGCGTGTTTGTTCAGCTAACGAACAATAGTGGTTACTGTTAACAGAGACCAGAAATTTTATTGTACAATTTTGTCACCAATAAACGTCAATTATACTCATTATCGCTTATATATGTGGAACAAAACAATACTAACAATCAATCTGTGACATTTGACTTTCGGTGCGTAGCCATAGGAAAAGCCCAGTGCTCTATATCGCAATATGGTATCATCCGAATGGTCTGTTCTAAAAATAGTAACATAAACGGTCCCGATTTAATATTCGAAATAAATCAATATTAATTGATAGAAGCTTTTCCGGACATAGGTCTTCAGTTCATATCTATTATTTTATACCCACGCAACTATTTAAAATTTGTTATTTAAAGAGATAATCCATCTTTAACAAAACAAAAAGAAAGACACAATTACATGTAGGTGCATATGGTGATACTGTACAGTTGAGTCAGGAGTCCTTGGGGTATTAGGAAGGTAGATATTCAATAAATTCCAGTTTTCATGCAGTGCAATATTAATTGATAGAAGCTTTTCCGGACAGGGGTCTTCAGTTCTATTACTTTATACCCACGCAACTATTTAAAATTTGTTATTTAAAGAGATAATCCATCTTTAACCAAAGCTAAACCACTCCCATGAGGGTAGCTGTAGCTTTTAATATATTTTTGTTTTATTATCAAAATATGTTTATAGATTCCCTGACATTCCTATCAAATAAGATTCACATTAGCCTATAGTCCGTGTGGTGATATTATATCTATATTTGTGAATGTCTGTCTACAGGTGTGTCTGTCTGTGTTCTATAGCAATTCTCAGGGGACCATTTAGATGATACCAAAGGTGTCTACTATGGGTAACTTTTTACAAGAGATATAATGGTATGGGTTACAGTTTTCTAATGTGACGTCGTTGTTGTCATGGGCAGAACAGAAGGAGGGGCAGAGTTGTTTTTGTCGCCGATTGCTACGAAACTTGCATATAATCATCCCCATGAAATGAAGAATATAATAGTGTGGTTTAAATATGTCAAAAGAGGATTCGTTCGAGTCAGTGATGCACGGAAGGGGAGAGGGGCACACAATTGATAAAACTAATTTTAGCGCCGATTTCCACCAAATTGATATACATTCTTCTATGTGATACAAAGAAACTAATTTAGCGATTTAAAGGCGCCAAATTTGTGTCGTTTGGATGAGAGAATTGGGGGGGGTGGTCACTAAACTTTTGCCACAATACTTATACAAAATCATTCCCATAGTATGAGGAATATAATGGTGTGGATTAAATCTGTCGAAAGTGGCCTCATTCGAGTCAGGGTGTACTGAAAGGGAGCGGGGCACCAAAATTAATACAAAATATTTTTAGCGCCAATTTCCACCAAATCGATACACGTTCTTATCCGTGATACGAGGAATCTAATCGTGTGATTTAAAGACGCCATATTGGTGCTGTTTGGGTGAGAGATGGGGAGGGGAGGGGTGATCACCAAATTTGATAAAAAATTGTTTAGTCGTGTGGTCTAAGGTTGTCACAAGTGGCGCCATTCGAGTCAGTGGTGCATAGAGGTGAGAGGGACAGAACAAATGATAGCAATAACGGTATATATATATAGAAACCTTTGTTGGAGGGGGGATGCAGCCAAATTGAAAAATATCTTGTTTGGCCCACGGACTAGTATGTTTAGCGCCGATTTCCACCAGATTGATGTATATTCTCTCCGTGATACGAGAAATCTAATCGTGTGGTTTTGATACACCAAATTTATGCCGTTTAGGTGGTGAGAGATATAGCTAGGGACCTTAAATTTGACACGAATTTGTATACTCGCCAATGTTCACCAATTATATATATATATGCAGCTCCATAATCAGTTTACATGTGTTGTTTTAAATGGTGACAAAAGTGGCGCCGCTTGAGTCCGAAAGAGGGAAGGGATGGTCACCAACACTGATAAACATATATTTAGTACCAATTACCACCAAATTCATACACGTTCTTCTCAAATGATACGAGGAATAAAATCGTGTTGTCGGTCTTTCTGTATATATTTGTTCTATATATATAGCTTCACAGGGTACAATCGCGATGGCACCAATGTGGTCTAAGAGGGGTACCTTTCCACGAGGAATATAATGGTGCGGGTTAAATTTTTGTGTCAGGGGAAGAAAAGAGTGGTAAAATTAAAAAAAT
The DNA here is from genome assembly GCA_032622095.1 of Siphonodentalium dalli. Taxonomy (NCBI): domain Eukaryota; kingdom Metazoa; phylum Mollusca; class Scaphopoda; order Gadilida; family Siphonodentaliidae; genus Siphonodentalium; species Siphonodentalium dalli. Next base: position 54,981,874 of record CP136063.1, read on the forward strand.
ACGGTGAAACAGTTTTGTCGCCGATTTCCACCAAACACATACATAATCACTTCCGGCATTAGGCGCTGTTCGAGCCAGCTTTGAAGGGGCATCAACAATTGATTTAATAAACTATTTTTAGCGCAGATTTCCACCAAATTGACATATTATTCTTCTCCATGTTACGATGAATATAGTCGTGTGATTTTAAGATGTCAAATTGCTGCCGTTTGGGTGAGAGATGGGGGGGGGGGTCATAACTTTGATACTACTTTGTTTAGTTGTTGATTACCACCAAACCTATATACAATCATCTCAGTATATCATGCATCTATGAGTCTAATGGTCGTGGTTTGAATATGTCAAATGTGGCGCCGTTAAAGTCATGCACGGCGATAGCAGTTGCACCAAGCTGATACAAATATATTTAGCACTAACTTCCACCATATTCATTACGTTCTTCTCTAAAGATACGATGAATTAAATCAATTTGGTGTCGTTTGGGTTACGGGTGGCTAGAGGATTTGCAATACCATTGATAAGATTGCTATTTGCCGATATCAACAAATAAGTTATATATAGTCACCATGCCATCTCCATATCATTTTATGGAGTTTTTGGTGTTCAAATTTCACAATCTCGACAAATATTGACCCAATTAAGTCCCTTGAACACTTATGTTTTCTCAACTGTGGAATTTATATGGGGATGGGAATCAGGGCATTCGCATGAGATAGCAAACATAGATACTTAGAAGTAGCATTAAAAGTCAGATGACTGCATATTAGAATGGCTCGTGTATATATTATAACACAATTGAGTCTTCCATTCAATACAGTTTCCACAATAAAGTTACATTTTGTCAAGAGATATGGAAATGTATCGAAGGCCTGTTCGAAAGTAGTAGTCACAATATGCAGTTATATTTTCTTCTGATATAAAAGAAAACGCAGTCAGTCGCACATGACTTTTCAGGATTCCTTAATACTGACATCTGAAAAGGCTATATCTGCCAGATAGAGCGGATTTATTAGAAGAGATCCATCGACTAACATTAAACAACTCAAAATCTCGCTCTGTGTCGGGCACATGCAGCTGATATATTTGCGCAGCAACATTTCTTTTAAACTGATAATATTTTGCCAATATGAACAGAGGAGCATCTGGACGTTTCTTTAAAACAGCTGTATCTTCATAGAGATATGATAGCCAGGTGTCATCGGGAACATAATACAACCAACTAGATTTATTGATACATCTATATATGTAAAAACCCAATTGTCGTCTTTTATTTTTGTTAACTAGTGTGTTTATGATGTTCATGTATCGTGTTATAACGTCTGAAGTGTATGCAGTTGTAAATAAATAAATACGTCTTTATTGGTGGAACGGATTAATCGTGATAAACAAAATGACAATCGACAAGGTGAGCCACTACATATATATTCAATGACTGTGTAAGAATAATGTTTTGTGATGCTATTTGAATATAAAATTTATGAGAATACATGTAACACTTTGAGCAATAGTAATCTATATTCCCAACACATATCCACAACATGCAGAGAGTTTCACATCTCTTTAACCTGGGCAACGCCGGGTAACCTGCTAGTTATCAATAATTACACTTCATACACAACAGTTCGTCGATCGTCGACAGAATGGACCCCAATCGTAATTTTGAGTAAAAATTAGGCCAACTGTATGTCCTGGTAGTCTTGATTGTCAGCTAGACTTTACGTGGTATAAACTGATGAAAGTGAAAATAGTAATACCTGAATTTAATCAATATATTTTTGACGTTTGGTGAGCGCTGCGGCTGAGATACTGTATATAGATGAGGCTAAAGCCGTGTAAATTTCATGATGTTCATTTCATTCATAAGATGTCACCATCAAGAGCGGCATCATGTAACTTTTCCTGAACCTGCATTAATGTATCTTCTGCTTTTTCATAATTATGTGTGTACTTTCGATCCCAGAATATAGTATGATAGCTATGGATTGTCATATGCATGTATGTACTATGTAGTCTTACTATTAATTCCATATTAAATATATGTTATTTCGTTTTCGCAAATTGCACATTAATGGCCAACCATCGCACAGTAGATCGCAAAAAATGTCTTCGATTGATTGTATCTATTATAATATTAATTGCGAATCAATTAGATAAGATCTAGATTATATCATATGCTTATTTCAATGATTGAAATACCAGAGGTATCTGGATTGTGCAATGGATTGTTCAATGTTCACACTAAATTTGATTATCTAGCAACGACTCATGGGAGTGGATGCAATTCAATTTAGACAGATCTATGGTACTTTCTACACTTGCTTGAATCGGGGTCAAAATCTCAGACCATTTGTCATAATCATTAAAAAACCAAAATATATAAATTTGAACAAATCTCTTCATAACCTCGTGATCACGATGCTTATGCTATATATCCTTTTACTTTTAGGAGGTGATATAAGTGAGAACCCTGGGCCTGATCATAGTACATCTTCTTTGAGTATATGAAGTTTACGACATATGCTAGATAAGATCATACATGCAATTGATGACATTGATATACTTTGCTTCACTGAAACGCATCTTGACAGTAATTTCCCTAGCGAAAGAATCATGATACCAGATTATTCAGCACCATTTCGCAGAGACCGAGACCAATATGGCGGGGGTGTCTAGTCTATTTCGGCAATGGTATTTCATTTAGATATGTCCCTGAATTATGCTTTGATGACGATATTTTGTTGTTTGAAATAAGAGCACCGATAAAGTTTCTCCTTTGCGTTACTTATCGCTCGAATCGGAAATGTCATCCGAATTATTGGACTCTCCTAGATGACAAAATTCATGACGCCCTTGATATTGACACAGCTATCATTTTGACTGGCGATCTTAATTGCGACCCCAACGAAGTAACGGGCCCTCTTCAAAATATAATCATTAGGTTCAGTCTCATTAATGTAAATCAAAGAATCAACTCGCGTCGCTAGAACCAGCCAGACACTACTGGACCCAATTCTATCCACTGATGTTCTGTCAACAGCGATTGCTTCAGTTTTAAGTCTCGGCGTTTCTGACCATATGGCAACATCGATAGAAATATCGACAAAGCAACAATCCAAGCCTCCCATAAAAAGACATGTATGGAATTACTCCAATGCTGATTTCGATAAAATGAACGAGCTCATAAGGAACATTGAATGGGCAACTGTTCTAGGTAACGGTGACATCAATGATAGAGTTGCAAATTTTACTCAAACTTGTATGGACATAGCAAAATTGTGTATTCCTAATCACGTAGCAACGATACGAATGGACAAACCGTGGTTTGACTCGAATCTTCGCAAACAAATACGAAAGCGAGATAGATTAAGGAAGATAGCACTAAAAAAAACCCACCGTTTTGAGTTGGGACAACTACAGGAAAGCGCGAAATACAACTAATAATATGAAAAAGTTCACAAAAAGTGCATACATGAACAAACTTGATATCAATTTAACACAAAACACTAACCCAAAACAATTCTGGCGTGTAACAAAACAACTACTGAATAAATTTTCTTCTGACGCATCAATTCCTGACCTACTAAACCACAATAGCTCCCAAACTAGCCCTGGAGTAATCACCGATGACCGACAGAAAGCCGAATTGCTAAACTCGTTATTTGTGTCAAATAGTGAACTTTCCAATGAACCTGGCACCCTGCCCACATTTGAATTTCGCACAAAAATAATATAATTGAACCGACGATGCCGATGTTCTATCAGTCCTAAAGAATCTCCAGACTAACAAGGCGAATGGTCATGATGGCATTAGCAACATGATGCGGAAGGAAACTCGAACTTCAGTTTGCAAGCCACTTACAATGCTATTTAATTATTCCCTAAACATTCAGTATTCCCTTCTGAATGGGAAAAAGCTGATGTAATTCCTATTTTCAAAAAGGGAGATCGCCATAATGCAAATAATTATGGACCTGTATCACTTCTATGTTGTGTATCCAAGATTCTTGATTTTTTTTTTTAAAAGGTCAAGTCATCCGCATACGAACGAACGAACTCCTCTACGAACACCAGTCAGGCTTCCTTCAGGGCACAGCACTGAGTATCAGTTGTTATATATAAACGATGGCTTACTATCCGCCGCCGACAATGAGCTCCTTCCAGGGCACAGCACTGAGCATCAGTTGTTAGATATAAACGATGGCTTACTATCCGCCGCCGACAATGAGCTCCTTCCAGGGCACAGCACTGAGTATCAGTTGTTAGATATAAACGATGGCTTACTATCCGCCGCCGACAATGAGCTCCTTCCAGGGCACAGCACTGAGTATCAGTTGTTTAAATATAAACGATGGCTTACTATCCGCCGCCGACAATGAGCTCCTTCCAGGGCACAGCACTGAGTATCAGTTGTTAGATATAAACGATGGCTTACTATCCGCCGCCGACAATGAGCTCCTTCCAGGGCACAGCACTGAGTATCAGTTGTTAGATATAAACGATGGCTTACTATCCGCCGCCGACAATGAGCTCCTTCCAGGGCACAGCACTGAGTATCAGTTGTTAGATATAAACGATGGCTTACTATCCGCCGCCGACAATGAGCTCCTTCCAGGGCACAGCACTGAGTATCAGTTGTTAGATATAAACGATGGCTTACTATCCGCCGCCGACAATGAGCTCCTTCCAGGGCACAGCACTGAGTATCAGTTGTTATATATATACGATGGCTTACTATCCGCCGCCGACAATGAGCTCCTTCCAGGGCACAGCACTGAGTATCAGTTGTTAGATATATACGATGGCTTACTATCCGCCGCCGACAATGAGCTACTACAGGGCACAGCACTGAGTATCAGTTGTTAGACATATATGATGGCTTAGTATCCGCCGCTGACAATGAGCTTTTGACATGTAGTGTGTTTTGTGATATATCAAAAGCATTTGATAAAGTTTGGCACAGAGGCTTACTTCTTAAACTGGAAGGATACGGCATAAAAGGAAAATTGTTGTCATGGATGATGAGTTATTTATCGAATCGTTTACAGAGGGTCAAAGTCGGTTGTGACCTTTCTGGTTATCAGCCGTTGGAGGCAGGGGTTCCCCAGGGATATATGCTAGGCCCCATGATGTTTTTAGTCTACGTTAACGATATTGCCGATCGAATCTGTTCTTTAACTAGATTATTTGCCGATGATACATGCACATCGCTCTCAGGTGACAACGGTGAAGATTTACAATTAGTACTAAATCATTTATCAAAATGGGCACGGACTTGGCTAGTAGATTTCAATCCACAGAAAACTAAAGCTTTATTGTTCACACGATCACTTTCAGAACCCAAACTTCATTTTGGTGACTCTAACTTAGAATATACCCACGCACATAAGCATCTTGGTCTCAATCTCCAAACTAATTTTCCATGGGACGAGCATATCGCTTCCATATACAATAAAGCGTCCTCAACGTTGTCACAATTAAGAAAATTGAAATGGGTACACAACAGAAAAACGCTATAGATTATGTACAAATCATACATACGTCCACTATTGGAGAATGCCGGACCGGTTTGGGCAAATGCACCAGCTAATTAACTGATAAAATTGGAGGATATAAACCTTGATGCCGCTCGTATAGTTGCCGGGTGTACGCGATCCGTCACAAATGAATGTGTATTAACAGAACTCGGTTTCGGATACTCTGTCCAATCGCAGACTCAAACAATTTTCCACAAAATTGTAAACGTACACGCACCGCAATATCTTACTGCGAAGTTACCTAAATATGTTGGCCTAACAAGCAGGTATCCTTTCAGAAATTCATCTGACCTTATTACAATAAAATCCAATCCTTCATTACAAAGCAACATTTCTTCCTTCGTGTGTAAATGTCTGGAACTCGATAGACAAGGAAAAACGATACAAATCATGTGAACAATTCATAAATAATATCTTCCCACCAATACCTACACCACCCAATTATTTTAATCACGGAACTAGAAGTGTAAATGTTATTCAGTGTAGAATGCGATGCAGATGTAGTGATTTAAACGGCGATAAATACTTTAAGAATGTTGCCAAATCGCCTATGTGTGTCTGTGGATACCGGTCGAAAATGCACAACATTTCTTTTTCGAATGTAAACTATACAGGGGTCAACGAGAAATTATATCCTGCTCTCTGTCGCAATTTGGTAGTATATCGGAAATAATGATTCTCTTCGGCGACCCATCATACACCCACAAGCAAAATTAATTAATATTCCACGCAACCCAGAAATTCACCCGTGATAGCAATCGTTTCACTTGATTTATATACGTGTCAACCCTTTTGACACAAATGAATATACTATGTTGTTTAAAAAAATAAATATATATTTATATCAAACACTATCGCAACGACAGCTCTCAATTATAACAGCTCACCAAATCTATATACTTATTTGTAGACACTTACTTTATATATTTAGTTTTTTATGATTAATTGCCATGATTGAAAATGATATTAATGTACATACTTCAATGTTTGTGTATTACTGTGGGAGAGGAGCAATGACTAAGTATTATCACTTGTGATCAATCTGGGACATTTGACGTTCGGCATGATGCTCTCTATCGCTATATGTTATCGCCCGAATGGTCTGTTCTAAAAATAGACAAATAAACGGTCCCAATAAAATATTCGAAATAAAATCAATATTAATTGATAGAAGCCTTATCGGACAGGTTGTTCAGTTCATATTTATTATTTTATATCCATTGAACTATTTCAGATTTGTTATTTAAATAGATAATCCATCTTTAATTCAACATCGGATTCATGTGCCAATTTCAATTTCTTTTTTACCAACATTTAAGACTTCGGTGTTTCTGTTTTATATGGTTATTTGAGGCCTTTTCTCAATAAAAGATAAACTACCGCTACGAGTGAACTTAAAATGTAATTCAATATCCATAACTCTCATTAGCAATGTCAGTACCGGTAATCGAAAGGCACAGTACCGAGATGTTCAGATTACCACATTAATCTACCGATCCACTGTGCTATAAAAGTGCTCGCACAAATTCAAAACGGACAGCATCCTATTAGATAATAACTGTTGACGTGTATATAGGCCTACGCCTATATACGGCCCAACGTCTCCGGTGTTCTGAAATATTAGTATGGTTGTAAAATAAGTGTGGTTTTTGGCTTACACATGAGCATAGGACTCAACATATCTATTGCGCGAGTATTGCGCAGGCGCGCGCTGTGACCTTCACTGTGAGGTCTGTACCGACCGACTGTCAATCTCTTTTATCGAGTTGAACTGAGCAATAACATTCAGACTTCTCGGACTGTGTGCTACAAACGACAACTATATATATGACAACCATATATATTTGTTAGGAAAAAAATACATATTTCACAAATAAAAAAATGTGGGGTTGCTGTTTACTCTTAAAACGATTGCAATTATATTCCCAAATCTTGTGTTGGTGTGGTAATCTCAACCAACATCCCTGATAATGCCTCTCCGACCATATACACATATCTGATAACCGTGCATCAATATTTGTCAGGAAAAAAATCAATACTTGTAAACGAAATGATGTCAGGTAATTAACTACTTAGAACCGATATATGATGTAGGGGATATAATTAGCCTATGTCTGACTTGTGAAAGTGGCCTAATAAACCCGGCAGAAAATAAGGATGCAGGATTCTTTCAAAATGTTCCTTTCGGACTCGTTTGCGAACAAAAGGATGTCGAGTCAATATCAATAGCCTTAAACGATTGTAAAAAAATGCATATTAAGCTTTGTATGCAGTTTTATAGCCGATATGTGTTTGTCATAAATATCAATACTTATTTGCTAATGAAAATGTAAGATCTTAAACAATTGTAAAACAAGTATGCATTTCTATTTTTAAATGTTCTTTTCTATGTGATAATCTCGACCAACATCGTCCCTGCTAATCCGCTTTCATTTCAGTCATACCCATTTCACAGCAATAATTGTTTGTCAGAAAAAAATCAATACTTATTGTGTATGGTATCTTGCCAAATGTTCCTTTCGTATCATTCATGTAACACTTGTCCAACCAATTAAACATATGTACATACCCATTAGACAACCATACTTATTTGTTACAAAATCGATATTTATTTTGCAAACGAAAAACAAATGTCATGTCAACGTTAGAAGCCTTAAAACAATTGTGAAATACGTATGCAGTTCTATTTCTAAAAGTTCTTTTCGTATAAGAATCTCGACCAATACCATCCCTGCTAATCCGCTGTCCAACCATACCTATAAAGCTATTTGACAACCATACTTATTTGTCAAAAAATCAATACTTATTTTGCAATCGAAAAAATGTCATGTTACTGTCAGAAGCTTTAAAACAATTGTAAAATCGGTATGGATTTCTGCTTTCAGATGTTCTTTTAGTATGATAATCTTAAAAGATGACTCCCATCATCCCCGATAATCTGCTTTCCAGCCATACCGAGCTATTTGACAACAATACTTATTTTTCAGAAAATTCAATACTTATTTTACTTACAAATTAAAAAAAATATCGGGTCGCTGTTAAGCCTTAAAAAGATCTGTAAACTAAGTATGCAATTTCATTCCCATATATTTTTTCTTTTTGTGTGATTATCTAGATAAAAATAATTCCTGCTGACACTTCTCCAGTCTCAAACCATGTCTATATACATATGTGACAACCATACTTATTTGTCAGAAAAATCAATACTTATTTTACTAACAAATTAAAAAAAATGTCGGGTCGCTGTTAAGCCTTAAAACGATTTGTCAAATAATTTGGGAATTTTACTGCAATATCTGACATTTTTGTATGATTATCTAGACAAAAATAATTCCTGCTAATCCCTCTCCAGTCTCCAGCCATGTCAAAAAACCTATGGGACAACCATACTTATTTGTCAGAAAAAATCAATACTTATTTTTTAAACGGAATGCTGTCAGGGAATTAACTACATAGAACATTTCATATCATCATACCGATATATGATGTAGGGGATATGATTATACCCCCTTTTTGAAAAAAAATGGGGGGAGGGTATACCGTTTTTCACCTGTCCGTCCGTCCGTGCGTACGTCATATGTCTGTTGATGTCATAACTTGAATAGTAGTGATCTGATCTATATAAAATTAGGCATGATGCCATTAAATAGAGGGTTGCATCGTTTTGTTCGGATTTTCCATTCTAGAGTTATTCATCTTCATTTCTCTAGAAATGTTGGCTTTTTTGTCAGTCTGGTGTCTGTTCATGTCATAACTTCAACAGTTGTGCTGGGGATCTATCTCAATGAAATTCGGTCTGGTTGTTCATATCCATTCTAGAGTTATTCATCTTTGTTTATTTTAAAATGTTGCCTTTTTGGTCTTTCCGATGTCTGTTCGTGTCATAACTGCAACAATGATATTTGGTATGGATGTGCTCTACTATGAGAACATTCAATAGAGGGTTCCATTGTTTTGTTCGGCTTTTCCAATCTAGAGTTATGCATATATATTTGTTTATCTGGAACTGTCATAACTTGAACAGGTAGTCCTCGGATCTCAATGAATGTATGTATGGATGTTCACTATTATGGGGACATTCAATAGAGGATTCAATCGTTTTGTTCGAGTTTCCATTCTAGAGTTATTCATTTTTGTTTATATGCAAATGTTGGCTTTTTGGTCCATCCGATGTCTGTTTAGGCATGTTATAGGTATGCCCACAATAGGTGGTATGCCACAAGGGGGCATATATACCGGACGACAGTCCATCTTTTGTTATGCCTGACTTGTGAACATGGACTAATAAACCAGGTAGAAAATAAGGATGCATGATTTTTTCCAAATGTTCCTTTGGGACTTATTTTGCGAACAAAAGGATGTCGAGTCAATATTAATAGCCTTAAAACAATTGTAAAAAAATGTAAATTAAGCTTACTATGCAGTTTTATTGCCCATATGTTATTGCCAAACATACATTTTTGTCAGAAATATCAATACTCATTTTGCAAATGAAAATGTAATATCTATGTTAGAAGCCTTAAACAATTGTGAAACAAGTATGCATATCTATTCAATGGCGCGTACACATGACGGGCAAGAAAATATCAGGTATGCCCCATGTGACTTACTTGACCAATAAAAAAGTAATACACGAAAATATCAGATGGAGGCAGTGGACGGGTATGTTGTCGCCTGTGTTTGATATGTGTTCACCTTGATTGGTGGTCATCGGCATCCGTAAAATAACCTCTAAGGCATTCGCTGTAACCGTTCACGCACTCGAGTTATGTAACCGTTCACGCATGCACTCGAGTTATGATCCACCAATAGTATCGTCTGTTTCAACAACTGATCTCGTAATTCCATTTTAGATGGGTTGACAGAATCGCTGAAGTATTACATGAATATATAGAGGCGTATATCTATAGAGTGTTTCCGTCAATCCACGTTTGCACCCCTCCCCATCGCCTTTGAATTTCCGACCTGGTACCTCACATGCCTTGAGGTTTTTTTTAACTTGAATGTTGACTGGACACCAGGGAGGGAGGGACATAGAGGAAACGTCAAACCAATATTTTGACCAAAAGTAGGACGAGATGCAAATGTTGGTCTAAACAACAAATTCGACATACATTACTGGTTGGAAATTCAGGCAACCAGAACAATTTCAACCCACTGTTGGTGTAATAGTGTCAGAAATTAAATTTCTAGCTGCATGGTGAACACTTTCTCATTATATATACAAGGTCTTTGTGCGTGAGAGCAACGTGGCTACAGGTGGGTGAGTGCCTCATCCCACCGACTCTACGGTAATACACGTCAACAGTTGGAAATGCCATATTATGAATTGTCAATATGGACTATAGGTTGTTTACCAGACCCAATTCACTTAACCAGCACGACTAATATAGTGTTCTGATTGAGCTGAATCAATGCCATCAAAACCGCCGCGTTCTCAGGGGCTTAATCTTTTAGTCCAGGCTCCAGGGCCGAATTTTTTTTTTTCGCTTACACCACCCGGCCCCTTTAGTTTCATATTATGTTGTGATGACCACATGTATCGTCAATACAAATCAGGACGCTGGACCAAAATTTGACCCTGCGAAGGTGTTTAAATTGGCCGAAATCCAAGATGGCTTCCAATAATATAACAAATTGTCATTTTCAGATTTGTATTTTTTACACTCGAAATTTCACACCTATGGAATGGTATATGGACATAAAATAACCAGCGGATCATTATGCTGTTCATACAAATAAACATGTGAGTCGAATGTAAAAATAATAATTATTTGGTTAACAAAATTTAAAAAAAAGGAAAAATTGAGAATAATTTTGTCGCTCCAAACCCATAGACATAACATTTTTGCCGGCAGCATAAAACTTCTCATCAATTGTAATACATATATGTATCCCATTGCTGAAATGCGATTAATTACCTCATTTGGACATATATATGCCGATTTTGGGTATCTTAATAAATAATATCGAAAAATGAGATATTACACTGTTAAGTTATTTCATGCAGTTTCTTGTCATATTGATCGAGTTTAGCAGCCATAAATTTTTAGTAATGCCATCTATAAACAATTTAGCTCCCGTAAATAATTACGTGAAGCAGTTTGACAAGCAAACACCATTTATATTATCGATAACCAGCAGTCTGAGGTAATTATCATGCCTATATTCCTGGCTTGTTTTGTTAAGTTTTGATAAATATGTAGGATTTTCCATGGCGCTTAAAACCAGATACAGCATATGTAAAAATAGAAGTTATGTTATATTCAGTCCACTGAATTTATCAAGATCATGGTACAGTGTATATTCGTGTATGCACGTGATTCCTTATGTAGACGCCAGTGAACATTGAAACTGAGATCACTGTTCAGGTTCCTCATTGGATGTCTCAATTGGTATTCTGACACACATGAGTTTGCTTCCCCTTTGCATGCACATGCAATATCACACGGAATTCTTTTACGATGGCATGAACAATTCTTGGAGCACTTCTTTTTGCAGTTACAAAACATGGTGCGCATAACATTGTCAGGAATTTCGTTTCTTGACATGAGCACAGCACTTACACCGTTTGTAAGTGACGCCCATCCAAATTTAAACGGACCAGGTATACGAGGTTTGGGCTGCATAGCTTTGACCCAAATGCACGTTTGGAGAATAGTTCTCAGTACATGCTGGCGAGAAGCATCATCCGTTGGGGGTAGTGATTTGATATCAGATTTCCTGGCATACAGATGCGCCCTTAACACACATAGGTTAGGGAATTTATCTGTATGGTACACCGAAGTTAACAGTTGAGTTGATATTTTAACAATGTTATTCACCAACTTGGCTGTTGGATTGCCAGATCTCTCCAGTTGCGTACACACACTTGCAAGATCATCGGCTGCACATGATGCGGCTTTGATAAAACTCCGTTTCCCCTTAACAAAGAAGAAACTGGTTGTATCACAGCCACTGAGTGCGTGTAGAAACGGCAGCATTTGTGTTTCCGATAAACTGTATGAATGAACAATACAATGTACTGGGATACAATAGTTTCTTGTTTGTATAAATAATTCCTTCAAACCGGCATCTGCCAAACGTTGGAACAAGTATACAGCTATCACTGTTATATCAGTATCGGAAGCGCGAATGACAACTCGGTTACATCCTGCATGAACGCAAGCTGCAACATGCAAAAACACGCGAGTGTCTGCTTCCTCGTGCGTGCCAGCTAACAAAGTGGGATTATATGTACCGTCGTCTGTGTAGACATCACCGATGTCATGGCCTACAGTAGCGCGCTTTCCGGTTAATCTTGCAACTTTCTGCCTTTCGTGGAAACCACCAGAGAGCGTCAGAGTTATACCAACTGGTAAATGCCATCCAAAACTCGAATAAGAATTCAAGCAGATTTGCTTTACTTTTGCTTCCTTGTACAAGCTCGTCCCAGTGCTTGATAACTTGACCAGAATTGATCTGGAATTCTTTCTGTGACTCGACACGACGACCCCTGCAGCCACTGGCACGTTTGGGAGAGACGTAGTTGCCATTTTTGTCCTTAACGCTGTGCAACCCAACATATCGATCAGCTACGAGATGCAGATGTCTAAATTGCTGCCCCTGTACCAATGACACCAACAGTCGTTTTGCGTAATGATCGCTGACTTCGTTATCAAATACCCTCTGCGTTCGGATTAAGCCCATAAGATCAACAACAAGTCCAGTTGTTTGGTCGCCATAAGGAATGTCAGTTGGCCAGTCTTTCATGGGAATATGATTTTTCATATCAGTCAACAGTACCGATTTATTTCCGCTTCGACGAGTAGCATCATGTGTTCTTTGGTCAACCTCGGCAATGGCGGGTGGATATTTATGTAGTTCATACTGCCACAATTCCCGCAGTTGTGTGTCTGTATTTCGTTGTTCCTTTGACAAAATCACACGTTTGAGAACAGTCATTTCGATATTCAGCTGCAGTCGGGATTCTTTTGGTTTGTCGCGCTTAGCATCCTTCTTCTTACCACCGAAAAGACACAAGTTACTCTTCTTTAACTCTCCCGATTCAATGTAGTGGGTTATCGCATTCCGGCCAACATTTCGCAGTTCAAGTATATCTGTTGATACCTGTTGAGATGCCACCTGCCCATCAAATATATTTACCATTGCCTTGGTAGTGATGTAAGTAAATGGATTCACAATCTCTCCATCAACAAACGTCTGAATTACTTTTTCTCTAGAATTTATTTCCCTCTGTATTGTACCCGGAGTTGCATCATGGTGAGCATCATTGTCATTGGTCAAATTTACCATGGATTTAACAGCATGGGCAACCGATGACGTAAATGGGAGAGTTAAAAACCATTTCTTCTCTGCATTTTCGTTCATAGTACCACCTCTTAATCCAGCTTGGCCAGTCCTCCCTTTTGCATCGCAATTCTGAGAACACTCCAGTGCCATGTCTGTCCATATAGTGTTGAAATTCCCGCTGTCCTTTTTACAGTGAACAACCCTGAATCGAATGTTTCTTGTACTTTTGGTGCAACATCGGGTAACCTCCGCATTTCGTCAAGATACGAAACAATAACTTTGGTGTATTTGTTGTGGTCTGCAGCCGTAATCACTTCAGCCATGTCCGACGTAGCAGAAAGGTGGTCACTACAATTGCTATCCCTTTCAGCATGAATAAATTCCAACGCAGTATCAATCAGATCCAAATAGCTCAGCCACAACCGATGTGTTAGGTAGGCTTGCCTGCTTCTGTCGAACTCATCTAAAAGATTGGCAACTGCTTGTACTTTCTGTTCCATTTCCGAAACAACAATTTTTGTCATATTATTATGCAGCACATTTCCGCCCAACTCATTGATTAAATCGGCGACCTCGCACAATATGCCGAACTCCATTTCTTGACTCAAGTACCATTCCTCAAATGCATTCCATCGCAGTTTCATCATTGCTGCATATACCCTCATATGGGCGTTTAATGACTGGTAGTAACCTTTGCCGGATATAACTTTGTTTGCTGTGCCTTCTAGTAGAAGCTTACCAGCTACAAACAGATCCTTTAGACCAGAACCACCCATGACCTTTCCAATAGCCCCAAAATAGTTCACAAGCAAATGAAATCCACCAAGTCGAAGAATCAGTTTGCTAAATTATTGGGGTTCTTGTCGGCGTACAGTGTAGCTGATTTCATATACGGCTTCATCTTGGGTAACAACGGTGTGCTCCGTCTGCAAATTACGACTTCCTTTCATACAGATCTGCAATGCTTCTCGTACCACTTGAAGATCGGTTGGTGGTTTGCGTATGAATGGACAATACCCAATAGCTGTAACAGGACCATTTTTTGCGGAAATAGCTGCATTGAACATCTTCCACCCTGGGCAATCTACCTCAACTTCAAGAAGTTTGGTCGGACAAAGGCGCAACATGTTCCAACACAAATTGAGGTTGGGCATAACTGATTGTTGTCTTTTGAGAAGCCAGTTGACATCTAGCTTTCTTTCAGAAACGCCCAAGCACCATTTGAGCTTGTGTGGCTTGTGTGCGACTTTGTCAGCGTTGTCATCTATTCGACTTTCGAGACTTGTTCTCCTAGTTATTTTTGATGGTACTGTGCCTATACTGCCGCCATGTAACTGTGTTTGATCAGCTGGCTGATACATTACCATACTAGTCACGTGCAGCAGTTTCATCTAGTATCTTGTATGCTACGGATGTTAAAATTCGCTGTAGATCAGCATAGCTGACGCATAACCCCAGTCTGTTAAGAATGGTGATGATATCACGGCTTCTAGTTTTGTGGTATACGTAAACTGCAAGTCCCACATGTTGTGGTGTTCGGGTACCAATAGCAGTGTAAGTAACATCCTGGGCAAGATTGATGACCTTTTCCCTTATGCTAGGCTGAGACCGGACATTTTGGGAGGGACTTTCAGCTATAATAACTCTGCCATCTTCACCAATGTTGTCAAAGATTGCGTCAGAACTTAACAAGAATGCAAAGAAGTTATATAGACTGACTGGAACTGTCGTCAAGGCTTGCTCATATGTGACGTCCCATGTTTCTTCATTCTCATCTTTTGGGCGACTCTGTATGTCTCTAAATTCAGATTTGATAACTTGAGCAACCCGAAACATCATTTTAATCTCAGTTTCGTCACAATGAATATCTACATCATCATTGATGACGTCGAGATTCTCCACAGGAACATAACTTTCATCAATATCGTTTTTGAGACGTGTCCTTCACAAGATCCCCTGCGGATAGACTCGCTGAGCACACCAATTCGGGATTTCTACTGCCTTGGGGAATAAACACAATATTTGATCCAAAGTGGTTTACAAGTCTTTTTTTGACACTTGATGTCCGATAGTTTTCAACACTTTTTGCATCTAATCCAGCATCAGCAAGGTGTAATCGATACATGTCTAGCAACTTAGACGTAGTAAAGAGTTTGCCTTTGTTCAAAAGCATCGCAATTTCACTAACGAGTAAATTGAAGGCGACAGCATACGGATCACGATTGTCAGGCACATGTAGGTCCATGCTTTCTGTTCTTTTCCGAAATTTGTCATAACATAATTTATGATATTTAATTCCAGCTGCTACCATATAAATCGGTGCATTACCAACGCCTTGTATGCGTAATATAACTGATGAGTCTTGTAGCTGAACAGCTTTGTCATATAACAAAGTTTGTATTGAATCTGTTTCAACATTGCGGAGTTTCTCATGTCAGCCAGGCGTTCTTCGCCGCATATAACACAGGCACGCATATAGTCAACTTTAGCAATGCACCGTTGTGATAATCTGGAGGAGAGCAAATTGGAATCGTGATCAGGTTCATCAGGATTATGCGCTCTTCGCATCCACTTTCCGCGACAAGAACGATGCCATTGCGGTTTATTAGCGAAAAAGTTATCTTTATTGGCAATATCAATTTTTAGTCGAACAGCTAAAATTTGTTATTTAAAGATGGATTATCTCTTTAAATAACAAATTTTAAATAGTTGCGTGGGTATAAAATAATAGATATGAACTGAAGACCTATGTCCGAAAAAGCTTCTATCAATTAATATTGATTTTATTTCGAATATAAAATCGGGCCCATTTATGTTACTATTTTTAGAACCGACCATTCGGATGAGACCTTATTGCGATATAGAGCACTGGGCTGTTCCCATGGCTACGCAACGAATGTCAAATGTCACAGATTGGTTGTTTGTATTGTTTTGTTCCAACGATATAAGCGATAACGAGTATAATTAACATCTATTTGTGACAAAATTGCACAATATAATTTCTGGTCTCTGTTAACAGTAACCACCATTGTTCGTTAGCTGAACAAACACACCTTTTTAGACCAGAAAATATTCGAAATAAAATTAATATTAATCGATAGAAGCATTTCCGGACAGGAGTCTTCGATTCAAATCTAATATTTTATACCCCGGTAACTATATAATACATGTTTACAAAGAGATAATCCACCTTTAAAGAGATAATCCATCTTTAAAGATGGATTATCTCTTTAAATAACAAATTTTAAATAGTTGCGTGAGTATAAAATAATAGATATGAACTGAAGACCTATGTCCGGAAAAGCTTCTATCAATTAATATTGATTTTATTTCGAATATTAAATCGGGCCCGTTTATGTTACTATTTTTTAGAACCGACCATTCGGATGAGATCGTATTGCGATATAGAGCACTGGGCTGTTCCCACGGCTACGCAACGAATGTCAAATGTCACAGATTGGTTGTTTGTATTGTTTTGTTCCACATATATAAGCGATAATGAGTATAATCCACGTTTATTTGTGACAAAATTGCACAATATAATTTCTGGTCTCTGTTAACAGTAACCACTATTGTTCGTCAGCTGAACAAACACACCTTTTTAGACCAGAAAATATTCGAAATAAAATTAATATTAATTGATAGAAGCATTTCCTGACAGGAGTCTTCGATTCAAATCTAATATTTTATACCCCGGTAACTATATAATACATGTTTACAAAGAGATAATCCACCTTTAAGCACCTTTATTTGAGATATGCAAAAATAGTTGTGTTTAAGCGCAGATATTTGTAATTAAGCTATAATATTTGTGCTTTAAAGGTGGATTATCTCTTTGTAAACATGTATTATATAGTTACCGGGGTATAAAATATTAGATTTGAATCGAAGACTCCTGTCCGGAAATGCTTCTATCGATTAATATTAATTTTATTTCGAATATTTTCTGGTCTAAAAAGGTGTGTTTGTTCAGCTAACGAACAATGGTGGTTACTGTTAACAGAGACCAGAAATTATATTGTGCAATTTTGTCACAAATAGATGTTAATTATACTCGTTATCGCTTATATCGTTGGAACAAAACAATACAAACAACCAATCTGTGACATTTGACATTCGTTGCGTAGCCATGGGAACAGCCCAGTGCTCTATATCGCAATAAGGTCTCATCCGAATGGTCGGTTCTAAAAATAGTAACATAAATGGGCCCGATTTTATATTCGAAATAAAATCAATATTAATTGATAGAAGCTTTTCCGGACATAGGTCTTCAGTTCATATCTATTATTTTATACCCACGCAACTATTTAAAATTTGTTATTTAAAGAGATAATCCATCTTTAAGACATTTGTAAAATAAGTATCCACTTCTATTCCCAAATATTCTTTGTTTGTGGTAATTTCGACCAACACCATCCATGCTAATCCGCTCTCGAACCATATAACGGCACCTGGCTATTTGACAACCATACTTATTTGTCAATCAATACTTATTTTGCGATCGAAAGAATGTCGGGTCAATGTTACAAGCCTTGTGACATTTGTAAAATAGTATGCGTTTTTATTCCAAAATGTTCTTTTTGTGTGGTAATCTCGACCGACATCATCCCTGCTAATTCGCTCTCCAGCCATATATATATACCTAGCTATTTTTACAACCATACTTATTTGTCAACCAATACTTATTTGTCAATCAATAGGACTACTTATTTTGCGAACGAAAAGGATATGTGACCATATATGCCGGGTCAATGTTAAGCCTTAAGAATTGTAAAGTAAGCTACGGTGAGCAATTTTATTCCCAAATGTTTTTGTTGTATAGGCCTACATGGTTATCTTTACCAACATCATGCATCCCTGCTAATCCGCCCTCCAATCATATCCATTTGACAACCATACTTATTTGTTAGAAAAATCAATACATGTTTTGCAACCGAAAAGATGTCGGTTAACGTATATCCTTAGTGGTATTTTTGTACGACCATTGATAAAAAAAAATCACTAAACTGCTAACCTCTCTCCAGCAATTAATTCACGCACATTAGACATATGGAAACCATACTTATTTGTCAGAAAAAAAATAATATGTATTTTACGAACAGCCAAATTAAACAAATGTGTCGGGTCAATAGTATAGACGCACATGTATGTATATATTATATCCGTATAAATATATTTATAAATCAATACGGACAGGAGAGAGTCTAATGAAGAATTAAAAATAATTGTGGACAAGAATGCCATAAATTCTTGTGTTGACACATTCATTTTTGTTGGTGAAATTATTATTTTCACTTGTTTGATGATCGGTGCTTAACATCCACTCTTTGTGACACTGTTTCCCACCGAGGCGCGACCTACGGTTTGTGGGAGGAGTGAACATGCGCAGACGCAAAAAACATACTTATTTTACAACCATACTTATATTTCAGAACACCGGATTTGTTTCGTTATCAAGCAAATTTTAATTTGAATATTAATTTCTATCGTTTTGTAAATGGTTCCACTGAATGAAACCATATACTTAGACGCATGTTATAAATTCAACAAAAACATTCGGTACATCCATCGTCCTTTATTCGACGTGACGCCGATCAATTGATTCGTGACCATACTGTGTTACATTGTGTTAATGGAATTATATTCGAATTATATCAGATTTCTATCTATAGACTGACTATATAACTGGGACAATTCCCAGTTGTTTGGCAAGGTAGTAGCGGGGCCGGCTATCGACACCCAAATACCTGTTGAGACCGAATCACAAAGTGGCTCGAAAAATCAAAGGTCGGAACTTCGAGTGGTATAAATCAAAGAACTCTGTTTCTACACAGGAGTCTAACAATTCTAAACTCTACGAACTAATCGACACCAAGACTCCAGAATTAAAGAACTCAAGTCTTTCCTAAAACACTCAATGACTGGTATACCCTGTAAATCATCCCATCCCTCGCGCTAATACATCGGAAAAAATACAGATACACGATGGGAGATTCTAACCAGAGTGTTCATGGGACTGACCACACAGGGAATAGACGACATCATTGTGACGTATGCGGAAATTCGTTCAGTCATTCGAGCAGCTTGACGAGACATAAGAGAATCCACACTGGAGATAAGCCATACCATTGTGATATATGCGTGAAATCATTTAATCAATCGAATGACTTGGTGAAACATAAGAGAATCCACACCGGAGATCAGCCTTACCATTGTGATATATGCGGGAAATCATTTAGTCAATCGATCAGCTTGGTGACGCATAAGAGAATCCACACCGGAGATAAGCCATACCATTGTGATATATGCGTGAAATCATTTAATCAATCGAATGACTTGGTGAAACATAAGAGAATCCACACAGGAGATCTCCCTTATCAATGCGATTATTGTGTGAAATCGTTCAACGTTAGGTGCAACCTGGTGAGGCATAGCAGAATCCACACCGGAGATGATCAGCTTTACCATTGTGATATATGCGGGAAATCATTTAATCAGTCGAGCAACTTAGTGACGCATAAGAGAATCCACACCGGAGATAAGCCATACCATTGTGATATATGCGTGAAATCATTTAATCAATTGAATGACTTGGTGAAACATAAGAGAATCCACACCGGAGATCAGCCTTACCATTGTGATATATGCGGGAAATCATTTAGTCTATCGATCAGCTTGGTGACGCATAAGAGAATCCACACCGGAGATAATCCATACCATTGTGATATATGCGGGAAATCGTTTAATCAATCGAATGACTTGGTGAAACATAAGAGAATTCACACTGGAGATAAGCCTTACCAGTGTGATATTTGAGGGAAATCATTTACCGACTCAGGCAGCTTGGTGACACATAAAAGAATCCATACCGGAGATAAGCCATACAGTTGTGATATATGCGGGAAATCATTTAATCAACCAAGCCACTTGGTGAAGCATAAAGAGAATCCACACGGGAGATAAACCTTACCATTGTGATATATGCGGGAAATCATTTAGTCAATCGAGCAATTTGGTGAAACATAAGAGCATCCACACTGGATATTAACTTTACCGTTGTGATATATATGCGGGAAATCATTTAGTCAATCGAGTAACTTGGTGACACATAAGAGAATCCACACCGAAGATAAACCTTACCATTGTGATATATGCGGGAAATCATTTAATCAGTCGAATGACTTGGTGAAACATGAGAGAATCCACACTGGAGATAAGCCATACCGCTGTGATATATGCGGGAAATCATTTAATCAGTCGAATGACTTGGTGAAACATGAGAGAATCCACACTGGAGATAAACCATACCGCTGTGATATATGCGGGAAATCATTTAATCAGTCGAATGACTTGGTGAAACATGAGAGAATCCACAGTGGAGATAAGCCATACCGCTGTGATATATGCGGGAAATCATTACTATGTTAAAATAAAGAGATAGAGACACAGTCGTGATATAGCATCCCTTGATTTAAAATTTAGATCAAGCATCATAGCAGAAACACTTGGATATCTTTAGTATTGATTTTGTTTTAGCCACCTTACAGCCCTATTCTGAACATTTTTGACAACATTTGTGGCTGTGTAAGGTGACCATGCCCAAGCTGCACATACTAATTTAGGCCTTACCACAGCTATTTTACGAATAACTTCATTTTTGGTTTGATTTGCACTTGTTGTTATTTTATATATGCTCGTTGAATGACATGTTTGTGGTTAGGTCAACCCCGTGATAACGAGCTGTACTGGTATGTTGTGAGGTTTACCAATGCATGATGTATTGGCGGTAAACTGTATTTTTTTGCGAGCCACCTTCAGTACTTGTCATTTTTTCCGGATTGGCACTTTCTTCCACATTACTCCAATTTAAGTAGATCGGTTTGTAGCGTAAGCATGGGCTGTATAGTTAGCGGGATATAATTTGATATGAATCGAAGACTCCTGTCCAGAAATGCTTCTATCGATTAATATTGATTATATTTCGAATATTTTCTGTTCTAAAAAGGTGTGTTTGATTAGCTAACAAACAACAGTTGTTACTGTTAACAGAGATCATCAATTTTATTGTGTAATTTTGTCACAAATAAACATTAATTATACTCAATATCGCTCATAACTATGGAATAAAACATTACAAACAATCACTCTGGGACATTTGACATACGGAATGTAGCTATGGGAACAGCCTAATGATATTTATCGATATATGATATCGCCAATATATTCGAAATAAAATCTATATTAATTGATAGAAGCGTTTCCAGACAGGGGTCTTCAATTCATATCTATTATTTTATACCCACGCAACTATCTCAAATTTGTTATTTAAAGAGATAATTCATATTTAATGCCTGGGAAAAACTGGTAATGTGCAGAGAAAGCGCCACGGCATTATAATTATACATGCATATTATGTAATAGTCCAAAATTTACTATAATTGAATGTATAGTTCTACTTTTCCCATCGCTGGCAACGGAGATTTTGCTTCCGGAAAGGAAGAATATGACACAAGGCATGACCAAACCGCCAGGTTCCCCGGACAATACATATACTATTGGGTCACCCTGAGATACCATTTCCCTTCCTTTTCCAAATAAGGAGACATTTAACGGGCATTTTGGCGACGAGCAAAACGAGTAGCGAAAGATTCGGGTGTGTTCGATCCGAACCGATCGATTTCCGGTTACAGGATCATGCTATGTACCTGGTAAACCAGGCTTAAGGTCAGCTGATAAAATATTACTTGCTGTCCCCAAACGTGACCTTGTTAATTATGGTCGTCGATCTTTTGAATGCTACGGCCCAAACCTTTGGAATTCACTCCCGCTTACACTTAGGAATTTTGCTACTTTGGAATCTTTCAAAACAGAACTCAAAACGTATCTGTTTAAACTTCACTATGGCAACGACGACGACCAAAGCTGAGCACACATTTCCTGCATTGTTTTATACAATACACACAGCCTTCATCCTGATTTGTATATGAATTGTTTGATTTATTTCATTGTAATTATTGTTTGTGTGTACATGCGTATATGTGTTTAAATGTGCTGGAGCTCGGTCATCTGTTGTATCATTGAGCGCTTTGGGCCTCATGGGATAAGGCGCTTTAAAAATGCTATACATTATTATATTATGGACTCAAATGTTTGCACTGGAATGACCTAAGATATAAATGTCGCGTGCAATGGGTAAATCTCAGTCACTCTGGCTGGGCTGGGGACAATACTGGAATCGAACTCGAAATTCGTGATGCAAGCAAACGTTATTATATCGCGTTTAAATTAACCTAATATTGCATAGTACATACGTGAGTCAGATAATCCTCAGATATCCTTCTATTTTCACGAATCGACAAGATACACATACCTATGAACAAAGTAGAAGATCCATCAATCAATCAAGTTTATTGTCTATTTAAATCAATTAATGAAATTTAGACAACATCAATTAAAGGTGGATTATCTCTTTGTAAACATGTATTATATAGTTACCGGGTTATAAAATATTAGATTTGAATCGAAGACTCCTGTCCGGAAATGCTTCTATCGATTAATATTAATTTTATTTCGAATATTTTCTGGTAAAAAAAGGTGTGTTTGTTCAGCTAACGAACAATATTGGTTACTGATAACAGAGATCAGAAATTATATTGTGCAATTTTGTCACAAATAAACGTTAATTATACTCATTATCGCTTATATCTGTGGAACAAAACAATACAAACAACCAATCTGTGACAGTTGACATTCGTTGCGTAGCCGTGGAACAGCCCAGTGCTCTATGTCGCAATACTGTCTCATCCGAATGGTCGGTTCTAAAAATGGTAACATAAATGGGCCCGATTTAACATTCGAAATAAAATCAATATTAATTGATAGAAGCTTTTCCGGACATAGGTCTTCAGTTCATATCTATTATTTTATACCCACGCAACTATTTAAAATTTGTTATTTAAAGAGATAATCCATCTTTAACATATATATACATAAAATTTACAGGTTACACTGTAGAAAGTAGAAAAAATAAAAGTTATGAAAGAAAAAAAGTGGCGGTTTCTTGATTACATTGAGTTATTTAGATACATAGATAATTAACACATATATCCTACAAAATGTTTTATACAGTCTATAGACGGCTCAAAGCGTCCGGCTTTGTTTCGTTATTAATTTGAATATTAACTTCTATCGTTTTGTAATTGTTCTATTTAACGAAACCAAATACTCAGACGCATGTTATGAATTCAACAACAAAATTCGGTTCATCCATCTTCCTTTGTTCGACGTGGATGTCGATCAATTGATTCGTGATCCTACCTTGTTACATTGTGTTAAAGGAATTATATTAGAAGTATATAAAATTTCTATCTATAGCCCCGACTGTCGCTTTATGAGATATACACCGATATCTACATGTATGACAAATATATTCCGTTGTCATCTTGCATCTAGGGCAATTCCACACGATGGGAGATGCTAACCTGAGTGTTCATGGGACCGCCCTCACAGGCAATATACGACATCATTGTGACGTATGTGGAAATTCGTTCACTCTATCCCACAACTTGACGAGACATAAGCGAATCCACACCGGAGATAAACTTTACCATTGTGATATATGTGAGAAAGCATTTAATCGATCGAGCAGCTTGATGTCGCATAAGATAATCCACACCGGAGATAAGTCCTACCATTGTGATATATGCGGGAAATCATTTAATCAATCGAATGACTTGGTGAAACATAAGAGAATCCACACCGGAGATAAGCCTTATAATTGTGATATATGCGAGAAATCATTTACTCACTCAGGTAGCCTGGTGACACATAACAGAATCCACACTGGAGAAAAACCATACCGCTGTGATATATGCGGGAAATCATTTACTCGATCGAGCATCTTGATGATGCATACGAGAAGCCACTCCGGAGATGAACTTTATCGTTGTGATATATGCGGGAAATCATTTAGTCAATCATGCAACTTGGTGACACATAAGAGAATCCACACAGGAGATCTTCCCTATCAATGCGATTATTGTGCGAAATCGTTCAACCATAGGGGTAACCTGGTGAGACATAAGAGAATCCACACTGGAGATAAGCCTTACCATTGTGACATATGCGGGAAATCATTTTCTCACTCAGGCAGCCTGGTGACACATAACAGAATCCACACTGGAGAAAAACCATACCGGTGTGATATATGCGGGAAAACATTTACTCGATCGAATGACTTGGTGAAACATAAGAGAATCCACACCGGAGATTAACTTTACCATTGTGATATATGCGGGAAATCATTTAGTCAATCGAATGACTTGATGAAACATATCAAAGAGAATCCACACTGGAGATCAGCCTTACATTTGTGATATATGCGGGAAACCATTTAGTTAATTGAGCAGCGTGGTGAAACATACTGTAAGAGAATCCACGCGTGAGATCTCCCGTAAGTTCAAGTTCAAGTTCAAGTGTTTATTAGTAATGTAAATATCAACATAACAATGGTAAAAAATAACAAACCAAAAATAGTGATAATACATTACTGGGAGGTGGCATGACCTTCTGGTCGTCTTCCTACCATCTCCCTGGAAAAACTTCCTTTCTGGCTCTGAGCTCCCCTGGTCAGTGGTCATACTTTCAAATTAGACTTATGCTTAATTGACATTGCAACTTTTATCAACAAAATAATAATAATGCTACTGCAATATCATTGGATAATAATTATTGCTGTTTTTTCATTTAATGGAAATTATTGAATGAAAATTAATGATGAATTAATGATGATGAGACAGAACAAGTATCTAAATATCTAAATCAGTTTCCTATAATTTGTCAGTGATGTGTTATATGTTATTACTACCTCATGACATGACGCCTGGATAGCAGTCATGACAATATAAGTTTTTACATTCAACTTTTTCAAGGTAAGACTCAATTAATTCTAGTGTAACCTGGCGTTTAAAGTTAGTACGTGGCATAAGGGATTGTGAATTTATGTCAACTTCTTTCCATTGTTTTGGGAAGATATGTAGCGGTAGGTTTTCAGTAAATGTGGTTCTAGCCATAGTTTCGTGAATATTTCCAGTTTGTCTAGTAATCTTTGTTGGATTATTATATTTGTTGTAAGTGTCTAAAAGTGAGCTGGGTAAAATATTATTTGACCAATCATGCATGAATAGATAACATTTAATTCTGTATATGTCCTTTATTTTTAGAATCTTACTAAGTTTAAAAAGCGGGTCTGTGTGGCTATTGTATCTTACATTGTGGGTAGTTCGGATAGCTTTTTTCTGTAGTACGATCAGTTTATTGATGGTTTTAGCATTGCCCCAATACCAATTTCAATACCATACATTATATGACTTTGAATAAGAGAATGATATAACATGTGCATACTTTTTTGTGAAAGGATATTTTTTCACCCACTGACCGACGCGCGAAGCGCGTCCAGTGGGTGTACTATAATCGTAGGACTCATGCGTTTCTGCTGAACTGAACTAGTGTCTATGCGTTTCTGCTGAGCTGCATTGACGTTTGATCGCAAAATAAAATTATAATCATTATCAAAGCACACGTTTGGATAACACCGCCATAAACTGTTTCATATTATGCTGTTGAGCTCATATCGTCAATAAAATTAGAGTTATAACTCATTAAACTAAGAATTACTGCTAACGTATTTCTACCAATTGGGTAACTAGATTCAGGTTGAGCTGGAACTTGAGAAATTTTTAATTTCAACCAATTGAAATGCCGTTGGAATTGGAAATGGTTAAGGTTGTAGGGCAATGCAAATGACGTCATCGAAAACAAGGCGCCTCAAAAATGAGTCAAAAATCGTACACAGTCTATACATGTCTCGCTTCGTCTCGGAATCATGATTTAAATTCATTCATTTTGACTGTTACTGTGTCCTAAGATATTAAAAACTTGTGGAATGTGCTTAGGAAGGATTGTTTTTATATCTAATAAGTGGGATTTTTACCTCCCAAAAAGGTGAGTTTCAGGCCTGTATTTCATTTGTTGTCAATGTATTATCTGATTCTGACAGCGCTCGTCTGTAACTGTAATTGGCAGAATTCGCGTGTTTGACTAAACGTTTTCTTCACTCGATTCTCTCAAAATGCACAATAATCGGTCAAATTCTTTCAATAATTATATCTAAATACATCTTAGCTATTATTCGGATCAGATCTCCCCGTCGAGAAAGCGATATGTTGACCAAAACGACACTTGAGAAAGTTGTTTACATTTTGAGCGCACACTGCCTGCGGCACAGTACACGCTCGATTTTTATCATGGAAACAAATAAATTTCTTCCATCTAAAAGATAATTACGTGCTGGACCCTGTCATTTTAGGAATATATAAGTATTCCACGCAGACATACCTCAGTCTCAGCTTAAAATTTTGAAAAATAACAGTTTTATCGACATAAATCGATTTGAATGGGAAAATCCTGTGTTAAAATTTATCATCGAAATAAAATAATTTCTTCCATCTAAAAAAATAATTACGTGCTGTACCCTGTCATTTTAGGAATATATAAGTATTCCACTCAGACACACCAAGTCTCAGCTTAAAATTTTGAAAAATAAGAGTTTTATCGACATAAATCGATTTGAATAGCAAATCCCATGTTAAAATTTATCATCGAAAAAAATTTATTTCTTCCATCTAAAAAATAATTACGTGCTGTACCCTGTTATTTTAGGAATATATAAGTATTCCACACAGACACACCAAGTTTCAGCTTACAATTTTGAAAAATAAGAGTTTTATCGACATAAATCGATTTGAATAGCAAATCCCATGTTAAAATTTATCATGGAAAAAAATTAATTTCTTCCATCTAAAAAATAATTACGTGCTGTACCCTGTCATTTTAGGAATATATAAGTATTCCACACAGACACACCAAGTTTCAGCTTAAAATTTTGAAAAATAAGAATTTTATCGACATAAATCAATTTTAATGGCAGATCCCATGTTAAATAAATTTTAGGGCCCTGCGAATGTTTTCTGAGCTGTTCCATATTGGCCACCAGATTCCATATTTGACAGGTTCTAGCTGATAATTGTGCGAGAGTACAGTCGCGTTACTTTATACGTCAACATTGGTCATTATCAGCCGACAAATTTATTTCGGTCTATCGTATCAACCGCCTGACTAAGTGTCAACATTGGTCTTTATCGCTACACTAATTTTTATCGTCTCATCGGTATGAATTCCATATCCAATTATCCACATATAACCAACCGAACCTCTAATCCCGGTCCAATTTTTTTCTTTCTTCATCGCTATAGTCAAGTTACGTAATATATTATCATGTGATACTTGTACTTATATGTCTATGGTATTACTATAGTATACGGTATACGTATATCAATTGCTATTCCTTTCTATATAATCCTGGTGCCATCTATAGAGATAGAGATAATTTCAGACCCCCCCCCCCAATTTTATATCATTGCCGCTACAGTACAGTCGCGATGCATCACATGGCAACATTGATTGCTATCGCTCTACTAATTTATGTCAGTTCATCGTTCCCCTTTTTCTCCGAGTCTATTTAACCAACCCAACATCTAATCCCGGCCTAAATTATTATTTTTATTTTCATCCGTATACCGTAGTTGTGTTACATACATATTTTTATCATTTGATTCCAATTTGCATTGTACCACTATAGAAGTCCATAAATGAATATTCTGGCACTATATAGAGATAACTAAGATTATGACATCCCCCCCCCCCATTTTATAGCCTTGTTGCAACAGTAGAGTTGAGATGCATGATATGTCAACATTGGTCGTTATCGCTCTACAAATTTATATCGGTTCAACCATTAGTTCCCTGTATCGCCCACTCCTCCCTCAATTTTTTTTTTTCATTTGTATTATGGTCTCGTTACGTACATATTTTATCTCTTGTAACTTTTGCTTCAACATGCCGAGTTCTGCTGCAGACGATACAAAACTGACAACATTTCGAAATGTAAGCAGGCTTCAAACTCATCTTATCCAAGAAACTTGTGTATAAGGTGTACTCGCATTTGTTGCGTTAAAAATAAAAGGTCCCAAGTCAAGGTCCAAAATCCCCAACACACTGATGTGAGGTTTAATGATAACTCACATCTACATAACCTAACCAATATAAGGATGTGAGGTGTAATGATAACCCCATCCACATACAGTAATGTTCAAAGTAATTGACCACTTAACCACAGCAGAATTATGGGTAATTTTTCAGGATTTTAAATCCTGAAAAATTACCAATAATTCTGCTGTGGTTAAGTGGTCAATTACTTTGGGCATTACTGTAACCAATATAAGGATGTGAGGTTTAATGATAACTCTATCCACATAATCAATATACGGGTGTGATGTTTAATGATAACGCCATCCACATAACTAATAACTATGTGTGAAAATTAAATAAAAAAATTAAATTCCATGATGGCGTCCAATATGGACTATCTAATTCTGCTCCAAAAACATGTATATTCAATATATGGATGTTTATTGGATGGGGGGGGGGGACCGATTATTTCAATGATATTTTAATTCACTGGGATCCAAAACCCGACCTACGGGAGCGCGCTTCGCGCACGACTGTATCTTAAGCATATTTAATAAGCCAACAATTGGAATCCCAACAGAGAAGACTGGCGTAGGTCCCTTGCGCATAGACATCGTTGATGATCTCTATGGGAAACCAACTTGACATTTAATAGACAATTTCGATGAACTGCAATAACTTAAGGAATCTCTAATTGAGCTCAAGCCCAATAAGAATTTTCCTTCAGTTATTGTGCTTAAGCGCAGTTAGAGATACCTTATTGCGCATAAGCACAATGTGATATTCCTGTGCAATAAGGAATATTCTTATTGCGCTTAAGTGTAATAAGACATTCCTTATTACACGTAAGCGAAATTACATCAATATTGCACTTAAGCGCAATTAATATCTCTCTCATTAGATCACCCTTGTGCAAATAGTAGAATAATCCTATATTTGTTCCACCCATTGTACCATGGAGATGGACTACATCACCTGAATTATAGGGAGTTTATGTTCTATATATAATATATTCCTTATTAAGAGATTCCTTATTGGGTTTTATTATATAAACGCAATTTGTAAATTCCATTATTGCGCTTAAGCACAGTTAAATATATCCTTATTGCGCTTAATCACAATAGAGACTCCCTTATTGTGCTTAAGCGCTGTTGGCTCTTCTTGCGATTAATTAAAACAAAAGTTCTAATTGTATTGTAACTATTGTTTTGTCCTTTAATATTTCCCATACATCATGTACACATATTATGCTAGAATGGTAATATTAATAGTAATACCACTCGTAGTAGATAATACCACCTTACTGTCAATATCCTATCATGGTTAGTTTCAAATCATAACGTTAATTGCTATTACTATGTGTGTACATGTACATCAGTCATCAATTAATAATATTTTGCTATTTTGCATGCGAAGTGGAAGACCCTCAATAGCTTATCGATACCACTCGGGACAGTGGGTGTTTTTCCTCAATTAATTGAATTTCTTGTTACACGATTAATGGCATATAGTGCTCGAGATATTCTTGTTGAGATAACAGATACATGGTGTTTAAATGTTAAATGTTCATCAATGTGAACACCAAGGAATTTGAATGTAGTTTCTCGATAATTATTGCCGATTTTTTCTATTTGATTCCCATTTATTATAAGATGGTGATTATTGGAATTATGTTTACCACCTGTTGGTTGAATTATGATATACTTGGTTTTCTTGGTGTTTAGTGATAGCTTATTTGCCTTACACCAGTTATTTAAGCCATTTAATTGAGCATTAGTATGGGAAAAAAGATATTTTATGTCATGATGAGATGAATATACTGTTGTGTCATCTGCAAATGACAAAAGAGACAGTTTTGTACTTTTGTACATATCATTGACATATATTAGAAAAAAGTATTGGCCCCAGTACAGAACCTTGAGGCATCCGATCCTTCAATATCTACATATTTCATCCTATCCTTTAAATAGCTTCTAAACCAATTTTTAACATTGCCCCTAATTCCGTAGTATTCGAGTTTAGTTAAGAGAATATCATGGTTTATCGTATCGAAAGCTTTTGAAAAATCAATAAAAGTAGCTAATGTACAGTCCTTAGTTTTCTTATCATTATTACTAGCAACATCATTTAAAAGTTTAATTATAGGATGTATAGTGGAGCGACCTTTACGAAACCCATATTGGTGAATGTAGAATTTATCATCAAAGTATTCCGTTAAACGACTGCAAACCACTTTCTCAAGTACCTTTGATAATATTGGAAGTATACTAATTGGACAATAATGTTCAACTAGAGTTTTTTTTATTGGATTTGAATAGTGGTATGATTCTGGCTATTTCCATGTCCCTTGGAACAATACCCTTTTCAATTGATAGATTTATTATATGGCATAGAGGTGTAGATATTTCACTTATAGTTTTTTTAAGAAGACTTGTTGTTATTCCAAAATTACCCTTACTAGTTTTATTTTTCATATTTTTCACAATATTGTCCAATTCTTCTATGTTTGTTGGTCTCATAAACATACTATTAGATGTTGGTTCATCAAGATAATGTGTAAAGTCATGATCCACTTTTTTGTCAATATGTTCTGCTTCTCGCAATCCAATAGTTGAGAAGAAATTGTTAAATTCTTCTGCTATTTGATATCTGTTCTGTATTTGTTTACCATCAATGTTAAAACTTTGGGGGTACTGCAGCTTTTTATTTGAATTCTGGATAACTTCCCTCAGAATATCCCATGTTTTCTTCATATCACTTTTATACATATGCAGCCTACTATTATAATAATCTTTTTTTATATATCTTTTGACACGATTAAAGTATCGACAGTAGTTTTTATAGTTTTCTATATTGATGCCTGTTGGAGACCTCAATTGTTTTCTATATAATTTTCCTTTTTCTATTGACGACTGCAATAGGCATTTGGTCATCCATGGCTGTTGTTTTTGGAATTTTTTGTTATTTTTCTTTAGCGGAAAGGCAATGTCATAAGCATTTGTGTAAACATCCATGAATGATTGGTATGACTCATCTACGGATGATGATTGCAAAGTTATTTCAAAGTCTGTAGATGATAGCAATCGCTTAAAACAAAATCTATTATCTTCATCAAAGATCCTATTCCAAATGGATTCACAGCCACCTTTTGGCATTTTGGAGGTATCAATTTGGCGATAAAATGTTGCAAAGTGGTCACTCACATCTGTTATTATTATTCCAGAATGAAATTCATTAACTGGGTCATTTGAGAGTATCTGGTCAATAAGTGTTGCTGAATGCGATGTTGCACGTGTGGGTTTGAAAATAGTAGGCATAAAACCATCTGTGATTACTGCATCAATAAATTCATTTGTTTTAACATGTTGTCCAAATTTCAGGAGGTCTATATTATAATCCCCCATTAAAAAACTTGTTTTGTGTTCAGATTTTATTCTACTCATAATTTCTTTCATTGATTTAATAAATATGTCTATATCTGCTTTTGGTTGAGAATTAGGTCTATAAATAATACCAGTTATATACGATTTCCTAGTTGGTTCAATTATTTCAATGAAAAGAGATTCGAATACATGTGGGATAAAAACTGATAAGTCGTCTCTAACCTTATAGTTTAAGTCAGATCTTATAAACATTCCAACTCCTCCTCTCGAATCGTCCTCTACCGGCCTACATTTCCTTATCAATGGATGATACCCTTCCATAGAAAATATTATCTGGTGCTCTAAATATTTCTGTGAGCCCTATCAGTCCAAATTTTCCGGTATTATTTTGAAGTTCAAACATAAGTGTATTGAATGAATCCCAATTAGCGTTAAGACTTTGACAATTTAGGTTAAACAAGGACATATTGCTCTTTGTTTTAGTTACTCTATGGTATTCATCTGGTGAATAGTAGTGAGTTGTTGGTAAACCATTAATTGGGTTAGCGTCAAACTCTGTTTTTCGACAATTTTTAAATTTAAATGTTTCCTTAAAATTAAATTTGTTGTGATTCTCTATCTCATCAAACTTTAATGTCATTAGTTCAGCCACTATCTATAGTAAATGAATGTAATATGAAAAGAAAGGCAGCAACTGTAATTATGGTAAAATAGCATGCAATGTTGTTTATATGAAAATAAGAATGTGATCCAGGTAAACCA
This sequence comes from Siphonodentalium dalli, assembly GCA_032622095.1. Classification (NCBI taxonomy): domain Eukaryota; kingdom Metazoa; phylum Mollusca; class Scaphopoda; order Gadilida; family Siphonodentaliidae; genus Siphonodentalium; species Siphonodentalium dalli. Next base: position 55,014,932 of record CP136063.1, read on the forward strand.
TTGGAGCCCAAAGCCAGAAAATAAAGATAATTAATAATGAACACAAACAATATTTGGTTTCTCACCAGTGTGCGTATAAATTGCACCATTTATCTTTATCCCTAATCCCTAACCCAGACTTTCGCCAAACACATCATTGAATGTAAAATTTGCTGATGCATTGTCTTTTAAATATTCATGAAGAGACAGATCAATAATCTTATCCATAATCCAAATTGAAGTTCCATTATATCCTTTTAAGTTTTATATCTGTTACTGATAAAATTGATTTTAAGTTACCTTGGAAATAGGTGTTTCTTGTTTAATGACATAGTTTGAGAAGAAATGTTGTCATAATACATACATATATATATATATAGTGCTGGCATAAAAACCCGTATCTGGTCATGAAGGCATCTTGGCTAAACACAATATAAATTTGCAAATGCATTGCCATTTAAATATTCTTAAAAGATATTCATAAAGAGAGTTATGTTACCTCATCCATTTGAAATTCACTGTTACTAGTTTCATTTACTAGAACTGATTTAAAATTACCTTGGAATTGGTGTTTCTTATTATAGAGACAAAGTCTTGATGAACAAAGCTAATTATACGATAAATATGTATCTGCAGCTATAATAATAATAAAGATAAAGCCGAGACCGTCACATCTTTCTGATATTGTCCATCCACTGGACTTATGTATGAATATACGTGTGTATATATATATATCCGTTAGGCCCCAACCACTCCTTCTAATTAAATTTGAAAGTTGAAGGGGTGTATAAGGTGAATACTATTTCGTTGAATGAGGTATGCTTTACCCCTATGGCATACTCCTTCTTGAAAATGTTCGAAAGTTGGAAGGAGTATTAAAGGGAAGCATAGCTCCTGTTGGATGTGGCAGTCTCAGCGATGACAAGTGTAGAAACAGATATAAAATATATCATATGTTAATGTTTCTCTTTGAGCTAGTTACTTCAGTTAACGATTTAACACGACTCACTCATACATACATGTATACACACACACACACATATATATATATATATATATATATATATATATATATATATATATATATATATATATAGATATACATATACATACATATACACACATATGTACACGTACAGCCGTACACATAATTAGGATGTAGTTTACATTTACGTGATATTATTTGTTTGATTGGCATTTGATTGCTTCATTCCCATCGAACCAAGCCAGATGGTATTGATACTACCAAATGGCAATACAATTAGTCATTATATTTGACAAATAATTAAAATGAATTCTTCTCTCTTTGAACAATGTTTTCCCTTTATAGCACAATTTGTGTGTGCATTAATGCAAGGTCTTGTGAGGAAAAGATCAAATCACATGCCTGTACTTTAATAAATCAGTACATATACATTGTACATGTCTGCAAACTTCCAACAAGCTGTTCAAGTTATGTATTGATTTAAACGACCACATATTTCATAAACTTCAATCAATTGTTGTTTATTGCGACACAAATTTGACAAGGATACATAGTGCAGAACCGAGAACCTATATCAAGTCCAGACGTCATTCCCAAACCAGCCTCCCGACTCGACCTAGATGTGTTGCCTTGATACAAATACGGGGCTACCGTCTGACCCGACACAGATTCTCATGTCCCCAATTATTAACTAGATACATATATCTGTAATAAACTAAAAGGTAAGTAATACATGTATCAGACATATTTACTCAAAAAAAGATATTTTAGGGTTCATGTAGAATCACAATAATTTCAACATTTAATGGAGGTAACTAAGTTCGATTTATATCAGTCTGATTTTTTCATCCCATTTTTACTTCTTGATCAGGTTCGACCCATCTGCCATGCGCGTTCTTTACTTCCAGAAGTACTTTCACCCCAGATACCCGAATTCTTGTCTTTACTTTCTGTTCTTTCCGAATTTTGTATGCTTCATTACTCTTCCTGCATCTCTCGCGTTTCATTTCAGGGGGTAAGTCTGTTCTAACCGTGATTCTTTTAGTTGGATCAAGGTTATTAGTTGCATCCAAAATCACAGTCTTGTCTCTATCAGTTGCCAGAACTATAATAAAGGGATTTGGAGGTTTTGCACTGATGTTTCCGCCTGGTTTGAATGCCACCGGGAGTCTATGTGCATGTACACATCTATCCATTATTTTATCAGCCATTGCAGCATTGATTTTAAAATCATTCACAAGCACTTTTTCCAGAACACTGTATGGATTTTCTGATTTTGTTTCAGGAATACCATATACTAGAAGATTATACTTCCTATCATGGACTTCTCGGACCATGCCTCTTTCCTATAGTTCTTCATGCTTTGCCAACATTTTTACCTCAAGTTCAGGAATGACAGTTTTTTCAATTTCTGATATTCTTTCCTCGATTGAACCCACAGCAATATTAATTTGTTGCTGCTCTTCTTTTATTTCATATTTCACTTTGTCAACTTGATTTCTTATTTTTGTGAATTCTTCTTTCACTGACTCGAAATTATGATCCATTTTCTGCATCAGATTCACAATTAATTGTTTCAATTCAGCATTCGACACTTGCTCTGTGACATTACCGGTCGTCGTCATTATGGAAATAACTAATTAAACAAAAACGGTGGCGAAAGTATATTCTGATTATGAAGTGTTTACCTCTGCGTGGCCTTTCCGACGAAGTTCCGTGACGTCATTATCTTACCGAGTGTTTTTAAATTTCCAATTAACGCCAAGTCCTCGTTGCAAATATCCAAATTAACACAGTTACTGGTTCTCATACATGTTTCCTCTCACTTTGACCTGTTTCCATTAAGTTTAGATACATAATCTGCCGAAAATCTGGGTTTTATCGGGAACTCGGAAACTTCGTGTTTACTACATCGTACACCGAAAGTAGCCTCCTCAATGCGATTATTGTGTGGAATCGTTCAACGGTAGGGGTAACCTGGTGAGACATAAGATAGTCCACACCTGAGATAAGCCATGCCGTTGTGATATATGCGGGCAATCATTTATTCAATCGAGCCACTTGGTGAAACATAAGAGAATCCTCACCGGATATAAGCCTTACCTGTGTGATTTATGCGGGAATTCATTTAAAGGAGCGAGTGACTTTGTGTTACATAAGAGAATTCACACTGGTGATTGCAGGCTTACCATTGTGATACATGTATATGCCTTACCAGTGTGGTATATGCGGGGAATCATTTAATCAATCGAATGACTTGGTGAAACAGAGAATCCAATATATGCCTTACCAGTGTGAGGATCGAAATCGAGGCAACCAAGATGGACGTCTAATTTTTCTCACCGCTAATACTGGGATGAATATTGAGTGTTTTATGGTACCTGACCCGCTACTTATGTAACCAAAGAACCATTTGTGATACCCCGACACCTATTGTGGCCAAATGTATGAATTATATCTGTTAGCTGACCATTATCGAACTAACTCGCCTATTCTCGTGTGACCTTCACAATGTCAATACCCTAATCCGATATCATGGACACCACTTTGCCTGAAAATAAAGGCACTAAAAAACGAAAGGCAAGGTTTGACCCGTCCCCAACCGAAAGATGAACCCTGCGAAGAAGAAATTCCTTAATATCTGACTTGGAATTATTTGACTTGGACACTGAAAGCCAAAGTCAATCACCCAAACAAAAGTTCTAGAAAACATTCTCGATGCAGGACTTACTGCAAACAGTCATTCAGAGCAACGATTTAAGTGAACGATGCACTGATATCCTCCTATCCAAATTGAAATCTGATATTTTAAATGACTTAAGACTTCAAATTCAAGAATCAGTCAAGGAGGGTGTCAGACAAGCTGTGCAGTCAATTTCAACCCAGGCAATAGAAACTAAGGCGCAGGAAATCATGAAAGAAGCAGCAAATCGTAGCCTAGGAGAAATATCAGAGGTAAAAAAACAGCTTGACCTTTCCAAAGCCCTAAACAATAAATTGATGGAAAGAATCTCATACCTGCAGAAAGAAGTCACAAAGAAAGTGGAGAATCTAGAGCAACATGGCAGGCTCTCGCGTATTAGGCTGATAAATTTCCCAGTGGACGATGTTGTAACTGATGTGTTCTCCCTAAATTCCAAACAGTTGATCCTGGATTTCTTCAAGAATAAACTTAAAATTAATGTGCAGCCTTCTGATATTTACCGGTGCCATCCTCTCGGTGACATCTTTCAAAAACAACCCAGAGCCAATATCAATGATTCAGCTGTCTCATGACCCCCTGCACCTCCTCCATCTACAGGGAAGTTTGTCAATATTATTGTTCACTTCACAACTTATGACGTGAGACAGGAGATTTATAGGAAACGAAAAAATCTCAAGTGTGCTTATAGTCGAAGACATGACACGCGAACGGCAAAAAAATATGAAAGAACTTGCCTCCAGGAAACGAGGAAATTCATTCCATTCATACTGGTCCCAAGGTGGACGAATTTTCATCAATAAATCCCAGTTCTCGAATAAGATGTCACTAAATGTCCACGATGACATAGCTAGCCAATTAGATGTCATAGGAATATAAACTTTCATATAAGGGAACACTAGGCACTTACTCTTATATAAAAAATTTAAAGCTGAATTCATTATTTCTGGTTTGGCGAATATACAGTTATACTCCTAGCTATGTCTTAGAGAATTAAATTGTATACCTGAGCTGGCATTGAATACTGTCTTATCTATTACATTTGTACTACTCATGTATCCAATATTCCAAAAAAATATATATACAGTAATGTTGCTTGGTGCCTAGCATGACAGTGGCTGATGTGTGGACTGTGTGATTCAGAAAGTGCACGTTATGAGTCACACAGCTCACAGGTCGGGTATTGTCCTGCTGGGTACCAAGTAACTATCCATCCCCCAGCAAAATGGCTGTCTTAAATGGTGACCAGAATCTAAGATCACATGTATCATCACTTTAATTCCAAGGTTAAGTTTTACCTTTAGGATGATGATTTTCATCATGTCAACATGTGACTTATCTTCATCACCCCAGATCAGCTGGCTATTTGTCATTTACCATAACCCAAGTCATTGCTGGGTTATTTAACATAATATTCACTTACTTGAGAAACGTATGACTCACAAAATCAAACTAGCAAATAGTTTTGTGTTGTAAATGCTGACCAGAAATCATGACTATCACTTTAATTGCATGAATATGTGTTGCCTTCTTACTGTTGACTACAGTGTTGTTAATATTTGTATTCTCTGTATTTTTGTCTCCAAACCTACCAAAAGACGTGTCTGGAATTATAACAAAGCGAACTTTGTGAAAATGAATAATATTATCAGTAACACTGATTGGCCTAGTTACCTCCGTGGTGACGACGACATACCGTGTGTAAACAACATGGTTGAGAAGTTCACTAACTAAAACATGCATACCTAATCACATGGCGACAATTAGGACAGATGACAAACCATGGTTTGACTCCAAATTGCGAACTCAGATAAGAAAGCGTGATCGCCTAAGAAAAATTGCCATAAACAAAAATACACCCCACCATTGGGACATTTATAAGCGCGCCCGAAATAAAGCAAATAATATGAAAAAAATTTCAAGGCCACGTTCATGGAAAAGATTGACTGTTCCCTGACATTGGAAAAAAACAAAAAAAAATTCTGGAAAATCACCAAACAATTTTTAAAGATGGATTATCTCTTTAAATAACAAATTTTAAATAGTTGCGTGGGTACAAAATAATAGATATGAACTGAAGACCTATGTCCGGAAAAGCTTCTATCAATTCATATTGATTTTATTTCGAATATTAAATCGGGCACGTTTATGTTACTATTTTTAGAACCGACCATTCGGATGAGACCGTAATGCGATATAGAGCACTGTGCTGTTCCTACGGCTACGCAACGAATGTCAAATGTCACAAATTGGTTGTTTGTATTGTTTTGTTCCACATGTATAATAATTACACTTCGTACACAACGGTTCATCGAAATAATGGACACTGTATTTGTTCTGCGTTGGCATAATCCTTATTTTGATTTTATAATATGACCATACGCTAACGTAATTAACCCTTTACCCAACAAAACGGCCAAAAAAAGCTTCAACAGCCTAAAATATCTTCGGTCTGTCTCAATAACACCATACAAATATGGATATCATTGGAACCGGTTCATTGACCACATTGTGATGGTTACAGTTATGCCCTGTGCCAATGCATTCTCTTATATATGCGAGTCGACCATAGGTCGCCTCGCATATATGAGAATGCATCGGCCTAAAAAAAAATTACTTACATTTTTTAACAATTTTATGTTTTTCTACATTCTTTGACAATTTTATCATTTTAATATGTGTTAAGCCAATGCAGTCTCTCATATATGCGAGGCGACCTATGGTCGACTCGCATATATAAGATAATGCATTGGCACAGGGCCGTTCTGTTGGGTAAAGGGTTAACGAACCAAACCTAAATACTCACATGAGGTTAGCTGTGGCTTTAATTTATTTCTGTTTTATGATCAAAATCGGTTTATAGATTCCCTAATATTCCCACGAATAAGATTCATAAGCCTATACTTCGTGTAGTGATTATCAATAATTACACTTCGTACACAACAGTTCATCGAAATAATGGACCCCAATCATAAGTTTGAGTAGAAATTAGGCCAATCGTATCTCCTGCTAGTCTTGATTGTCAACTAGACTATACGTGGTATAAACTGCCACCATCAAAGTGGAAATAGCTATACCTTGTCAAGATGGGAACGGGAACATTTTTTACTGAATTTAACCAATATATGTTTTGACGCTTGGTGAGCGTGCGGCTGAGATACTATACAGATAAGGCTTCGTAATGTTCATTTCATTCATAAGATGTCACCGTGTAGATTTCAACGAAAATCGACAAAGAACGCCATCGTGTAAAGATTCCTGAACCTGCATGAATGTTTCTTCTGGTTTTTCATAATTAAGTATTTCCTTTGGACCCCAGAAAATAGTATGATATTTTTGGATTACCATATGCATCTACATGTGTATGAACTATGTAGTATTATGATAACAATTAATTCCATATTAAAGGTGGATTATCTCTTTGTAAACATGTATTATATAGTTACCGGGGTATAAACTATTAGATATGAGTCGAAGACTCCTTTCCGGAAATGCTTCTATCGATTAATATTAATTTTATTTCGAATATTTTCTGGTCTAAAATGGAGTTGTTGTTTCGCTAACGAACAGTAGTGGTTACTATTAACAGATATAAGAAATTTTATGGTGTAATTTTGTCACAAATAAACTAATTATACTCATTATCGCTTATAACTATGGAATAACACAATACAAGCAATCAATCTCGGACATTTGACTATCGGTGCGTAGCCATAGGAACAGCCTAATGTTCTTTATTGCTATATGGTATCACCCGAATGGTCTGTTCTAAAAATAGACAAATAAACGGTCCCAATAAAATATTCGAAATAAAATTAATATTAATCGATAGAAGCATTTCCGGACAGGAGTCTTCGATTCAAATCTAATATTTTATACCCTGGTAACTATATAATACATGTTTACAAAGAGACAATCCATCTTTAAACATAATTTCATTTCTTTTTCGCAAATTGTAGTACCAAGTGCTGTAGATTAGTGGCCCATCATCGCACAGTAGATCGCTAAATTCGTGATTTGAATCTAATTATAATCGATTATGTTAACCGAAGCGGCATTAAAACAAAAATTGCTGTTGGAATCTGGTTATATGGGGACCATCGAATCGGATTGAGTACCTTTAACAATATCATATTCTTAATTGGTTCTGATTAGTACTAACCACTGTATAGTCAGTAAAATCAGTATCATCTCATAGCAAACGATTGAATGAATCTATGAGCGATGCATCTGGTGCCATCGCGCCTTTGAAGTGGGGACATCAATCAGTTACCATGTGTCATCCGTCAGAATTCTACGTATAGGCATACCGATAGACTTTTCTGGGAAATTCTATTTTCACTTTCAATTTCGATATGGAATACGGGAAGTAAATTGGGTTTGAGACAATATTTTTTTAATTGGCCTTCTTGGGAAAGGAAATGTTCTGAATCTAATCCAAAAATGTTATAAACATCATACATTTCAGTATTGGATTAGAGCAGTATTGTGTCGTTGTGTTGGGATTATTAAAACTGAAATATATGGAGCCCCACGCAAGCAAGCAGGTAGTGTGTCCGCCTAATAATGAGATATTCTGACGATCTCGTGTGCCAACGTCATGGTTTAAAAGCTTAATCGATACCATATTTGTCCACTTTTAAAGGCTTGTGGTAAAGTCAATGTGGCGTCCCCTCATTTGTGATATAATCCTGACGATCAAGTGCGTGTGATTTATATTGTACTCGTTTGAATGTCTAGGGGAACTGTGTCAATTTATCAATTATACCAAAATCTGAATAATGTCAATCTTTTACTCATAACTATACAATGCAGATAACAGTAAATAAACTGTCAATTAAAACAGAATAAAAGAAACACATCATTGGCATCAATTGGCGCTACTGACTTATCGATATGATGGGTTGGTCAAAGAACTCAACATTACACATTTTGATCCGATTCGATAGCCGGAAAATAACACCTGGTTCGTTCCGCATTCCAGCTATAGTTTTGAAGTCGTACAAAAATGAGAAAAGGTGATGAATTTTGGATATAAGAAAACGCTGTAAATGTTCAATAAATGAAAGTATTGTCAACTACCCGTCAGCCAACGATAAATGGAAGATACACAGCAAACGGTAATATGACTCAATAAACTAGAAAGTTGTATTTATAATATTTAATTGACGGAGAACAGGTTTAAACCGTAAAAATGAAACACTGTACGCATCTGGGATGTTAAAAATACAGAGTTCATATTATGGAACTACCTAGGAACCAGATCACCTGAGCAGAACAAAAATCATTCCCCAGCCATTCCGCCATCAGGTCAAAATGAGGGTTCATTGTGATTAATTTCTGAATATGAACTATCTCCTATTGGATGGTATCATGAACAGTCAGGATTTTAGCATCTCCATGCAGACACTCTTCAACACATTGCATCGAATTTTGATCGAATATCTGAGCACTGTTACTAGTCCGGGAGCTAATAGGGGTACCCTTGCACCCCCATAGGAACAACTGCACCCCACTCATTTTGTTCCTTATTATGTCCTTCAACTTTTAAGCAATGTTAACAAGACAAAAACTGGCTTTTAGACTCCAGACAAGATGGCGTCCATTATGGCCGCCGTTTTTCAGATCAGACCCTAAGTCAGTTTTATGCAAATTATAGCGGGGAAATCTATTAAAATGTATACAAATGTATATATTTTCGTGAAGCTAATACATAACGACACTTTTTGGTTCAAAATTGAAACTCACCATCCAAGATGGCCGCCAAAATGGCCACCGGACGTTGAAAATATGACGTTTTTTCACAAATATCTTCTAGATCAATTCATGCTGTTTGGAACTGGTTGAGTAATGCAACTTTATTTTGAGTTTTGTATATTAACTGATCATTGGAGCAATTAAATATGCAATTATTTGGGTCCTAGCCCCTTCTGATCCATAAAAAATTCGATTTTACAGAATGCGGTATAAAATTTCACAAAAAAAATCACAATTGGGATTCTAGTTATATTACAACAAGAAATGAACAGAACTTTGTAATGAAAGTGAGGCCTATCATTACCTATGAATATTCCAAATCACTGGAACCAAAATTCTTACTTTGGCTCAAAATGGCTGCCAATATGGCCGCCATAATATAGAAAATGGTAAATATTACACCAGCGTGTCCTGCAATCGCTTACAAGTTGTGGTTGATGTATAAAATTGGCTATTCTGCATTCTATACATTGAATAATAACATGTCTGATGCACCATGGTTAATTGTTACTATTGTCACCACTGACATCGTCAAAAATATTGAACTTTTCTCTCAAAAACTTGACATAAATATTGGCAAAAATTTACTTTGCAGGTTTGGACCATTTTTTCAGGTAAAATATAACTATCTTTGGATTTAAAGGTGTTTATTGTTTTTGGTCTATCTTAACTTTGTCACACTACGGTGTTTATACACCATATTGCTCAAGATGGCTTCCAAAATGGCAACCAAATTTGTAAAATGTTAACTTTGTACATATATCCCGAACATTCTCTGCGTTGTCCGAAACGGTTGTAAATTGTGACTCACTTGGTTATTATACGTGTTAGTGAATTAACTGACAACTACATGTTCTATTCTGGTTGTCCCAGTTCCGTATGGGGCATGATAAATTCATTTTAAAGTATGCAATTTTGCCGAGAACCTCTTTTGTGATTTTGGCCATATTTATTGAAAGGAAATGGGCAGAACTGAGATGGACCATCTGGTCCATTATGATAAAAACAAATGTTAACAGGATAGTGTGGATGCCAAGATCATAGCCAGGGAGTTACTCTATGATCATATATGGGGTGAATATGTATACAGGGAGTTAGTGTATGTCAAGACTGACGTGAGTAGGTATACAATGAGTGACTATATGGTTATGAGTGGGTTGTCCATGGTAATATGTATCTATGTATACAGGGAGAGGTTATGTGTGAGGTGAATCGGTATGCATGGAGTGACTATAGTGTATGCTTGTGTATATCCAGTACGACTGCACTCGTTGTGCATGCATGGTCATTGGTGTGGTGTATGGATATAGCTACATGGTCATATATGTGTTGATTATGTATATATGGAGTGACTATAAGGTCATGGATGGTGGGATGTACATGTGTTATCTGTATGTTCATGGATGGGGTGTGTGGATAAGTAGGGAGTGATTTTGTGGTTACGGGTAATGTGCCATTAGTCAGGTTACATGTATACCTAGAGTGAATATATGGTCTATGGTGGGCTGCATATGTGTATCGAGTGGTTATATGACTATGTGTGTCGAATAGGTATACATGTAGTGACTATGGTTAATGGTGAGATGAGTACATGTAGGTATACAAGTAGTGAATGTATGATCATAAATGTAATGGACAGCTATACAGGGGGTGATTAAATGGTCATGTGTCAGGCGTATGGGTATACCTGGTGTTCCTGTTTGGTGACTCGCGGTGGTATGGCCAGGTGTAGGTTATACCAGTATACACACGTGTTGCTTTATTGTCATGGGCGAGGGATATGTCTATATATCCAGTGTCTATATGGCCATGTATGAGGTGCATATATGCATACATGGAGTGACTATACTGACAAGGCTGGTGAGTATTAGTATATCTTGATTGGCTATTCTGCTATGGTGTGACATATAGGGATACAGGGAGTGACATGACCAATGTTGAGGTGAATATGTATACAAGGATTGACCATGACCATCATGTATGAATGTTTTGAATAGGTACACGCGGGGTGACTATGTGGCCATAGGTCAGGCAAAGTAGTATACCAGGTGACATGGGTGAGGGTATGTGTATGAAGCGAGTGGCTATATGGCCATTGGTGAGGTGCATATGTTTACCGGAGTGACTTTATGGTCATTGTTGTGGTGTTGATGTATATATTGATTGTCTATTTGACCATGCGTTTGGAGAATAGGTATACATGGGATGACCTTATGGCCAATGGTGAGATGAATGGGTATACAAGGAGTGACTATATGGTTATGGGTCATGTTTAGGAGTATACCCGGTGTGTCTGCATTGTGACGCGTGGCTGTATGGTCATCCGTGGTCATGGGTCAGGTGTACATGTATACAGTGGGTCACTATATTGTTATGTCTGTGCTGTATATGTATATATGTAATGGCTGTGTGATAATGGGTGGCTATCGCTTTCCATGCTTAACGTCCCCCATGTACATAAACACCATCAAGATGGATAACTCTCTGACATGACCTCTCTATTGATTAACATATCATTGTGTTATTTTGAAAGCGATAGCCACCCAAGGTACACATGTACAACCCACCCATTACCCCAGTCACTCAATACGTACATAAACACCGCACAAATGACAACATAGTCACCCACTTTATACACCTGATCATACAGCCATACTTTGTTATACCAGTACATACCACAAATGCCGATACAGCCACGAGTCACCATGCATGAACACCATGGACCATACAGCCACTACTTGTATACCTAATTGCCATACCCATGACCATAGAGTCAATCCAGATATACACCACCAATGATGAACCCTTCCAGATATACCAATACTGTCCCGGTGTCTAGGGTTTAGATGTTGAATTGGCCGTGTCGGGAACATTGATAACAATCACTGGTTCATAGATCTTCATACTTTATATATGTATAAGACTTTCTCGATAAGCACAGTACATAGGCGGAAGAACAGAGGTATTGGTATAGTAGCAAGGTTGTCGGATAAGTGAGTCTCACGCTTCAGAGCACGGGTAGTTATTCCAACCTCTGGTGTATCATGCCTCTTAAATAAGGTCCGAGATACATGATACACTTGGATATGACGTGTATCACTATATACTGTCTTATAGAATGATACTGGCTTTATCCACCCTAACTTATACAATGGTTGCTACCAGTCATAACCACTTAAGAATGTGATCTTGTTAATGGTGCGTGTGTGTTTCTACACTATATATAATCTGTCTTCTATGTATTGTGCTTATCTATACAATTAACCCTAGCAGTTACAATCACTGGGGAAAGGAAGTTTATCCTAGATTCCAGGAACACATATAACAACACATAACTATCGTATGTACTATCGGACAGACTCCCCTCGCTACAGAAATTTGTAACTACATGTAGTTACAAATTAAAAGTGTGGTAAAAGTCCGAGTGTACAGAAGATAGTTGGAATCTAGGATCTATAATCGCGAACGCGAACCTAAAAAAAATCAACACATGGATATTCATACATAAAAACTCAACAACAAACGAAACGAGAGTTATTGATCCATGGCGAGTCTGGTAAACAGTATGTCACTAGGTTACTGGATTAGCATCGAACAGTAAGTCACTGGAGCACTGGTTTATCAGCGAATAGTTAATTTCTCCAGGAATTTGTAGAGAAGTTCTGGCTTGGCGGGTATAATGTGATATATGTGTCCAATATAAATATTCGGCAAACTAGTCTATCCAAGGTCGGATAATCCACAGTAGCTATAAGCTGGTATGTGCGAACAAGAAAACTCGCGCAACACGTACAGTTATAATTGACAGCAACAATTATGGAAGATAAATGTTAATGCCCGTGCGGCATGCGAGAGCTGGCAAGGCGGCATTCGTTCCATTGGTGAAATCCGGTGTACATGTATCAGCAGTGTACAGTTGCGATCAAATGCCAATTCTTTTATGCCAATGTATATCAAACGTATCAGCGATGTTCATGAACGATCTGGCAGCATATGCGTCATTTAGTTAATCATCTGAGGAACTGTGGCGGCGTCAGCGTTGAACAACGACTGTATACAAGACGCCGAACGAGGAAATGCAGCAACGAGTGTTTATTTTGGACAGTCGGTGGAATAGCTATGTCCGATAATCTTGTGAGGACAGTGTCATGAACGTTCGAAGGTCAGCAGCGGTGTCGCTAGATGTGGTTGAAACACCAATGTCTGGTCCGGTCTGCGTGTCTGGTATGTCAGCACGGTGTATATTGGATGGTCCATCGCGTGTGACGTCATTTGCCTGACTTACAGTACCAACCATTAATCGTGTTTGGCGAACCCATTTAGTTCGACATAAATGACACGAAGTCTAAATAATGTGTTTGTAAAAAGAACACAATAAACCCACAATAGCTAATAAGCATCTTGAAACCAAAATATGTCCAAAGTACGAATCCTGAAACAAAATCAGTGACTCGCCAATGCAATTTGCATTTTCATAAATTTTGAACCTGTTCGTAGAGCATTTCCATAAAATGTAAAAAAAAATGGTCATGCAATAAATGAGGGATATGGACATTAAGGGAATTGGGTTTATGATCAATAAAATGTGATCGTAGGAGTTAAAAATATGTCTTGAATCATGACATTAAAGGGAACCGCTAGATATATGTATATCACGCCATAAAATTTCATAAAAAATGTAATTGTCGCTGAATACAATTGCTGTGCGATAACCAAACATGCCTGCCGCGACGATATTTATAATCAACAATCGTGTAATTATTTTGGTGTGAAATTATTGTTAAAATCGGGTGAATTAGCGTTCACCATTCCAGTAGAATTAGAACCAATCAGTAGATGATTGCGATTTCGTTAAACTATTCACAGCTATTTATGAACAATCACGTGGTAATGAAATACCACATACATGTACTTCTCCGCTATCTATATCATATTATATTATATGGTCATATTTATCATTGTAAACTAAACTCAATATGCGGTTTACAGAGTGAATAAAATAGTATTATACTTGTGCTTGGTATAATCCATCGAACGACCATTCTTATTTAATAACGCTTAGCATTCCATTACCAACACCAGGGTTAAATATCCCAGCGTATCGCAAGTCAAACCCGGAAGACGAGAGTTGTGCACACCACTCGAAATTCCGCTATACCTATATTCAATCCATCTGGGTAATGCTTTGTGGGTCCACAAATTGTATGCTAAGGATGCATGGTCAAAGACGATTAATGATAATCTATTTTTTATTAGTATTACGATTGAACGTTGTACTGTATGTATAGGCAATTGGCAGCTCATCGCGGTGCTGACCTATACAATAACCTACATAACACGCATGTCAGCTGAGTTATGGAGTCTATGCAATAATCATGCTGGTCAGTTCAATTGTATGTGCAAATTTATCATCTCAATAGCTTTACACGATATTCCTGGACCCGTTGTCCAGATACAGAAATCAAGTAAACCTCATGCTTTGTATACAGAAAGGTTTGCAAGTGTTGTCGGCACTAATTTAAGCGTGCAGTGGCACAATGTTGGATATATTTATGTTATACACGCGTAGACTATGAATATTAAGATTATGATTTAAATCATGTTTGTGTTATTTAGTTCAATTGTTTATCATTTCTATTCCTTTGTTATACGGAAAGTGAACATTCAGGATTTCGTTATACATTGTTTGTTATTCCGTCAGGACTACAATATATAATTATTTACGGATGCATAACTGTTGCACATTTATACTGGTAAGTATGACTTTAATGGAATCCTGATATTAATTTTGTCGGACAAATTGTCTATTTTGTTTCCCGTGTGCTTATAACACGAATGATATCATTCACGCCTGCTTGTGTAGATGCATCATATGCACGCGAATTTAAATCGATATCCATGTCAGAAACAGTTGTTTGTACATATGGGTTTATGTTATCAGAGGCAACATTTTCAATTTCTTCAGTTTCGGCCGCAAAAGCATCTGAATTATTATTGTTTTGCTCATTTGCGCGCAATCTGTCTGCCCATTCCAATCGTGGTATTTCATCATCGCTTGAAGAATTTTTCCGTCTTAATTGTTTGCGTTTCATTAATTGCGCAAGTGGAATTTCGTCACTAGACGACCATTCTGATGACGCAGGTTGTTCTGGGTCTTCGTTAGAACTATTTACAACAAATCGCTGTCTTCGCAATTGACGTATTGTATCTTTGGGAGGAATTTTCCATGCAGTGTCGGCTTTACGAATATTGTCGGCATGATAGCGGACTGTTCGAGCACTTAATTGATCTTTAATTAAGAATGATACATTACTACGTTTTTCAATTATATTCCAATGACTTTGCCATGATAAACTCAGTTTACCCGTTTTTCGCCCCGATTTGTAATAAACTGGATCGCCTATTTCAAATGAAACCGTTTTTCATTCTTTCTTTGTGTTCTGATTTGAGATCTTAAACGCGATAGAACTAAACGAAAATTTCTATGCTGTTCCTGTAAAGCGATAGATGTAAAGTCCTCGCCTACATATTTCAATCTGGGTTTTAGAATATTATCAAGACTTAAAGTGGGTTCCCTATGATATAATAAATAAAACGGACTGAATTTTGTTGTATCATTTACATGAACACGCATTGCAAATAATGCTTGTGACAAATACATGTCCCAAGTGTGTGTGTTTTGTAATACCAATTTTGATATAACAGAATTTAAAACGGAATGCGATCGCTCGACACATCCCTGCGAATTCGGATGGTAGGGGCTGGAGTAAATATGGTGGATGTTTAGTTCTTTGCACACCTGATCCATCTTTTTATTTTTGAACTCTGAGCCATTATCACTTACCAAATTGAGACAGCAAGCATGTCTGCTAATGACCTCATCTAAAAATATCATTATCACCGTTTCGGCTCGTTTGTCGGGAATCGCAAATGCCTCGACATATTTAGTCAGACAACAAATAAAAGTTAAAATATATTTGTTATTGGACATTGTTGTTTCAAACGGTCCTTGTATATCAGTGCTTATTGTCGCAAACGGAAATGGCGGGCGGTCCATCTCTTGTATTGGGGCCTTTTGTTGTGATAAATTCCTCATTTTACAAATCATGCAAGCTTTACAATAATTATGTATATCTCGATACATATTTGGCCAATAATATTTAAGTTTTGCTGTTGCAAAAGTCTTAACTGTGGAAAAATGCCCTGTCATTGTTTGAGTACAGCTTGTCGAATATTTGCGGGAATAAATAGGCGTATATCTGGATCATCATCATGATTACTGATGAAATATAGCACATCTTTAATTACTATATATTTATCTGCTATTTGTCGGGGTGGTTTGGTGGAATTTATTTTTTGAACAATCTCTATTGCTTCGATATCGCGTTCTTGTTCAAGTTGTATGTCAAACCCCTCTAACTGAATTGCTTCTTGATTTTCAGGTAGAATTTTGTCTATGCGACAATTTGCATATTGTTTTGTGTTTAATTTGGATGTGTCAATTATGTCAACATCCATTGGTACTTCTCGTTCAGGGCCGGTTACGTCGGACTGTTCTGGTACCTCTGACATACCAGTTTGTAACTGTTCCGGTCGTGATAAATAATCTGCAAATATATTCTCTTTGCCGGGTATGTGGATTATCTGCGGCTTGTAGGCAGCTATGCACACAGCCCAACGTGCGACATTTTTATTGTCCATGGGAGCAGATAACATATGAGTTAATACCTTGTGGTCAGTCTTTATAATTAACGGAGACCCGCTGATATAAAATTGAAGTTTCTTTATTGCCCAATAAATAGCAAAGCATTCCCGTTCTAATGTATATACTCCACGAACGAATTTGAGATTTATTCAGCCGTGCGGAAACCCAGCTACTCAGAAAAGTTTAGCGATATTTGTTAAGGCGTGCATGAAGATTCACGAAAAAACAAGAGATGACACAACATGATTCGATTAACAACATGTACACATGCTGGCATTACACATGTGTAATGTCAGCTTGTGTACCTTGTCTAGATAATGAGAAAGAAAAAAAATTACGGCGATTTTGCGACGACACTGATGGCGATTGACGACGACGACGATAACAACGTTGACGATGTTGATGACGGGATAATGGTGACGATAGATGATAACGAAGATGTATAAAGACGGCGACAAAAATACGGATGATGACGATGGTGTTGATGATAACGATTATGATGATGATGATGATGGTGATGACGATGGTGTTGATGATGATGGTGTTGATGATGATGACGATGATGATGGTGATGATGATGATGATGCAGATGAATAATGATGATGATGATGTTGAGGAGGATGTTGACGATGGTGATGATGATGTAAGTGACCCCATTGTATATATGTACATATCCATGTTCTGCATTAATTTGCAGCGTTAACAATTAAAGCATACACAAATAAAATGTATAGGATTTTCCGTATTCGATCTTGATATACACGGGTCACCTGGGTCACGTGACTGTGTAATCACTGCTGCAATAGCATGCGCGCTGGCATCAGTATACATGATGAATGGCTTATTTTTATCTGGATATGCGAGATATGTGGCTTCTGTTAAATCAGATTTCAATTTTTGAAATGCCTTATCACATTCATCCGTCCATTCAAATTTTGTGTTTTTCTTTGTTAATTCTACCAAAGGTCCACAAATTTCACTAAATTTAGGAATAAATTTCCGGAACCACGAGAATGATCCTATAACACTTCTCACTTGTTTCACATTTGTTGGCGGTGTTAAATTTTGAATTGCTTTCACTTTATTAGCATCTGGTCTAACCCCATGTTGGTCAACGATGTGCCCCAAAAATGAGCATTCTGTTTTAAAGAATGAACATTTCTTTAACTTTAATTTCACATTAAACTTCCTAAGGCGATCAAATACTTCTTGAAGAAGCCTTAAATGGGACTTCTTATCCACTGAGTACAAAATTAAATCGAGAACATAGGCGCGACATCCTTTAATCCCCTCCAACACACGATTCATGAGTTGAAGAAAAGCGCTAGAACTTCCAATGGCACCGAAGCAGGCGCGGTTAAACGAAAAATTCCCTCTAAAACACGTTATAGTTGCCTTACTTCGATCCGCGTGATGTATTGGAATGCAATTATATGCAGAAAAACAATCGAGAACTGTTATATATTTAACTCCCTTCATTTCGGCCAAGATATCCTCGATCTGATCGATTGGGAAGAATGTGGGTTTTGTGATAGCATTAAGTCTGCGAAGGTCGGCTATAAAACGATATGAATCATCCTTTTTTTTTAGAACCATACACGGAAATGACCATTCATTTGCTGGGGCTGGTGAAATTATTTTTGCTTGTAATAATTCATCAATTTTTTCACTAAGAATTTCACGCTTTTTTAATGGGCATCGATAAGGCATTAACCTTATTGGTGGGTGGTCCCCCGTGGGAATCTTCATGGTGACAGCCGTGGTACATCCTAATTCGGTTAATTTTGTAGCGAAAATATCACTATTATTTCGAATTAGTGGTATTAAATCGTCCCTAAATGAATCGGGAACTTGTACATCATCCAAATTAATCTGTTCTTTTATTTCATTGTTATTCGGATGAGGTGTTTCCACACACCTTACAGCAGACACCCTGCCGACAATACATCCACGTCGCAAATTAAAATGCTTATCTGTGTAATTGCTTATGAGTACAGGTATACTATCGCTGTTAGTGCTTGCAGTATATTCGGCTGTCAACCCAGGTTCATTTCCCATAAACCCTTCGTCTATTGGTTCCACCTGCAGAAATTTCGTGGCAAACAATTTATTACCTCCAATTATACGCGCTTTCGTTAATATCGTTGTCTTTGGTGGAATAATATGGGCAGACTGTATTCTGACCAAGGTTGCAACGTGAATATCTGGTATAAGCGGAATTATTGTTCCGCGAATCTTCATTATTTGGCGGTCGAAGTATAGTCTGGCGCCGTTTCCACTGAGAAAATCTCTGCCGATCAATAAAGATCGATGCATGTTTGAGCAAACATAGAATTTATGTGAGACCTTTAATTTATTAATGTGGAAATTTAATATGATGAATCCATTTATGGTTAGTGCATCCGCACTTGCAGATGTTGCATGAAACTGCGTTTCTTGCATTTGCGGTTTATATTTTAAATTGTTATAAAATTTTAATGAACATAAACTGATATCGGCTCCACTATCCAGAATGGCTCGATATTTTTGTGTGCTTATTGTAATCAATATCGATGATGCCACTTGTGCATTTATGCCTTTCATTAACTTTGAATTATTTTGATATTCCGGAATTGATAAATTTGATTTAATATTTTTCTGGTGTTGTATTAATTTTTCCTTTTGCTGTTCTTGATTAGGCGCATGTTTATTGAAGGGAACAATTTTGTTTAATGTTCTGCCGACTGTATTGGAATATTTGATCTGTTTATTTACGGTGTTTTTCACATTAATTGTGGGTTTTTTATTTGTAGAAGTTGAACATAAATGTCGTCCATTATTATTTACATATTGCTTATACTTTGATGGAGCATTAGACTGTTTCTTATTATTATCTTTTATATTATTCCACCCAGATGCCCCTCTCTGAATGGAATATTTTAGTTTAAATAATATTTATTCATCTCGGCTAATCGTCTGCGACACCATTGAATACTGTGACCAGGAATAGAACAATATTGGCATATTAATCTAAATGGTTTCGCTTGCGGATTAAACACAGAATTTCGTGATTGTCGTATATGTTGAACATAAGGCCAACTTCGCGTGTTATCATATCTATTGTGTTTAGAATATGATCCAATCCGTGGGCGCTGGTTATTATTCGAATAACATGAGCTAAATGAATTTCTACCCTGTAAATACCTTGGCCATCGTCTTTCTGGTGTGGCGGGCGCATTAAATTTATTACCAGTGTTCCGTCCTTGAAATTTATTGCCTTCTATACTAGAATAATTATTATCACAAAATGATCGATAATTACGATCAGTTGCTTGATTTAAAGTCTGTGGATCTTCTCGCAAAAGTTTATCTCTCAATAATTTACTATTTAATCCTGTGATGAATTGTTCACACATATATAATTGGGCGACTTTTTGTCTAATATTTACTAGCCCATACACATCGATCGCTAATGATCGTAATCTATCAGAAAAAACTTGTACAGATTCTGCAGGTGTTTGCTGTGCTGCTTGAAAAATAAGGAGCGCATCTCTGTTATCTTTTGCTTCGCTATATCGAACTTTTAATTCCTGCTTGATTTCTGCCCATGTACTTCTGATCACACCATCGGCATTTATGCGTTCTTGTGTGAACTGAGTTAAAAATTCGAAAACTGAACCTCTGCTGGTCTGCAGAGCAAATTTAATTAATGTTTGATCAGTCGCATCAATTGCTTGGCCATAACGATATAATTCGTTGGTCCATTCAAGAAAAAAATTAGGGTCTCCCGAAAAAGGGGTGATAACATTTGTCACACCAGTTGCCATCTGAATTGCTGACGAAATGCGTGTGGCGTCCAACTGTTGGTCTATTGCACTATTAAAATGACCCAATTGTGTGGAAATGCGATCTAGTACGACGCTGTCATTTGCGTTTCGTACCTCGTGATTTTCATGGGTTTCATGCAATATAGATCGCATTCGCTCTATCTCTCCATCAATTTGGGCGCTACTATAATTAACGTCGTCCGAAAAGGAAGGACAGGAAAGGTGACTTTGTGTCATATTCATCTTGATTTTAATTAGGAATAGAAAAGGCAAAAGTGCAGGAATATAAGAAATGAATAATTTGAGTTGGGTTGGCACATGCACATTCTAATTGTGACATTACAGAATTGCTCTAGAACATAGTGCGGGTATTGTGTATATTTAATTTGAAATTATTAGACGAAAAGAAACGTCCTGGTTGGTATAGTAAGTACTCACGTATGAACGAAAACACAAGTTCTGGTTCCAAGCTCACGAGCACCATTGTCCCAGTGTCTAGGGTTTAGATGTTGAATTGGCCGTGTCGGGAACATTGATAACAATCACTGGTTCATAGATCTTCATACTTTATATATGTATAAGACTTTCTCGATAAGCACAGTACATAGGCGGAAGAACAGAGGTATTGGTATAGTAGCAAGGTTGTCGGATAAGTGAGTCTCACGCTTCAGAGCACGGGTAGTTATTCCAACCTCTGGTGTATCATGCCTCTTAAATAAGGTCCGAGATACATGATACACTTGGATATGACGTGTATCACTATATACTGTCTTATAGAATGATACTGGCTTTATCCACCCTAACTTATACAATGGTTGCTACCAGTCATAACCACTTAAGAATGTGATCTTGTTAATGATGCGTGTGTGTTTCTACACTATATATAATCTGTCTTCTATGTATTGTGCTTATCTATACAATTAACCCTAGCAGTTACAATCACTGGGGAAAGGAAGTTTATCCTAGATTCCAGGAACACATATAACAACACATAACTATCGTATGTACTATCGGACAATACCCGCACATACGACCACTCATAAGTTCCACACTTGCCATAGTCATATACGCCATCCATGATCATACATCTACTCCCCATACACCACCAATGATAACACATCCACAACATATATAAATATACGTCCCATCGTTACCAACAGGACACTCCCTATATACCCACACACCATTCATGGCCATACAATAACTCCCTGTACATGCCTACCTATTATCCTCATATATGATCATAGAGTAACTCACAGGCTGCCATCGTGGCTTCCACCCTGTATTTAGTTGATAATTTTGTTATCATAATGGGCCAGAATACCCACATATCATGGTTCATCGCAGTTCCGTTTCAAAGTTCTGCCCATTTCCTTTCAATAATATGGCCAGAATCACAAAAGAGGTTCTTCACAAAATTCCATACTGCAACTTTAAAATTAATTTGCCATGCTCCATACGGAACTGGGACAAACATTATAGAACGTAATTGTCAGTTAATTAACTAACACGTACGACAACCAAGTGAGTCACAATTTGCTAACTTTTTCGGATAACGCAGATAATAATGTTCGGGATATGTTAACTTTTAAATTTTTACAAATTTGGTTGCCATTTTGGAAGCCATCTTGAACAATTTAATCTATAAACACCGTAGTGTGACACATTTAAGATAGACCAAAACAACAAACATCTTTGATACCAAAGATAGTTGCATTTTACTTGAACAAATGGTCGAACCCCGAAAAGTTAATTTTTGCCGATATTTATGTGAAGTTTGTGAGAGAAAAATCCAATATTTCTGGTGCAGTCAGTGGTGACAATAGTAACAATTATCCATGGTGCATCAGACATGTTAGTATGCAATGTATAGAATACAAATTAGCCAATTGTATACATCAACCACAACCTGTAAGCGATTGCAGGACACCTTGGGGCAATATTTACCATTTTCCATATTTTGGCGGCCATTTTCGCCAATGTAAGAATTTTGGTTCCAGAGAGTTGGAATATTCATAGGTAATGATATGCCTCACTTACATTACAATGTTCTTTTCATTTCTTGTTGAAATATGACTAGAATCCCAATTGTGATTTTTTTGTAAAATTTTGAACCGCGTTCTGTAAAATCGAATTATTGAGGGATCGGAAGGGGCTAGGACCCAATTAATTGCATATTTAATTGCTCCAATGATCAGTTAATATAAAAAAAACACAAAATAAAGACATATTAATCAACCAATTCTAAACAGCATGAATTGATCTAGAAGATATTTGTGAAAAAAAATGTCATACTTTCAACTTCCGGTGGCCATTTTGGATGGTGAGTTTCAATTTTCCCGCTATAATTTATATAAAACTGACTTAGGGTCTGGTCTGAACAACGGCGGCCATGATGGACGCCATCTTGTCTGGAGTCTAAAATGCCACTTTTTTTCTTGTTAACATCACTGTTAACATTGCTTAAAAGTTGAAGGACATAATAAGGATAATGTGGATTGATTAAATGAATTCCCGCATATATCACAATGGTAGGGCAGATCTCCAGTGTGGATTCTCTTATGCATCACCAAGTTGCTCGATATATTAAATTATTTCCCGCATACATCACAATGGTAAAGCTTGTCTCCGGTGTGGATTCTCTTATGTGACACGAAGTTGCTCGATCGACTAAATGATTTCCCTCATATATCACAATGGTAAGGCTTATCTCCAGTGTGGATTCTCTTATGTGACACGAAGTTGCTCGATCGACTAAACGATTTCCCGCATATATCACAATGGTAAGGCTGGTCTCCGGTGTGGATTCTCTTATGTTTCACCAAGTCGCCCGATTGACTAAATGATTTCTCGCATATATCACAATGGTAAGGCTTGTCTCCGGTGTGGATTCTCTTATGTGACACCAAGCTGCTCAATTGAGTGAACGATTTCCCGCATATATCACAATGGTAAGGCTTATCTCCGGTGTGGATTCTCTTATGTGTCGCCAAGTCGCCCGATTGATTAAATGATTTCCCACATATATCACAATGGTAAGGCTGATCTCCGGTGTGAATTCTCTCATGTCTCACCAGGTTACACCTATAGCTGAACGATTTCACACAATAATCACATTGATACGGGTGATCTCCTACATGTATGTGTATTCTCTTATGTGTCACCAAGCTGCTCGATTGCTTAAATGATTTCTCGCATATATCACAGTGGTAAGGCAGAACTCCGGTGTGGATTCTCATGTGTCTCACCAAGCTGCCCGACCGATTAAATGATTTCCTGCATATATCACAGTTGTAAGGCTTATCTCCAGTGTGGATTCTCTTATGAGTCACCAAGCTGCTCGATTGAGTGAACGATTTCTCGCATACGTCACAATGGTAAGGCTTATCTCCGGTGTGGATTATCTTATGTACCGCCAAGTTGTTTGAATGAGTGAACGATTTCTCGCATATATCACAACGGTAAGGCTTATCTCCGGTGTGGATTCTCTTATGTGTCACTAAGCTGTTCGATTGCGTGAACGATTTCTCGCATACCGGTACGTCACAATGATGTCTATTCCCTGTGTGGTCGGTCTCATGGACAATCAGGTTAGAATCTCCCATCGTGTGGAATCGTCCTAGATATATGGGTGTATATCTCATAAGGATATAGACCGAAATATGATCTAATTCGAATCTATTTCCATGAACACCATGTTACAAGGTTGGGACTTTCACGTCGAACAAAGGACGACAGCAATACTTAATGTTGTTGAATTTATAACATGTGTCTACAAATGTGGTTTCGTTCAGTAGAACGATTTACAAAACGATAGAAATTAATATTCCAATTAAAATTTGTATTGTTATTTATACAAAATCAAAAGAAGGATTGGGCCAACACAGAACAAATAAAATGCTGCAATTAATCATACACTACAGCAGACAAATGGAACCTCAAATAACTAGTATACCATACACTAAATCTTGACTTCATTTGGTTTATCCTAACGGTTTGCCCTAATACAAAACAAACTCAGTGAGCCCTACATTAAATTTTCTACCGGTACGGTATTCTAAAATAAGAGAATAGCATTTGATGTATAGACCAGCCAAGGTTATTATCCAATCAGTGTCTTGCGAGATGACTAAACAGCCTACATGTAGTAGATTTGGGTAATTCCGGACATAGTGCGCATGCGCGGGAAATAGACAGAGAGAATTATCACGCCGATCCACGATCACACCAATTACCCGCTTGTAAGATAATCCATCTACATCAGCCGGCCAGTGACACCAATCGACGGACACTCTCTACGACGACTTGCGGGGGACACGGCACAACATACAGTCTACTTTATACATGTGCGAAAGTGCATAATACATGCCAAACTCGAAGGCTATTTCGTCATATAGTTCATTTCCCAATACGTTTACTTTGGTGGACGAAGAATCAGTTAGGAATGTCGGCGGGTTAGTCCGATGGCCAATAATGTGTCATTGATGCCGTAGCTTGATGTCTTCCAAAATCAAAGATGGCCACCAAATGTTTGAATGTTTTTTAGTATCAATAGGCTAAAATAACTGAGTTTGGCGCTTTATTTTGTTGGTTCAATGCGTTATTTTATATGCCAATGCCTATTCAAATATGGAGTGATATGTCAATGACACATCGTTATAGTATGTGTCACAATTGTTTTGAATGCGATTAAAATGTTTCAGAGGAGATTTTCAGATTTTTCTCGGCAACAAAATTCATGTTACATGTAATTACTTTCCGAACTTTGATTAAAATGGTAAACCACTAGTCGTATACCATGCCAAATGAGGTCCACACAGGGTGAATTTAGTGATGATAGTCCACTATGTGGGGGTAGCATAACTAAATTCACCCTCTGGGGACCTCATTCTGCGAATGACAAGCACTGATTGTTATCAATGTGTTTTTTTTAAATGATGGGATATTTACATAGCCCAGGGGTGGGAGTATGTGATCCAAAAGCTCGCATTTTCATTAAGAAAAGATATATCATTAAAATGTCTATTACACTCTACTAACAAATGACTATTAAATGAAAGCCGCGTTCTGCAATACATAAAACGCTATGGAGTGTCCTTATTGTGAGGGGAAAAGATAAACTGAATTATTAATCGATTAAAGATGGATAATCTCTTTAAATAACAAATTTTAAATAGTTGCGTGGGTATAACATAATCACTATGAACTGAAGACCCCTGTCCGGAAAGGTTTCTATAAATTAATATTGATTTTATTTCGAATATTTTATTGGGCCCGTTTATTTGTATATTTTTAGAACAGACTATTCAGGTGATACCATATAGCGATATAGAGCATTTGGCTGCTCCTATGGCTACTAGCTGATACACGATGGAGCTTAGACTATCTGATGCAGGTGATGCAGTTTCTTACCATTCATCGAAATACAGCAAATGTTTTAAGATTGGTAAAGGAAGAAAGCCAGACGATTTAGAACCGCCTATCATAAATTATAATAGCAGCTAAGCATGTGGTTGGGGAATGCAAAAACATTGACTGTCTGGTGAGAACAGTGTTTCTTATGTTGAAATATAAATGTCATGTGCGTGAATCAAATTAGGCATCACACCCACTGGGGAGGATCTATTCCTTGAAATGTGGTGCTCTCCCGAGCAATATTTACGTGCGTAGCGAGCAAATATTCCGGTGTTCTGTCACATTTTGCTCATTGTGCGACAGAGATGACATGCGTGGGTAATAAACACGCATTTTAGTTATGTTTTAAACGCAAATATTGGACGAATGTATACGGGATAGACGTGGCAAAGAAGGTGAGTAATATATGTTGTAATATTATGCCACTATATTGGCATACTGCCCAGTAATATAAATAAATTACTCGATATTTTGCGTTTTTTGGGAAATTCGTCACTTCAACGGCGTATTACCGACTTAATACTGAATACTGTATATTGTAACTTTGAAAGCCTGTTCCTCAATACATTCCTGAAGTCAATGCAACATGAAAATATCATTAATAACATACCAAATCGAAGAAAACGACCATAACATAGGTCTACATGTGTATTCCGGTGGTTTACTAAGTCATTCCGGTGCTTTGGGAGTTGAATAATCGTTATTCCGGTGCTGAAATCCTACTAATACTACCTCGTATAAAGCCACATTGGTGATTATTTGTTCAGAAATTATAATACAAGCCATGCCGGGATACAAAATTTTAATGAAGTAGCTCACCCGGTCGTTAGTTAATATAAAGTCAATTATTTTGACAACATTTACGCTTATGCTCACAAAATAGTCAACTTAATAAACTATATCTAATATATTACATACTATTTGTGAACACTGGTGCAACAGTTTATGTTGGGGATATAACAAGGATAATGACCTATTAATTGCTATAAACCAACCAACTATGTCACATTCCGATTGGCCACAATTACAGTTACACAATAAAAATACGTTCGACTATCATTTACTGAACAAGAATTGAGCGTTTGTTATCAGTTATATTCAATAGAACACATCAATGTGAACATGAATATAAATAATCCATTGGCTAAAAGAAACCTGCGATATACTTACATAATCTGTAATTTTTCTTCACTTTTGTGCGGCGAAAATAAAAAACCCCAGTAAAGCACCGGAATGTCACGATAAAAATTGCTCAAAAAATTGGTAGAGCACCACATTTCAAGGAATAGATCCTCCCAGTGCTTTGAAATCGGGCTCGAAAATCGAGAAAACACAGGAAACAGGGGCCAAACGTTAAGCGTGGCTTTTAATGGGATATTAAGGCATCGGAAACATGTAGTTATTCTTAAATACGACATACTATAGTTTTAAATGTGCTTTTTGGTCGCAAACGCGACGTGTTTTAGCACGGACATATGAGGTTTAACCTTGAATTACGAGAGAATTAGACAAGACACTGAAACGAAATTAGTGCGAAAATGTAGCGGAACATACCAGTCATCGAGCCAGATTGGCACCTGGGCTGGATTTTTGTACACAATTGGAGGAAAAGACGAACGTATACGTACCGTAGTCAGTCTGATGTGAGCGACTTTTATTTATGGATGTTTACCGCAAACCAAGATTTTCAGATTATCACATTAATAGTACACCGATCTACTGTGCTACAAAAGTGCTCGTACAAATTCAAAACAGCAGCGTCGTATTAGATAATAATTGATGACATCACACAATCAGATATACTATATATACGGCCCAAAGCGTCCGGCTTTGAATCGTCCGGCTTTGTTTCGTTATCAATACAAATTTAAATTTGAATATTAATTTATATCGTTTTGGAAATGGTTCTACTTAACGAAACCACATACTTAGCCGCATGTTATAAATTCAACAACAAAAATCGGTTCATCTATCGTCCTTTGTCCGACGTGAAAGTCTATCAATTGATACGTGACCCTGCATTGTTACATTGTGTTAAAGGAACTATATTCGAATTAGATCAGATTTCTATCTATAGCCATACACCGATATATCTAGGACGATGGGAGATTCTACCCTGAGTGTTCATGGGACCGCCCACACAGGGAATAGACATCATTGTGACGTATGTGGAAATTCGTTCACTCTATCCCACAACTTGACGAGACATAAGAGAATCCACATCGGAGATAAACCTTACCGTTGTGATATATGCGGGAAGTCATTTATTCGATCGAGCAGCTTGGTGTCGCATAAGATAATCCACACCGGAGATTCTAACCCGAGTGTTCGTGAGACCACTAACAACGGGAATAGACGACATCATTGTGATATATGCGAGAAATCGTTCACGCAATCCAACAGCTTGACGAGACATAAGCGAATCCATACCGGAGACAAACCATACCATTGTGATATATGCGGGAATTCATTTAATCAATCGAACAGCTTGGTGAAGCATAAGAGAATCCACACAGGAGATCTCCCGTATCAATGCGATTATTGTGTGAAATCGTTCAGCGACAGTGGTAACCTGGTGAGACATACGAGAATCCACACCGGGGATAAGCCGTACCATTGTGATATATGCGGGAATTCATTTAATCAATCGAATGACTTGGTGAAGCATAAGAGAATCCACAGAGGAGATCTCCCGTATCAATGCGATTATTGTGTGAAATCGTTCAGCGATAGTGGTAACCTGGTGGTACATAAGAGAATCCACACTGGAGATAAGACTTACCATTGTGATATATGCGGGAAATCATTTACTCACTCAAGCAGCTTGGTGACGCATAACAGAATCCACCAGAGATAAGTATACCACGCGGGAAATCATTTAATCCATCGAATGACTTAGTGATCTCTAAGAGAATACACGCCTAGAATCGCCCTTCCCATTGTGAGATAATTTTCTCGATAGAGTCACTTGGTGAGACATAAGAGAATTCATATCAAACATAACTGACACATGATCCTTCCTTAAAGGTGGATTATTTCTTTTTAAACATGTGTTATATAGTTGCCGGGGTATAAAATATTAGAAATGAATCGAAGACTACTGTCCGAAAATGCTTTTATCGATTAATATTGATTTTATTTCGAATAATTTCTGGTCTGGTTGTTTAGCTAAAGATCAATAGTGGTTACCGTTAAAAGTGGATTATCTCTTTGTTAACATGTAATATATAGTTACTGGGGTATAAAATATTAGATCTGAATCAAAAACTCCCGTCCGGAAATAAAATTCATTTTATTTCGAATATTTCTGGTCCAAATAAGTGTGATTAATTATACTCATTATCGCTTATAACTATGGAATAAAACTATACAACCAATAAATCTGGGACATTCGCCGTTCGGTACGTAGCCATTGGAACAGCCTAATGCTCTATATCGCTATATGGTATCGCCCGAATGTTCTGTTCTAAAAATAGACAAATAAACGGTCCCAATAAAATATTTGAAATAAAATCAATATTAATTGATAGAAGCCTTTCCGGACATGGGTCTTCAGTTCATATTTATTATTTTATACCCACGCAACTATTTCAAACCCATTTTTAACAGAGACCAGCAATTTTATTGTGTAACTTTGTCACAAGTAAACGTTAATTGGTCTCACTATCGCTTATAACTATGGAACAAAGCAATACAATAAATAAATCTGGGACATTTGACGTTCGGTACGTTGCTATAGGAACAGCCTAATGCTCTCTATCGCTAAATGGTATCGCCCGAATTGTCTTCTAAAATAGACAAATAAAGTGTCCCAATTAATAATCTCACTTCATAATAAAATATTCGAAATAAAGTGTCCCAATTAAAGATGGACTATCTCTTTAAATAACAAATTTTAAATAGTTGCGTGGGTATAAAATAATAGATATGAACTGAAGACCTATGTCCGGAAAAACTTCTATCAATTAATATTGATTTTATTTCGAATATTAAATCGGGCCCGTTTATGTTACTATTTTTAGAATCGACCATTCGTATGAGACCGCATTGCGATATAGAGCACTGGGCTGTTCTTACGGCTACGCAACGAATGTCAAATGTCACAGATTGGTTGTTTGTATTGTTTTGTTCCACAGGTAGAAGCGATAATGAGTATAATTAACGTTTATTTGTGACAAAATTGCACAATATAATTTCTGGTCTCTGTTAACAGTAACCACTATTGTTCGTTAGCTGAACAAACACACCTTTTTAGACCAGAACATATTCGAAATAAAATTAATATTAATCGATAGAAGCATTTCCGGACAGGAGTCTTCGATTCAAATCTAATATTTTATACCCCGGTAACTATATAATACATGTTTACAAAGAGATAATCCACCTTTAATCATATCACTTCATAATAAAATATTCGAAATAAAATCAATATTAATTGATAGACACCTTTCTGGACAGGGGTCTTCAATGCATATTTATTATTTTATACCCACGCAACTATTTCAAATTAGTTATTTAAAGAGATAATACGTCTTTAATATCGTGAGCTATAACATTCACAGGTACAGTATGAATGGTTTCATATTTACATGTATAGTCACAAACATGTAATGTTATACAGAAACACGTGGACCCGTATATGAGATCACCCTTACGATTGTGATATATGTGAGAAAATCCTTTTGTCAGTCGAGCTCATGGTGACTCATAATAGTACAGCGGCCAAACTCACAAAGCTCACTAGAAGTAGGAGTTTAGTCCATCGGCACCACACACGGGCTTGTGATACATCTATTGAAGGTTATGACATTGTGCACCGGATAGGACCCGGTGTGACACATA
Organism: Siphonodentalium dalli; assembly: GCA_032622095.1. Lineage (NCBI taxonomy): Eukaryota > Metazoa > Mollusca > Scaphopoda > Gadilida > Siphonodentaliidae > Siphonodentalium > Siphonodentalium dalli. Next base: position 55,046,122 of record CP136063.1, read on the forward strand.
CAAATAATGCAAAAGATGATTTTGAGAGGTTTAAGCGGCAAAAATCGCTATCTTTTATAAATGCGACTAAGAGCGACACAATTGTAGAGAAACGCGATGTTTTTACGCCAAGATATTGTATTCTACATACTTCTATATTTCTAATATGATAGTGCTCGATTTCTTGGAGAGTTATCAAGAGTTCTGAGATTTTTTGTAAGACCAAAAAATCCCAAATTTTCATTTTTGGCCCACTTAATCAGGAATAGTTCAATATTGTTTTGACCTGCGATCTTCAATATAGTGTAGAAAACTGCGGAGATATATTCCGCATATGACAACATGTTTATGTCAACATATTCAATAAGGGATGTGTTATGTCAGATTGTTTCACCCCTCACCCCAAAATTCTGCAAAAAGCCACTGTTTTGGGGAAATTCCGCAGAACGAAATAAAAAATCAGAGAATTTGGGATATCTTCCTGCTAAGATATAACAGTCTACTCTACATACTTATATGTACCAAGTATGGTAATGCTATGATTTCGTTGATAGATTGCAAAATGTATGAGATTTATTGTGAAAATAGACAAAAAAAAATGTTGATTTTCAATAATTTTGCCCTTAATGGGTGATAATTCAATATTGCTTCGACGAGGGATCTCAGAAATACCCTGGAAATTTGTGGAAATGTTCACGGCATATGTTCATAAACCAATTATGTCATCCTTTGTGATAGGTGCTGTATTGTGTAAGATTGTGTCACCCCTCATAAAAAAATCAACAAAAACGTAAGGTTTTAGAACATTCGGCAGGGCGGAAGAACTGGGATTATTCTGTGCTATGATATAGTAGGTACACACTTATACTCTTAGATATATACCCAATTTGAAGATTTTGTTGATACAGATGCCATGATGTCTGCGATTCATGAAGAAAGTAGACCGAAAAATCGTATATTTTAAACCTTTTTGCCCCTCTGCTCTATATATATGGGTGATAATTTAATTTTGTTTTGAACAAGGATCTAGGGAAAGATTTCAACAGTTGTCAAGACATATAGTATATATGACTGCTGATGCGTATTATCATACACTATCTAAGTTGTTGTGTTTGGTTACAGTTATGTATTCCTTATCCCATGCAATAATACAGTAAATCGCAAGATGAGACGAATACACGGAATATGACTATTCGTTATATATATATATATATATATATACATCCAAGTAGTATACATATACTTTCTCAAGGTGAGACGATGAAAAGTTATTTGAGTTGAAGAAAATGCAGCATTGCATATGTTACCTTCGCATGATAGCTTCAGGTGTATAGGATTAAATATGTAAAGAGAGGTTTCGCAAAATTAACACGAAATATGAACAAAGGATCTTCAGAAATAACAATAAATAAGGAAGTTTATAAACGCGAATGTAGCTGACATCAAAACAAATTGGAATACATCGATGGTTATTATGTGTAAAGGTATCAAACGTGCAGTGAAATATAAATGCGGACAATGGACACACATCATGAACTACTATATATATAAGAATTACGAATAGCTTATAGTGTAGTCGTATGTGTTTCGTACGATCTAAACACATTTTCACAGAAGTGACGACTGCGAGTCCATTTGGGAGAAAATAGTGCCGTTCATTGCGTCTTCTTGCCACACACATTGTTGTGATATAATTCGTATTTAATTGTGTTGTCTACGTGTTAAATATTATCCGTTGTACACTATATGAATGCATGCAAAGCTCGCGAGCCCATATACTTGGGTTTCTCGAATCCGTAATCGTAACTACAAATATTGAAAATCGACAACTGATAGAAAGAACACATATTCTAGTGATGTACCTATAGCACCCTATTCGTAATTCATATGTGCATTAGGTTATTATGGGTAAACTGTCAAGTGCCAACACAACAAATGATAACTTACGGTAGGCATGCATGGTAATGCATTGCGCTAAATACCACCCGAACCGAACTGTTCCTAGAAAATCCGGCGAAAAACGGAAACAATTTGTAACACAAGATAGATAAGATGGCACAGGACCATGGTTAGATTACCATGCACACTTTGAAATTTGTACTAAAATAAATTGATGGGAAATTGATGACAAGGGCCTTTATCTATAGGCGCATCCTTGAGAGGATTGGCTTAAGGAATACTCGCCAACCTACTCCCAGGACGAGAACAAGACTACAACGTTCTTGTTGCTGCGATAGAAGGCCGATTCGCTGCCAAAACCAGACTGACTTGTATATATGGTACAATTGTGTGAACGACGACAAAGGGCAGGAGAGAGCCTACCTGAAATGGAACAAAGCATCCGACGTCTGGCCAATATGGCATATCATACTGCATCACATGAATTGAGAGACACCTTGGCAAAGGACCAATTCATTGGTGGGTTGTATGATCCAGATATACGGCTCAGGGTAAAACAGGCACGACCGGGCTTTCTTGGTGAGAGCATAAGACATGCAGTTAAATTAGAGGCTTTTGCCAAGTCTGAAATCATAGGGCTAAAGACTATGCTATGGCAGTAAATGAAGCAGACCAAGCACAAAAGCAAAAATATAGAGTTTGAAGAACTCAAAAAGATAATATATGAACTGAAGCCCCAAACTGGTTTTAATGGGAAAACTCAGGATAGCTCACAAACGTCCCAGACATCACAATCCATCGTTGAGACGAAGAAGATAAAACAAATGTTGACTGATGTGAAGAGAAGTAATGGTGAGATTAAACAAAGAATGACAAACTTGGAGAACCAAAACAAGGAGAAAAAGGGTAACACAAATGAGTCCTGGAGGGAATATCGTGACGATAGACAATGGAGACAGAATTATAATGAAAATCCTGATTATAACACAAACGAATACAAAGAACGCACCAGATGCAGAACATCTCACAATCCACGTGACATGTGTCCTAATGCCTATCGTGGTAGGGGAGACCAACATAATACAAGTGGACATCGTAACTCCGTGGAGTTTGTGCCTGTATTTAGATTGCAATCTCTATGGGCAGCCATTGAGGTTTCTGATTGGTTCTGGAGCAACAGTTTCCATGCTCTCAGAGAAACTGTATGACTACTTATTAGTCCAGGAGATATTGGTCGACCTCTACACCCCCCTCCAGGACTCAACTCCACGCCACTTATTTTTTTCTTAATGTCTCCTCTAATTTTTTTCGGTTGTTAACAAGACAAAAAAGTGGCCGCAGAGACTCCAGACAAGATGGCGTCAATAATGGCGGCCATTGTTTTTATATGCACCAGGTCTCTTTGATCGCCGTTAAAGTAAAGATGATATCACATGCGGTCTTGCTTTCCGCTCGATTCGTTATGCCAATATAAAACCCTTACAAATTATCCAAAGATACGACACCAGAATCCAATATGGCGGCCAAGATGGTCGCCGAAATGTGACAATATGCTATTTTTCTGACATTTCACCACCTTTTGATTGTCTCTGTGGGAAAATATTGGCATCTTGGCGTGATGTTATACATTTATCGTATAGAAGAGTCATTGGCGAACACATGGGGACCATAATATACATTCATTGTCATGATTGTGGGATATTTCTGTCTGATATCACGTTTTCCCAAATGCCGGTATAATAGGTCAAAGCCGAATCGACGTTAATAAAGCGATGTAATGATTCGAATCAATGAAAGTTATTTATTGGGGAATTGGCGAGATGTAGAAAGTGAAATAACACGTGGTTAAGTTGAAGAACGAACTATTATAACTAGAATACATACATGTTCGCATATATAAGTGTCATATACTAAACGATGCGTGAATAGTGAGTCTTGGGGTAAACCGTCCCAACATACTCCCCGCCACAAAGTTTAACCATCGTTGAAAAATATCGTGCGGTTTCTTCATTCGCGCGCTCGGCCGCGGCTCGCGTTGGTCGTTGTTCATTTTCAACTGCGATTTGCACGGGTGGGGATAACTTTGTTTTGACCTGTTGATCTATCACACCATATACTTCCAGTGGGTATAGCCGCGATAGTGGTCGACTTGTTATACCGTTTTGGGTCTTCGGTGAAACTGTCTTGATACGTCCGTCCGTTCCACGGTGAATGACTACATCGAGTCCCAAATTCCAATGTAATCGCTTCTCGTTGTCTTCTACAATCTGTAAAACTGAGCCATGTTTAATGCATTCTCGATTGTCGCCTGTAAAACGTGAATCAGAGACACCACCCAAAATTGTTGTGTTACACATGTTGACTAACGATCTTAAAAAGAAATCTGATGTCAAATGTGCGACTGATGTCATGAATCTTGTTAAAAAAGTGCGCAATAAATTAGCTGGTTCAAAGGTCGTTGTCTCTGGAGCCACAGCTCGTATTGATAGTGAGGACCTACATAACAAAGTCCACACAGTGAACGCCAACGTTAGATCTGAAATTAGTAAACTCAAGGATCCACAATAAGTTATATTATCTGATAATAGTAACCTGTGCTCAAGAGGTGCAGCTCAACAGCAATTTCTTGATGATGGATAGCATTTAAACCAGCATGTGGCAGCTATACTTGCCTCAAACATCATATCTGCAGTATATGATTGTCTTGGTATTCAACGACATGTATCATCACAGCACAGGGGGCCATACCAACAAAGCCATAATAATAACTACAGAGAAACAAAAATCAGGACACCACACAGAGCAAGCCAATAATATAATAATCAATACAACCATTATAACCATTACAGAGAGACCCAACACACGGAACCAGACAGCGAGAGCCAAGGATATAAGGGCTATAATAGTAAGAGAGGACGTGTGTTCTATGGTCCGGGCAATGGGACCAATAATTACAACTCATACTAACTAACTACGGCATATAATTTCAGTTATTTTGCATTTTAACAATACTTTTGTTGTTCGTAATGTGTATGTTAATCTCGTTCATTTATAATCATAACAATGCATATGAACAGGCATAATAAGACTGATTACTTATCAATATGTTCATGGAACGTTGAGGGTTAATGAATAAGACTCGTAACAAAATGGATGATCCAAGATTTATCAGAGAGATATCTAAACATGATATAATTCTTTTAACAGAGACACATTCAGGCTACGAGGATATTAATAAACATATACTTAGACAATTACCATTTTTACCCAATATGTAGAAAAATTTCAAGTAATAATAGGCACTTTGGCGGATTGGGAATTTTTATCAAGACTAATCTGAAAAGAGGTGTTAACATTCTACAAAATAATAATTCCGAGTATCAATGGATCAAGTTATGCAAGAATTATTTTAACTTGGGGAACGATGTCTTCCTATGCCTGGCATATTCTACACCTGAACAGGAAACAGGAAATTTAATTCTAGCAAAATTAGAGGAGGATCTTGAGTATTACTCGAAATCTTGAAATATAATTTTATGCGGGGACATAAATGCTCGATAAAGTAATAATTACGATTTTATAAAAGATGATTCATCAAGTTACATCCCATTACCAAATAATTATAAAGAAGATCATAAACAAGATATTTTTCAAAGAGTCAGTAGCGATCATGTTACAAATTCCAGAGGGAAACAGCTACTGGATATGTGTATTGCAAAGGTTTAAGCATATTAAATGGGAGAATCTTTGGTGATACCACTGGACAATGCACATGTTTTAAACCGAAATGGTTAAGTGTAGTTGACTATACAATGGTTTCACAAAGCTTTCTGTCACAAGTTTTATATTATCGTGTATCTAATTTTGACCTACAATGTCAGATTGTCATTGTAAAACTGAATTTTTGATATTAGCTTCGCACTTGTATATGGACAATTGATACCTATGCCTCAGAAGTTTCGCTGGGATAACACCTCATGTAACAAAATCCAGGAGGTCTTTAATACCCCTACTATGATAACCAAAGTTACTTATTTCCTGAATGGTAAGAATGACGTATGTAGGGAAGCAATAAATAAGCACACAGAACATTTTCACGATATGCTTCTATCAGCAGCAAATGAGGGTCTCACACTGCCAAAACTAAACCGGAAAAAAGACAGAAGAATAAAAATAAGAAATGGTTCGATTCTGACTTGAAACAAATGCGGAGAACCATAATCATTAAAGCAAACCGACTTTCCCAGTCCCCGCTAGACACAACTCTTCGGAACAACTACTACAAACAGTTTAGATTATATAATAAATTATGTAAAAAAAAGTATAAACAATACAAACAAAATATAATTAATGAATTAGAAGCACTATCTGTTGATAACCCAATAATGTACTGGCAACTAATCGATAAATTAAAAGAGAATGAATATGTTAGGGATAAACCAATTGCACATGATACTTGGTACCAGTACTACGCAAACCTACATACTAACCCAGAAATATTCTCGATGCGACTGGCTCAAATTGAAGTGGAACAGGCTACTCTGGAATATGATACCAGAATATTCTGTGAGTTAGACTCGCATATCTCATTGAGTGAAATACAGCAGGTTATCAGCCACTAAAAAACAATAAAGAAACTGAGTTAGACCGCATATCCAATGAAATGCTAGAGGCATGCCAATCATTTATACTACCCTGCCTTGAGAAGCTTTTCAATAGTATCCTGTCTGGCTTTTACCCAAATATATGGAATATGGGATATATGTGCCCACTGTTCAAATCAAGGGACCAAACTTTGCCAACAAACTATAGGGGGATTACCATAACTGGTTGTATTGCTAAACTTTTTAATGCAGTTATCAATACAAGGCTTGACGATTATCTCAATAAACACAAACTAATACATGCAGAACAAGGAGGTGCACCTCAGATCACATGTTTGTACTCAAAACTCTGATTGAAAAATATGCAGGTAGAAAGTCACAGAAATTATACACCTGTTGTGTTGATCTGAAAAAAGCCTTTGACACTGTTATTCATGCAGGAATCAAACTCAAGCTATTAAAAAACAATATTGGTGGCCTAGTTTATGGGATAATAAAAGATATGTACAGAGACTCAACCCTACAATTTTCAATATCTTTATAAATGATCTAGTAGATGATCTTAAAGGCACGTTAGATCCAGTTCACCTAGCTGAACAAAGATTAGACTGTCTATTATATGCAGATTATATAGTTCTAACATCTACATCAGCCGCAGGATTACAGAGTAAATTAAATGTTCTTGCAGAGTAATGTGGCAAATGGTGTCTACAAGTTAATAATAGTAAATCAAAAATAATGATATTCAATAAGTCTGGTAAATTATTCTCTGATAAATTCACATTTAAATCAGAAAATCTGGATAACGTTCAGAGATATAAATACCTTGGAGTATTATTCTCAGCATCTGGCACATTCACCCCTGCTAAGCAAGAGCTATATAATAAATCGTTAAAAGCCCTATATAAACTTAACAGAATGATAAATCCATCTGAACCATCAATATATACTCGACTTCATCTTTTCGATCATACAGTCAAACCTATTATGTTATATGGCAGTGAAATATGGGCCTCTTTTGACACGGAATCAAAAGCATGTAAGAAGGATGATGTACTACACAATATATTTGGAGGCCTTCCTGCTGAAAAACTAAACGTGAAAGCATGCAAATACACACTGGGGGTTAATAAATTCACATCCAATCTGGCAGTCATGTCCGAACTTGGCCGATTACCCATGTACTTCCCCATAGTTATATCATTGCTGAATTTTTGGTACAGGCTTGAGAATGACCCCCTATCTCCTTTGATGTGGAATGCATATAAATCTAGTAAGGATGTTAGTGTTATCAAAGAGATTGAACCAAGTTGGTACACAAGTATTAAGTTTTTACTTAACCATCTTGGTGTGAATGAACAGGTTATTTCTCAAAATAAGATGACTTCAAATAGCTTTGGTAACCTTGTAAAGAGTTTACTTTACAAGCTTTTTTTATCGAACTGGTCTGAACAAAGAAAAGAGCATACAACTAAAGGCAAATTAACCACATATTTCAGCATGAAGTCGTGTTTTCAAAGGGAGAGTTACCTTACAAGAATTAAAAATTACGAATTCAGGAGAGTAATCACCAAAATTAGAATTAGCGCACATAAACTGAAGATAGAAACTACGAGATACTCAAAACAATCAAAAAAGAAAGGAACTAAATATAACAGAACTGGCTAAAAATCTAAAAATACATTAATCTTCGAAAACAGTTTCTGGATGAAATCGAAACAATAAATATAAACTTTAAAAACCTCAACAATCAGGAGAAATTCAACTGGCTATTCACTGCAAAAAATGAGTGCATACTAAAATTACTAGGCCGATATTTTGTGTAACTGCTTCTTGGAAAGAGACGACAGTAAACCAATGTCAGAATAATATAATCTATCCACTCATGGCATCGTATATATACCGAGTAGTATGGTCACATCTTACTGTCCATAAATATACACTTGCAGACTATAATACATACCTCTATGAACCTTTTTATACTATCCATATCCATGTCAAGTAGTTACCATGTCTACTGACTCCTATTAATTATCTTGCAATTATAGTTGGGACCTGACAACTCTCAAACTTTTGCACTTTGGAAGAAGTGATCGGAATGCACACTTACAATTGTTATATATAGTTGATCAGTACCGTGCACTATTCAATTTCAAACACTTACATATTTAGAGTTATCAACCCTAGACAAATCAGTGTAACTACTTGACTGGATTACTATAGTCAAGTTATATAATATGTTTTGTTTGTTTTGTTAAAATATACCAGTTTATGTTCTAGTCATACCTCTCGGGGTCCATTGTATGTAAAGGCATGCATTTGGTTTCAATAAAACTATCTATTTATACTAAACGATGCGTGAATAGTGAGTCTTAGGGTGAACCGTCCCAAAATTATTGCTACCAAAACAACACCCATGCATATATATGTGCAGGAGATACTCGAGCTAGGATTCCACTTATACCAGAGTTGAGGAATATTTACCCAAATCCAAGATGGCGGCCAAAATGTCCATCAGAAATAGAAATATCGCCGAAAATCACATATTTTAACATCAGTGAGCATTATTGTCATGACAACTCCACATCTGCTTACTATTATGAGTTGGGAACACTTAGGCGAAGAAATTTCCTTGTACCATATCCTAATAAAAGTTCCTCAAATCCAAAATGGCGCCCACAATGGCGAACAGATTTTGAAAAATCACCGAAATTCATCTTCACATCATTGGGCATTATTGTCGAGACAACCCCACCCATGCTTACAGTTGGGTTGGAATATTGAAGTGAAGTAATTACCTTACATCTCATGCAAGAAATGGTTTTCCAAATCGAAGATGGCTGCCAAAATGGCGACCGAAATTTGAAAACACGTCTACATTTCTTTACTTTCTTACGATGGGCGTTATTGTTTCGCGATTTCTACACACCATTACACTTTGATATGGAATATTGATATAAAGTATTCATTAGGGTTTGGCAATTGATACTCACAGTCAAGATGCCGGCCAAACTGGCGGCCAGAAATTGAAAAGAAGTCGATATTATCACATACTAATTTCAACTTTTTGTCATAATATCGATCTGTATAGACTAAACGGTACATAATATAAGCCATTTGTTAGTTCCAATATAAGTCGTAGCCTTTTGGAAGGATGAAAACCCACAATCGCGCATATACATATGCAGAATGAGTTTCGATGATATTATTGTGTTTTTTAAATTAGCACAGCGTGAAAATGAAGAGACAAGAAGACAACGTCTCAGAAGAATTTTAAGGGAGAGATCAAACCCACTTGAACCCAATATTTGCTTCCTACTATCTAAGTTGTTAACACAAGTTTTATTTAACACCAAAATAATAAGTAAATTCTATGTGTATGGAGTTATCATTTTTAATTTCCATTCTGTATTCGAAAATTTGTGTATTTATGTCAAACAAATGATGTTGAGGGATGACCCCCCCCCCCAAATAAATTCTTTCCACACACCCCACCCCGATTCAAAATGAACGCCCACTGAAGGGGTTCAAATAGAACGCCCATGCCATGTCAATCTCGGTCCCTTGACCGCGATTCGGGCCAAACAAAGGCGGTGGCCATTTTGGATCAGGTGGGGTGTGTCTGGTGTGAATTTTAGAGTGGTTTGGGCGACCCTAGCTACAACACACTTTGTTTGAATTAATCGGTCAAGGGCTGGAAAATGGCTGTGGCTCGAACGAGCCATGTCCGTTTTAAAACAAATTAGTTTAAATAGCATGAATGTAGTTTTACCTGGATAGGGTGTTATTCAATGAGAACGGAGTTTGTATCACTTCTAAAATTAAAAGCTTATAATTGTTTTCACCAATTTAAAGGTACCCAATCCGATCAGACGCTCCTAATTACTATTTCTTTGGCTTCGGGGGTAAACAATATTTGATTCGAGTCAAACGGACGATGGTGTGTATGAAGATGGATAACTCTTGGATATCCATCTTCATCCACACCTTCGTCCGTTTGACCACGTACTTCTGATCCACAAACAATTGAAATAGCAAACTTCACACATCGATATCTAATCACTCTGAGCTTTGGTGGGTGGGTTCCTCGACTCGAATCAAATATTTTTTACCCCAAAGCCAAAGAAATAGTAATTTATGAGCATCTTATCGGATTGAATACCTTTAATATTCATGTGTCTAACTGAAGTGCAATTGTGTGATACTAAAATTAGATCACAAATATACATTACCCCATACTATTAGTTTTATTTGTGGCTTATTGTTTCAACCACTATATGCTATATCGTTGTGTCACAACACATTCAGTTTCGATGGCACATGAGGATCACTAAAAGGTTATCTTCATTATGACATAACGCGTGGGGAGGCGCGGATTGCTCGAATCATAGGTTACCAGCCCCTCCAAGAGAGGGGCGGGGGTAGCTATACAGGATTGGCCATTGCAGATTGCAACCCCCCCCCCCGACGGGGGGCTTTAACTACCTCCAACACCGATACCCCAAATCACATCTGGTGCCACCCTTGACATATGACGAATTGAATTTTGTTCTGATAGTTCGATTTTCACAACTATAATTAATGGGGAATTTGTTTTTGTCACACCACAAGTCGCACATTTGCCTACTTTGTATCTAAATATTGCACTGAAATGACCATCAGTTGGATATTAGGGAGTGTCAGCTTGGAAATTGCCATCAGGTGGAAAGGTTTAGATTACTAGGATTTTGCTGTTTTCAAGTTCAGATTCAATTCTTTTCTCCATCCGCATCGACCAAACCACAGTTCATGACATTTTCTTGAATATTACCGCCCACACACTGACACTAACCATGCGAGAGGATAACAAAAAACGCATACCGTCATGCCATAAAGACATTATCCTTTAGTCCACCCGACTGTTTTGAGGGAGGCTAGCATAGTATTATCCAGACAAAATTGTACGTCTGGTCAAGTTGAATCAGAACGGCTTCGAAACGGATGTGGAAATACAATCTTACCACAAAAAAAAAAAAACACGCATTACATTCTATATCTTAACCATGCACCAGGTATAGGGATGGTGTATACCGTTGCCCATTTTATTCCCACTTTCATGGCGCATGTCCACAAACTAGCACCGCGAGTATTGTTCTTGTCTGCTGGGAGATATTCGACGCGATAACTGCTGGACGTCACACAGTTTGATTCGGATCATGGTCAAGAAGTGTGGGTAATCGGTAAATTATGGTCTTCTCCTTAGCAGATAGTCATCTGTCCAAGTGAATGAGACAGCTAGCAACCTTCGAAACACTGTCAAGTTGTCCACTGAGTTTGAGTTCGCTGAGTTTGTGAGTTGACAAACCATCTATTGAGATGTGACTAGCTAACTGGTTCGCCAGGTGTACATGTCGTTATCCCCATGGGGTATGATACACATACATAGAGATGACCTTCTGTAAGCTTGTATACTCATCGACCATATACCTTCCTAGTTCAAGATGACGCACAAATCCCATATGTAGCAAATATTTAAAATCGTAAGCTAGACACCGGAAAATGAGCTGTTTGAAACGTTATGATTAGAGGGACCCTTCTCCCAGGAAGTGGTGAATACTTTGTCGGTGTGAGCGACCTAGATTTATCAGACAAAGAAATGGAAGCTGGTCCAGATAATTATGGACGCGACGTGGCAAATCAGAATCTATTATCAGGTAATTGTCCTGATATGATTATTCGGCGCACCTACGGTTACGGCCATTATCGGCGCTGAGTGGAAAATGAATTTCGAAATGCCACACCACGATATTAATTGTGGTTTTTCATCTTTCCCGAAGGATACGAGCTATGTCATGCGTTTTTATACGATTAAGTTGAAGTAATAGATGGTGTATGTACAGTTTTGTCCATATATACCGATATTATGACAAAAAGTTGAAATTAGCATGTGATAAATCGACTTCTTTTCAATTTCTGGCCGCCAGTTTGGCCCCCATCTTGACTGTGAGTATCAATTGCCAAACTCAAAAGAATACTTCATATCAATATTCCACATCAACATGCAATGGTGGGTAGAAATCGCGAAACAATAATGCCCATCGCAAGAAAGTCAAGTAATGCAGGCGTGTATTCAAATTTCGGTCGCCATTTTGGTCGCTATCTTCGATTTGGAAAACCATTTCTTGCATGAGATGTGAGGTAATTACTTCACCTCAGTATTTACAGCTCAACTGTAAGCATGGGTGGAGTTGTCTCTACAATAATGCCCAATGATGTGAATATGAGGAAATTTCGGGGATTTTTCAAAATCTGTCCGCCATTGAGGGCGCCATTTTGGATTTGGGGAACTTTTATTTGGATATAGTACAAGGAAAGTTCTTCGCTTAAGTGTTCCCAACTCACAATAGTATGTAGGTGTGGATTAATCATGACAATAATGCTCACTGATGTTCAATTCAGCGATTTTCGGTGATTTTTTATTTCTGATGGCAATTTTGGCCGCCATCTTGGATTAGGGTGAATATTTCTCAACTCAGGTATAAGAGGAATCCTAGCTCGACTATCTCCTGCACATATATATACATTGGTGTTGTTATGATAGCAATAACATTCATTGATTCGAAACATTACATCATGATGGACGTGTTTGTTTATTTAGAAAATATCGTTATTTACAATCATCGATGAGAGCACACCACTGTACGTTTTTTGAGCCATCTTTCAGTTGAATATTTTCCATGGATCTAGAACATCTATCCAGAATTGATTGATAGTTTTGCTTTTATATCTATTAAGGGCACATCCATTCGGTAGATAACATCTGTCATTATTTTTACAATCCATTTGTTATCTGACGAGGTTTTGCCAAGAATCCGGTTGAGTTATGTAGCGTTTCACCCATGATATTTTCATTGAATGCATAAACGTTTGGATATCAATCATTTTACATCATCCCATGGAATAGTCTGGTTGAAAATATTTCCTAGCAACTTTTTCAGGTTTTTTATCCGATATGAAATTATAAATGTCTTTATTTATGACGGTTAAGAATGTCTTTGGTGGATTTGGAATTGTCATGAATAAAAACGAGAGTTTAGAAAGTACTAATGATTGCATATTGAGACTCTCCCGGTAACAGTCAGTTTTCTTTTAGACCACACAGAAAGAATTTTCGTATCTGGTTGTACTCTGTGATGTAATTATTCAAACATATATTATCGGCATATAATTGGAAATTTACACCAAGAACTTTAAAACCATTTGATAGCCATCTTATTTTCCATCTGTCACATATATTCAGTACAATCTCTTTTCTTACCAATCCATACCACAACTGTTTTGTCGTAATTAATTTTTAAACCTGATATAAGGTAGAAGTCATGTAATAGCTCGAATGCATTGTCAAGGCCTTGGGGTTCACCATCAACAAATAATGAAGTATCGTCAGCATATTGTGAAAGTTTAAATTCTGAATTCCTTTTTTTAAAGGTGGATTATCTCTTTGTAAACATGTATTATATAGTTACCGGGGTATAAAATATTAGATCTGAATCGAAGAATCCTGTCCAAAAATGCTTCTATCGATTAATATTAATTTTATTTAGAATATTTTCTAGTCTAAAAAGGTGTAGTTGTTTAGCTAACGAACAATAGTGGTTACTGTTAACAGAGACCCTAAATTGTATTGTACAATTTTGTCACAAATAGACGTTAATTATACTCATTATCGCTTATAACTATGGAACAAAACAATACAAACAATCAATCTGGGACATTTGACGTTCGGTGCGTAGCCATAGAAACAGCCTAGTGCTCTGTATCGCTATATGGTATCATCCGAATGGTCTGTTCTAAAAATAGACACATAAACGGTCCCAATTAAATATTCGAAATAAAATAAATATTAATTAATAGAAGCTTTTCCGGACAGGGGTCTACAGTTCATATCTATTATTTTATACCCACGCAACTATTTAAAATTTCTTATTTAAAGAGATAATCCATCTTTAATACCCTTGATATTTTTCCGATTCCGGAATCCTATACCTAATATTTCTGCACACAATTAAAAAATGTAAGGCAAAATTGGATCACCTTGGTGACATCCCCTCGAGATTCTGAAGCTACGAGACGCATGCCCGTTGATATTGACATTTGACGATATACCGTTATACAAGCATTCAATGATTTTGATAAAATTATTCCCAGAAAAGTTGAAGTATTTTACGACTGACGACAAGAATGACCAGGAGACCGAATCAAAAGCTATTTCGAAGTCAAGGAAAGCAAGTAGTCCAGAAATATTAGCAGATTTTGTTGTGGACAGGATGTCTGATATTAATCGTATATTTTCGCCAATGAATCTACCTTTTAAAAACCCTCACTGGTTATGATGAATAAGATTTTGAATTACAAATTTCAATCTTTCAGAAAGTATACCGGAAAATTTTTTGCATGACACGTTAAGAAGTGAGATAGGTCGCCAGTTTTTTAGGAATTGTTTTGGTTTGTTTTCTTTTGGAATCAGAGTAAGAAAATTTAGCGTGTTTTTGTGTAACCGATAATTCACCTTTATCTAAGCCGTAGTTTAATGACCTAACTAGGAATTTACCAATTTTATTCCAAAATATTTTATAAAAATCACACGAGAAGCCACTGGAACCAGGAATATATTTAGTTGGTTTTTCCCCATCAGTGACCCATCGAGGTCTTGAACGTATCATAACGCCTTCTAATTTATTTTTTCTTATATCTTCTTAATCGTAATTTAAATTGTTGTAATTTCTCAATACCATCATCATCATCAGTAAGTCGATTTTCTGACACTTCAATTTCTGCTTCAAGTAAAGATTCTTCTTAGCGTTAGTATTTGCTAGTGCTTTTGAAAATGTTAAAGTCGTTTTTCTCATCTCCATGAGCAATGTTTCAAAGAATAATTGGTCGTTTATTTGAAACTTTGAACTTTCTTCGTTATCATATAGCGTATCGTTGTCCGACGATTTATACTGTTGGACAGTCATATCTACAGTTTCATTTATTTTATCGACAAAAGTTTTATTAGAAAGTAAAGAGTTATTAAATTTCCAATAGCCACGCCCAGGTTTCGTATAATATAGTTTGAAGTTCACAGTTACATAAGGATTAACTGTCATGTGGACTGTTTTTATGGAGATGTAACCGTGGGGTAAGTGGACATAACTTGTGTAAAACCCAAAGGGTTTTACATACAAGTTATGACCACTTACCTCACGGTTACATCTCCATAAAAATAGTCCACATGACATTTAATCCTTATATTTATATACATTTAGCAAAAAAGCCACTTTTGTAAATGTATTTAAATCGAAAAGTGTATCGTGACAAAAACAGCCCAAAGTACACAATAGCACCCTCGGCAAAAGTTAATAGGAACAATTTCTCTTCATATTGAAACCCGATGATGTATTAAGTCAATCCTTCGCGAGTCCAAATGCGCCCAAAACATTACGCGTTCGTCTTTCCAAACCCAATGACGTGTCGATGGTGTTATGAGCTTGGTGTTATGAGCCGTTGCGCATTCACCGAGAAATAACTGCAACTAACCACGTGGGCGCCGACCAATCAAAATGCTGGATTTAGTGATGACAACACTTAGTATGTAAATATTATTGAATGATCGGTACGATAACCAGGTATGACGGAAGATGTTTCAATAAAAGGCAAAATACAGTCTGATATGAGAAAATAGTCTAAACGTGCTTGTTTAAACGGGGACTTTCTTCAACAAGTATATCTTAGTTGTTCTGGGTTCTGATATCTCCATACATCAATGAGATCTGTTTCGCCGATTAGTTTAAATAGTTCCTTGCGAGCATTCGGGTTATTGTCACCAACGTAATTAAAACAGTCTTTTGAAGGATTGAGGGCAATGTTGTAATCGCCACAAATCACCACGTTATCAGATTTGATATCATTGGTTAGTATTGTGTTAATTTTTTCATAAAAAGACGGAGTATCTGCATTGGGTCCATATATGTTAGTTTGAAGTCATCTACATTAATTTCCGCTATGAGCATGCTTCCCCTTGGGTCCGTATGTGATGTATTAATCTTTAGACCAAACGTATTGTTGAATAAAATCGCAACACCTCTACTTGATGATTTGAAAGAATTAAAGCAGCATGTATAACCCCACTCCGATTCAATATATCTCTCTTGGTCGCGAGTATAATGAAGGTCATACTTCAACTTGTTAAGGTATGCGAAGACGTCTCTCCGTTTATCCCCATTGATAGAATTGAAAGAATTTTAACCTATTTAATCTATTAAAGGTGGATTATATCTTTGTGAACATGTTTTATATAGTTACCGGGGTATACAATATTAGATCTGAATCGAAGACTCCTGTCCAAAAATGCTTCTCTCGATTAATATTAATTTTATTTAGAATATTTTCTAGTCTAAAAAGGGGTAGTTGTTTAGCTAACGAACAATAGTGGTTACTGTTAACAGAGACCAGAAATTTTATTGTACAATTTTGTCACAAATAAACGTTAATTATACTCATTATCGCCAATAACTATGGAACAAAACAATACAAACAATCAATCTGGGACATTTGACTCTCGGTGCGTAGCCATATGAACAGCCCAATGATCTATATCGCAATATGGTATCATCCGAATGGTCTGTTCTAAAAATAGACACATAAACGGTCCCAATTAAATATTCGAAATAAAATCAATATTAATTAATAGAAGCTTTTCCGGACAGGGGTCTACAGTTCATATATATTATTTTATACCCACGCAACTATTTAAAATTTCTTATTTAAAGAGATAACCCAATTTTATTACCCTTGATATTTTTCCGATTCCGGAATCCTATACCTAATATTTCTGCACACACTTAAAAAATGTAAGGCAAAATTGGATCACCTTGGTGACATCCCCTCGAGATTCTGAAGCTACGAGACACATGCCCGTTCATATTGACATTTGACGATATACCGTTATACAAGCATTCAATGATTATGATAAAATTATTCCCAAAGTTGAAGTATTTTACGACTGACGACAAGAATGACCAGGAGACCGAATCAAAAGCTATTTCGAAGTCAAGGAAAGCAAGTAGTCCAGAAATATTAGCAGATTTTGTTGTGGACAGGATGTCTGATATTAATCGTATATTTTCGCCAATGAATCTACCTTTTAAAAACCCTCACTGGTTATGATGAATAAGATTTTGAATTACAAATTTCAATCTTTCAGAAAGTATACCGGAAAAAAATTAGCATGACACGTTAAGAAGTGAGATAGGTCGCCAGTTTTTTAGGAATTGTTTTGGTTTGTTTTCTTTTGGAATCAGAGTAAGAAAATTTAGCGTGTTTTTGTGTAACCGATAATTCACCTTTATCTAAGCCGTAGTTTAATGACCTAACTAGGAATTTACCAATTTTATTCCAAAATATTTTATAAAAATCACACGAGAACCCACTGGAACCAGGAATATATTTAGTTGGTTTTTCCCCATCAGTGACC
The DNA here is from genome assembly GCA_032622095.1 of Siphonodentalium dalli. Lineage (NCBI taxonomy): Eukaryota > Metazoa > Mollusca > Scaphopoda > Gadilida > Siphonodentaliidae > Siphonodentalium > Siphonodentalium dalli. The sequence goes on from CP136063.1 coordinate 55,064,101, forward strand.
CATCGAGGTCTTGAACGTATCATAACGCCTTCTAATTTATTTTTTCTTATATCTTCTTAATCGTAATTTAAATTGTTGTAATTTCTCAATACCATCATCATCATCAGTAAGTCGATTTTCTGACACTTCAATTTCTGCTTCAAGTAAAGATTCTTCTTAGCGTTAGTATTTGCTAGTGCTTTTGAAAATGTTAAAGTCGTTTTTCTCATCTCCATGAGCATTGTTTCAAAGAATAATTGGTCGTTTATTTGAAACTTTGGACTTTCTTCGTTATCATATAGCGTATCGTTGTCCGACGATTTATACTGTTGGACAGTCATATCTACAGTTTCATTTATTTTATCGACAAAAGTTTTATTAGAAAGTAAAGAGTTATTAAATTTCCAATAGCCACGCCCAGGTTTCGTATAATATAGTTTGAAGTTCACAGTTACATAAGGATTAACTGTCATGTGGACTGTTTTTATGGAGATGTAACCGTGGGGTAAGTGGACATAACTTGTGTAAAACCCAAAGGGTTTTACATACAAGTTATGACCACTTACCTCACGGTTACATCTCCATAAAAATAGTCCACATGACATTTAATCCTTATATTTATATACATTTAGCAAAAAAGCCACTTTTGTAAATGTATTTAAATCGAAAAGTGTATCGTGACAAAAACAGCCCAAAGTACACAATAGCACCCTCGGCAAAAGTTAATAGGAACAATTTCTCTTCATATTGAAACCCGATGATGTATTAAGTCAATCCTTCGCGAGTCCAAATGCGCCCAAAACATTACGCGTTCGTCTTTCCAAACCCAATGACGTATCGATGGTGTTATGAGCTTGGTGTTATGAGCCGTTGCGCATTCACCGAGAAATAACTGCAACTAACCACGTGGGCGCCGACCAATCAAAATTCTGGATTTAGTGATGACAACACTTAGTATGTAAATATTATTGAATGATCGGTACGATAACCAGGTATGACGGAAGATGTTTCAATAAAAGGCAAAATACAGTCTGATATGAGAAAATAGTCTAAACGTGCTTGTTTAAACGGGGACTTTCTTCACCAAGTATATCTTAGTTGTTCTGGGTTCTGATATCTCCATACATCAATGAGATCTGTTTCGCCGATTAGTTTAAATAGTTCCTTGCGAGCATTCGGGTTATTGTCACCAACGTAATTAAAACAGTCTTTTGAAGGATTGAGGGCAATGTTGTAATCGCCACAAATCACCACGTTATCAGATTTGATATCATTGGTTAGTATTGTGTTAATTTTTTCATAAAAAGACGGAGTATCTGCATTGGGTCCATATATGTTAGTTTGAAGTCATCTACATTAATTTCCGCTATGAGCATGCTTCCCCTTGGGTCCGTATGTGATGTATTAATCTTTAGACCAAACGTATTGTTGAATAAAATCGCAACACCTCTACTTGATGATTTGAAAGAATTAAAGCAGCATGTATAACCCCACTCCGATTCAATATATCTCTCTTGGTCGCGAGTATAATGAAGGTCATACTTCAACTTGTTAAGGTATGCGAAGACGTCTCTCCGTTTATCCCCATTGATAGAATTGAAAGAATTTTAACCTATTTAATCTATTAAAGGTGGATTATATCTTTGTGAACATGTTTTATATAGTTACCGGGGTATACAATATTAGATCTGAATCGAAGACTCCTGTCCAAAAATGCTTCTCTCGATTAATATTAATTTTATTTAGAATATTTTCTAGTCTAAAAAGGGGTAGTTGTTTAGCTAACGAACAATAGTGGTTACTGTTAACAGAGACCAGAAATTTTATTGTACAATTTTGTCACAAATAAACGTTAATTATACTCATTATCGCCAATAACTATGGAACAAAACAATACAAACAATCAATCTGGGACATTTGACTCTCGGTGCGTAGCCATATGAACAGCCCAATGATCTATATCGCAATATGGTATCATCCGAATGGTCTGTTCTAAAAATAGACACATAAACGGTCCCAATTAAATATTCGAAATAAAATCAATATTAATTAATAGAAGCTTTTCCGGACAGGGGTCTACAGTTCATATCTATTATTTTATACCCACGCAACTATTTAAAATTTCTTATTTAAAGAGATAATCCATCTTTAATACCCTTGATATTTTTCCGATTCCGGAATCCTATACCTAATATTTCTGCACACACTTAAAAAATGTAAGGCAAAATTGGATCACCTTGGTGACATCCCCTCGAGATTCTGAAGCTACGAGACACATGCCCGTTCATATTGACATTTGACGATATACCGTTATACAAGCATTCAATGATTATGATAAAATTATTCCCAAAGTTGAAGTATTTTACGACTGACGACAAGAATGACCAGGAGACCGAATCAAAAGCTATTTCGAAGTCAAGGAAAGCAAGTAGTCCAGAAATATTAGCAGATTTTGTTGTGGACAGGATGTCTGATATTAATCGTATATTTTCGCCAATGAATCTACCTTTTAAAAACCCTCACTGGTTATGATGAATAAGATTTTGAATTACAAATTTCAATCTTTCAGAAAGTATACCGGAAAATTTTTTGCATGACACGTTAAGAAGTGAGATAGGTCGCCAGTTTTTTAGGAATTGTTTTGGTTTGTTTTCTTTTGGAATCAGAGTAAGAAAATTTAGCGTGTTTTTGTGTAACCGATAATTCACCTTTATCTAAGCCGTAGTTTAATGACCTAACTAGGAATTTACCAATTTTATTCCAAAATATTTTATAAAAATCACACGAGAAGCCACTGGAACCAGGAATATATTTAGTTGGTTTTTCCCCATCAGTGACCCATCGAGGTCTTGAACGTATCATAACGCCTTCTAATTTATTTTTTCTTATATCTTCTTAATCGTAATTTAAATTGTTGTAATTTCTCAATACCATCATCATCATCAGTAAGTCGATTTTCTGACACTTCAATTTCTGCTTCAAGTAAAGATTCTTCTTAGCGTTAGTATTTGCTAGTGCTTTTGAAAATGTTAAAGTCGTTTTTCTCATCTCCATGAGCAATGTTTCAAAGAATAATTGGTCGTTTATTTGAAACTTTGAACTTTCTTCGTTATCATATAGCGTATCGTTGTCCGACGATTTATACTGTTGGACAGTCATATCTACAGTTTCATTTATTTTATCGACAAAAGTTTTATTAGAAAGTAAAGAGTTATTAAATTTCCAATAGCCACGCCCAGGTTTCGTATAATATAGTTTGAAGTTCACAGTTACATAAGGATTAACTGTCATGTGGACTGTTTTTATGGAGATGTAACCGTGGGGTAAGTGGACATAACTTGTGTAAAACCCAAAGGGTTTTACATACAAGTTATGACCACTTACCTCACGGTTACATCTCCATAAAAATAGTCCACATGACATTTAATCCTTATATTTATATACATTTAGCAAAAAAGCCACTTTTGTAAATGTATTTAAATCGAAAAGTGTATCGTGACAAAAACAGCCCAAAGTACACAATAGCACCCTCGGCAAAAGTTAATAGGAACAATTTCTCTTCATATTGAAACCCGATGATGTATTAAGTCAATCCTTCGCGAGTCCAAATGCGCCCAAAACATTACGCGTTCGTCTTTCCAAACCCAATGACGTGTCGATGGTGTTATGAGCTTGGTGTTATGAGCCGTTGCGCATTCACCGAGAAATAACTGCAACTAACCACGTGGGCGCCGACCAATCAAAATGCTGGATTTAGTGATGACAACACTTAGTATGTAAATATTATTGAATGATCGGTACGATAACCAGGTATGACGGAAGATGTTTCAATAAAAGGCAAAATACAGTCTGATATGAGAAAATAGTCTAAACGTGCTTGTTTAAACGGGGACTTTCTTCAACAAGTATATCTTAGTTGTTCTGGGTTCTGATATCTCCATACATCAATGAGATCTGTTTCGCCGATTAGTTTAAATAGTTCCTTGCGAGCATTCGGGTTATTGTCACCAACGTAATTAAAACAGTCTTTTGAAGGATTGAGGGCAATGTTGTAATCGCCACAAATCACCACGTTATCAGATTTGATATCATTGGTTAGTATTGTGTTAATTTTTTCATAAAAAGACGGAGTATCTGCATTGGGTCCATATATGTTAGTTTGAAGTCATCTACATTAATTTCCGCTATGAGCATGCTTCCCATTGGGTCCGTATGTGATGTATTAATCTTTAGACCAAACGTATTGTTGAATAAAATCGCAACACCTCTACTTGATGATTTGAAAGAATTAAAGCAGCATGTATAACCCCACTCCGATTCAATATATCTCTCTTGGTCGCGAGTATAATGAAGGTCATACTTCAACTTGTTAAGGTGTGCGAAGACGTCTCTCCGTTTATCCCCATTGATAGAATTGAAAGAATTTTAACCTATTTAATCTATTAAAGGTGGATTATATCTTTGTGAACATGTTTTATATAGTTACCGGGGTATACAATATTAGATCTGAATCGAAGACTCCTGTCCAAAAATGCTTCTCTCGATTAATATTAATTTTATTTAGAATATTTTCTAGTCTAAAAAGGGGTAGTTGTTTAGCAAACGAACAATAGTGGTTACTGTTAACAGAGACCAGAAATTTTATTGTACAATTTTGTCACAAATAAACGTTAATTATACTCATTATCGCCAATAACTATGGAACAAAACAATACAAACAATCAATCTGGGACATTTGACTCTCGGTGCGTAGCCATATGAACAGCCCAATGATCTATATCGCAATATGGTATCATCCGAATGGTCTGTTCTAAAAATAGACACATAAACGGTCCCAATTAAATATTCGAAATAAAATCAATATTAATTGACAGAAGCTTTTCCGTACAGGGGTCTTCAGTTCATATTTGTTATTTTATACCCACGCAACTATTTAAAATTTGTTATTTAAAGAGATAATCCATCTTTAATTGTAGATCGTTAGAGCAAACCCATATTTCATTTTCAAAATACATCTGAATAAGAAAGAAACATAATGCAAACCTTAGTGGAAGACAGAAATACATTGAAAGGAGGAGTATGTGTAAATTGCTTCCTAGTTCGGATAGCAGTTGAGATGTTCCGCCTTGATATTTTCTTATGGATGTTTAATAACAATGACTGGTATAGATTTACCTTTGGTAAGCATAGCAGAATCCAAAATAAAAACATATCCAATTCATGCAATGGACTTCCATTTTGACCATGTGGCAAAAAAGCTGACGAATGTGATTTCATTATGGCAGTGACCAGGTCACAAGTCACATGGGAAAGCATCAGGCCATGTGATTGGCCAAAGGGCGGAAACTCCGCAGAGAATCCCCTGTAACACAAATTATAGACCCCGGGTTTCCCAGAACATGTGATGTCTTTCATTTGGGATTCACCATTTATATGTGTCATTCTAGGATACATTATGTAAACATTGAGATTTTTTGGATAATGATATGCTTACCGAAGGTAAATTTATACCAGTCATGTCTATTATAGTCAGGATGCAAGCATCCCCAATTTTTTTTTTGCTAAACATTTTTCACCCACTGACCGACGCGCGAAGCGCGTCCAGTGGGTGTACTATAATCGTAGGACTCATGCGTTTCTGCTGAATTGAACTAGTGCCTATGCGTTTCTGCTGAGCTGCACTGACGTTTGATCGCAAAATAAAATTATAATCACTATCAAAGCACACCTTTGGATAACACCGCCATAAACAGTGACATATTATGATGTTGAGCTCGTATCATCAATAAAATTAGAGTTATAACTTATAAAACTAAGAATTACTGCTAAAGTATTTCTACCAATTGAGTAACTAGATTCAGGTTGAACTGGAACTTGAGAACTTTTTAATTTCAACCAATTGAAATGTCGTTGAGAGTGGAATGGGTTAAGGTTGGGAAGCAACGCAAATGACGTCACCGTAAACAAGGCTCGTCAAAATCAAATCGTACACATGTACATGTACGCTTCGTCTCGGAAGCTGATTTAAATTCATTCATTTGGACTGTTTCTGTGTCCTAAGATATTAAAAACTTGCGAGATATCTTTGAATGTGCTTAGGGAGGATTGTTTTTATATCTAATTTATTGGATTTACCTCCCAAAAAGGTGAGTTTCAGGCCTGCATTTGTTCAATGTGTTGTCAATCTGATTCTGACAGTGACAGCGCTCGTCTGCAACTGGCTGAATTCGCATGTTTGAAGCAAACGTTTTCTCCACTAAAATTCTCTCAAAATGCACCATAATCTGTCAAATTCTCTCAATATTTCTATCTAAATACATCTTAACTTTTGTTACGATCGGATCTCCCCGTCAAGAAAGCGATATTTTGACCAAAACGACACTTGGGAAAATGATTGTTAAATTTGTTTACGCAAATTAGGCCTACGGCAAATTACGCTGGTTTACGCTGGATTTTTATCATCGAAAAAAATCAGTTTCTTCCATCTAAAAGATAATTACGTGCTGAACCCTGCCGTTTTAGGAATATATAAGTATTCCACGCAGAAACACCGACTCTCAGCTTAAAATTTTGAAAAATAACTGTTTTATCGACATAAATAGATTTGAATGGGACAATCCCATGTTAAAATTTATCATCGAAAAAAATTCATTTCTTCCATCTAAAACATAATTACGTAATGGACCTTGGTATTTTAGGAATATATAAGTATTCCACGCAGATATACCAAGTCTCAGCTTAAAATTTTGAAAAATAAGAGTTTTATGGACATAAATCGTTTTGAATGGCAAATCCTATATTAAAATTTATCATCGAAAAAAATTTCTTTCTGCCATCTAGAACATAATTACGTGCTGGAACCTGTCATTTTAGGAATATATAAGAATTTCACGCAGACACACCAAGTCTCAGCTTAAAATTTTGAAAAATAAGAATTTTATGGACATAAATCGATTTGAATGGGAAATCATGTGTTAAATAAATTTTAGGGCCCTGCGAATGTTTTCTGATGTGCTCCATATTGGACACCAGGGAACATATTTGACAATTTCTACCTGATAATTGTGCGACAGTACAGTCGCATTACTGTTTACGTCAACATTGGTCACTAACACTCGACAAATTTATTTCGGTCTATCGTATCAACGGTGAACCCCTATCTTACTTACTTACTTCTTCTTCTCTACGCCCGATTACGAGCAACCTCAATATGAGTATTAAAATAATAATCACCTTCCAATTTAGTGAGTTTATATAAAGTAGTTGATCTAAAAATACTAATTGACATTTTGTTGCTGTGTATATGACTGGGAACTGTGTTGTAGTTTAATAGAATTCTTCTGCTCTTTCATAAGTAACAGCTTATTGTACCTCTCGATATGTAGCGCATAGCATAACCTGGAAGTATGGAACTGCAGCTGGGTGATGTCTTTGGAGTTATGAATATCTTCAGATAGATTGGACACATGTAGACTATGATCTAGTATGACATCCATTTTGGAGTCTTCAGACAAGTCGGTGTAGTTGACAGCAAATTCAGCAATCAATTCGTCCTCAATATGTGGTAAAGTTCGATTTCTGACTTCATTCAGGGCTGGACATCTTATCAGAAAGTGCTGTCTGTTTTCATCTATCGTATTAACTGCATATCCAATTATCCACATGTAACCAACCCAACCTCTAATTCTGGTCCAATGTATTAATTTTTTCATTGGTATAGTCGAGTTATGTACATATTTGTTATCATGTGATCAATACTTATGTGTATGGTATTACGTGTACTATGCTGTATACGTATATCAATTGCTATTCCTTTCTATATAATTCTGGTGCCATCTATAGAGATAGAGTTAATTTCAGACCCCCCCCCTTAAATTTTATACAATTGTCGCTACAGTACAGTCGCGATTCATTACATGGCAACATTGATCGCTATAGCTCTACTAATTTATGTCAGTTCATCGTATGAACTCCTTTTACTCCATATAACCAACCCAACATCTAATCCCAGCCAAAATTATTATTTTTCTTTTCATCGGTATAGTTGTGTTAGATACATATTTTATAATTTGATTCTAATTTGCATTGTACCACTATAGAAGTCAATAAATAACTATTCTGGCACTATATAGAGATAACTACTAGTAAGTTTCTGACACCCCCTCTATTTTATAGCCTTGTCGCAACAATAGAGTTGAGATGCATAATATATCAACATTGGTCATTATCGCTCTTCAAATCTATATCGGTATCAACCCATATTTTCCCGTATCGCCCACCCCATCCCAAGTTTTTCATTTGTATTATAGACTTGTTACATATACATTTTATCATTTGATACTGATTTGTATTCTGTATTTCTCTTCTGTTCAACAATGCCAAAATCATAACGGTGCAATGCCTTGTAACTTTTGCTTCAACATGCCGAGTTCCGCTGCAGACGATACAAAATTGACAACATTTCGAAATGTAAACAGGCTTCAAACTCACCAAAAAACAAAGGTCCCAAGTCAAGGTCCAAAATCCCCAACACACTGATGTGAGGTATAACGATAACTCCATCTAAATAACCAATATAAGGATGGAGGTTTAATGATAACCCCATCCACATAACCAATATAAGGATGTGAGGTTTAATGATAACCCCATCCGCATAACCAATATAAGGATGTGAGGTTAATTATAACTCCATCCACATAACTAATAAATATGTCTGAAAATTAAACAAAAAAATTAAATTCCATGATGGCGTCCAATATGGACTACCAGGTACCTTATAAATTCTGCTCCAAAAACATGTATTTTGAATATATGGATGTTTATGGGGAGAAACCGATTATTTCAATGCCATTTTAATTCACTTGGTGCCAAAACCCGACCTACATGTACGGGATCGCGTTTTGCGCGCGACTGTATCTTCAGCATATGTGCATCTTTAATAAGCCAACAATTGGAATCCCAATAGAGAAGATTGGCGTGGGTCCCTTGCGCATAGACATCATTGATGATCTCTATGGGAATCAATATTGACATTTAATAGACAATTTCGATTAACCGCAATAACTTAAGGAATCTCTAATTGCGCTTAAGCCCAATGAGAATGCAATAAGACATTCCTTATTACGCTTAACCGCAATTACTTCCCATTGCACTTAAAAAAAATAATATCTCTCTCAATAGATCACCCTTCTGCAAATAGTAGAATAATCCTATATTTGTTCCACCCATTGTGCCATGGAGATGGACTACATCACCTGAATTATAAGGAGTTTATGTACTATATATAATATATTATTCCTTAAGAGATTCATTATTGGGCTTTATCAGCGCAATTTGAATATTCTTCATTGCACTTAAGCGCAATTAAATATTCCCTTATTGCGCTTAAGCACAATAGAGATTCCCCTATTCCCTTATTGAGCTTATAAGCGCAATAAGGAATATCCCTCTTGCGTTTAATTAAGAAAAAAAGTTATAATTGTATTGTAACTATTGGTTTGTCCTTTAATATTTCCATACATCATGCCCACATATATTATAAAAGAATAGTACTATTATTATTAATAGTGCTCGTAGTAGTTAATACCACCTTACCGTCAATATTCTAGCATGGTTAGTTTCAAAATCACAACGTTAATTGTTATTACTATTTGTGTGTAGTGTATATGTACATCAGTCATCAATTGAGAAACTTAAGCACAGCCTGGTTGAATATCAACCATATATGGTGGGTTATTCTCACATTCAAGCTGTTGGTGTCATTCATGTTATTTTGCAATGCGAAGAGGTAGACCCCCCCTAATAGCTTATCAATACCACTCAGGACAGTGGGTGTTTTTCCTCAATTAATTGAATTTCTTGTTAGTACCATATGCCAACATATCCTTGGTGGTAGAGTTTGGTCCACTGATTAAAAAAACATTGTTGGCAATTTTCTATTCTCGTGTTAGAGGTGAAATGTCAAGGTTAAATGTATACGCGCTTTTCTGTCCTAGCCTGAATTTTTCAACATATAGAATGATATTTTTGTTAGTAAGAGCTATTGATGAATGATGTATTGTACCAAGGACCAGTGAGGCATGGTAATCTGATTGCTGATGTGGCTGGGTTCTTGTGTAGTTTCCTTAGCAACCGTTGCTATGAAATTGTTTTTCCATAGCAACCAGCCTCAAACGGTCGTTTTTGATCCATGTTATGGCATCTAATACTGAAAATATGCGAATAATTATATTTTGTGATGATCTTGAGTGTGCTTGCATGGAAATACATACATTTAGAGCACAATATAGCGAATAATGTGGAGTGTACGGTAGGGCCCAACATAGTAGGCCCATACTGTTACAACATATATATCCAATTGGCTGTAATTTGGCACTAAATGCCAATAGTGGATTTTCTTAGGGGTTGAATCTTTGCTTTAGTGACTAAAGCATGAAACTTTAAAGATAACTTGCTTATTCATAGAGAAAACCTTTTTGGAGGGGGTGCCCGGGTGGGGGTCCTGTGTCGGGATAAAATCAGGTTTCCATGGCAACGGCATAAAATATCTGGAAAAAAATTAAAAAGGCCAATCTTGAAAACCAACAAACCACGTGTTTGAAGAAATGATGTTAACTTATAGTGCCAATAATGGTTCATCAAGCGGAATGAGTCACTTTGACATATATAGTCAAGGTCAATTGCTAAGGTCAAGGTCATTCTAAAAATGTGGTATTTTTGTCTATTTTTAGCTCAACTTTGTAAAGTTTGAGCTATTGCCATGGATTAGTATCTGTCGTCCGTGTGTGTGTGTTCGTGTGTGAGGCGTCAGAAATACAGGCTACAGGTCGTACCTTTGGTCTGATCATTATGAAATTTGTCATAGCTGTTGACATGGACATGTAGATGGGAACGTTTTGGGTCATTTTGGGGTCATTTGGAAAAAAACATGGCCGCCAGCGGCCATATTGGATTTCAAAATTCAATCCATTAGCACGGGTTACAGGTCGTCTGATCCTCGTGAAATTTGTCGTGGATGTTAACATTGACATGTAGATGGGAACGAGTAACTTTGGGATCGTTCGGCCAAAATATATGACCGCCAGCAGCCATCTTACTCTTTGCATGACTAAATCCTTTGGCACGGGTTACAAGTCGTACCTTTGGTTGGATCACTATGAAATTTGTCATGGCTGTTGACATTGACATGTAGATGGGAACGAGTCATGGATTTCAAAATTCAATCCATTAGCACTGGCTACAGGCCATACTGACACAATGGCTCTCCATATCAAATATAAGCTGAATATAGGCCGGATGGTACTTGATAAGAAGACATTTTAACAATTATTATGGATAGAAAAGGTATGGTCCTGGCTCCGCCCTTGTTGTGTCCATGGCAATCAATGACCATCCATTCCGAATATAAGTTAGACAGCCCCGATGGTTCTTAAGATGTTTCAGCGATGTATATATGGGGCGATTAGAAGCCGCAGTGCTTGGACAAGCGCCGGTATATGAAATATCGCGGATCGCGTGACTTCGCGAGATCTCATTTCACTCTTGTTTTCGTCGTATGCGGGATTGTCTTGTGTTTTGCTTTTAAAAGGATATCTACATCTAAAAAACGTGAGTATTGTACTTACTTATACGTTCTAAAATAAAACTTTGTCTAATAATCAAACTAAGCGACCGCTAATCTCATAACGTTCGTCGTAAGATGCTCGTAGACGAATTAAAAGCATTAGATTCTCCCGTAACGAACACTGAACAACACAGAAAACACAAGAAAAATACCGGGGGAAAAATCGTGAGTTCATTGATCCGATATAAATTGAAAGGATATCTTAAAGATCACATCCAATACCAATTTATTATACACGCTTTTGCTGTATTTCAACCATGTCCATTAAAGGTGAAATTTCGTGGAAATGTATTTCAATTTCCGAAATTCGAGCTATTGGGGGTGGACGTCTGATACCATTTATGTGTAACAGACTTACGACTTTTGCAGCGACATGAACATGGCCGCAATTAAAATAGAAAGCTTGCAATATTTATATTGCTGATACATTAGGCGATGACTTTCAGTTGCATTGAAGTTGTTTTTTTTATTTTTCGGTTCATAACTTTACAAGAAATGAGCATCAATTGTTAAAAATGGACATTTCCCAATCTAGCACACTCGCTTTCGAATTTCAACAACTCTTCCAAAATAACCAGATGTGGCATGAAACCATTGCATTAGATTGTTTTCTTATATATCCCTGAGTGACTTTCAGCATACTTTGCAAAGTTTTATTGCAGGAATTGTTTGTTATATCACAATGTAAGTGTGTTGTTTTAAGACTGACAGCCTTTCTCGTTTTTATGGGGGAGGGCTACCACTTTCTCAAGTTTTCTAAAATGGCTCTGACAAAAATGGAATGGATGGTGATTTTAAAATCATAATATAGCTATTTGTGTCCTTCAATTAATTTCATCATATTTTACTAATTATTTGACACTTTTTTCATGTAGAATTAACATTGGTTGGATTTTCTTGGAAATGTTAATTTGCAAGTATGGGGGTGGGAACTTTAGCATGTAATCATATATAACCAAAATTTGAATAAAATGATCACTTAATTTTGATTTGGCATATGTCTTGGGGTGACTATTAGCAAATTTTACAAGGATTAATAACCATGTTTTACCAATATCTTATCTCAAAGTTGAGCAAATTTCATTAATATCTGACAAGTACAAACGGTATATTGGCGTGCTTGGATACGGTCCATGGAAATTGTACTGTCTGTATTTCATGATGATGTTCAATTGTCAAATATAACTTGAGAAAGTTTCCTATTGCATCAAAATGCTTTACAATCTACATTCTACATGTATGTCCATGTATATTTGAACACGTATATGGTGTATCATATTAAATGTTATATCAGTCTCGGTCTCTCACCCCCCCCCCATGTCCCATGCCCCCAAATAGAATCAACATAGGAAACAAACTGATTATTAGTAATATATACTAGTAGTCATGCCTTACTTTGTTATTTCAGTATGCCTGCGACAAAACGGAAGTGTATCCGCCAAAAAAGAAAGGACCAGTCGAAGAAGCAGAAAACTGAAGAACAACTTTCTGCCATATCAGACACTACATGCATAACTGTTGATCAATTTCAATCAAAATATAACTATCTGTACATTCAGAGAGCAGGTCGTCCAGGTCATCCCATGGGATAAAATCTTCGTTTGCCATTTTCAGACTACTGAAAGTCTGTGGGGATATATCCATTTTATAGGCGTTTTAATACTCAAAAAAATATTCACAATACCCAATCTGATTAATATAAGCTTTATTTATAATTTGTGAATATGCATTCGTTTTTCTTTCTATGAGATGGCGCTTTATTGTTTAATATTTTGCACTTACATAAATACTTATAAAGTTGTTTGTATCTCTTTGTTTAAAAAGAAGATACTTAATAATAGCTACTAGAAACTGTGAATGTAGTTGATTGAACAATCGTAATATGAGCACTGAAGTCACACGCAAGATAAAACAATATTGTCATTGGCTTCGTTGTGGATTAAAATAAAACAGGTAAAATTAGCGATGGTTAGCCCTCTTCGCGATGTGTTAACATTGCATTAACTGAAGTGTGATCATATTCAATTCTCATTGCTTTGGGACAGATTAAACTTCCTGCTTCATTCAAGCCTAGTTATATAAACACTATTAAGTTTTGCTAATTGAGCATTCACCAACTTGATATGTCATTAATAGTTGCGTAATTACGCTCTTTTAGTTAAGAAATAATTCGGCGGAAATGACAACAATGCTCCTTCTATGACTGAGTGTGATGCTTCAATTTCAAAGCTTTATTTTAATGCCCAGTAGGTGTTTTCCCACTTTTATTAGGCCAATATAAACAATAAACTAAATGTATTCAATGTAAAATTAATTCAAGTATTTATTATAAGCGGGTAAATGAAAGAAGCTAGCGTCAGAAAGGAAACATTGTGTGCTAACGACACTGTTCCGACACTAAACGAAATCAAAAGACGCCATTTTGTTTACGCCGTGGTTATAGAAACAGGCGATCTCGCAGCCAGGCTCTCGTTAATTGGCAAACAAAAGAATCCGCGATATATTGCGTTACTCTACGAGAGTTGCCTATCCATCTCATTTACGTCCATGGATGTTTTAAGAATTAATATGGACGGAAAAAGCTTGACCCCTTTTTGACCCGGCGACTCAATTTGAACAAATCAGAAACCCAGTCACCTGGGGACCGTCCACAATATATATAACTCAATTCTGACTTGAGGTTCTTGAGAAGAAATTGACGGATGTGTAGTGGCGACTATAGCTACACTGGAGAGTGGAGACTTTGTCTCACGTGAGCTAAAAATCACCACCCTCATCTAATTTCTAATATGTAATGGGCCGATAACAGAGGAAGTTATTTTTAATGGTATGACTGTCAGATTCACAATTGGGAAGCAACATTTAAGCAATATTTATAACTGCAATGCATTGTTTTGTTATATATTCCTTAATGTTGGAGACCTATGTTATGGGTGGCCCATTTTGGGGAGAATTCGTCCAAAGTAAACCTAGGGGCTAATCACTATCAAAAACTGTCCTCGCTAGTCTATTATGCCCGGCCACAAACTGAGCGTAAGTAAATGGCGTCAAAAACGAACCCAAAAATGTTGCTAAAATTTCAGATTGTGGGACATCTATCACATTTGTGGCACCTAGCTATTCGTGAATTCCTCCATAGCAACTATTCGTGAATTCGTCCATAGCCACCATAGGGGAAAATCGCTGCCAAAAAAGTACCGAAGTAACCCATTACATGTATATCAGGCCACAATTTGGGCGTAAGTATAGTCTGGCGTCAAAACCGACTCTAAACTATTGCAAAATTCCTGATTTTGGTAGACCGATGCAATTGGAGGTCCCTTTCAGAAAAGTACCCTGGTCGCCCATTTTACCCGGCCACAAATTGGGCGTAAGTAGAGTCTGGTATCCTAGCGAACCCTAAAATATCGCTAAATTCCCAATTGTGAGAGATCTATGCTATTTGTGGGCCCTTTTGGTGTGAATTCGCCCAAAAACACCATAGGGCCAAATCACCATTAAAAACGTATCCGGCTGGCCCATTATTTCCGGCCACAAATTGGCGTAAGTAGAGTCTGTATATATGCAAACGGGCCCTAATATTGTTAAGAGACTGAATATAATTTTTTCGATATATATATATATCTAATATATATGCAAACGGGCCCTATTATTGTTAAGAGACTGAATATAATTTTTTCGATATATATATATATCTAATATAAGGTCTCAAGTGACTCTAACGAGAAAATTATTTCCGGCACATATCACAATCCGAGCATTTTCCCACAAAAATCGCATTGACACGAGTGTTGAAAGGGCGATTTTCGGTGTGGATTTTGTTATGAGTCACCATGAGCTCGACTGACAAAAGGATTTTCTCACATATATCACAATCGTAAGGGCGGTCTCCTATACGGGTCCTTGTGTTTCTGTATAACAGTACATGTTTGTGACTATACATGTGAATATGAAACCATTCATACCGTACCTGCAAATGTTATAGCTCACGATATTGAGTACGGATCATGTATCCATCAGTTATGTTTGATATGAGTTCTCTTATGTCTCACCAAGTGACTCTATCCAGAAAATTATCTCACAGTGGTAAGGGCGATTCCAGGTGTGTATTCTCTTACAGATCACCAAGTCGTTCGGTTGATTAAATGATTTCCCGCATGGTAATCTTATCTCGGGTGTGGATTCTCTTATGTGACACCAAGTCGTTCGACTGATTAAATGACTTCCGGCTTATGTCACACCGATATGGCTTATCTTGAGTGAGGATTCTCTTATGTCTCACCAGGTTACCCCTATCGCTGAACGATTTCACACAATAATCGCATAGATACGAGAGATCTCATGTGTGGATCAAGTTGCTGCATATATCACAGTGGTAAGGCTGATCTCCGGTGTGGATGTTCTAATGCGTCACCAAGTTGCGCGATTGACTAAATGATTTCCCGCACATAGCACACCGATAAGGCTTATCTCCAGTGTGGATTCTCTTATGTTTCACCAAGTCATTCGATTGATTGAATGATTTCCAACATATATCACAATGGTAAGTCTTATCTCCGGTGTGGACTCTCTTATGCGCCACCAAGTGGCTCGATTGACTAAATGATTTCCCGCATATAGCACACCGATAAGGCTTATCTCCAGTGTGGATTCTCTTATGTTTCACCAAGTCATTCGATTGACTAAATGATTTCACGCATATATCACAACGGTAAGTCTTATCTCCGTGTACATTCTCTTATGCATCAACAAGTGGCTCGATCAAATAAATTATTGCCCGCGTATATCGCACCGGTATGGCTTATCTCCACTGTTGATTATCTTATGTGACACAAAGTCGTTCCATTAAGTGATTTCCTGCATATATCACACTGGTAAGGTTTATCTCCAGTGTGGATTCTCTTATGTTTCACCAAGTGGCTCGATCGATTAAATTATTTCCCGCATATATCACAATGGTAAGGCTGATATCCAGTGTGGATTCTCTTATGTGACACCAAGTCATTCGATTGATTAAATGATTTTCCGAATATATCACAATAGTAAGGTTTATCTTCGGTGTGGATTCTCTTATGTCTCGCCAGGCGGCTCGATTGAGTGAACGAATTTTCACATACGTCACAATGATGTCGTCTATTCCCTGTGTGGGCGGTCCCATGAACACTCAGGTTAGAATCTCCCATCGTGTATCTGGACATTTCCCCACTTACTCAATATCAAAGCGGAAATTTCCCCACTATCCGACTGCTTTGCATTGCAGCTAACGCGGCGTCGGGGATTAGTTCCATAATCCGTACTGAGCCTAATCCAAAACCATCTCACTCCGGCGTTAGCACGAGGGCGGCTGCTTCCCGAAGGTTACGAATCCGCACAACTCACTCGTGCTAACGTCTGGTGAAAGGAACAGCAAGCACACAACAAAGCAATATCCCATCTTCCTGTCATGATCAAACTTTCATCAAACAGCTAACGACCGTCGTTAAAATGTGTGTCGGAAAAAAACGATGTTCTGTGAATTTTTCATTGATGCTGTTGTAAGTACTTTGTAACATGATCTCAATGTAGATATCGGAAAAGGTAATTATTAATTTGTTTTGACAGTTAATCCTCCCTTTGTTCGTTTGAGTTATGGACTCATGTAGTCATTGTAACAATGCATATTAATGGCGACGTTAATAGCACATATTTATGATGTCCGCGTTATATTACCAGCGAGTAGAAGACAATAGGTTAATCAGCCGATTGTGAATGACGACGGATTAATTTATGGCGCGTTGATATCAACAGTAATACAAGGCGAAATAATATGTATGCTTGATGACTGTGTAGCAACATTAAACATTGAGGACAAAACCTACCTCAATACCTTTGCAAGCTCTCATTCGGATGCCAGTTCCTCTGCACCACCACATGCAAAGAGAAAAAGAAGAAGCGATGAGGCTTGCCATCGGCCTCTCACGCAAAAAATTATATACGTGATTCTATATTGATTTTTTTCATAATTAAAGGCCATAATATGGCTGAAGGGGTCCTTAATATGGCTGAAGGGGTCCTTAATATGGCTGAAGGGGTCACCTTCACCAAAAAATGCTGAAGGGTAGACATGATTTGGAAAATGTGCTGAAGGGTACACAGGGTTTGGGATCGGCACTAACACAGTTTCTAAAATTGTATTTCTGAAAGTTTGATGCCCATTAGCAGTTTGTTTTCTGTTCATTTTAATGTTCATTGGAACGCAAACAATCATTCTCTAACAGAAATCATGGCATATACGAATAGTAAACCTGCGTACCCTTCAGCATATTTTCAAATCCTGTGTACACTTAAGCCATTTATTGGTGAGAGTGACCCCTTCAGCCATAACATGAGGGACGAATGAAAGGGCCTTCCCACCACCGCGGGGTTATATTAATAAAACTTACATTGTTGTATGTCCCCAAAACCAGAAAACGCAACCATATATAATTTCTCGGAACTTCTCGGAACTCCTGTGTGGAAATAAAACAAACGGAATGTACCCCTATGTGAAAAAGGCCCATGTGTGACCCCAACATTTTGTGACTAATCAACTTCTGATTTTTGCTTCATGAATGTGTTTTATATAGACCATAACACATGTAAATGTTAGCAAAATTGTAATATTATTATTGCAGTGCAGAAATTTATTACTGCCACAGAAAGATTCAAAACTTATTGATACACACAACCGAACGGTGAAAACTATACAAAACGTTACTATAAAATAATAGATTTTCACTTAACCGCAGACTTATTCTCTTCAGTCTTGGACCTTAATTACTCATTCTTTCTGTTCTACTTCTCTTCTATAATGTCTCTATCTTTGTCTCTATCTTTCCTAATCCCACTATCCTGCCTTCATCCGCAATTATTTTCTTCTGACCATTACGTTTATTTCACATGGATGGTAACCATGCACAAATTTGCATCTTTTCTATTTTTGTATGCCCAATTCTGTTTACTTTTTTTTATTTGTTACCATCCAGACATTCACAATCAGAGGGGAGAGGACTTATAAAAGCAATGCATGCTTGTTGTCCAATCCCCTCTTCATTCATCCATGATTATATGTAAAGATGGTTTGGAAAATAATAAATATTGTTAAAACTAAAATTGCTGTTCTAGATAATCGGAAGTGACGCCAGATGGAAATATTTAATAAACCGGGTGACTTTCCAAAAATGAGAATGGCAGTCATCTTGTGATTTCAAAATGGCGGAAATGCCCACGAACCAGATCAATCCCCAGTTATTCTGCTATCAGGTCCAACTGAGGGTACATTGTGAACATAGGCTATCTGCTGTTGGATGGTATCATGTCAGGTTTTTAGCATCTCCGTCGCGTTTAATAATTCAGACACTCTCCTTAACTTCAGCACATTGCAGGTGTTGGTCGTATTTATGAGCATTAATAATAATAATAATATGTGTATAGCGCTTATCCTCAATAAGCGGGCCCTATGCGCTTGATATAAACATAAACATGAAATATAAATATATACAATATCAGTCATTTTCGTCAAGAGATGGTGACACTTTTATGTTCAATGGCAGAAGATTCCATGCATTTGGACATGTTACTTTATGAAACGCGTTTATATATAATTATATCTGTCACGGGTAGCCAATGTAATTCTTGCAACATTTCACCTGAGATCTTTTACGACACAGAACTATCCTTGCAACAGTGTGGTGCAGATGCTGAAGCATGGCAATTTTATTTGAATAGATGGTATACCAGTCAAAAGAGAGTTGCAATAGTCAAGTCGACTGAGAATCAGAGATGAGGCAAGTTTTTTTTTACCTGAATCAGTGTTTATATATTTCCTCATTTGGTCCAGTTTTCAAAGTTCAATGCATATTGCCTTGCATAGCTGGCTAATGTCATAGAGAGTGATCTATCAAAAATACACTAAGGTTCTTCGCGCTATCTGAAAAGTAAACTTGGTTACCATCAATAGTTATAACATCTATGTCCACATACATGTATTTAGGTCACTATGCATGCACATGTACGGTTATATGTTCTCATTCGAATCGAATTATATGTTATAATCCATGATAGGGGAGCATCACTTGCCGGTAGTTATGTTAGATACGAATTCTCATATGTCTCACCAAGTGACTCTATCGAAAAAATTATCTCACAACCGGCATAAATCACAATCGTATATGCGATTCCAGGTGTGTATTCTCTTATGGATCACAAAGTCGTTCGATTGATTAAATTATTTCCCGCGTGGTAATCTTATCTCCAGTGTGGATTCTCATCTGTTACCAAGTTGCCCTATTTATTAAATGATTTCCCGCATATATCACACAGGTATGGCTTATCTCCGGTGTGGATTCTCTTAAGTGTCACCAAGCCGCTCGATTGATTAAACGATTTCCTGCATATATCACAATGGTAAGGTTTATCTGGTGTGAATTCTCTTATGCATCACCAAGCTGCTCGATTGATTAAATGAGTTCCCGCATATGTGGCAATGAAATGGCTTATCTCCGGTGTGGATTCTCTTATGCACCACCAAGCTGCTCAAAGTATTAAATAATTTCTCGCATATATCACACCGGTATGGCTTATCTCCGGTGTGGATTCTCTTATGTGACACCAAGTCGCTCGATCGACTAAATGATTTCCCACATATATCACACTGATAAGGCTTATCTCCGGTGTGGATTCTGTTATGTGACATCAAGTCATTCGACTGATTAAATGATTTCCCGCATATATCACAATGGTATGGCTTGTCTCCGGTATGGATTCTCCTATGTCTCACCAGGTTACCCCTATCGCTGAACGATTTCATACAATAATCGCATTGATACGGGAGATCTCCTGTGTGGATTATCTTATGCTTCACCAAGCTGCTCGATTGACTAAATGGTTTCCCGCATATATCACAATGGTAAGGTTTATCTCCGGTGTGGATTCTCTTATGCATCACAAAGCTGCTCGATTGCTTAAATGATTTCCCGCATATATCACAATGGTAAGGTTCATCTCCGGTGTGGATTCTCATATGCACCATCAAGCTGTTGGATCGAGTAAACGATTTCCCGCATACGTCACAATGATGTCGTTTATTCCCTGTGTGGTCGGTCTCATGAACAATCAGGTTAGAACCGTCGGAATCTCCCATCGTGTGGAATTGTCCTAGATATATCGGGCTATATTTAATAAAGCGACAGTCCATAGATAGAATCCGATCTAATTCGAGTCAAATTCCATTAATACAAAGTAACAAGGAAGGCTCACGTATCAATTGATCGATTTTCACATCGAACAATGGAGGACGCGAAAGCCAATTTCGGTTGTTGAATTTATTAAATGCGTCTCATTTTGTGGTTTCGTTCAGTAGAACCATTTATAAAACGATAGAAATTAATATTCAAATTCTAATTTGTAATGGTATAAAATCATAAAACTAGAATTGTGACAAACATAGAACAAAACAAATACATTATTGCACTTAAATTTAAATACAATAGACAAACGACCCTCCAAATACATATTATAAATAATAAATATATTCAAATGCTTCATTCTAACGGTGGACCTACTATGAAACAAGCTAAGTGTGCCCTACTTTCAATTGCGTTTGGTGTACATGTTATAAACCCCAGTCAAGAACTATTATGTTAATATATCGCTCTTAAGAACTGCGAGAGATGACTATAAACCTACAGCATACATGTACGTAATTACACAGGACATGAGAGGTTAGTGTCACAAACACGACGGTAATTTCCTCATATAACTCATTATTCGATATATATGTCTACTTTGGTGGACCGGATGGGGAGTGACATACTCTTTTGTGCATAGCTCGAATATTTCGAACAAGATGTAGACCTATAGATTTCACTTATTAACAGTATGCACAACTAGTTGTACTAGAATAGGTGGATTATCTCTTTGTAAACATGTATTATATATTGCCGGGGTATAAAATATTATATTTGAATCGAAGACTCCTGTCGGGAAATGCTTTATCGATTAATATTTATTTTATTTCGAATATTATCTGACCTAAAAAGGTGTGGTTGTTAAGCTAACGAACAATAGTGGTTACTGTTTACAGAGACCAGAACTTCATTGTGTAATTTTGTCAGATTTTGTCACAAATAAACATTAATTATACTCATTGTCGCTAATAACTATGGAATAAAACAATACAATCAATCTGGGACATTTGACGTTAGGTACGTAGCCATGGGACAGCATAATGCTCTATATCGCAATATGGTATCATCAGAATTGTCTATTCTAAAAATAGACACATAAACGGTCCCGATTAAATATTCGAAATAAAATCAATATTAATCGATAGAAGCCTTTCCGGACATGGGCTTCAGTTCATATTTAATATTTTATACCCACGTAACTATTTCAAATTTGTTATTTAAAGAGATAATCCATCTTTAAAGATCACAATGGTAAGGTTTATGTCCGGTGTGGATTGTCTTGTGTCTTGCTAAATCGCCAGACTGTGAAGTATATGTAAATGATTAAAGATGGATTATATCTTTAAATAACACATTTTAAATAGCTGCGTGTGTATAAAGTAATCAGTATGAACTGAAGACCCCTGTCCGGAAAGGTTTCTATCGATAAATATTGATTTTATTTCGAATATTTTATTGGGCCCGTGTATGTGTCTATTTTTAGAACAGACCATTCTGGTACCATATATCGATATAGAATATTAGGCTGTTCCTGTGAACGTTAAATGTCCCAGATTGATTGCATGTACAGTGTTATTTCATAGTAATAACAGACAATGGGTATAATTAACGTTTATTTGTGACATGTATTATATAGTTACCGGGGTTTAAATATTAGGTCTGAATCGAAGACTCCTGTCCGGTAATGCTTCTATCGTGGTCTAAAAAGGTGCTGTTGTTGTTTAGCTAACGAAATATCGTGGTTACTGTTAAAGATGGATTATCTCTTTAAATAACAAATTTTAAATAGTTGCGTGGGTATAAAATAATAGATATGAACTGAAGACCTATGTCCGGAAAAGCTTCTATCAATTAATATTGAATTTATTTCGAATATTAAATCGGGCCCATTTATGTTACTATTTTTAGAACCGACCATTCGGATGAGACCGTATTGCGATATAGAGCACTGGGCTGTTCCTACGGCTACGCAACGAATGTCAAATGTCACAAAATTGGTTGTTTGTATTGTTTTGTTCCACAGATATAAGCGATAATGAGTATAATTAACGTTTATTTGTGACAAAATTGCACAATATAATTTCTGGTCTCTGTTAACAGTAATCACTATTGTTCGTTAGCTGAACAAACACACCTTTTTAGACCAGAAAATATTCGAAATAAAATTAATATTAATCGATAGAAGCATTTCCGGACAGGAGTCTTCGATTCAAATCTAATATTTTATAGCCCGGTAACTATATAATACATGTTTACAAAGAGATAATCCACCTTTAACAGTAAATATTATATTAATTTTGTCACAAATTTTGCACTCATTATTGCTTATAACGATGGAATAAAACAATACAACCAATCAATCTGGGGCATTTGACGTTCGGTACGTTGTCATATACGTTGTCATAGGAACAGCCTAATGCTCTATATCGCGAATGGTCTGTTCTAAAAATAGACAAATAACCGGGCCCAACAAAATATTCGAAATAAAATCAATATTAATTTATAGAAGCCTTTCCAGACAGGGGTCTTCAGTTCATATTCATTATTTTATACCCACGCAGCTATCTAAAATTTGTTATTTAAAGAGATAATCTATCTTTAAAGAATGTGCAATATGCAATAGATTATTTGTTTTATATCCCAAAAGAGCTGGTACAAACATTGAACGTTATATTGTGACGTCATGATGTCAGTGTGACCCGAACAAGCGGGAAAGTCACGCGTGATTTTGCACGTACAACTTATTTTCTACAAACCATAAGAAATATGTATCTTAGGACAATTACCGTGCTAGACAATATAATTTATTTATATATAGCAGTCTAAGTAAATTATTCAAAGCACTGGTATGATCTATAACATGTTGAGTGGTATCACGAACAGTCAAGTTCAACAAGTTACTTGAGTGATTACATGTGTATGATTTCTCACATATATCACTGTATATCACAATCGTGAGGGCTAATTCCGGTGCGGGTCATTGTCGTATTTCTGCATAACAGTACATGTACCGGTATGTGACTACGCATTTACATATGACATCGTCCATACCGTACCTGTGAATGTTATAACTCACGATAAGGAAGGATCATGTATCAATCAGTTATCTCAGATATTAATTATGTCTCACTTAGTAACTCTATCGAGAAAATTATCTCACTATCGTATGGAAGATCCCCGGTGTGTATTATCTTGTGTCTCGCCAATGTGCTCGGTCGACTAAATGATTTCACGCATATATCACAATGGTAGATCTCCGGTGTGGATTCTCTTATGTTTCACCAAGTTGTTTGATTGAGTAAATGATTTCCCGCATATATCACAATGGTAAGGCTTATCTCCGGTGTGGATTCTCTTATGTGTCACCAAGTTGCTCGATCGAGTAAATGATTTCCCGCATATATCACAATTATAATGCTTATCTCTGGTGTGGATTATCTTGTGTCTCACCAAGTTGCTCGATTGACTAAATGATTCCCCGCACATATCACACTGGTAAGGCATATCTCCAGTGTGGATTCTCTTATGTTTCACCAAGTAGCTCGATTGGCTAAATGATTTCCCGCACATATCACAATGGTAAGGTTTATCTCCGGTGTGGATTCTTTTATGCAACACCAAGCTGTTCGATTGAATAAATGATTTCCCGCATATATCACAATGGTGAGGCATATCTCCGGTGTGGATTCTCTTATGTGTCACCAAGTTACTCGATCGATTAAATGATTTCCCGCATGTACCACAATGATAAGGCTTATCTCCGGTGTGGATTCTCTTGTGTCTCACCAAGCTGCTCAATCGATTAAATGGTTTCTCGCATTCATCACAGTTGTAAGGCATATCTCCGGTGTGGATTCTCCTATGTGTTACCAATTTGCTCGATTGATTAAATGATTTCTCGCATATATCACAATGGTAAGGCTGATCTCCGGTGTGGATTATCTTATGTATCACCAAGCTGCTCGATTGAATAAATGATTTCCCGCATATATCACAATGGTAAGGCATATCTCCGGTGTGGATTCTCTTATGTTTCACCAAGTTGCTTGATTGATTAAATGATTTCTCGCATATATCACAATGATAAGGCTTATCTCCGGTGTGGATTCTCTTGTGTCTCACCAAGCTGCTCAATCGATTAAATGATTTCTCGCATATATCACAGTGATGTCGTTTATTCCCTGTGTGGTCCGACCCATGGACATTCAGGTTAGCATCTCCCATCGTGTGGAATTGTCCTAACACACATATACATATATACCAGTGTATATCTCAAGAAGCGATAGTCTATCGATAGAAATCTGATCTAATTCGTATCGAATTCCTTTAACAGAATGTAAAAAGGAAGGGTCGCGTATCAATTCCTCGATTTTCACTGCGAACAAAGGACGACGGGAATACCGATTTCTGTTGTTGAATTTTTTTAAATGCATCTAAATATGTGGTTTCGTACAGTAGAACCATTTACAAAACGATAGCAATTAATATTCAAATTTGATTTGGTATAAAATCCAAAATAAGGATTGTGACCAAACAGAACAGAACAAATGCTTTGTTTTAATTAAATATAAATACAAACGACAAATTGAACCGACAAATACATATTACAAATAATCAATATATCTGAATGGTTTATCCTAATGGTAGGCCTACTATCAAACAAACTAAGTGTGCCCTACTTCCAAATGCGTTTGGTGTACAAGTTATAGACCAAAGTCAGAATAATGAAAGAGATAATCCATCTTTAAGATGGTCTATCTCTTTGTAAATATGTGTTATATAGTTGCCGGGGTATAACATATTTGATATGAATCGAAGAATCCGGAAATGCTTCTACCGATGAAAGGTGGATTATCTCTGTGTAAACATGTATTATATACATGTATTGTAGTTAACGGGGTATAACATATTTGATATGAATCGAAGACCCCTGTCCGGAAATGCTTCTATCGATTAAAGATGGATTATCTCTTTAAATAACAAATTTAAAATAGTTGCGTGTGTATAAAATAATACATATGAATTGAAGACTCCTGCCCGGAAAGGCTTCTATCAATTAATATTAATTTTATTTCGAAATTTTGTTATGAATTGAGATGGTTAATTGTGACACTTTATTGGTCTATGTTTATAACAGACCATTCGTTGATACCATATGGCGATAGAGAGCATTAGGCTGTTCCTATAGCGACGTACGGAACATCAAATGTCCCAGATTGATTGATTGTATTGTTTTATTCCATAGTAATAAGCGACAATGAGTCTAATTAACGTATATTTGTGACAAAATTACACAATAAAATTGCTGGTCTCTTTTATAGTACCCACTATTATTCATTAGCTAAACAGCCATACGTTTTTAGACCAGAAAATATTCGAAATAAAATTAATATTAATCGATAAAAGCATTTCCGGACAGGAGTCTTCGATTAAGATCTAATATTTTATAACCTGGTAACTATATAATGCATGTTTACAAAGAGATAATCCACCTTTAATATTGATTTTATTACACAGTCAAATTTATGGTCTCTGTTCATTCGCTAAACAACCACACGTTTTCATACCAGAAACTATTCGAAATATAATCAATATTAATCGATAGAAGTATTTCCGGACAGGGTTCTTCGATTCATATCTAATCAGTTATAACCCGGTAACTATATAATACATGTTTACATAGAGATAGACCATCTTTATACCCCGGTAACAATATAACACATGTTTACAAAGAGATAGAACATCTTTATACCCCGGTAGCAATATAACACATGTTCACAAAGAGATAAACCATTTTTATACCTGGTAATTATATAACACATGTTTACAAAGAGATAAACCATCTTTATACCCCGGTAACTATATAACACATATTTACAAAGAGATAGACCATCTTTAATCAGACAAAGATATCGGCCTAAATCTTTATACCCGGTAACTATATAACACATGTTTACAAAGAGATAAACCATCCTATACCTGGTAATTATATAACACATGTTTACAAAGAGATAAACCATATTTATACCCCGGTAATTATATAACACATGTTTACAAAGAGATAAACCATCTTTATACCCCGGTAACTATATAACACATGTTTACAAAAAAATAAACCATCTTTATACCTGGTAACTATATAACACATGTTTACAAAGAGATACACCATCTTTATACCCCAGTAACTATATAACACATGTTTACAAAGAGATAAACCATTTTTATACCTGGTAACTATATAACACATGTTTACAAAGAGATAAACCATCTTTATACCCCGGTAACTATATAACACATATTTACAAAGAGATAGACCATCTTTAATAAGTCAAAGATATCGGCCTAAATCTGTATACCCGGTAACTATATACCACATGTTTACAAAGAGATAAACCATCCTATACCTGGTAATTATATAACACATGTTCACAAAGAGATAAACCATCTTTATACCCCGGTAACTATATAACACATGTTTACAAAAAAATAAACCATCTTTATACCTGGTAACTATATAACACATGTTTACAAAGAGATACACCATCTTTATACCCCAGTAACTATATAACACATGTTTACAAAGAGATAAACCATTTTTATACCTGGTAACTATATAACACATGTTTACAAAGAGATAAACCATCTTTATACCCCGGCAACTATATAACACATATTTACAAAGAGATAGACCATCTTTAATAAGTCAAAGATATCGGCCTAAATCTTCTTCGAAATATACGAGCTACTAAGAGACCTGATCGGAAAATATCCTGCATGTATCACAATCATATCATTACCCACACAAATCACACTGATACGGACGGTCTTCACTGTGGATTATGGTATGTATCATGCACCAAGTTGCTCGACTGATTAAATGATTTCTCACGTACATCACACTGATATGGTCGGTCTTCGCTGCGGATTATGGTATGTATCACCAAGTAGCTCGACTGATTAAATTATTTCTCACATATATAACAATCGTGTGGGTCAGTGTGGGTCCGGATCGTATTTCTTCGCATAAGTTTGTCTCTATACATGTACATATGACATTAATCACACTGTTCATGTGAATGTTAAAACTCACGATAAGGAAGAATCACCTATCAATTAGTTATATCAGATATGAATTTTCTTATGTCTCACCAATGTGCTCGATCGAGTAAATGATGCCCCGCATATATCTCAATAGTAAGGCTTATCTCCGGTGTGGATTCTCTTATGTCTCGTCAGGTCACTCGACTGAGCAAATGACTTCTGACATATGTCACAATCATAAGGGCGGTCCCCGGTATGCATTCTCTTGTGTATCACCAAGCTGTTCTGATGACTAAATGATTTTCCGCATATATCACAACGGTAAGGTTTATCTCCTGTGTGAATTCTTTTATGCATCACCAAGCTGTTCGGTTGATTAAATGATTTTCCGCATATATCACAATGATAAGGCTGATCTCTGGTGTGGATTCTCTTGTGTATCGCCAATGTGTTCGGTCGATTAAATGATTTCCCGCATATATCACAATGGTAAGGCTTATCTCTGGTGTGGATTTTCTTATGTGTCACCAATTGGCTCGATTGATTAAATTATTTCCTGCATATATCACAGTGATAAGGCTGATCTCCGGTGTGGATTATCTTATGTGTCGCCAAGTTGCTCGATTGATTAAATGATTTCCCGCATATATCACAATGGTAAGGCTGATCTCTGGTGTGGATTTTCTTGTGTATCGCCAATGTGTTTGGTCGATTAAATGATTTCCCGCATATATCACAATGGTAAGGCTTATCTCCGGTGTGGATTCTTTTATGTTTCGTCAGGTCGCTCGACTGAGCAAATGACTTCTGACATATGTCACAATCATAAGGGCGGTCCCCGGTGTGTATTCTCTTGTGTTTAATCAAGCTGTTCTGATGACTAAATGATTTTCCGCATATATCACAACTGTAAGGTTTATCTCCTGTGTGAATCCGTTTATGCATCACCAAGCTGCTCGGTCGATTAAATGATTTCCCGCATATATCACAATGGTAAGGCTGATCTCCAGTGTGGATTCTCTTATGTATCACCAGGTCGCTTGATTGGCTAAATGATTTCCCGCATATATCACAATGGTATGGCTTATCTCCGGTGTGGACTCTCTTGTGTTTCACCAAGTTGCTCGATTGATTAAATGATTTCCCGCATATATCACAATGGTAAAGCTGATCTCCGGTGTGGATTATCTTATGTCTTGCCAAGTTGTTCGATCTATTAAATGATTTCCCGCATATATCACAATGGTAAGGCTGATCTCCGGTGTGTATTCTCTTATGTCTCGTCAAGCCGCTCGATTGAGTAAACGATTCCTCGCATACGTCACAATGATGTCGTTTATTCCCTGTGTGGTCGGTCTCATGGACAATCAGGTTACAGGTAGCATCTCCCATCGTGTGGAATTGTCCTAACACATAAATATAATATATATATATATCAGACTATCAGTGTATATCTCACAAAGCGAGTATATAGATAGAAATCTGATCTAGTTCGTATCGAATTCCATTAACACAATGTAACAAGGAAGGTACTTGTTGTTGTTACAATGATGGGATTACCGATTTCTGTTGTTGAATTTTTTTAAATGCGTCTCAATATGTGGTTTCGTACAGTAGAACCATTTACAAAACGTTAGAAATTAATATTCAAATTCGTAATGGTATAAAATCCAAAATAAGGATTGTGACCAAACAGAACAGAACAAATGCATTGTTTTAATTAAATATAAATACAACCGACATATTGAACCTCGAAATACATATTACAAATAATCAATATATCCTAATGGTAGGCATACTATCAAACAAACTATGTGCGCCCTACTTTCAAATGCGTTTTGTGTACATGTTATAGACCCCAGTCAGAATTATTACCTCGGTCTTGAGGACTGAACGAGATGACTAAAACATACAGCTTACATGTATGTAAGTGCACACGACATGAGAGGTTGGGGTCACAAACACGACGGTAATTTCCTCATATAGCCCATTTCTTGATATGTCTTCTTTGTTGGGGGGGGGGTGGTTGGGGGGAGGGTGACACAATCTTCTGTGCAAAACTCGTATATTTCGAACAAGATGTAGACCTATAGCTTTGACTTATTAAAGATGGTCTATCTCTTTGTAAACATGTTATATAGTCACCGGGGTATAACTGATTAGATGTGAATAGAAAAACTCTGTCCGGAAATGCTCCTATCGATTAATATTGATTATATTTCGAATATTTTCTGGTATGAATCGGGTGGTTGTTTAGCTAACGAACAATAGTGGTTACTGTTAACAGAGGCCATAAATTTGATTATGTATTTTTGTCACAAATAAACGTTAATGAGACTGAATGGTCTGTTCTAAACATTGAACAATAAAGTGTCCCACTTCAGCATTTCATTTTATAATAAAATATTCGAGATAGATGCGTTTATGGACGTTGGTCTTCAATTCATATTTATATACCCACGAACTATATTTTAACAATGTTATACGAAGAGATGATCCACCTTTAACAGTACGAACAACTAGACCCGTGTTTATTGAAATGTAACATCATGCAAGTATTAGGCTAACGGTGCACAACATATTTACTTAAAGTTCACAATGGTAAGGCTTATCTCCGGTGTGGATTATATTATGTCTTGCTAAATCGCCAGACTATGAAGTACATGTAAACTTGAATGATTAAACGCATAAATCGTACTGGGTTCTCCCCTGTTGGATGGTATCACGAACAGTCAGGTTTTTAGCATCTCCATAATTCCGACACTCTTTAACTTCCAAAAATTACAGGTCTTGATCGTATTTCTGAGCATTGTTCCTATTTAGGTCACTATACATACGTGTAGTCCAGCAGCAAAGTGTCGGATTTTTGCCTAACCCAAAATTCTCTGTTAGGCCAACAAAATAATACCTGTGTTTAGGGTTACATGGTCCAAAATAATTGACGAATCTCAGATTATTGACAGACAGCGGTAACTGACCAATCGCGCTGCAGCGAACGAAGTTCAAGGACGTCCCCTTACCAAACAAAAGAACCTCTCGGTGATGCCTTTTCACTCGTTATAAAACGCTGTCTAACACGATAATATAACTTCTTTCCGAGATTTTAAAGATGCCAAGGTGTGCGTATGCATCTTGTAATAGTGACTGTCGTTATATAAAACGATGTTTACGTTGGATCAGACCGTGCAACAAAAGTCACGGAAACTTCAATATCGACAGGATTACAAGGAATACACGTTTGTTCAAACAAAGGTTGGTTAATACAGCTTATATATATTTCGGAAGCTAAAATAACTTTTGTATCCAAGAGGGACAAGAAAACAGAACAATGACGTAAACATATCACCACCGTTCTTTTTCGGTAGACAACGTCTCAAAGAAATCATACCTTCTACAATATTATACCGGATTCAGTAATTATCGTTTCGGTGCGGTATACAAGTTTCTTGTTTCAAATGATTCTACTCATCCTTTACCATAATTATGTACAAGGTGTCAAGAAATCAGACATGGGGAAATTAGATTCGAAGGAGCAGTTCTGTCTGACATGTGTAGTATAGACTCTACCGAGATTCGACTACATAAACCGGAATCGTTGAATGTACAAATTCAAACGTAATAGTCACTTAAAATACATAATTGAAATTGGAGCAAAATATATTGCCATTTGTCGATGCATGGATCCATGCAGATAGTTGGTTGGAAGTACTAACAGTTTAAACAATATCTATTTCTTCCCAAAGGCATGATATAAGTTTATCACTTCCGTGCTATTAAAGCTCATTTTGTTATATTATGCAACAACTAAACTCTATTATTTCTCTAGTGTCGATTACCAATGCCTTCGCGGATCAAACATGTGAAAAAATCAGATGAAATGCAGCCTCGTTTCCTGTGTGTTAATCCGACACAATCATTATAGGGTGTGACATCCATTAGTTTATGACTTCTTTAAGACCAACATATCAGCTTGAATAACACGGGCGTTTGACCCGGCGATTCGAAATGGCCATCGGGTTAATGTTACACTCAAAACCATACACTTTAAGAACAGTTTGTTTTGCTTCCTTTGTGTGACGTCACATCGGTACATCAAAGTAAAGAGCAGACGCTTAACTCAATTGAATGGTTGTCACTTTATGGCAAAATCTTATTAGCACGTGCACTGCTTTCGGACGTCATTTATATTATGATTGCTTTTGAGAAACTGACATGTCTGGCTGGTATTTCGCATAATTTTTGTCTGGCACATTATTAATTTTAATTGTGTGTAAACGTGTCCTGGAACATGCATTGAGCCAGTCTTAAATCATATCAAAACATTATATTGTTCCCTCGTTTTTTATTTTATGCCCAAACAATTCTGGCAATTAGCACCATGCTCTCGCTGTAGCTCACAGCCTCATAAATCGCCCAGACGCCAGCGCTTGTAAGGCTTATCGACAGTATCTAGGAAGTAATTACGGAGGCGTGGTTAAATCGTAAACGAGGTACCTCAATTAGGGTAGGTAGATAGAGATTTTTTTTCTTCAATTTTTTCTATTCTGAATTCCATTGGGTCATTTACAATTCCAATCTAGAAATTCAAATTAAAAATGGATTATCTCTTTAAAGGTGGATTATCTCTTTATAAACATGTTTTATATAGTTACCGGGGTATAAATATTAGATCTGAATCGAAGACTCCTGTCCGGAAATACTTCTATCAATTAATATTAATTTTATTTCGAATATTTTCTGGTCTAAAAAGATGTGGTTGTTTAGCTAACGAACAATAGTGGTTACCGTAAACAGAGACCAGAAATTTTATTGAGCAATTCTGTCACAAATAAACGTTCATTATACTCATTATCGATAATAACTATGGAAAAAAACAATACAACCAATAAATCTGGGACATTTGGCATTCGTTGGGTAGCCACAGGAACAGCCTAATGCTCTATATCTTCTTCTCTTATCTTATCTTATATTGTAAATACCTCCTATGTCAGGAGAACCGCCGATGGCCCGACGTGGCATACGTACACACTCACACGACTGTATAGACTTTGTGTTAGTATTGTTATTCTATATGGAGGGGTATTTTTAGTAGGACTTGTTAGTACTGTTACATATATACATACCTGGAGGAGTATTTTTACCACGCTTGCGAACCAGACTGGGGACTCAACTCGACAGGCCTGAATTTTTTATGTCTATTCTTGTACATACCCTGTTAGGCAGGTAACTCTATCTACATATCTACAACGTACTGGAAGCTTACGCCCCGAAGGGAGGAATTTAGACAGGAATTTTGCCATTCACCTGTGGATCGTTGCCCACAGTAGGGTTCTTTAACGTGCACACATGGTTGTACACGGGACAGCCATTAACGTCCCCACCCGATGGGACGGCGTGATCAAACCAGTGTCATCCCTGTACATAACACCGGGTGGGAGAGGATTACCGCTTAACGACACCTCAGCGAGGCATACACGGTACTTTATATAGGCACGATCAGAGCTCCCGACTTTATCGCTATATGGTATCACCCGAATGGTCTGTTCTAAAAATAGACAAATAAACGGTCCAATAGAATAGTCGAAATAAAATCAATATTAATTTATAGAAGCCTTTCCGGACAGGGGTCTTCAGTTCATATTTATTATTTTATACTGATGCAACTATTTCAAATTTGGAATTTAAAGATTATAGATAATCCATCTTTAAATAACAAATTTGAAATAGTTGCGAATACTGTAATGGCGAACACGCAAACACGCGCCGATAAAAACAGCTAAAAATAGACTCGATGTTTACAATTGCAGGATCGATTTCAGCTGATATATTCCATATAATGGGGCGTATAGTATATCAAAATGTAGGAGTAGACACAGGAAATGTATTTGTTTCCAAATAGGTCCACTACGCAGTGAAATTGTTGCAGAATTTCGCTGCAAGAAAGAGCGCTACTTTTTCTCGTAAAAAGTAGAATGGCCGACTGAAGCCGTTTTATCGTTCCAACTAAGCCGTTCGTCCACAAAATACGAATTTACACCATGTATCAGAAGACGTATCAAATGTGCTTTTTTTAAAAGGGATTTGCGCTCTTCATTTGTTATAATTCGCACTTAGTTTTTATTTCAGTTGTGACTAAAAGCCCATCGAGTCTATTTTTAGCTGTTTTTATCGGCTCTTGTTTGGGTGTTTGCCATTACAGTATTCTTACTAAAACAGCCATACTGTAGCTAAACCGAGTGCGCAGTATTCCACTGCGTTATTTGTTGTTTGCTATCGTATTCATCGAGAAATCAAAATTCTAAACAGTGATGTCGAACGTGGCACCTTCGCATGGGTGGGTTACTAGGTATCCAGATGTGAATAAATCACAGCTTCGCTCGAATTAATAGATTTTTGTTGTGTAATAGATGATAAACTTCATTTATATACCAAGTCTGCTTGTGGGCATATCGTTATCGCTGTAAACATGCATTTCTACAGCTGTTCCACGGCCTTGATTTAGACAATTTTATGTTAAGCCAGTTGTCGACCGAATAATGCAATATCTGGTGGCGGGGTTAATACTGTGTGGCTAGTGCGAATATCGGCCTTTCGTTAGACACCAAAAGGAGCCCTCTGCGTGCTGTATTCCTCGAGGTATCGGCCGTTCCACACAATTTGAAATTCTGTTCCGCAGATTGTCGTTCTATTCCATCCCATCCCACAGATGGTCATGTCCCATAAAATCTCAGGTATCTGTTAACCCTTTACCCAACAGAATGGCCCTGTGCCAATGCATTCTCTTATATATGCGAGTCGACCATAGGTCGCCTCGCATATATAAGAGAATGCATTGGCTTAACACATTAAAAATTATAAAATTGTTAAAGAATGTAAGAAAAAATGGTAAAAAGTGTTAAAAAAAAGATTTTTTTAGGCCAATGCATTCTCTTATATATGCGAGGCGACCTATGGTCGACTCGCATATATAAGAGAATGCATTGGCACAGGGCATAACTGTAACTATCACAATGTGGTCAAGGAGCCGGTTCCAATGATATCCATATTTGTATGGTTTTATTGAGACAGACCAAAGATATTTTAGGCTGTTGAAGCTTTATTTGGCCGGTTTTGGCCGGTTTGTTGGGTAAAGGGTTAACAGTAACCACTAGTGTTCGTTAGATAAACAACCAAACCTTTTTAGACCAGAAAATATTCGAAATAAAATTAATATTAATCGATTGAAACATTTCTGGACAGGAGTCTTCGATTCAAATCTAATATTTTATACACGGGTAATTATATAATACACATATACATGTGCATGTTTACAAAGAGATAAACCACCTTTAATTGAAAGATTCAATACTGAATATTGTTAATCTTGAATTAGTCAGAGTACTACTAGACTAATAACAAAAATGTATAGCCTCATATATATAGGAGAGGTTTGAAATGTGTAAGAAACATTTCGATGCCCTTCCCACTGAGCAAAACAAAAAGAATGATCTGTCTCTACAGACCAATAAAACGTTTGGGGTATGCACCGTCTTCTTGGGCAGGTAGGTAAACCTTAAACACAGGTATTTTTTGTTTGGCCTTATAGTTTAATTTTAGCTGATTAGCGGAGGGTCCCTGTAATATTTTCTAGGGTGATGTGGACATCTCACCATTGAGCATTTTGAGAAATTCAAGATGGTGTCCAAGATGGCTACCAAAATAGGCTAATTTTAGTTTGAAGCTGATATCTTCTTTCCAAATGACTGTATTGTTGCTGTGTGTTACTTGAACATAATATAATATATTTAGCTCAGTGGATTAACAACAAAATCGTGGCTGGATTAAAGCATGAAACATGGTACATATATTCTTTGAACAAAGGGTAATCTTTTTGCACATACTTCTGTTCTCATTCGAATCGAATGATATGTACCTTCAATACATTGCAAATTGTTCGTATTTCTGAATATTGTTCCTATTTAGGCTTATATACATGTTCGAATCGATTTGTATGTACCCGTCAATGTGAATGTTATAACTCATAATAGGGTGAATATGGGCTATCTCCTGTTTGATGGTATCATTAAGATAGGTTTTTAGCATATCCACCGTGATTAATAATTCAGACACTCTCCTTAACTTCAGTGCATTGCAGCTTTTGTTCATATTTCTGAACATTGTTCCAATTTATGCCACTATACATGTTCCAGTCGAATTATATGTGGGTGATTTTCCCTTAAATGAACAAATTCGTCCATAAAATTCTGAACAAAATTAAATATGTCACATGACGATAAATTTTATGTGAGTATGTAGCATATTGGTGACCACGAAAATGGCATTTGGCAAAATTATAGGTCAAGGTCAATCAAGGTAGTTCACTACAGCATGTGCCAATGACTTTTTTCTGTTGAATCACGGCGACGTCATTGTCAAATTAGCTCTTTCTCCAAAACTTGTGTTTAATTCGAATATCATGATTTATGGAAACCAACCAAAATTGAGCCACTTTTTGACATTTGCCCTTTAATAGTTGAATTATCAACTTGTACATCATGGAGTAGCCGATGATGTATTCGTCCAAACGTCGTATCGCCCAGCTCCGCACGTTGAAACGTCTATGAGATACAGCCATTTGAATATACGTGGTGGAAATTTTGTGCTTTGTGGGCCTGACTTAGAGTTCAAACTCTCTAAGAGGTCAATACAGGGTACAAATCTGATAAATTGGAAACAGATTTTGATCGCATAAAGGGCGATTCTTATCAAGTCGGGCATGCCCTGGTCCATCGTATACTTGGTTTGACGCCAAACGATCGAGGAACTCTGATGTAGACAACGTGAACATACGTCAATCAAACTCTGTTCCTCAAGAGGTTCACCAAATTTTGCAATGAGAATTTACAATAGAAAACATTGTCGATGGATTTCTCTTACATGTTTCAAGATATCGAACTGAAATTGGTATTTATGGGTTTTTCGATGAACCCAATCAGATAGAATATTATTGTCAGTGAGATATTCTGATGGCCCAAAATGTGTCATTGACGCCGTTGCTATACCACACGAGCGGTGTGGACATGTCGCGGTGTGGACATTTTTTATGCTTTCTTCAATTTTTTTATTTTCTGTTTATGTCAGGCGTCCATTTGTTTTTATTCACGATTCATAACCCCTTGTGTATTATTTGATAAATTTTGGTACTCTCCCGACATATTTTCTATTTCCTTTGATAGCGTCGCGGTGTTGACATTAATTAAGGGGCGCTGGTGGGTACACTTATTTTCGTCTCACTTTCATGTGTTTCGATTCTTTATATTGTCGAAAATCTTCAAAACAAATTGTCAGAAGGCAAAACTTTCTTATGCGTAGGTTGTTCCCCCTTGTTAAAATGGAACCGGGATGGCCTATATTGAAAATAATGTCGCTGTGTGGACATTTCTCGAGACAGGCGATTTTCGATGTTTCAGAGTCAATATTTTCATAAAACCACGAAAAATTTGCATCATATATGATATTCATTGACAAAGAGTCCAAGAAATAACATATAAACAGTGCACGTTCTTTGTCAATTAGAGTTAAGAGAACTTAATCGGAATAAAATGAAATTTCGCAGTTAGGCGATGAGACAGTGCGATTTTCGTGTTTTTTCGTTCTTTTTGGTCATGTAACTAAAGGCATGTGTTGATATATTACAATACTGTTTTATCATAACGTTGTGCCACATGCTCTTCAGTGAAATGGAATGCCACAATATGTCTTGCTTGTGGCACAATCATATATTTATGGAACAATTGTACACGAGACATCAATTTGCTCGTTATACGGGAGAACCACTCATGTACCCGTATATGTGAATGATATAACTCATGTAAGTGAGGGATCACGTATCATTCAGTTATGTTTGATATTAATTATAATGTCTCACTAAGAGACCTGATCGGAAAATATCCTGCATGTATCACAATCATATCATTACCCACACAAATCACACTGATACGGACGGTCTTCACTGTGGATTATGGTATGTATCATGCACCAAGTTGCTCGACTGATTAAATGATTTCTCACGTACATCACACTGATACGGTCGGTCTTCGCTGCGGATTATGGTATGTATCACCAAGTAGCTCGACTGATTAAATGATTTCTCACATATATCACAATCGTGTGGGTCAGTGTGGTTCGGATCGTATTTCTTCGCATAAGTATGTCACTATACATGTACATATGACATTAATCACACTGTTCGTGTGAATGTTAAAACTCACGATAAGGAATAATCACCTATCAATTAGTTATATCAGATATGAATTTTCTTATGTCTCACCAATGTGCTCGATCGAGTAAATGATGCTCCGCATATATCTCAATAGTAAGGCTTATCTCCGGTGTGGATTCTCTTATGTCTCGTCAGGTCACTCGACTGAGCAAATGACTTCCTGACATATGTCACAATCATAAGGGCGGTCCCCGGTATGCATTCTCTTGTGTATCATCAAGCTGTTCTGATGACTAAATGATTTTCCGCATATATCACAACGGTAAGGTTTATCTCCTGTGTGAATTCTTTTATGCGTCACCAAGCTGCTCGGTCGATTAAATGATTTTCCGCATATATCACAATGACAAGGCTGGTCTCCGGTGTGGATGTTCTTATGTGTCACCAAGCTGCTCGATTGATTAAATGATTTCCCGCATATATCACAATGGTAAGGCTGATATCCGGTGTGGATTATCTTGTGTATCGCCAATGTGTTCGGTCGATTAAAAGATTTCCCGCATATATCACAATGGTAAGGCTTATCTCCGGTGTGGATTCTCTTATGTTTTGTCAGGTCGCTCGACTGAGCAAATGACTTCTGACATATGTCACAATCATAAGGGCGGTCCCCGGTATGCATTCTCTTGTGTATCATCAAGCTGTTCTGATGACTAAATGATTTCCCGCATATATCACAACGGTAAGGTTTATCTCCGGTGTGGATTCTCTTATGTCTCGTCAGGTCACTCGACTGAGCAAATGACTTCTGACATATGTCACAATCATAAGGGCGGTCCCCGGTGTGTATTCTCTTGTGTATCATCAAGCTGTTCTGATGACTAAATGATTTCCCGCATATATCACAACGGTAAGGTTTATCTCCTGTGTGAATTCTTTTATGCATCACCAAGCTGCTCGATCGATTAAATGATTTCCCGCATATATCACAATAAGGCTGATCTCCGGTGTGGATTTTCTTATGTGTCACCAATTGGCTCGATTTATTAAATGATTTCCTGCATATATCACAATGGTAAGGTTGATCTCCGGTGTGGATTATCTTATGTGTCGCCAAGTTGCTCGATTGATTAAATGATTTCCCGCATATATCACAATGGTAAGGTTGATCTCCGGTGTGGATTTTCTTGTGTATCGCCAATGTGTTTGGTCGATTAAATGATTTCCCGCATATTTCACAATGGTAAGGCTTATCTCCGGTGTGGATTCTCTTATGTTTTGTCAGGTCGCTCGACTGAGCAAATGACTTCTGACATATGTCACAATCATAAGGGCGGTCCCCGGTGTGTATTCTCTTGTGTGTCATCAAGCTGTTCTGATGACAAAATGATTTTCCGCATATATCACAACTGTAAGGTTTATCTCCTGTGTGTATTCGTTTATGCATCACCAAGCTGCTCAGTCGATTAAATGATTTCCCGCATATATCACAATGGTAAGGCTGATCTCCAGTGTGGATTATTTTATGTATCACCAAGTGGCTTGATTGGCTAAATGATTTCTCGCATATATCACAATGGTATGGTTTATCTCCGGTGTGGACTCTCTTATGTTTCACCAAGTTGCTCGATTGATTAAATGATTTCCCGCATATATCACAATGGTAAGGCTGATCTCCGGTGTGGATTATCTTATGTCTCGCCAAGTTGCTCGATCTATTAAATGATTTCCCGCATATATCACAATGGTAAGGCTGATCTCCGGTGTGTATTCTCTTATGTCTCGTCAAGCCGCTCGATTGAGTAAACGATTCCTCGCATACGTCACAATGGTGTCCTTTATTCCCTGTGTGGTCGGTCTCATGGACAATCAGGTTACAGGTAGTATCTCCCATCGTGTGGAATTGTCCTAACACATAAATATAATATATATCAGTGTATATCTCACAAAGCGAGTATATAGATAGAAATCTGATCTAGTTCGTATCGAATTCCATTAACACAATGTAACAAGGAAGGTACTTGTTGTTGTTACAATGATGGGATTACCGATTTCTGTTGTTGAATTTATTAAAATGCGTCTCAATATGTGGTTTCGTACAGTAGAACAATTTACAAAACGTTAGAAATTAATATTCGTTTACAAAACGTTAGAAATTTATATTCGTTATGGTATAAAATCCAAAATAAGGATTGTGACCAAACAGAACAGAACAAATGCATTGTTTTAATTAAATATAAATACAACCGACATATTGAACCTCGAAATACATATTACAAATAATCAATATACCCTAATGGTAGGCATACTATCAAACAAACTATGTGTGTCCTACTTCCAAATGCGTGTTGTGTACATGTTATAGACCGCAGTCAGAATTATTTTGTTAATATCTCGGTCTTGAGGACTGAACGAGATGACTAAAACATACAGCTTGCATGTATGTAAGTGCACATGACATGAGAGGTTGGGGTCACAAACACGGCGGTAATTTCCTCGTATAACTCATTTCTTGATAGGTCTTCTTTGTTGGGGGGGGGGGGGGGTGACAAAATCTTCTGTGCAAAACTCGTATATTTCGAACAAGATGTATGGGGTATCACCCCCCCCCCCCTTTCGGTACGCGGGATTCAGGGTGTTTTGAAGCCGTACGCGGGATTCATACCCCCGAATTAACTAGTATTCGGGTTCAAGCAAAACATCTTGGACGCAGGTTTTGATGGCGCAAAGAAATATTTTGTGCTAGTTATCTGTGTGAATGGGTGGGTATAATAGATTCTTGGGCATATTCGACCACCGTGCCATCATAAACATGCTAAAAATGCTTGACGCCAGTCTAGATGCTAGGATTTTGCGATTTTCTTGTTCAGATTACCAAATTTTCGCACACCGGGCCGAACCATGGTCGGCCCGGTGTGTCTTTGTCTCTACCCTGTGGCCAATACAAAAATGCTA
Source organism: Siphonodentalium dalli (assembly GCA_032622095.1). Lineage (NCBI taxonomy): Eukaryota > Metazoa > Mollusca > Scaphopoda > Gadilida > Siphonodentaliidae > Siphonodentalium > Siphonodentalium dalli. The sequence goes on from CP136063.1 coordinate 55,105,106, forward strand.
ATAAGTTTAACAATATTTTACTACATTTGGTCAAACTTGTGGTCATCAGTTGGAGAAATTTCCAACCTGAAGGGGAGTATGAGGTTTGAAATTTCCAACACTATAGGAAAGCTTTAGTTGAGGCCAGTCTGGATGCTAGGATTTGCGATTTTCTTGTTCAAATTAAAAAAAAATTCTCACACCGGCCGAACAACGATGGTCAGCTCGGTGTGTCGTGGTCTCTTGCCCATAGCCGTGTGCATGTGTATGGAGTTAGACCACTAGATGTTAGGATTTATGCTTCAGGTTAAAATATCTGAATTTTCTCATACCGGGAATATAGAATCATGGTTTGTGAAGATATAGGATATTAGGCCTAAACACTGAGATGCAAGGAGGGGGGGGGGGGGGTGCAAATGGAATTATGCAAAACTTGTGTTCGGTTTGATTCTGACTCAAGGAGGGGGGTGCAGTTGGAATTTCGCTAGGTGGACACCCCCCAACGGAAACCCTCTAGCCACGTTCCTGGTCATAAAGTATCATTAATGGTATCATAACGGCCTCATAACGCGACCGGCATCATAATGTGTCTATGTAACTTCTATGTATTATTTCTTAACATGTATTCAGGATTCATCCTCCAAAATTAACTCGTATTCAGGATTCACCCCCCAAAATTAACTCGTATTCAGGATTCAGGGGGGAGGGGTGATACCATCATGTAGGCCTATAGCTTTGACTTATTAAAGATGGTCTATCTCTTTGTGAACATGTTATATAGGCCTAGTAACCAGGATGTAAACGATTAGATATGAATAGAAAAACTCTGTCCGGAAATGCTCCTATCGATTAATATTGATTATATTTCGAATATTTTCTGGTAAGAATCGGGTGGTTGTTTAGCTAACGAACAATAGTGGTTACTGCTAACAGAGGCCATAAATTTGATTGTGTATTTTTGTTGCAAATAAACGTTAATCAGACTGAATGGTCTGTTCTGAAAACTGAACAATAAAGTGTCCTACTTCATCATCTCATTTTATAATAAAATATTCGAAATCAAATCAATATTGACAGAAGCATTTCCGGATATAAGTCTTCAATTCATGTTTACTATTTGATTCCCACGAAACTATATTTAAAAAATGTTATACGAAGAGATGATCCATCTTTAACATTACGAACAACTAGACCCGTGTTTATTGAAATGTAATATCATGCAAGTATTAGGCTAACGGTGCACAACATATTTAATTAAAGTTCACAATGATAAGGCTTATCTCCGGTGTGGATTATCTTATGTCTTGCTAAATCGCCATACTATGAAGTCCATGTAAATAATAAAATGCACAAATCGCACTGATATGGGCTCTCCCCTGTTGAATGGTATCACGAACAGTCGGTTTTTTAGCATCTCCATCGTGTTTAATAATTTCGACACTCTTCACTTCCATACATTGCAGGTCGTATTGCTGAACATTGTTCCAATTTAGGTCACTATACATGCACATACTTATGTTCTCATTCGAATCGAATAATATGTACCGATACACGTGAATGTTATAACTCATAATAGGGTGAAATATGGCCTATCTCCGGTTGGATGGTATCAATCAGACAGGTTTTAAGTAGCTCGACTGATTAAATGAATTTCACATATACATGTATCACAATCTTAAGGCCGATGCTCGGTGTGGGCCCTGGTCGCATATCTTCACATAACTATGTCACTATACATGTACATGTGACATCAGTCACACTGTTGCTGTGAATGTTAAAACTCACGATAAGGAAGGATCACATATCAATCTGTTATGTCTGATATGAATTTTCTTATGTATCACCAAGTGACTCCATCCATCACAGTACCTGTGAATGTTAAAACTCAATCAGTTATGTCATATGTGAATTTTCTTTAGTCTCTCCAAATGACTCTATCGAGAAAATTATCTCCGGCATATATCACAACGATAAGACTTCACCATCGACCACGATGTGGATTCTCTTGTGTACGACCAAGTTACCGCTGCAAGAGAATGATTTGCGCACAAATCACATTGATACGGGTGATCCCCGGTGTGGATGCTCTTGTGTCTCACCAATGTACTCGATCGCTTAAATGATGTCCCGCATATATCACAATGGTAAGACTTATCACCGGTGTGAATTCTCTTATGATTCACCAAGTCGCTCGACTGGCTAAATGATGTCCCGCATATATCACAATGGTAAGGCTTATCACCGGTGTGAATTCTCTTATGATTCACCAAGTCGCTCGACTGGCTAAATGATGTCCCGCATATATCACAATGGTAAGGCTTATCACCGGTGTGAATTCTCTTATGATTCACCAAGTCGCTCGACTGGCTAAATGATGTCCCACATATATCACAATGGTAAGGCTTATCACCGGTGTGGATTCTCTTATGAGTCACCAAGCTGCTCGATCGATTAAATGATTTCCCGCATATATCACAATGGTAAGGCTGATCTCCAGTGTGGATTCTCTTATGTATCACCAGGTCGCTTGATTGGCAAAATGATGTCCCGCATATATCACAATGGTAAGGCTTATCTCCGATGTGGATTCTCTTGTGCCTCATCAAGTGACTCGATTGAGTAAATGATTTCCCGCATATATGACAATGGTAAGGCTTATATCCGGTGTGGATTCTTTTACGTTTCACCAAGTCGCTCGATTCAGCATATATCACAATGGTAAGGCTTTATCTCGTGTGTGGATTATCTTATGTCTCGCCAAGTTGCTCGATATATTAAATGTTTTGCCGCATATGTCCCAATGGTAAGGTTCATCTCCGGTGTGGATTATCTTATGATTAATCAAGTCGCTCGATTGGCTAACTGATTTCCCGCATATATCACAACGGTAAGGCTTATCTCCGTTTTGGATTCTATTATGTTTCACCAAGTCACTCGATTGGCTGAATGATTTCCCGCATAATATCACAATGGTAAGGGAGATCCCCGGTATGTATTCTCGTATGTCTCGTCAGGACACTCCTATCGTTGAATGACTTCATGCATAAACCGCATTGATACGGGAGATCTCCTGTGTGGATTCTCTTATGCGCCACCAAGCTGCTCGATTCATTAAATGATTTCCCGCATATATCACAATGATAGGGGAGGACCCCTGCATGTAATCTCGTGTGCTTCGTCAGGTTACTCCTATCGTTGAATGACTTCATGCATAAACCGCATTGATACGGGAGATCTCCTGTGTGGATTCTCTTATGCGTCACCAAGCTGTTCGATTGATTAAATGATTTCCCGCATATATCACAATGGTAGGGGAGGACCCCTGCATGTAATCTCGTGTGCGCCGTCAGGTTACTCCTATCGTTGAACAATTTCCCGCATATATCACAACGGTAAGGCTTATCTCCGGTGTGGATTATCTTATGTTTCACCAAGGTGCTCGATTGAGTGAACGATTTCTCGCAAATATCACAATGGTAAGGCCTATCTCCGGTGTGGATTCTCTTATGCGTGACCAAGTCACTCGATCGTTTAAATGCTTTCCCGCATATATCACACCGGTAAGGCTGATCTCCGGTGTGGATGCTCTTATGCGTCACGAAGTCACTCGATCGTTTGAATGATTTCCCGCATATATCACAATGAAAATGCTTATCTCCGGTGTGGATTCTCTTATGTGTCACCAAGCTGCTCGATCGATTAAATGATTTCCCGCATATGTCACAGTGGTAAGGCATCTCTCCAGTGTGGATTCTGTTATGTTTCGCCAAGTTGCTCGATTGAGTGAACATAACAAACAATTTTGTGAAAATTGTGAACGATTTCTCGCATACGTCAAAATTATGTCATGGACAATCAGGTTAACATCTCCCGTGGTGTGGAATTGTCCTAACATAATTATATCAGTATATATCTCATAAAGCGACAGTCTATTGATGGAAATCTGAACTAATTCGTATCGAATTCCATTATCACAATGTAACAAGCAAGGGTCACGTATCAATTGATCGATTTCACTGCGAACAAAGGAGGACGGGACTCGTGCCGATTTCTGTTGTTGAATTTATTAAAATGCGTCTAAATGCGTGGTTTCGTACAGTAGAACCATTTACAAAACGAAAGAAATTAATATTCGAATATGTAATGGTACAAATCCGAAATAAGGATTGTGACCAACACAGAACAGAACATTTTTGTGTATATGTATTTCGAGGTTTGTTAATATCACGGTCTTGAGGACCGAGAGAGATGACTATAAACCTACAGCTTACATGTATGTAAGTTCACAGGACATGAGAGGTTGGTGTCACAAACACGACGGTAATGCATTGTTTTAATTAAATATAAATACAACCGACAAATTGAACCTCGAAATACATATACACAAAAGTATCAATATGTCCTAATGGTTTATCCTAATGGTAGGCATACTATGAAACAAGCTAAGTGTGCCCTACTTCAATTGCGTTTTTTGTTCATGTTATAGACCCTAGTCATAATTAGTTTGTTAATATCACGGTCTTGAGGACCGAGAGAGATGACTATAAACCTACAGCTTACATGTATGTAAGTTCACAGGACATGAGAGGTTGGTGTCACAAACACGACGGTAATTTCCTCATATAACTCATTTCTCGATACTTTGTTGGACGGGGGAGGGGGGTGACACAAATTTGTGCACAGCTCGGATATTTCGAACCAGATGTAGACCTATACACTAGACCATGTGAGTATTGAAATGTAATATAATGCAAGTACTTTATGTTAGTATAGGCTAACGGTACACAGCATATTAACTTAAAGATGGTTTATCTCTTCATATTACAGTTTTGAAATAGTTACGTGGGTACAAAATAATAAATATAAATTGAAGACCCATGTCCGGAAACACTTCTATCAATTAGTATTGACTTTATTCCGAATATTTTATTATAAAATGAGATGATTAAGTGCGCCCGTTTATTGTTCTATTTTCATAACAGACCATTTTAGTCGGATTCCTTATGTCGAAAAAAATTGTCGCGCGTTTTCGGAATGTTAAAAGCGACGTGAGAACGGTTTCTATACCACCAGTGTGTCTATTTTCAGAATCTACCTGTTTCCAGCTTGATATTTTAGTGGAAACAGGTTTTTGTGAAGCTTTTGTTTGTGTACCCCTCTATTTTTCCCCCGTCCACCTGGTAATAAAAAACATGCTATTACGCATAGCAGGTTCGGTAAGTGGCTTTCTTTGTTTATGGAAATCGCAAAACATTGAGAGATCTTGCCACAAATTACTTAATTACATATCTGAATGTGGAATTATATCATAAAATCATCAGGTGAATTGTATTTATGACTGCATTTTCAATTTTCTTTCCCAAATATTAAGGTATTGTATATTCTTAAAATCAGCTACATGACATATAGACGAACATGAACAATCTACAAGGATATCTTGATCATATGCCACAAACAAAACTTCGATACATCGATTTTTGGTAAGGATATCGCAGAAAAGCTAACCCTACCCCCACCCTAGCTGATTTCACAAGTGAGATTCCTTTGGTAGAAAACAACGGTCGCGCAATTTCGGATTGTCTAAAACGACATGCGAACGGGTTATTTATCATTAGCGTGTCTACTTTCAGAGTTTACCTGTGTCAAGTTGAAATTTTATTGCAAAAAAAGTGTTTTTGGACAGTTTTAAGAATTTAAAGAGCGTTTACTTATTATACAAATATTAATCCTCATAACTAACCTTCTGGTGGACTGTGCGAGTTGAAATTAACAAAAGTATCAAATATGGCGGTCTACTTTCAGAGTCTATTTGTTTCCAGTCTGACATTTTAGTGGAAACAAATTGTTTGGACGTGTATACAAATTTAAAGAGCGTTTCCTGATTATACAGGTATTAACTAACACGATTAGCCTCTTCACGAATTATGCGAGTTGAAATTATGACTCTGACATATATTTTTGAGAATGTTGTCGTCAGATAAGTCTCCGCGGGTACAGTACTACAGTTGCGAACAAAACTAATGTTGGACCCTATAGAGAGTTTGACAATTTACTCAAATGTTCGCAGTGGTGGAACTTAATGGCTATCATATTTGCATGGCTCTCACATGTAATCTATCGTAACTACATGTGATTTTACCAAATTAACTTGCAATATATAGTCAGGCCACCAGATACAGTAGTTGATAAAAATGTGGTTCACATCAATCATATACATCACAAGCACGTGCTTCAGTGATAATGTCAACTATTCTACAAATGTAATGTTTATCAAGACTAAAGTTTTAAGATGTCGTTGTAAAATTGATTGATGTTGTTTTTTCATTAATTGACAAAATTAATGTTTATTGCCAGGACGAAGTACCGCATAATACGGACTTGTGTGCTAACAATTCTGCGAGTCATATTTATGTAAGTGTCAGTCAAAACTTTTAGGACATGGAAATATATTTTTTATTTCGTACCCACGAAATACTAATTCGTGGCCACGAAATAACTAATTCGTGGCCACGAAATAACTAATTGTGACATACGATCGTCAGTCCCATTATTGTAATGGAAGCGGATAGAGATGATCTGATTGTAGTTGTCCACCATCTTGGCATGGGCCACGGCGATTTGAGATAAATGGTGTTGTAGGGTGGCCCGTAAAACGAATTAAGTAATCACCCCTTTCACCAACCCGATCCAAAGATGCCACCGTCCTGCGGGTGGGTCACACAGGGCACCACGACATCCAGTATATCTTGAGGTCACCATACAGCGCCAAATTATACCACACCAAACGGTTAAGGGGGGGGTAGAAATTGTATAGGTGCCACATTTGAACCCATCTGGGCGGCCATTTTGGATCGGGGATAGTGGAAGCGGGTGAATATTTAGTTTGTCTCAGTGGTCACACAACAACACACTGTGTTCGACATAAAATGGGGGTGGGGCAATTGCATGGTACCATATATGGGCCCCTCTGACCACTCATTTTCTGTTCCCCCGTTCTCTCTGGGCTATAGTTTATATCGGACGTTCGTGTCCCCATTGAGCCCTGGTCCCACGCCATATAAAGGGGTTTATAGTAGCTTCTCTGCGATCGCACGCATTGTTTCTAAAACATCAAATGTAACCATACCGTAACGGTATCTGGATATGTACAAAGGTCAATCAGTTATTTCGTGGCCACGAATTAGTATTTCGTGACCACGAATAAGTTATTTCTTGGCAAGAATTAGTATTTCGTGGCCACCAACTTAGTTATTTCGTGGTCACTAATTAGTATTTCGTGGCCACGAATTAGTATTTCGTGGCCACGAAATAAATAAACAATTTCTCATGTCCTAAACCAGCCACCATATATTATGGATCATTCTGTTTTAGTATTAAATTTGGAGAAACCCGACCAGCATCAATATAACAACTACAACAACTCATCTATGCCAATGATATGTTTAGCCATACATGTGGATAGGGTGGTATTGTTTAAAAAATGTTAAACAATGTTATCATGTACATATGTATTGCTAAATATTACTGGGCATATATATATATGATTGTCCTATAATTCCTGGTCGGGTTTATCAAAATTTGAAGTTTAAATTATGTTCATCTGATGATAAAGAAAACATTTTCTCCGTCCACACATTACATCCCCCGGGATACGTGCTTCACATACTAAATTAACATCTTAGTCAACATAACAAATCACTCCCTCAAATCCTTTGCCACAAGAAAAAAATAAATTGTCACTATAAATAGGCAAGACATCTATGGACACTTTCTAAGAGATAATTTATTTATAAGAAGATATATATGTGCATTATGTGCTTGGTTTCATATATAGTACAACACAGTAAGATGCAAGTGACACAGTGCGGGGACAATACTGTGTCGAAGAACATAGTTGAGGGGACCCTTCCATCATCCTTCATAATGCATCATGATTCCATCTGTTGTGAACAAACCATCGACTTAGACTTAATGTATCGTTCTCCCCCAATAATATACTTGGCTTTGAACCGATCAATACTCTGGGCCGTGGTATTTACCCGTAAATTAGATAGTGTCTATAGTTGGATGGTATTGGTTATGTTCAGATGGTGACACAGATATGAAACTGTACAAGTTTGTGCCCCATGGGCCATTGATCATAATAAGATCGAGAACCTTAGTCTAGGAAATTACCGGGAATTCACTGGAAATTGCATATGTAGCTGATATAGGGTCAACGTTTGCGTTTCCGATACAGTTAATACCCAAATGTGAAATTTGAGATAGACCTGGCTGTCAAAATGAACCAGATGTCTTATCTAAGGTTAGCAACGGTTACTAACCAAATGCCACAATGGTGTACTAATCATTCATTGGTATTGTCTTAAGTAGGTCAGTGTCTAATTACATGGTGATGGTTTTGTTCAAAGTTGGGCACATGTATGTCTAAAAATATGCAGCCACGTTCTGCATAGGCCACTGATCATTATACGATCGGGAGACTTGCCACCGGTCCCGATAGCTCCTTAGTAACAGTTACTAAGTACATATTCGCGGCGGTGGACGGGTGAAAACGATTTGTCTTTCTTTGAGGATGTGATTTACAAGGACTACTGACCCGAATATATTGGATACTATACCAATTTGTGTCGGGAACAAGGACAGTCTGCTAGACTAAAGACAAATATTGTCTATCTCCCACTGATAGACAGACCACCAGCAGATTCACAGACAATGATATCTGCAATGACAAAAGCTCAAACTTTATCTCGATCAGCTGGACAAGCTTTTGTCATATTCACTGCAGACCAACATTTATATCGTGTTGCTTTGCACGCTACTTGGGACAATCCTACCAAGTTCAATGACGTGTATCTGCGAATCGGGGGCATGCACCTTCTGATGAGTTACTGTGGTTCGATAGGTTCGTTGATGGCGGAAAGTGGTTTGATGGAAATCCTCGATTGCAGTTTGGTGGAGTATTGAAAATACTCACAGGAAAGACATTTCCGCAAAATGTTCGTGCTCTCAGAATGTTGGCTGAAGAAGTGTTGCGTCCTGTATTTTGCAAATTCGAAATGGAATGCACGCATGACCTAGATACCACATTGGACAGATTGGCACTTCAAAGTAGAACATCTAAGCTGTGGATTGACTGTCTGTTGAGACCAGTGTTTCTTATGTTGAAATACATACGTGCTGAGCGTGAATCGGATTGGCCATTACATCTAGACTCGGTCAGTGATATGATTCCATTGTTTTTTTGCAGCCGGTCATATCCACTATGCCAGATATGCATTGTATTATTTACGTTCAATGGAATCATTGCCCGAACATGTCGGCCAACACTTCGTGAAGTGCGAGCACACAATGCACCAAAACACTGGAATTTTTAATGGAATTTGGACAGACATGGCCATCGAAACTACATTTATGAGATATGGGCACGGACGTTCTGGAATAAATGGTATAACACTAAAGCCAGAGAGCATAAAAACTGGGCATACAGCTTACACACATGCAATGGTCTGATAAAAGATTAAGAATCAATGCAAAATTGTGATGCGAATCAATGTTACACACACCACAAGGAAGAGTCGACGTCCAGAATTAAACTTGATGCTGTCAACAGGGAAGCTTTGCGAGCTAAATTGGAGATTTGTATTGACCCCCTTGAACCAAGTCAGCACCCCGATGGTCTTATCAATATCGATTCGGGCAAGATAGTTAGCGACAAAACTGTGAATGTTGACAATTCTAGAGCATTGGGTTTGAAGCAAATGCAAGAGTTTGAGACGGATTCCACAATAAAATATCCCGTGACGTCGATACAATGGCACAGTCCGCAAGCATATAAAGATAGACGATGGGAAAATATTTGACCCCGAAATCATATATGCCAGAGCAATGGGCCTGCATGACAGCTCCCGTAGTGTAGATATTAATGACATATTGTCTCACGAACTCGCTCCATATCAAGCTTCTATGTTCGAGCCAGATGGTCATCTAAGGGAATCTAAGTCAAAGGCCAACTTGAAGAATGCTCTTAGAGTTGATTATACACCTGGTCAGTCTGCAGAGCGCATGCCGATTGAAGCAACATTTCTGGATGGTTGCGCTATTCTCTGGGTCATCCCCTGGCCATCACCTGGCGCTGTTCAGGATTATTTAAATCGGTTTAGATTGTACATTCGTAACCAGATGAAGACCACAGATGTCTACCTTGTATTTGATCGATACATTACAGGTAGCACGAAGGGTTCTACGCGAATCGGACGAGACCAAGGTGCAAGTCGGATGTAGACAACTACCCGACTGCCATCCCAAAAAGTAATTCTTACTGTTACACATAACAAAGCACACCTTGTTAATCTTATCTGCCAAGACCTTCAGAAACACGTTGACGATCGGAAGGAAACTCACCACAAATTGGTCATTACAGGAGAAGATCCAGTGCCTCTGGAAATACACAAAGGTTTGATAGTTCGGCGAATTGAACTCAAGTCAACACACGAAGAAGCCGATACGGTCATCATTAACCAGGTAGCAAATATTTCAACATCATGTTCACTCATCCTAGCTGATGACACCGACATATTACTAATGCTTCTGCATTTCGTACACATGCGTGATATTTCTGGACGTGTACTGATGGCTTCCCCAGCTAACGGGCGGACCACGATCGACATAAACAAAACTTACCAGACGCATAGCAAAATTATCCCTGATCTGCTAGCGATGCACGGATTTACAGGGTGCGACACCGTTGCATCATACTTTGGTATTGGGAAGTGTTCGGCACTAAAAACTCTGCGCAGTGGAAAGCACCCTTTGAGTATGCTCGGGAATAGTCATATAAATATAAATGATGTAGTGGACGAAGTCTTGCCTTTCATTTTGTGTTATGGTCTTCCAAAGTGTAACAGCACAACAGAAGGACGAATGAAAATGTGGTCGTTAAAATTTGGACGGTCAATGGCATGTGCTCCAAAATTGAACTCGTTACCCCCAACCACCGAAGCTTTCATTGAAAATATAAAGCGTGCTCACCTTCAAGTTGCTACTTGGCGATATGCATCAGACGAATCTCCGCCGGATATGGAGGCAACAAATTGTGGTTGGTCTAAAGATGGCGACGAACTCGTTCCTACCATGGTTGCCGACAACATACGAAAGGCCCCGGATAGCATGCTGAAGCTGGTACGGTGTTCGTGCACCAGCAATTCGCCTTGCTCGTCAAAGAGATGTGGGTGCTCTCGTGCTGGTTTGCCGCGCACGTCATTTTGTTCGTGTCAAGGCACGCTTAACTGTTTTAACGAGTTTACAAAACACTGTGATGTTAACGAGAATAACATTGATTAGGAACATATGCTTCAGATAGAGGATGCAGTATGGTCAATTCGTATCATTTAATAACACGCCTGTTGTTAAAATTCGCGGGACTGACGACGTATTGGTTTCTTTTGGCTTTGTATTCGTTTCTTTGGATTGTATTTGTATTTTTGATAAAACAAATTATTGTAATAATCTATATATTGCAATATTGCATAATTTCCATGTATTTGGCGGACATTTTTACGGCCATCTTTATAATCAAGCATCGAAAATTTGAAACGTAGTTCGACCCACATATAATATAAGATTCCTATCATAAATTGACATATTAAACCTCAATTCGAGAAAGTTATTAACCGATTAAATAAAATACCGAAATCCGGTAGCCATATTGGACGCCATCTTGGATTTCTCAAAATGCTCAAGGGTGAGACGTCCACACCACCCTAGAAATCATTACAGAGACCCTCCTAATGAATAATCAGCAAATAAACAAACTTTAACAGAGAATTTTGGATTACCCCATACTTCCGCTGGACTGAACAAAGGGTAATCTTTTTGCACATACTTGTATTCTCATTCGAATCGAATGATATGTACCTTCAATACATTGCACATTGTTCGTATTTCTGAACATTGTTCCTATTTAGGCTTCTATACATGTTCGAATCGAATTATATGTACCCGTAAATGTGAATTTTATAACTCATAATAGGGTGAATATGGGCTATCTCCTGTTGGATGGTACCATTAACTCATTCAGTGCCAGGTTTCCTGGGAGAAACGGATGGCTGCGTGCCAGGTTCCCTGGGGGAAAGCTTTCATTTACACTAACTAGATATTTACTTTGATTATTCAATATTGGAAAGAATTTAATTGACAGCAAACATTGATAGTATAGGCCCTACTCAAGAAGTTCTTTAAAAGTCCAATTCCGGTAATACAGGTTCATCACAGCTCCAAACTTTTACGTTGCCATGGCAACGAATACTTCAAATTAACACCGATTGTATGAAATTGCAAATGTGTTGTTTTATGTGGCCATCTAACTAATATATTCTGTGTAGTTTTAGGCATTAATTTTGCTGTTGGAATAACATTGCATTATGTTATGGCAAAGATCGGAATGGGGGTGATCAGTGAGACCTAACGAATTTTCTAAATGGGATGACGTTTACAATAACCGATTTCCTAGAAAAGCAAATGGCAAAACTGAAAACAATTTGAAAATCAATTGTGTCCGTTCTAAAGGCCTACAACAATCGTACTTTCGCTGTGAGGCGTATGCTATAGTTCCCCGTTCGTGCGTACACGTAGCTACATGTATGGCGTCAATAACACACATTTGGGCAATCAGAGTAACTCGGTGACAATTCAATCGAATTCAGCACATCGAAAAACCCCTCACTACCAAATATCCGTTCGATATCTTAAAACATGTAAGAGCAATATATTGACAATGTTTCCTGTAGTAATTTATCATTTTAATTTGGCGAACCCCTTAAGGTACATATTTTGATTGAAGTAATGTGCGCTTTGTCCAAATCGGTGTTCCTCGATCGTTTGGCGATAAACCAAGTGTTCTATGGATTAGGACATGCCCGACTTGATAGTAATCGCATTTTACGGAATCGAAATCGGTCTCCAATTAACAGATATGGACGCTGTATTCGTTGACCTCTTAGAGAGTTTGAACTCTGCAAGACTTCAGTCACGCCCACAAAACACACAATTTTGCACCACCTATATTCAGGCGGCTCTATCTCCCCAATGCCTCAACGTACGGAGTTGCCCGATACGTCCTTTGAACGGAGATATCTTCGGCTACGCCATGGTTTACACATTGGATCTACGCATGCGCGTATAAACATACCAGCCGCCACTCACCCCCCCCCCGATGAAAATTATCCCAAGATGTGACTTGTAATCCACAGTGTTTTTAACATGTACACCAATAATGAAATTGTGAGTTTTTCGCCCAGTAGAGCATGTTTAAGCATGCCTAAGCATGCCCTGGTCCATCGTATACTTGGTTTGACGCCAAACGATCGAGGAACTCTGATGTAGACAACGTGAACATACGTCAACCAAACTCATGTTCCCCAAGAGGTTCGCCAAATTTTGCAATGAGAATTTACAATAGAAAACACTGTCGATGGATTTCTCTTACATGTTTCAAGATATCGAACTGAAATTGGTATTTATGGGTTTTTCGATGAACCCAATCAGATAGAATATTATTGTCAGTGAGATATTCTGATGGCCCAAAATGTGTCATTGACGCTGTTGTTATACCACACGAGCGGTGTGGACATGTCGCGGTGTGGACATTTTTTATGCTTTCTTCAATTTTTTTCATTTTCTGTTTATGTCAGGCGTCCATTTGTTTTTATTCACGATTCATAAACCCATGTGTATTATTTGATACATTTTGGTACTCTCCCGACATATTTTCTATTTCCGTTGATAGCCTCGCGGTGTTGACATTAATTAAGGGGCGCTGGTGGGTACACTTATTTTCGTCTCACTTTCATGTGTTTCGATTCTTTATATTGTCGAAAATCTTCAAAATAAATTGTCAGAAGGCAAAACTTTCTTATGCGTAGGTTGTTCCCCTTTGTTAAAATGGAACCGGGATGGCCTATATTGAAAATAATGTCGCTGTGTGGACATTTCTCGAGACAGGCGATTTTCGATGTTTCAGAGTCAATATTTTCATAAAACCACGAAAAACTTGCATCATATATGATATTCATTGACAAAGAGTCCAAGAAATAACATATAAACAGTGCACGTTCTTTGTCAATTAGAGGTAAGAGAACTTAATCGGAATAAAATGAAATTTCGCTGTTAGGCGATGAGACAGAGCTATTTTCGTGTTTTTTCGTTCTTTTTGGTCATGTAACTAAAGGCATGTGTTGATATATTACAATACTGTTTTATCACAACGTTGTGCCACATGCTCTTCAGTGAAATGGAATGCCACAATATGTCTTGCTTGTGGCACAATCATATATTTATGGAACAATTGTACACGAGACTTCAATTTGCTCGTTATACGGGAGAACCACTCATGTACCCGTATATGTGAATGATATAACTCATGTAAGTGAGGGATCACGTATCATTCAGCTATGTTTGATATTAATTATAATGTCTCACTAAGAGACCTGATCGGAAAATATCCTGCATGTATCACAATCATATCATTATCCACACAAATCACACTGATACGGACGGTTTCACTGTGGATTATGGTATGTATCATGTAGGGCCCTGCGAACCGTTCGAGGTTCGGTTCGGTTCGAAACCGCTGTGATGATTCGGTCCGGTTCGAAACCTTAGACGGGATTCGTTTATATCGAACCTTTTCTTTAGTCCCGCAAAATGGGCAAATTTTGCGTACTGGGAATTGTTTATTGATTATATACCGTATATTAATTGGTTTACATACAACTGTGTGATACTATGATTTTATGTATACATTGGACATAATTACTTTGATCATTACTCGGGCGGGGTAACTGGGTGATATTTCATTGAACTGGTCTTTTGGCATAACTTTATTCCGTCCCGCTAAACGGTCCAGTCGGACATGTCAAATTCGTGATAATTAATTAGTAAAACTATAACATTTCTATCTCAGTCAAAGTTCTACCTCGTCAAAGTTTGTTTTATTCTCCATATAACTTTACTAATATACATAATTATACCTAACAAACGAGACAATAAGTTATGATTATTGATGAATACAGATCGAACAAGCTTTTTTGAATTCCGTAAACTTGCTGAAAGTGAATAGGTATTTCCGGCAGCCTTCTGTGTCAACAATTGGAGTCAATCAATCACAGTGAGGAGAAGGTGTGGCCATTGTTTATCAGCATAAATGATTGACATGATTATGTAACCCGATGTGCTTTGTCTTGTGGCACTTAATTGCTACAACGCGACGTCGGCACGCTTTGATCTTTGTCGTGTGTTGTCGCAGTTACAGATTGACGAGTCTGTTAATAGTTACCGAGTTATGCCACGTGGCGCGTTCATGCTGTCAGTGTGTTAGGAGTTCAATGCGTCGTTTATCGCGTTGTTTACATTGTACATATGTACTACTGGAAGCTTGACCGATGATTCAATCAGACATCTATCTCACTTACTGTTAGAATAAGTCATAAGTTATGATTTTTCATGAGTGATGCTCAGTGAGCGGACGCGGGTATATACGGAGAATGATAATCAGATATTTGTTTTAATCGGGGTTATGTAATATAATGTATGGACATAAACGGAACATAAAATCAACGTTTTATCGGATTGTCATTCATCTCCAATATAAAATAATTCTTCAACATGTAATTATCTTATATCGTATACGATAAATTTGTATATAACACGTTGATTGTACTATTATAATGATTCACATACGTTCTAACTGGCTACTAGTATTATGAGTACGTCGCTTGGACTCTCTTCAATGACACGGTCGGTAATTGGGTTCGAGGTTCGAGATTCGGTTCGATTCGAAACCAAGACGATGATTCGGTTTCAAGGTTCGGTTCGACCTAAATTATAAGGTTCGCAGGGCCCTAGTATCATGCACCAAGTTGCTCGACTGATTAAACGATTTCCCACGTACATCACACTGATACGGTCGGTCTTCGTTGCGGATTATGGTATGTATCACCAAGTAGCTCGACTGATTAAATGATTTCTCCCATATATCACAATCGTGTGGGTCAGTGTGGGTCCGGATCGTATTTCTTCGCATAAGTTTGTCACTATACATGTACATATGACATTAATCACACTGTTCATGTGAATGTTAAAACTCACGATAAGGAAGAATCACCTATCAATTAGTTATATCAGATATGAATTTTCTTATGTCTCACCAATGTGCTCGATCGAGTAAATGATGCTCCGCATATATCTCAATAGTAAGGCTTATCTCCGGTGTGGATTCTCTTATGTCTCGTCAGGTCACTCGACTGAGCAAATGACTTCTGACATATGTCACAATCATAAGGGCGGTCCCCGGTATGCATTCTCTTGTGTATCATCAAGCTGTTCTGATGACTAAATGATTTTCCGCATATATCACAACGGTAAGGTTTATCTCCTGTGTGAATTCTTTTATGCATCACCAAGCTGTTCGGTTGATTAAATGATTTCCCGCATATATCACAATGATAAGGCTGATCTCTGGTATGGATGTTCTTATGTGTCACGAAGCTGCTCGATTGATTAAATGATTTTCCGCATATATCACAATGGTAAGGCTGATCTCCGGTGTGGATTCTCTTGTGTATCGCCAATGTGTACGGTCGATTAAATGATTTCCCCGCATATATCACAATGGTAAGGCTTATCTCTGGTGTGGATTTGCTTATGTGTCACCAATTGGCTCGATTGATTAAATTATTTCCTGCATATATCACAGTGGTAAGGCTGATCTCCGGTGTGGATTATCTTATGTGTCGCCAAGTTGCTCGATTGATTAAATGATTTCCCGCATATATCACAATGGTAAGGCTGATCTCTGGTGTGGATTTTCTTGTGTATCGCCAATGTGTTTGGTCGATTAAATGATTTCCCGCATATATCACAATGGTAAGGTTTATCTCCGATGTGGATTCTTTTATGTTTCGTCAGGTCGCTCGACTGAGCAAATGACTTCTGACATATGTCACAATCATAAGGGCGGTCCCCGGTGTGTATTCTCTTGTGTTTCATCAAGCTGTTCTGATGACTAAATGATTTTCCGCATATATCACAACTGTAAGGTTTATCTCCTGTGTGAATTCGTTTATGCATCACCAAGCTGCTCGGTCGATTAAATGATTTCCCGCATATATCACAATGGTAAGGCTGATCTCCAGTGTGGATTCTCTTATGTATCACCAGGTCGCTTGATTGGCTAAATGATTTCCCGCACATATCACAATGGTATGGCTTATCTCCGGTGTGGACTCTCTTATGTTTCACCAAGTTGCTCGATTGATTAAATGATTTCCGGCATATATCACAATGGTAAGGCTGATCTCCGGTGTGGATTATCTTATGTTTCGCCAAGTTGTTCGATCTATTAAATGATTTCCCGCATATATCACAATGGTAAGGCTTATCTCCGGTGTGGATTCTTTTATGTTTCGTCAGGTCGCTCGACTGAGCAAATGACTTCTGACATATGTCACAATCATAAGGGCGGTCCCCGGTGTGTATTCTCTTGTGTTTAATCAAGCTGTTCTGATGACTAAATGATTTTCCGCATATATCACAACTGTAAGGTTTATCTCCTGTGTGAATTCGTTTATGCATCACCAAGCTGCTCGGTCGATTAAATGATTTCCCGCATATATCACAATGGTAAGGCTGATCTCCAGTGTGGATTCTCTTATGTATCACCAGGTCGCTTGATTGGCTAAATGATTTCCCGCATATATCACAATGGTATGGCTTATCTCCGGTGTGGACTCTCTTATGTTTCACCAAGTTGCTTGATTGATTAAATGATTTCCCGCATATATCACAATGGTAAAGCTGATCTCCGGTGTGGATTATCTTATGTCTTGCCAAGTTGTTCGATCTATTAAATGATTTCCCGCATATATCACAATGGTAAGGCTGATCTCCGGTGTGTATTCTCTTATGTCTCGTCAAGCCGCTCGATTGAGTAAACGATTCCTCGCATACGTCACAATGATGTCGTTTATTCCCTGTGTGGTCGGTCTCATGGACAATCAGGTTACAGGTAGCATCTCCCATCGTGTGGAATTGTCCTAACACATAAATATAATATACATCAGACTATCAGTGTATATCTCACAAAGCGAGTATATAGATAGAAATCTGATCTAGTTCGTATCGAATTCCATTAACACAATATATAACAATCAATTGATCGATTTTCACGGCGAACAAAGTACGATTTGTTGTTGTTGTTGTTGTTACAATGATGGGATTACCGATTTCTGTTGTTGAATTTATTAAAATGCGTCTCAATATGTGGTTTCGTACAGTAGAACCATTTACAAAACGTTAGAAATTAATATTCAAATATGTAATGGTATAAAATCCAAAATAAGGATTGTGACCAAACAGAACAGAACAAATGCATTGTTTTAATTAAATATAAATACAACCGACATATTGAACCTCGAAATACATATTACAAATAATCAATATATCCTAATGGTAGGCATACTATCAAACAAACTATGTGCGCCCTACTTTCAAATGCTTTTTGTGTACATATTATAGACCCCAGTCAGAATTATTTTGTTGATACCTCGGTCTTGAGGACTGAACGAGATGACTAAAACATACAGCTTACATGTATGTAAGTGCACACGACATGAGAGGTTGGGGTCACAAACACGACGGTAATTTCCTCATATAGCTCATGTCATGTATTGATCTGGGCTTCCGTACTTTTGTACTGAGTTTGTGACGTCATCGAGCTGGTTGTATTTTAGGAGCTGTATTGAATAAATCGATCTCTTTCGCTATAAACTGTGTCGCTGTTAACATGTCCGACAATCATACCAGGGACCCAATATGTAACAGTTTGGCGACGAGGATGGGATTCAGCTAAGTGAACGTATTCGCTGAATGTCGTTAGAGCAGAATACTAGCGGAATGTGCATTTAATTGGCCGAATTAATTGACAATTGATCAAGAAATAAAAAAAAAAATGGCCGCTGCTTATTTTGGCAAAATTGAAGAATTTGACGAACGTGTGGAAGACTTTTCGTCTTATAAAGAACGATTTGAACAATTCATAAAGTTTAACGAAATCAAAGACGAGAAAGTCGTTCCGGCATTCTTGAGTTCACTTGGAGGAAAAACATATAGTTTGTTGAAAACTTTATTGACTCCAGATAAACCAGGAGACAAAACTTTCGTCGAAATTACAACGAAATTAGAAAATTACTTTTCTCCCAAACCACTACTGATTGCTGAACGATTTAGATTTCACAACCGAAGACAAATATCAAATGAATCTGTTTCTGAATACATATGTGCATTAAAGAAATGTGCTCAACACTGAATTTGGCGGAAATTTGAACGATGCTTTACGATATCGTTTTGTTTGAGGTTTAAAAGATGTATCGGTACAAAAGCGATTACTAACTGAAGCTGAGTTGTCATTTGATAAAGCAAATAAGATTGCTGTAGCAATGGAAAAAGCGTCAAAAGATACGCAGCAACTTCATGACAGTTTTCCAGAAAAAGTTCAAGCGATGTCGATAAATTCTGAAAAATTTCGAAAAGTGGAGAATTTTGGAAAATTCCGTAAATTTCCATCGTGTTCCAGATGTGGTAAAAACAATCATTCTAGTGATAAATGCTTCTTCAAGGATCGGGATTGCGTGGGATGTTCAAAACGCGGACATCACGTTCGCATGTGTAGAAATAAGAAGAAATATCCGAACATACATAAAGTTTCAAAAGTAGACTCGGAAAGTTCATGTTTAAGTCTATCGTCAGATGAATCCGATGATTTTACATATGACTGTCACAATTTGGCTGTATTATCCATGGAATATTCTCAGGGTTCAATTAAACCTATTATAGTTAAACCAATGGTTCAAGACCGTCAACTCAGAATGGAACTGGACACCGGTTCATCGTTATCAATAATTCCGCACACATTATATGAACAAGAATTTTATGATGTTCCTTTAGTGAAGACAAATGTCAAAATGTCAACATATACAGGCGAAATTATTAAGCCTAAGGGTAAAATTATGGTGAATGTTCTTATGAACAAACAACAATGTGAATCAGAATTATATGTTGTTGACAGCATGACAGGTGTTCGCCCTCTGTTTGGCCGTCAGTGGTTACACAAGATTCGGTTACCTTGGCACAAACTAAATAGTCTTTCTGTGGCCAAAGAAAATAAGGTAATACCTAAGAAATCTTGTGCATCCACTGATGAGCAATCAGGTATTCAACACGTGACGTCACCTGTACATGTTGAAAGTGATTTTGATATTGAAACATTATTACAGAAATATGAAATATTGTTTGATGGCAAATTAGGGACTGTTGAGGATATGGAAGCCAAATTGAGTATTAAAGATGGCTGTAAGCCTACATTTTTGAAAGCTCGCCCTGTTCCGTATTCAATTAGAGATAAAGTAGAACAATCACTGGAGAAAATGGTAAAAGATGGTGTTTTAACTCCGGTGGATCATAGTGAATGGGCTACCCCTATAGTTCCAGTGGTGAAGAAGAATGGTAAAGATATTAGAATTTGTGGGGATTATAAAGTTACAGTAAATCCAGTTTTGAATGTAGATAGGTATCCAATTCCTCGTATTGAGGAACTTTTCAATCAATTAGAGGGAGGTCACAAAGGTCAAAGTTTTACAAAAATTGATCTGGCTAATGCGTATCTTCAATTGAAATGTGATGTAGAGAGAAGTAAGTTATTGACAATCAATACACACAAGGGTCTATATAGAGTTAATAGATTAGCTTTTGGTGTTGCTTCTAGTCCAGCTATTTGGCAAAAGACTATGGATCAAGTGTTGCAAGGGATAAATGGTGTACAGTGTTATTTGGATGATATCTTGGTGACAGGTTCTACCCCTTCTCTTCACAGGGAAAATTTAGAGAATGTATTGATCCGTTTAAAAAAAATTGGTTTGCGAATAAAAAAAATAAATGTGAATTCAATTTGAAACAAGTGGAATATTTGGGTCATATCATTGACGAAAATGGATTACATCAGTCACCAGAGAAGGAAAGAGCTATAAATGAAGCACCAATTCCAAAGAATGTAGCACAACTAAGATCTTTCTTATGATTGTTGAATTATTATGGTAAATTTCTGCCAAATTTGTCAACTGTGATTGCTCCATTAAATCATCTCTTGTCAAAACAAGTAGAGTGGAATCGGTGTACTGAATGTGACAAAGCTTTTAAAGCAGCAAAGTCATTGATTTTGTCGTCAAATGTGTTGATACGATATCAAACGGATCTGCCACTTAAAATGGCGTCCGATGCGAGTGCATATGGCGTTGGCGCTGTAATTTCACATGTTATGACAAATGGCGATGAACGCCTAATAGCCTTTGCATCCAGATCATTGAGTGTGTCTGAAATCAAGTACGCACAAATCGAAAAAGAAGCGTTAAGTATAATATTTGGCATAAAGAAGTTCCATCAATATTTATACAATATATCATACGTATGGTGGCCAGGATTAGATAATGATATTGAAAATATGGTGAAACAGTGTGATATATGTCAACAGAATCAAAACAATGTAGCAACTGTGCTTTTACATCCATGGATGTGGCCAGAAAAATCTTGGCAGAGGATTCATGTGGATTTTGCTGGTCCGTTATTCGGACACATGTCTTTAGTAATTGTGGATGCACATTCCAAATGGCCGGAGGTAATTATGATGAAGAAAACTACTTCTCAGAAAACTATTTCTGTTTTGCATAAACTTTTCTCACAGCAAGGTTGTCCAGAAATTTTGGTTTCAGATAATGGGCCACAATTTACGTCTGTTGAATTTCAAGAATTCTTACAACGTTTTGGTGTGGTTCATGTCAAATCTGCTCCATATCACCCTGCGTCTAACGGCCTTGCTGAACGTTTTGTGCAAACGTTTAAGAATTCTATTAAGGCAGTTGTAAAGGAAGGGAAGTCGGTTCAGTCTAGTTTAAGTAACTTTTTGTTAAGTTATCGTAACACTGTGCATCCAAGTACGAATGAAAGTCCAGCAAAGTTACTGATGAATCGTCAGCAACGCTGTAAATTGGATTTGGTAAAGCCAAATGTATCAGAAACTGTAAATAGTTCACTTGTGAAGCAAGTCTTAAGTAAATCAAACACATTGAGAAATTATTCTTTTAATGTTGGGGATAAAGTTTTAGTAAGAAATTTGGGCCTGTAACTTATAAAGTTGAAGTGGCTAACAATGTAATTTGGAAGCGTCATGCAGATCAAATACGTAGTTCTGGTAAATGTGTGGAAACTGTTGTAACGCATTCAGCGGATAATGATAAAATATATGAACAAATAAATGAACAGTGTAACACAAAGACAAATGAAGTGGTGAGTGAAAGAGCTCTCTCTGAACCAGTAGTAACTACAGATACCAGGGATCCTAAACTGAGTGGTAAAGAAAGTGAGCCAGAAACCAATGTTTCTGGGCATATTTCTGAACAAAGTAGTATTGTACAGTTACAGGATAGAATCCCTTTAACTTCTGAGTTAAGTTCTGTTTCAGAGAGAAAATATCCAAAGAGGAATACTCGACCACCAAGTAGATTAATTGAGCAGATGTAGAAATGTAATACTTAGCAATATATATTATGTGTGTGTGTGTTTGTATTGTATTGTATATATGTTTGTTTTGTTGTGGGGGACAGAGAGGAAATTGTCATGTATTGATCTGGGCTTCCGTACTTTTGTACTGAGTTTGTGACGTCATCGAGCTGGTTGTATTTTAGGAGCTGTATTGAATAAATCGATCTCTTTCGCTATAAACTGTGTCGCTGTTAACATGTCCGACAATCATACCAGGGACCCAATATGTAACAGCTCATTTCTTGATATGTCTTCTTTGTTGGGGGGGGGGGGGGTGGTTGGGGGGTGACACAATCTTCTGTGCAAAACTCATATATTTCGAACAAGATGTAGACCTATAGCTTTGACTTATTAAAGATGGTCTATCTCTTTGTAAACATGTTATATAGTCACCGGGGTATAACTGATTAGATATGAATAGAAAGACTCTGCCCGGAAATGCTCCTATCGATTAATATTGATTATATTTCGAATATTTTTCTGGTATGAATCGGGTGGTTGTTTAGCTAACGAACAATAGTGGTTACTGTTAACAGAGTCCATAAATTTGATTATGTATTTTTGTCACAAATAAACGTTAATGAGACTGAATGGTCTGTTCTAAACATTGAACAATAAAGTGTCCCACTTCATCATCTCATTTTATAATAAAATATTCGAAATAAAATCAATATTGATAAAAGTGTTTCCGGACATGATTCTTCAATTCATGTTTACTATTTTATACCCACGAACTATATTTTAAAAATGTTATACGAAGAGATGATCCATCTTTAACAGTACGAACAACTAGACCCGTGTCTATTGAAATGTAATATCACGCAAGTACTTTATTAGGCTAATAATGCACAAATACTTCTCTGGGGCCGACTTTGTTTTGGGCCGACTTCTCCAGATACACTAAATCGCCATACTAGGAAGTCCATGTAAATGATTAAATGCACAAATCGCACTGATATGGGCTCTCCCCTGTTGAATGGTATCACGAACAGTCAGGTTTTTACCATCTCCATCGTGTTTAATAATTCCGACACTCTCCTTTACTTCATTACATTGCAGGTCTTGGTCGTATTTCTGAACTTTGTTTCAATTTAGCTCACTATACATGCACATATTTATGTTCTCATTCGAATCGAATAATATGTACCGATACATGTGAATGTTATAACTCATAATAGGGTGAATATGGCCTATCTCCTGTTGGATGGTTAAGATAGGTTTTTACCATCTTCGTCGTGTTTAATAATTCCGACACTTTCCTTAACTTCAATGCATTACAGGTCTTATTCGTATTTCTGAACATTGTTCCTATTTAGGCCTCTATACATGTTCGAATCGAATTATATATACCCGTACATGTGAATGTTATAACTCATGATAGGGAGAGATCACGTATCATTCAGTTATTTATGGTATGTATCATGCAACAAGTAGCTCGACTGATTAAATGAATTTCACATATACATGTATCACAATCTTAAGGCCGATGCTCGGTGTGGGCCCGGATCGCATATATTCACATAACTATGTCACTACCCATATAAAAATCTACCATGGTAAATCTTGGTGTTTACCTAGGAATACCCCGGATTTATATAGATTTACCCTGGTATTTTCCATATATGTTAGGTATAAACCCCAGTTTACCCGGGTATTTACGGATATAATTTAGAAAGACGCTGTCACACCCGGGTATTTAGACCCAGGTTATCCGGAGTATTTACACCCAGGTATTTACACCAGGGTTTCGCCCAGGTATTTACTACAGTGTTCACCCGGATATATACACCTGTGGTATTTTGTTTAACTGTATAATCTCCATTGAAGTCACCTTATTAACCCTTTCTATAATACAGCATCATTGGCGTATAGTTACCTTATTAACCATTCTATATTAAATCATTAATTGACAGGTAGTTAGTTACCTTATTAACCCTTTCTATACTAAGTAACATTGGTGAGTAGTTACATTATTAACCCTTTCTATATTAAAGCACCATTGATGTGAAATTACCTTATTAACCCTTTCATTATTAAAGCATCACTGACGTGTAGTTACCTTATTAACCCTTTCTATATTAAAATATCATTGACGTGTAGTTACCTTATTATAACCCTTTCTATATTAAAGCATCATTATTGCCGGGTAGTTATCTTATTAACCCGTTATATACTAAGTATCATTGGTGAGTAGTTACATTATTAACCCTTTCTATATTAAAGCTTAATTGACGTGAAGTTACCATATTAACCCTTTCTTTATTAAAATATCATTGACGTGTAGTTACCATGTTACCCCTTTCTATATTAAAGCATCGTTGACGGGTAGTTGCATAATTAACCCTCTATATACTAAAGTATCATTGTCGCGTAGTTACCTTATACTAGCCCTTTCTATACTAAGTATCATTGGCGTGTAGTTACCTTATTAACCCTTTATATATTAAATCATTAATTGAGGGGTAGTTACCTTAAACAACCCTTCCTATACAAAGTATCATTGGTGAGTAGTTATATTATAAACCCTTTCTATATTAAAGCGCCATTGACGGGTAATTACCTTATTAACCATTTTTGTATCAAAGCATCATTGACGTGCAGTTACCATATTATAACCCTTTCTATATTAAAGCATCATTGACTGATAGTTACCATATTAACCCTTTCTATATTAAAGCACCATTGGCGTGTAATTACCTCATTAACCCTTTCTACATTGAAGCAATAATTGACAGGTAGTTACCTTATTAACCCTTTATATAATGAGTATCATTGGTGATTAGTTACATTATTAACCCTTCTACAATAAAGCATCATTGACATGTAGTTATCATATTAGCCAGTTCTATATTAAAACATCATTGACGTGTAGTTACCATATTAGCCCTTTCTATATTAAAGCATCATTGACGTGTAGAACTTTATCCTATTAATCCTTTCTTTATTGAAGCATCATTGACATGTAGTTACCTTAGTAATTATTTCTATACTAAAGCATTATTGACGGGTAGTTACCTTATTAACCCTTTCTATATTAAAGCATCATTGACAAGAAGTTAAATTATTAACCTTTCTATACTAAGTGTCATTGCCGTGTAGTTAGTTACCTTATTAAACCTTTCTATATTAAGACGTCGATCATTGACGGGCAGTTGTTACCTTATTAATCATTTATGTATTCAAGCATCATTGACGAGTAGTTACCTTATTACTTGAAGTTTATTATGACAGTATGACAATACACTACCCCGGACAAATGAAGCAATATCATACTTTATCTAACAGCCTAGCTATAATTAGTTAACATTAAACTGACAGACAATTTTCAGGGCCATTATTTAATATTAAAGGTTGATTATCTCTTTGAAAACATGTATTATATAGGTACCGGGGTATAAAATATTAGATTTGAATCGAAGACTCCTGTCCGGAAATGCTTCTATCGATTAATATTAATTTTATTTCGAATATTTTCTGGTCTAAAAAGGTGTGTTTGTTCAGCTAACGAACAATGGTGGTTACTGTTAACAGAGACCAGAAATTATATTGTGCAATTTTGTCACAAATAGATGTTAATTATACTCGTTATCGCTTATATCGTTGGAACAAAACAATACAAACAACCAATCTGTGACATTTGACATTCGTTGCGTAGCCGTGGGAACAGCCCAGTGCTCTATATCGCAATAAGGTCTCATCCGAATGGTCGGTTCTAAAAATAGTAACATAAATGGGCCCGATTTTATATTCGAAATAAAATCAATATTAATTGATAGAAGCTTTTCCGGACATAGGTCTTCAGTTCATATCTATTATTTTATACCCACGCAACTATTTAAAATTTGTTATTTAAAGAGATAATCCATCTTTAAAGGGATACAAAATAAAGATATTTCTAATTATCAGTAAGAATTATTCTCTAAGTGATACTTATTATTTCAAATAAATGATTGCGTATACTATAGTAGACCATATACCAACATGAAAATAATAGTGAATACAATTATTGTGTTTCAAAATTCGTTTAGTTTCTGCAGCCAAATTACAATCTTAACTTTTAGTTACCGTTCTTCAAAATGAAGCGCGGAGAATTCCTTGTGGTGTTTTGAGTTAATTTTGTCGCGAATCAACACGGATTGACAGAAGGAAATGGTGTATTGGCTACAAACGGATAAACTGTGAACTTATATATAAGATTCGCCGATTTTTCCGCATGGATGTGCGCAAATATCGAAAAAGAAACAAAATATTTCAATTTCCGGAACAGTAAGAATTAAGTTACGATAACGAAACGGGTCCACTATAGTATTGAACAGTACCTCAGCTACCTGGCCATCTGCCCATAACCAGAATATTCCCGCTGACACATCTGTATGACCTGGCATATTTGTATCACATGAAAACTACTGATAGTGGACATAGTGCATTGGGATTGAATTGAAAAGTACTACATGTACATTGCAATTTGTAATTGTCTCGCTACGACATGTGTCAGTGTGAGTGTAAATATTTAAGAAATGGATGTTGATTTGCTTGCGTTCCATAGAGTATGGATGCAAGTTGGTCTGACATTTTGTGTGGAACGCGAAAGCATTCCACACTTAAAAATGTCAGACCAACTTGCATCCATACTTTATGGAACGCAAAACGCAATCAACATTACTTATATTTAAACTCAATCGAGACAACTGGCAGATTAAAAGCGTTTTAAGCGTCCATTTCCAACGTTATTATCGTGGCTCGGAGCAAGATGCGTCTAAACTAAAATGGATGCAAGTTGGTGTCAGCGCGCGACGTCATGTGACGTAATTTCGACCAACCAACGTCCTGCATTCATGTTCCACAACGCGAATGCATGTTTGAGTGTAAATAAAATTCTGGCAGCTGAATGGTCAATGATACATGGAAACATCAAATATAGCCACATGATGTAATTTTTTTCTCAATTTTAAGGGTAGTGTGACGTTTGTCAAACTGCAGCGAGATCGAGATCGTTGACAAGTACTTTTGAGCACATTTTCTTGTGTCTAAAAGGGCGTTCTTCAATTTTTTATACTCGTGCAGGGTCAAAGCTTTCCTGCGAATACAGGCCAGCGTGATTTGTTAACACTGAGGCCTATGTAAATCATTTGGTGTATTGTAACCGGAAATGGCATTTGGCAAAAGGTCAAGGTCAATCAAGGTACAGCATGTGCCAATGACTTTTTTCTGTTGAGTCAGGGTCATTGTCAAATTCGCTCTTTCTCCAAAACTTGTGTTTAATTCGAATATCATGATTTATGGAAACCAACCAAAATTGAGCCACTTTTTGACATTTGCCCTTTAATAGTTGAATTATCAACTTGTACATCATGGGAGTATCCGATGATGTATCCGTCCAAACATCGTATCGCCCAGCTCCGCACGTTGAAACATCTATGATATACAGCCATTTGAATATACGTGGTGGAAATTTATGTGCTTTGTGGGCGTGAATTAGAGTTCAAACTCTCTAAGAGGTCAACGAATACAGGGTACAAATCTGATAAATTAGAAACAGATTTTGATCGTATAAAGGGCGATTCCTATCAAGTCGGGCATGCCCTGGTCCATCGTATACTTGGTTTGACGCCAAACGATCGAGGAACTCTGATGTAGACAACGTGAACATACGTCAATCAAACTCTGTTCCCCAAGAGGTTCGCCAAATTTTGCAATGAGAATTTACCATAGAAAACATTGTCGATGGATTTCTCTTACATGTTTCAAGATATCGAACTGAAATTGGTATTTATGGGTTTTTCGATGAACCCAATCAGATAGAATATTATTGTCAGTGAGATATTATGATGGCCCAAAATGTGTCATTGACGCCGTTGCTATACCACACGAGCGGTGTGGATGTCGCGGTGTGGACATTTTTTATGCTTTCTTCAATTTTTTTCATTTTCTGTTTATGTCAGGCGTCCATTTGTTTTTATTCACGATTCATAACCCCTTGTGTATTATTTGATAAATTTTGGTACTCTCCCGACATATTTTTTATTTCCTTTGATAGCGTCGCGGTGTTGACATTAATTAAGGGGCGCTGGTGGGTACACTTATTTTCGTCTCACTTTCATGTGTTTCGATTCTTTATATTGTCCATGTTGTCGAAAATCTTCAAAACAAATTGTCTGAAGGCAAAACTGCAAAAGGCAAAAATGCGTAGGTTGTTCCCTTTTGTTAAAATGGAACCGGGATGGCCTATATTGAAAATAGTGTCGCTGTGTTGATATTTCTCGAGACAGGCGATTTTCGATGTTTCAGAGTCAATATTTTCATAAAACCACGAAAAACTTGCATCATATATGATATTCATTGACAAAGAGTCCAAGAAATAACATATAAACAGTGCACGTTCTTTGTCAATTAGAGGTAAGAGAACTTAATCGGAATAAAATGAAATTTCGCAGTTAGGCGATGAGACAGTGCGATTTTCGTGTTTTTTCGTTCTTTTTGGTCATGTAACTAAAGGCATGTGTTGATATATTACAATACTGTTTTATCATAACGTTGTGCCACATGCTCTTCAGTGAAATGGAATGCCACAATATGTCTTGCTTGTGGCATAATCATATATTTATGGAACAATTGTACACGGGAGATCAATTTGCTCTTTATACGGGAGAACCACTCATGTACCCGTATATGTGAATGATATAACTCATGTAAGTGAGGGATCACGTATCATTCAGTTATGTTTGATATTAATTATAATGTCTCACTAAGAGACCTGATCGGAAAATATCCTGCATGTATCACAATCATATCATTACCCACACAAATCACACTGATACGGACGGTCTTCACTGTGGATTATGGTATGTATCATGCACCAATTTGCTCGACTGATTAAATGATTTATCACGTACATCACACTGATACGGTCGGTCTTCGCTGCGGATTATGGTATGTATCACCAAGTAGCTCGACTGATTAAATGATTTCTCACATATATCACAATCGTGTGAGTCAGTGTGGGTCCGGATCGTATTTCTTCGCATAAGTATGTCACTATACATGTACATATGACATTAATCACACTGTTCATGTGAATGTTAAAACTCACGATAAGGAAGAATCACCTATCAATTAGTTATATCAGATATGAATTTTCTTATGTCTCACCAATGTGCTCGATGGAGTAAATGATGCTCCGCATATATCTCAATAGTAAGGCTTATCTCCGGTGTGGATTCTCTTATGTCTCGTCAGGTCACTTGTCTGAGCAAATGACTTCTGACATATGTCACAATCATAAGGCCGGTCCCCGGAATGCATTCTCTTGTGTATCATCAAGCTGTTATGATGACTAAATGATTTCCCGCATATATCACAACGGTAAGGTTTATCTCCTGTGTGAATTCTTTTATGCATCACCAACCTGCTCGGTCGATTAAATGATTTCCCGCATATATCACAATGACAAGGCTGATCTCCGGTGTGGATGTTCTTATGTGTCACCAAGCTGCTCGATTGATTAAATGATTTCCCGCATATATCACAACGGTAAGGCTGATCTCCGGTGTGGATTCTCTTGTGTATCGCCAATGTGTTCGGTCGATTAAATGATTTCCCGCATATATCACAATGGTAAGGCTGATCTCCAGTGTGGATTCTCTTATGTATCACCAGGTCGCTTGATTGGCTAAATGATTTCCCGCATATATCACAATGGTATGGCTTATCTCCGGTGTGGACTCTCTTATGTTTCACCAAGTTGCTCGATTGATTAAATGATTTCCCGCATATATCACAATGGTAAGGCTGATCTCCGGTGTGGATTATCTTATGTCTCGCCAAGCTGCTCGGTCGATTAAATGATTTCCCGCATATATCACAATGGTAAGGCTGATCTCCAGTGTGGATTCTCTTATGTATCACCAGGTCGCTTGATTGGCTATATGATTTCCCGCATATATCACAATGGTATGGCTTATCTCCGGTGTGGATTATCTTATGTTTCGCCAAGTTGCTCGATCTATTAAATGATTTCCCGCATATATCACAATGGTAAGGCTGATCTCCGGTGTGGATTCTCTTATGTCTCGACAAGCCGCTCGATTGAGTAAACGATTTCTCGCATATATCACAATGATGTCGTTTATTCCCTGTGTGGTCGGTCTCTTGGACAATCATGTTACAGGTAGTATCTCCCATCGTGTGGAATTGTCCTAACACATAAATATAATATACATCAGACTATCAGTGTATATCTCACAAAGCGAGTATTTAGATAGAAATCTGATCTAGTTGGTATCGAATTCCATTAACACAATGTAACAAGGAAGGTACTTGTTGTTGTTACAATGATGGGATTACCGATTTATGTTGTTGAATTTATTAAAATGCGTCTCAATATGTGGTTTCGTACAGTAGAACCATTTACAAAACGTTAGAAATTAATATTCAAATTCGTAATAGTATAAAATCCAAAATAAGGATTGTGACCAAACAGAACAGAACAAATGCATTGTTTTGATTAAATATAAATACAACCAACATATTGAACCTCGAAATACATATTACAAATAATCAATATACCCTAATGGTAGGCATACTATCAAAAAACTATGTGTGCCCTACTTTCAAATGCGTGTTGTGTACATGTTTGTTAATATCTCGGTCTTGAGGACTGAACGAGATGACTAAAACATACAGCTTACATGTATGTAAGTGCACATGACATGAGAGGTTGGGGTCACAAACACGGCGGTAATTTCCTCATATAACTCATTTATTGATAGGTCTTCTTTGTTGGGGGGGGGGGGGGTGACACAATCTTCTGTGCAAAACTCGTATATTTCGAACAAGATGTAGGCCTATAGCTTTGACTTATTAAAGATGGTCTATCTCTTTGTAAACATGTTATATAGGCCTAGTAACCAGGATGTAAACGATTAGATATGAATAGAAAAACTCTGTCCGGAAATGCTCCTATCGATTAATATTGATTATATTTCGAATATTTTCTGGTAAGAATCGGGTGGTTGTTTAGCTAACGAACGATAGTGGTTACTGCTAACAGAGGCCATAAAGTTTATTGTGCATTTTTGTTGCAATTAAACGTTAATCAGACTGAATGGTCTGTTCTGAAAACTGAACAATAAAGTGTCCTACTTCATCATCTCATTTTATAATAAAATATTCGAAATCAAATCAATATTGACAGAAGCATTTCCGGATATGAGTCTTCAATTCATGTTTACTATTTTATTCCCACGAAACTATATTTTGAAAATGTTATACGAAGAGATGGTCCATCTTTAACAGTACGAACAACTAGACCCGTGTTTATTGAAAAGTAAAATATCATGCAAGTATTTATTAGGCTAACGGTGCATAACATATTTAATTAAAGTTCACAATGATAAGGCTTATCTCCGGTGTGGATTATCTTATGTCTTGCTAAATCGCCATACGATGAAGTCCATGTAAATGATTAAATGCACAAATCGCACTGATATGGGCTCTCCCCTGTTGAATGGTATCACGAACAGTCAGGGTTTTACCATCTCCATCGTGTTTAATAATTCCGACACTCTTCACTTCCATACATTGCAGGTCGTATTGCTGAACATTGTTCCAATTTAGGTCACTATACATGCACATCCTTATGTACTCATTCGAATCGAATGATATGTACCGATACACGTGAATGTTATAACTCATAATATGGTGAAATATGGCCTATCTCCGGTTGGATGGTATCATTAAGACAGGTTTTAAGTAGCTCGACTGATTAAATGAATTTCACATATACATGTATCACAATCTTAAGGCCGATGCTCGGTGTGGGCCCTGGTCGCATATCTTCACATAACTATGTCACTATACATGTACATGTGACATCAGTCACACTGTTGCTGTGAATGTTAAAACTCACGATAAGGAAGGATCACATATCAATCTGTTATGTCTGATATGAATTTTTCTTATGTATCACCAAGTGACTCCATCCATCACAGTACCTGTGAATGTTAAAACTCAATCAGTTATGTCATATGTGAATTTTCTTTAGTCTCTCCAAATGACTCTATCGAGAAAATTATCTCCGGCATATATCACAACGATAAGACTTCACCATCGACCATGATGTGGATTCTCTTGTGTACGACCAAGTTACCGCTGCTAGAGAATGATTTGCGCACAAATCACATTGATTCTCTTATGAATCACCAAGTCGCTCGACTGGCTAAATGAAGTCCCGCATATATCACAATGGTAAGGCTTATCTCCGATGTGGATTCTCTTGTGTCTCATCAAGTGACTCGATTGAGTAAATGATTTCCCGCATATATGACAATGGTAAGGCTTATATCCGGTGTGGATTCTTTTACGTTTCACCAAGTCGCTCGATTCAGCATATATCACAATGGTAAGGCTTTATCTCGTGTGTGGGTTATCTTATGTCTCGCCAAGTTGCTCGATATATTAAATGTTTTGCCGCATATGTCACAATGGTAAGGTTCATCTCCGGTGTGGATTCTCTTATGATTAATCAAGTCACTCGATTGGCTGAATGATTTCCCGCATATATCACAACGGTAAGGCTTATCTCCGTTGTGGATTCTCTTATGTTTCACCAAGTCACTCGATTGGCTGAATGATTTCCCGCATATATCACAATGGTAAGGGAGATCCCCGGTATGTATTCTCGTATGTCTGGTCAGGCCACTCCTATCGTTGAATGACTTCATGCATAAACCGCATTGATACGGGCGATCTCCTGTGTGGATTCTCTTATGCGCCACCAAGCTGCTCGATTCATTAAATGATTTCCCGCATATATCACAATGATAGGGGAGGACCCCGGCATGTAATCTCGTGTGCTTCGTCAGGTTACTCCTATCGTTGAATGATTTCCCGCATATATCACAATGGTAAGGCTTATCTCCGGTATGGATTATCTTATGCCTCACCAAGTCACTCGATCGTTTAAATGATTTCCCGCATATATCACAACGGTAAGGCTGATCTCCGGTATGGATTATCTTATGTGTCACCAAGTCACTCGATCGATTAAATGATTTCCCGCATATATCACAATGGTAAGGCTTATATCCGGGGGTGGACGATTCTCTTATGCGTCACGAAGTCACTCGATCGTTTAAATGATTTCCCGCATATATCACAACGGTAAGGCTTATCTCCGGTGTGGATTCTCTTATGCGTGACCAAGTCACTCGATCGTTTAAATGAATTCTCGCATATATCAGAATGGTAAGGCTTATCTCCGGTGTGGATTCTCTTATGCGTGACCAAGTCACTCGATCGTTTAAATGATTTCCCGCATATATCACAACTGTAAGGCTGATCTCCGGTGTGGATTCTCTTATGCGTCACGAAGTCACTCGATCGTTTGAACGATTTCGCGCATATATCATAACGGTAAGGCTTATCTCCGGTGTGGATTCTCTTATGCGTCACAAAGTCACTCGATCGTTTAAATGATTTCCCGCATATATCACAATGATAGGGCTTATCTCTGGTGTGGATTCTCTTATGCGTCACGAAGTCACTCGATCGTTTAAATGATTTCGCGCATATCACACTGGTAAGGCTTATCTCCGGTGTGGATTCTCTTATGCGTCATGAAGTCACTCGATCGTTTGAACGATTTCGCGCATATATCACAACTGTAAGGCTGATCTCCGGTGTGGATTCTCTTATGTGTCACGAAGCTGTTCGATCGATTAAATGATTTCGCGCATATATCACAATGGTAAGGCTGATCTCCGGTGTGGATTATCTTATGTGTCACCAAGCTGTTCGATCGATTAAATGATTTCGCGCATATATCACAATGGTAAGGCTGATCTCCGGTGTGGATTCTCTTATGCGTCACGAAGTCACTCGATCGTTTGAATGATTTCCCGCATATATCACACCGGTAATGCTTATCTCCAGTATGGATTATCTTATGTGTCACCAAGCTGTTCGATCGATTAAATGATTTCCCGCATATATCACAATGGTAAGGCTTATCTCCGGTGTGGATTCTCTTATGCGTCACCAAGTCACTCGATCGTTTAAATGATTTCGCGCATATATCACAACGGTAAGGCTTATCTCCGGTGTGGATTCTCTTATGCGTCACCAAGTCACTCGATCGTTTAAATGATTTCGCGCATATATCACACTGGTAAGGCTTATCTCCAGTATGGAGTCTCTTATGCGTCATGAAGTCACTCGATCGTTTGAATGATTTCGCGCATATATCACAATGGTAAGGCTGATATCCTTTGTGGATTCTCTGATGGCGTGATCCACCACAAAGTTGCTCGATCGATTAAATGATTTCCCGCATATATCACAGTGGTAAGGCATCTCTCCAGTGTGGATTATGTTATGTTTCGCCAAGTTGCTCGATTGAGTGAACATAACAGTTTTGTAAAAATTGTGAACGATTTCTCGCATACGTCAAAATGATGTCATGGACAATCAGGTTAGTATCGCCCGTGGTGTGGAATGGTCCTAACATAATTATATCAGTATATATCTCATAAAGCGACAGTCTATTGATGGAAATCTGAACTAATTCGTATCGAATTCCATTATTACAATGTAACAAGGAAGGGTCACGTATTAATTGATCGATTTCACGGCGAACAAAGGAGGACGGGAACTCGTGCCGATTTCTGTTGTTGAATTTATTAAAATGCGTCTAAATGTGTGGTTTCGTACAGTAGAACCATTTACAAAACGAAAGAAATTAATATTCGAATATGTAATGGTACAAATCCGAAATAAGGATTGTGACCAACACAGAACAGAACATTTTTGTGTATATGTATTTCGAGGTTTGTTAATATCACGGTCTTGAGGACCGAGAGAGATGACTATAAACCTACAGCTTACATGTATGTAAGTTCACAGGACATGAGAGGTTGGTGTCACAAACACGACGGTAATGCATTGTTTTAATTAAATATAAATACAACCGACAAATTGAACCTCGAAATACATATACACAAAAGTATCAATATGTCCTAATGGTTTATCCTAATTGTAGGCATACTATGAAACAAGCTAAGTGTGCCCTACTTCAATTGCGTTTTTTGTTCATGTTATATACCCTAGTCATAATTAGTTTGTTAATATCACGGTCTTGAGGACCGAGAGAGATGACTATAAACCTACAGCTTACATGTATGTAAGTTCACAGGACATGAGAGGTTGGTGTCACAAACACGACGGTAATTTCCTCATATAACTCATTTCTCGATACTTTGTTGGACGGGGGAGGGGGGTGATACAATTTTGTGCACAGCTCGGATATTTCGAACCAGATGTAGACCTATACACTAGACCATGTGAATATTGAAATGTAATATCATGCAAGTACTTTAAAAATGGTCGCGCGTTTTCGGAATGTTAAAAGCGATGTGAGAACGGTTTCTATACCACCAGTGTGTCTATTTTCAGAATCTACCTGTTTCCAGCTTGATATTTTAGTGGAAACAGGTTTTTGTGAGGCTTTTGTTTGTGTACCCCTCTATTTTTTCCCCGTCCACCTGG
This sequence comes from Siphonodentalium dalli, assembly GCA_032622095.1. Taxonomy (NCBI): domain Eukaryota; kingdom Metazoa; phylum Mollusca; class Scaphopoda; order Gadilida; family Siphonodentaliidae; genus Siphonodentalium; species Siphonodentalium dalli. The sequence goes on from CP136063.1 coordinate 55,141,274, forward strand.
TAATAAAAAACATGCTATTACGCATAGCAGGTTCGGTAAGTGGCTTTCTTTGTTTATGGAAATCGCAAAACATTGAGAGATCTTGCCACAAATTACTTAATTACATATCTGAATGTGGAATTATATCATATAATCATCAGGTGCACTGTAAAAAGTGCAGAACACCTAAATAGAACACAAAATGTAACAGATATAGAACACATAAATGTGTTCTAAAACAGAACACGATAAGTAGAACACATAAACGTGTTCTAAAAATGGTAGAACACTAGTGTTCTCAAACATAATTTTAGAACACGTTTTACGCGTCGGGCTCAATGTAACAGATATAGAACGCTAAAATGTGTTCTGATTCAAATAATAGAACGCATATGTAGATATAGAACACATGTGTTCTGTCATGTTCACTGACACTATTGCTACAGTAAACCGATACTTGAGGTAAATTCAGGAGATTGCTGGCGAGAAATGATATCCAAAATTAATAAATGTGCTGACACTATAATTAGGCACCTGAGAGTACCATAATATGGCATGCGGTAATTTCTTAATTATATTTAAAATTTAATGTGCTATCAGAAATAAATCAACAAACAAATGATATAATGAAAGTAAATATTATTTTAATAAACAATGAACTCATTGTTTAGTTGGTGTTGTTACATGTGACACTTGTCCCATGTACATTGCCACTTATTCTGATTATCACGTATTATGTCCTGTTTATAAAGTATGTCTCCAAGTTGTTTGTAGATTGGTAAACTTTGCCAGTTATTTTGTTCTGGATTTTGATATCAATTTGAATTAAGAATAGCACCTTGTATCAGTAGTTTCCACGTTTCACTAAGCCACTCCCACAATGTCACATGCGACAGAAGATTACACTTTAAATCCAGAAGATATAGGAACACAAATCTTGTTCAAAACAGATCATACACTTTACTAGTAGACACCACTGTCAGAGAATGAGCAGCATTCCACGGTTCCAGCCATCCTATGGTCACTGTCATCATGTGTTTATTAAGTATTTTGTTCTGGATTTTGATATCAATTTGAGTTACTTAAGAATAATGCCTTCTATCAGTAGTTTCCCGGTTCCACTAAACCACTGCCACATTGTCACATGTGACAGAAGATCACACTTTAAATCCAGAAGATATAGGTCATAGGAACACAAATCTTGTTCACAAACAGATTATACACTTTAGTTACTGTCCTAGAATGAGCAGCATTCGACGGTCCCATCTTCCAGCCATACTATGCTCACTGCCATCATATGTTTCTTAAGTCCTACGCATTGGATGGTTGGTCGTTGATAGGTTTTGGCTATCATTCTGCCAAACTTCATCCTCAATCTTCAAAAAAACTTTTTCATTTCTGGAGCTTCCTGAAATTTTGAGAAAAAACTGTACCAATGCTTTCTCTTATACAATATATATACAAGCCTCCCATTGGGAGCCTCGCATATATAAGAGAATGCACTGGTACAGGATATTTAATGCTGCACCAGCACATCTCCCGACATGAAAGGGTTAATATTTTGGTAATAGCATTGGTAGGCATAGAGAGAAGGCCAACTTCATCTATGATTAATGACAGAGTCAAACCATTTTGGGCATATAATTAATTATTTAGTCAAATTAATTATTAGTACCATTTTAAGACATCTGACGTCGAAGGCACATACTAGTACGGTATCCGATAGTCCGATACCTATCTGTCCCGACACTCCCCAGGTTAATTGATCCCTTTGTATAATTTTGAGCTCAAGAGGATCTGACATTTAGTTACCCATAGGCAGACAGACAGATAAAATTGAATTTTATTAGTGTATACATGTATAATCAATTCAGGATATTGCCAGCTTTCTTCGACTCATATTTATTATTTTCTAACCCGGAAGTATCTAAAACGTATATAGGAAGAGATAACAACCTTTAAGACCAAGTTACACATTTAACATACTAAGGGCTCTCCAAATTAAGTTATAGAGTTGCAAATACTAAGTGGCAAATACTCAAATACTTGTGACTTGAGGTCGTATTGAAAATAGGTATTTAACTAGTTATCTGGTCACAGGTGGGTCAGATTTGAACTTGTTCCATTATAATAAAATTATAGGTAAATTTTATAATTTACCTAGTGCACCTGTCAGTTAAATGTTATGATTGTTCAATGATATACCTGCTTTAGTTCCCAAACAACTGTTTCATACATAACTTTACATGGAAATCCCCATTCAAAACTGATCATTTCGCCTCCCCCTTAATTAATGTGAAACATGAACTCAAAGAAATCATGTAAACTGTTGAAATCTTTAACCAAATATCTGCACATTCCTGCCATTGAAGCGCAGCATTAGTTGATTATACTTATGTTTTTAAAATTCATTTTACCACCTCTAATTGTTTAAATGTTCACAATCACAAAATGGTTTCTATTCAAATTAAATCATGCCACTCCATGTACCTATAAGTCATTCCATCATTCATGAGCATCACGATGATATTGGAGAAGATCAGATGTATTATTAAAACCAACTTACCAAATAATGATATCGGGAACATTCTTGTGGGTGATGTGGTGGCAAAGGCTGTGGATATGACAAGTCATGTCTGATATTAATGCCATCATATATACCAGTATTATGGGACCATCAGGCATGGCAAGGCAATAGGGCTCTTCATGCTGCTGAAAAGAAATAAATTAATAATTAAAGTAACGGTATACATAATATTCATGCTCCAAATAATAGTGCAGAGGGGAAATTCCATTGAAAGTTAATAAAAGTGCAGACCCAAAACATCAACATAACTGCTTAAACAAATTATTTTAAATTATAGTACTAGTAGGTCAAGTATAGGAATCAACATAGTATGTGTCATGTGGTGTTTTATTCAATATTTAAATGTTAAAATGTATGACATATATACTTGAAATATGTACATGCACAAAGTTATTAAGCTCAGCATTTTGATATCAGAATCATGATTCATGGTATAGAATTTTTTAGTTTGCTGATTTATTTGGAGCCCAAGACTTCTTAACCACAGCAGAGATATTTCCGGTTAAGGGGTCAATTATTTAGGGCATAAATCTATGTATTTGATGCTAGTAACACTGGTACATGTACCACAGCATGGTATGTTCAGTTGTGATAGACCAAGTCTTCTCGGTCCACAGCTTGTAGGGTGACTTGGTCCACAACAGCATTAACCCAATGGGTTAATGCTGTTGTGGACAAAGTCACACCCACAAGTGTCCCATTTGTCTTCAATGATGGACAGCATCGTTGGCAGGAATTATCGTGCGTGTAATATGGTGTATGTCTTCGGATTAGATCAAATGGCCGCTTAAGTTTTCGTATACGAAAATAGAGGGCAGGCTTTCAAACAACATGTGTATATCAGAGGTCTGTTGAATGTCAAATCAATGACTCGAATGAGTAAACAATATACAGTTATCGCCCGCGATTGAGTGAGACACGGGGATTTGTCGCCCGCTCGAGACCTGGAATGTCACCCGAGGGCCGTCAGGCCCGAGGGTGACATTCCAGGTCGAGAGCGGCGACAAATCCCCGTGTCTCACGAAAACAAGGGTGATAACTGTTTTGTTATCTGACAATGGAGTACACACGAACCTCCTTAATAGCAGGCATAAATGCGCGCATATATTATTTAATCCAGTTCGAAAAGTTAATTCTATGTTGGAATCATCGCTATTTAGAAAATAAAACATTCATAATCTGGATTAATTGACAGACCCGTCATTTGCGCAGATATTCTCCGGTCAGTTTGCTGGTTGCATTGTGGAAATCGGTTCACGGAAAGAGGAGTAAAGCAATTTCGAAGTTGAGTAGCCATGCAGCGAAATGTTCGGTTTCGTTTCAAATGAGCGTGAAGACGCCGACAGACGTGTTAATTTCCAGAATGTTAAAATGTGGAACTAACACGTTGTAGTAGTGCAAAAAGAAATTGACATCTGTCACAGATCGTTACGCAACATACGGGTATTCTCTGAAGTCTGATGAATGTATTGAAGAAAAGAAATAATCAATTGATAAACAGCAAAGAGTGGCCATTTGATCTATATTACATAAACGTAGTTGTAACGTATGTACATCGTATGTGCAATTGTCTGCAGCATACCAACTACATAATAAGGTTTATCTATTTGTCCCACGGTCTTTATTATTGATATAAAAAGGTCCAATATGAATATTACACCTTATAACAGATATGTGTCTATGATAACACCATTATACATAGCGTGCTTTAATTGCAAATAAAAAACACACACAATTATGCAAATTAGCAAACACCACAGTTCGCGGTTGTTATAAAACAGTGGGGTTTATAAAAACAGTGTTTTTCGAAATTATCAGAGAGCTGTCAGAGAATCTCTGCGCGGTGAGTTCTTCGTAGTTCTATGTTTACTGGTAACAGCTGAGCGGTCAATAACTGAGACAATGTTACCCTCGAGGGTAATATGGTGATTTATCGCCCGCCATGTGACGCACTCTCAGCCAATCAGAAGAGAGGGAAATTGGATGAAGGATAACAAAGCCATTTATACAACAACGACTCGCAGGTGCCTAAAAATTATAATATTGTCACTGTCAGCACGATTATTAATTTTGGCGAAAATTCCCAATGATCAATATTATTTGGCATGATTGAGACATAGAGTGAAATTTCCGGTGTCCAGTGCTATCAATTACCACTGACCTGGGGTGTAGTGGACAAGACGCAAAATTTAAATGTGAAGTCCTGCGTCGGCAGGCGTCAACCAAAAGAATGCGCGGACAACGTTACCGCCAAATGACGTCAAGCGCGTGACTGGCACGTGCCACCAACTCAACCAGAACACGTAGTAGTACCAGAACGCGTCATGTGTTCTCAAAACAGAACGCATGGGGCTAGGCATATATCTTGCAATGCGTTTGTTGAAAAAAACATGTTTACAGGGAAGAATATTGTGTTATTCCTTTTTACATGAGGCAGGAATGAGTTCACAATGCATACAGCTAAAAACAAATCAACTGTTTCAAGATAGCTCTCTCGAGTAGCATCAATTTATGTATATTCCGATGGTTATATCGACGCTGGCACTTTAAAGTTTATATATATCGTTAAGCATGCAAGTGTGTATGAAGTTGCGTTTGATATGTATACAAATTTATCAATTGCATTATAAATAAGACACGAATTTTGTCATGAGTCAATATCAGAACACATAAACCCTAACCCAGAACACCAGTGTTCTCTTAGCAGAACACCGATGTTCTAATATGGAACACAAAAATTGACAGAAGAATACATAGAGGTCCCACATACAACGCATGAGAACGCGTCATGCGTTCCGCACTTTTTATAGTGTGAATTGTATTTATGACTGCATTTTCAATTTTCTTTCCCAAATATTAAGGTATTGTATATTCTTAAAATCAGCTACATCACATATAGACGAACACGAACAATCTACAAGGATATCTTGATCATATGCCACAAACAAAACTTCGATACATCGAGTTTTGGTAAGGATATCGCAGAACAGCTAACCCTACCCTCACCCTAGCTGATTTCACAAGTCAGATTCCTTTGGTAGAAAACAACGGTCGCGCAATTTCGGATTGTCTAAAACGACATCCGAACGGGTTATTTATCATTAGCGTGTCTACTTTCAGAGTTTATCTGTGTCCAGTTGAAATTTTATTGCAAAAAAAGTGTTTTTGGACAGTTTTAAGAATTTAAAGAGCGTTTACTTATTATACAAATATTAATCCTCATAACTAACCTTCTGGTGGACTGTGCGAGTTGAAATTAACAAAAGTATCAAATATGACGGTCTACTTTCAGAGTCTATTTGTTTCCAGTGTGACATTTTAGTGGAAACAAATTGTTTGGACGTGTTTAAAAATTTAAAGAGCGTTTCCTGATTATACAGGTATTAACTAACACGATTAGCCTTTTCACGAATAATGCGAGTTGAAATTATGCGAGTTGAAATTATGACTCTGACATATATTTTTGAGAATGTTCTCGGCAGATAAGTCTCCGCGGGTACAGTACTACAGTTGCGAACAAAACTAATGTTGGACCCTATAGAGAGTTTGACAATTTACTCAAATGTTCGCAGTGGTGGAACTTAATCGCTATCATATATGCATGGCTCTTACATGTAATCTATCGTAACTACATGTGATTTTACCAAATTAACTTGCAATATATAGTCAGGCCACCAGATACAGTAGTTGATAAAAATGTGGTTCACATCAGTCATATACATCACAATCACGTGCTTCAGTGATAATGTCAACTATTCTACAAATGTAATGTTTATCAAGACTAAAGTTTTAACATGTCGTTGTAAAATTGATTGAGGTTGTTTTTTCATTAATTGACAAAATTAATGTTTATTGCCAGGACGAAGTACCGCATAATACGGACTTGTGTGCTAACAATTCTGCGAGTCATATTTATGTAAGTGTCAGTCAAAACTTTTAGGACATGGGAATATATTTTTTATTTCGTACCCACGAAATACTAATTCGTGGCCACGAAATAACTAATTCGTGGCCACGAAATAACTAATTGTGATATACGATCGTCAGTCCCATTATTGTAATGGAAGCGGATATAGATGATCTGATTGTAGTTGTCCACCATCTTGTCATGGGCCACGGCGATTTTAGATAAATGGTGTTGTAGGGTGGCCCGTAAAACGAATTAAGTAATCACCCCTTTCACCAACCCGATCCAAAGATGCCACCGTCCTGGAGGTGGGTCACATAGGGCACCACGACATCCAGTATATATTGGGGTCACCCTACAGCGCCAATTATACCACACCAAACGGTTAAGGGGGGGGGGGGGTAGAAATTGTATAGGTGCCATATTTGAACCCATCTGGGGCGGCCATTTTGGATCGGGGATAGTGAAAGCGGGTGAATATTTAGTTTGTCTCAGTGGTCACCCAACAACACACTGTGTTCGACCTAAAATGGGGGTGGGGCAATTGCATGGTACCATATATGGGCCCCTCTGAACACTCATTTTCTGTTCCCCCGTTCTCTCTGGGCTATAGTTTATATCGGACGTTCGTGTCCCCATTGAGCCCGGGTCCCACGCCATATAAGCATATAAAGGGGTTTATAGTAGCTTTTCTGCGATCGTACGCATTGTTTCTAAAACATCAAATGTAACCATTCCGTAACGGTATCTGGATATACACAAAGGTCAATCAGTTATTTCGTGGCCACGAATTAGTATTTCGTGACCACGAATTAGTTATTTCTTGGCAAGAATTAGTATTTCTTGGCCACCAACTTAGTTATTTCGTGGTCACGAATTAGTATTTCGTGGCCACGAATTAGTATTTCGTGGCCACGAAATAAATAAACAATTTCCCATGTCCTAAATCAGCCACCGTATATTATGGATCATTCTGTTTTAGTATTAAATTTGGAGAAACCCGACCAGCATCAATGTAACAACTACAACAACTCATCTATGCCAATGATATGTTTAGCCATACATGTGGATAGGGTGGTATTGTTTAAAAAATGTTAAACAATGTTATCATGTACATATGTATTGCTAAATATTACTGGGCATATATATATGGTTGTTCTATAATTCCTGGTCGGGTTTATCAAAATTTGAAGTTTAAATTATGTTCATCTGACGATAAAGAAAACATTTTCTCCGTCCACTCAATACATCCCCCGGGATACGTGCTTCACATACTAAATTAACATCTTAGTCAACATAACAAATCACTCCCTCAAATCCTTTGCCACAAGAAAACAATAAATTGTCACTATAAATAAAGACATCTATGGACACTTTCTAAGAGATAATTTATTTATAAGAAGATATATATGTTCATTATGTGCTTGGTTTCATATATAGTACAACACAGTAAGATGCAAGTGACACAGTGCGGGGACAATACTGTGTCGAAGAACATAGTTGTGGGGACCCTTCCATCATCCTTCATAATGCATCATGATTCTATCTGTTGTGAACAAACCATCGACTTAGGCTTAATGGATCGTTCTCCCCCAATAATATACTTGGCTTTGAACAGATCAACACTCTGGGCCGTGGTATTTCCCCGTAAATTAGATAGTGTCTATAGTTGGATGGTATTGGTTATGTTCAGATGGTGACACAGATATGAAACTGTACATGTCTGTGCCCCATGGACCATTGATCATAATAAGATCGAGAACCTTAGTCTAGGGAATTTACTGGAAGTTGCAATTGTAGCTGATATAGGGTCAACGTTTGCGTTTCCGATGCAGTTAGTACCCAAATGTGAAATTTGAGATAGACCTGGCTGTCAAAGTGAACCAGATGTCTTATATAAGGTTAGCAACGGTTACTAACCAAATGCCACAATGGTATACTAATCATTCATTGGTATTGTCTTAAGTAGGTCAGTGTCTAATTACATGGTGCTGGTTTTGTTCAAAGTTGGGCACATGTATGTCTAAAAATATGCAGCCATGTTCTGCATAGGCCACTGATCATTATACGATCGGGAGACTTGCCACCGGTCCCGATAGGTCCTTAGTAACATTTACTAAGTACATATTCGGAATTTGCAGGAAAATGCAACTATGGTTGATATCTATTTTACTCATTAAGCTCTACTTTAGTGGAAATTCGAATTTGCTTGATTGATTTTCACAGCTATACACGAAGCGTGGAGATTAACTGCGGTCAGAATATTAATGGTGAATATTTGGTTTCAGTCGCTGTACTGAAGTTGGCCAATGTAACTGGCATGGGAAGTGTGAAATCAAAGCCTATACCGTTATAGTAAAGATCTCAGCTGCACCGAAATGTCCATTTATCAGTAGCATAAATCATGCGAAAACACATATTCTCTCAGTGCATGTGGGGTAGACTCCGATGACAACGATTGAGTTAATGACAACGAACAACTACCATCTTTTCCTATGTATTTGTGACACTACATCGTTATGATCAACGATGTGGTTTTAAAAACTAGTGAGTGGACATCAAGACAGACAAGTATCAAATAAAACATTAATATAATATGTAATCATATCGTGAAAAGTCTTGTTGTGACTATATTCGTTTGAGTCAACATGCTGCATATTATCGATATTACAAAACCAATCGACACTTACTTTTGCCAATTACTGTATCTTGAGGCATAACGATATCATATATTCCTTCTATTAACTCACGGATAGTTACAGTGGGTCAAACACGAGTGTTAGTCTACATGTATAGTTGCGCACGATTGCCAATAAGTGCTATTACAATCAACGTTTGAGCATAACACTAAATTTTCCATAGGGTTAAGTGTTAAATTTTGATAGCAACTGTAGCCAGCAAGAATCATCTGATCACATCAATTCTTTTTAAAACTACGTCTGTGTTTCACACTTAGTATTTTTTAGGAATATCAGTACGCGTATATCGTCATACGCAAAATGGCCCCATTTATCCAAACTACTATAATCTCCACAGGGCTCAGTGTTATATTTTGATCACAACTGTAGCCAACAAGAATTAACCGATCACATCAAAATGTTCAAAAATACATGTAACTGTGATGTCTAGTAGTTTGGAGAAGTTTCAAACCGCACCGATCACCATACGCCCGATGGCACCATCTATCGTTTTCTGTAAATACGAAACGCTCTCTAAATTATGTTGACCCCGATTTAGGACGACCCGCCAAAATTCAAGAATGGAAACAAGTCAATCCTGAAAACACACCTACTGGGCATACATAATCCGTTTTCAGATCGCTTTTAACAAACAAAAATGCAAAATGACATAAGGAATCCAACTATAACCCAAATTTCTCTGTTATAGTTTGTTTCTTTGCTGATTATTCATGGAGATGGTCTCTGTAACGTGTTCTAGGGTGCTGTGGACCCCTCACCATTGATCAATTTGAGAAATTCAAGATGGCTGCCAAAATATGCTAGTTTTAGTTTGAAGCTGATATCTTCTTTCCAAAATAACTGTACGGTTGATATTTGGTCCCTAAACATAACCTAATATATTACCTGAGTGCCAATATGGAATGTCGGTGTCATGAATACAGAATGGCTGCCAAAATGGCCGCCAAATATGTGAAAATATAAAACAAATATAACGATATGCTAAAATAACCGAATTTGGAGCTGCAATGATGTGGCTCAATTGGTTATTTTACATGTGATTGCCCATGTATATTCAAATATGGAGTGTTATGTCATTAACACATCATTATTTTATAATTGTATATGTCACAATTGTTTTGAATGTGATTAAGTTGTTTCAGGTGAGATTTTTCTCGGCAATCGCATTCGTGTCACATATTATACTCTTGGTTGATGACTGAATTACTAATTGATTGATATATATTTTTCGGAGTTTGTATATAAATTAATGTCTTTCCTTTCAGTTTCAGACTCATGTGAGATGAACTATGACGGAAGAGTGCATTTTTAAATTTCGGTATGGCGACAGGTGTATTTCGACAGATGTTCGGTTAATGCTAATACAAGTAGAATTCTGACTATTATAAATGCAAGTAAAGTTTATGACGATCACCTACATGCAATTTTAGAGGACAAACTTTTGGAAGATGAAAACCTAAAAGTTCATTTTCATAGGAACTGCATTGCTCGATATACGTCAAAAACCAACTTGGATGTTGTAAGAAGGGACGCATTACCTGCTATACCCCCTAAGAGATCTCGCCGATCGGTTTTTGGATTCCAGGTCCAATTGCATTGTTTGTATTGTGGACAAGAGTGCATAGTTAATAAGGAAAATATAAACCCAGGAAGATGGCGCCCTGCATATATATGTCGCTCGACTCACACAGAAGAGGGAAAGTCATATAGGATAGAGCTACTAGAAAAATGTGATGCTCGAGGGGATGTTTTGGGACAGGAGGTTCGTTGTAGGATTGGAAGTGCGTTGAGTGGCCTTCGTGCAGCTGATGCGCGTTATCATAAGGATTGTATGACAAAATTTGTCCAGAACAGATGCCTCACGCCAAATGAATCTGAACACACAGTGACTGCTCATGCGGATACAGCTTTACAACATGTAGTGGCGAGCAACAAGAAACGTATTTGGAATTCTGTTGAACTGCGCAACGAATATAAAGCCCACAACGGGTGTGTTTTGGCACGGCCACAGTTGATCACTGAACTGAAACGTCACTTTTGTGACGAAATCCTTACACTGTCTGATGTCGGTTATGTAAGTGTATTAGCATTCCATCAACATACAGCAAATGTTTTGAGATTGGTAAAGGAAGAAAGTGGAGACGAATTAGAACCGCATATTACAACAGTTGCTAAGCATGTGGTTGAGGAATGCAAAAACATGACCAGCAACATATCGGAATACAATATTCATGTTGATAGGATATCCATTGAAGAATCTGTTTCCAGCAAATTGATGACTTTCCTCGCTGCGATATCAACAAAGTTAGACAGATCGCTGCCTGGACTCCTTATTGGCAGTATTATCACAAGTATCGTCCTCAATCAAGCCACAGACCTCCAGGTAGCACTTGGCGTGCTTTTACGTGATTCCAAGCAGATTGTTGATCATATGTATGAGTATCGTGTTACATGCAGTTACGACGAACTACATCGATTCAAAAAATCAGCTGCTATTGCAGCATCATTGGATACAGCGAAACAAGGAATAAATGACGCATCCAATGGTATGATCCAAATTATAGCCGATAATTTTGACTGTGATATCAGCTCTCCAAATGGGAAATCGCCCACGCACTCACTTGCAATTATAATGACCCAGGCAGCTTGTAATGTTAGTCTTGGTGATCGGGCAATTCCTCGTTTGAAGAAAGATGACCTTCCAAATACCACGATAGATGAACAAACAATTGACGGATCTCAATTCAAAATTACTAAGGACCCTGTAATGAACAGTGTTCCCAAATCCACCGTTCCAGGTAAATTCAGCCACCACCAAGATCTTTCGCGGCGGCGGACGGGTGAAAACGATTTGTCTTTCTTTGATGATGTGATTTACAAGGACTACTGACCCGAATATAATGGATACTATACCAATTTGTGTCGGGAACAGGGACAGTCTGCTAGACTAAAGACAAATATTGTCTATCTCCCACTGATAGACAGACCACCAGCAGATTCACAGACAATGATATCTGCAATGACAAAAGCTCAAACTTTATCTCGATCAGCTGGACAAGCTTTTGTCATATTCACTGCAGACCAACATTTATATCGTGTTGCTTTGTACGCTACTTGGGACAATCCTACCAAGTTCAATGACGTGTATCTGCGAATCGGGGACATGCACCTTCTGATGAGTTACTGTGGTTCGATAGGTTCGTTGATGGCGGAAAGTGGTTTGATGGAAATCCTCAGTGTGCAGTTTGGTGGAGTATTGAAAATGCCCACAGGAAAGAAATGTTCGCAAAATGTTCGTGCTCTCAGAATGTTGGCTGAAGAAGTGTTGCGTCCTGTATTTTGCAAATTCGAAATGGAATGCACGCATGACCCAAGATACCACATTGGAGAGATTGGCACTTCAAAGTAGAACATCTAAGCTGTGGATTGACTGTCTGTTGAGACAAGTGTTTCTTATGTTGAAATACATACGTGCTGAGCGTGAATCTGATTGGCCATTACATCTAGACTCGATCAGTGATATGATTCCATTGTTTTTTGCAGCCGGTCATATCCACTATGCCAGATATGCATTGTATTATTTACGTTCAATGGAATCATTGCCCGAACATGTCGCCCAACACTTCGTGAAGGGCGAGCACACAATGCACCAAAACACTGAAATTTTTAATGGAATTTTGACAGACATGGCCATCGAAACTACCTTTATGAGATATGGGCACGAACGTTCTGGAATAAATGGTATAACACTAAAGCCAGAGAGCATAAAAACTGGCATACAGTTTACACACATGCACGATTAAGAATCAATGCAAAATTGTGATGCGAATCAATGTTACACACACCACAAGGAAGAGTCGACGTCCAGAATTAAACTTTATGCTGTCGACAGGGAAGCTTTGCGAGCTAAATTGGAGATTTGTATTGATCCCCTTGAACCAAGTCAGCACCCAGATGGTCTTATCAATATCGATTCGGGCAAGATAGTTAGCGACAAAACTGTGAATGTTGACAATCTAGAGCATTGGGTTTGAAGCAAATGCAAGAGTTTGAGAAGAGTTGGCCTGACAGATTCCACAATAAAATATCCCGTGACGTCGATACAATGGCACAGTCCCGCAAGCATATAAAGATAGACGATGGGAAAATATTTGACCCCGAAATCATATATGCCAGAGCAATGGGCCTGCATGACAGCTCCCGTAGTGTTGATATTAATGACATATTGTCTCACGAACTCGCTCCATATCCAGCTTCTATGTTCGAGCCAGATGGTCATCTAAGGGAATCTAAGTCAAAGGCCAACTTGAAGAATGCTCTTAGAGTTGATTATACACCTGGTCAGTCTGCAGAGCGCGTGCCGATTGAAGCAACATTTCTGGATGGTTGCGCTATTCTCTGGGTCATCACCTGGCGCTGTTCAGGATTATTTAAATCGGTTTAGATTGTACATTCGTAACCAGATGAAGACCACAGATGTCTACCTTGTATTTGATCGATACATTACAGGTAGCACGAAGGGTTCTACGCGAATCGGACGAGACCAAGGTGCAAGTCGGATGTAGACAACTACCCGACTGCCATCCCAAAACGTAATTCTTACTGTTACACATAACAAAGCACACCTTGTTAATCTTATCTGCCAGGACCTTCAGAAACACGTTGACGATCGGAAGGAAACTCAACACAAATTGGTCATTACAGGAGAAGATCCAGTGCCTCTGGAAATACACAAAGGTTTGATAGTTCGGCGAATTGAACTCAAGTCAACACACGATTGACCAGGTAGCAAATATTTCAACATCATGTTCACTCATCCTAGCTGACGACACCGACATATTACTAATGCTTTTGCATTTCGTGCACATGCGTGAGATTTCTGGACGTGTACTGATGGCTTCCCCAGCTAAAGGGCGGACTACGATCGACATAAACAAAACTTATCAGACGCATAGCAAAATTATCCCTGATCTGCTAGCGATACACGGATTTACAGGGTGCGACACCGTTGCATCATACTTTGGTATTGGGAAGTGTTCGGCACAAAAACTCTGCGCAGTGGAGAGCACCCTTTGAGTATGCTCGGGAATAGTCATATAAATATAAATGATGAAGTGAACGAAGTCTTGCCTTTCATTGTGTGTTATGGTATTCCAAAGTGTAAGAGCACAACAGAAGCAAGAATAAAAATGTGGTCGTTAAAAGTTGGACGGTCAATGGCGTGTGCTCCAAAATTGAACTCGTTACCCCCAACCACCGAAGCTTTCATTGAAAATATAAAGCGTGCTCACCTTCAAGTTGCTACTTGGCGATATGCATCAGACGAATCTCCGCCGGATATGGAGGCAACAAATTGTGGTTGGTCTAAAGATGGCGACGAACTCGTTCCTATCATGGTTGCCGACAACATACCAAAGGCCCCGGATAGCATACTGAAGCTGATACGGTGTTCGTGCACCAGCAATTCGCCTTGCTCGTCAAAGAGATGTGGGTGCTCTCGTGCTGGTTTGCCGCGCACGTCATTTTGTTCGTGTCAAGGCACGCTTAACCGTTTTAACGAGTTTACAAAACACTGTGATGTTAACGAGAATAACATTGATTAGGAACATATGCTTCAGATAGAGGATGCAGTATGGTCAATTCGTATCATTTAATAACACGCTTTTGTTAAAATTCGCGGGACTGACGACGTATTGGTTTCTTTTGGCTTTGTATTCGTTTCTTTGGATTGTATTTGTATTGTTGATAAAACAAATTATTGTAATAATCTATATATTGCAATATTGCATAATTTCCATGTATTTGGCGGACTTTTTTACGGCCATCTTTATAATCAAGCATCGAAAATTTAAAACGTAGTTCGACCCACATATAATATAAGATTCCTATCATAAATTGACATATTAAACCTCAATTCGAGAAAGTTATTAACCGATTAAATAAAATAGCGAAATCCGGTAGCCATCTTGGACGCCATCTTGGATTTCTCAAAATGCTCAAGGGTGAGACGTCCACACCACCCTAGAAATCATTACAGAGACCCTCCCCATGAATAATCAGCAAATAAACAAACTATAACAGAGAATTTTGGGTTACCCCCTATTTCCGCTGGACTGAACAAAGGGTAATCTTTTTGCACATACTTGTATTCTCATTCGAATCGAATGATATGTACCTTCAATACATTGCACATTGTTCGTATTTCTGAACATTGTTCCTATTTAGGCTTCTATACATGTTCGAATCGAATTATATGTACCCGTAAATGTGAATGTTATAACTCATAATAGGGTGAATATGGGCTATCTCCTGTTGGATGGTATCATTAACTCATTCAGTGCCAGGTTTCCTGGGAGAAACGGATAGCTGCGTGCCAGGTTTCCTGGGGGAAAGCTTTGATTTACACTAACTAGATATTTACTTTGATTATTCAATATTGGAAAGAATTGAATTGACAGCAAACATTGATAGTATAGGCCCTACTCAAGAAGTTCTTTAAAAGTCCAATTCCGGTAATACAGGTTCATCACAGCTCCAAAATTTTACGTTGCCATTGTATCGCGTGTATAGATCTGAACGCCAAGGTTGGATAATTATTTATTTCAACCTGATAAAGAAAAGAAAAGAAAATATTAAAATCCAATAATCCGAGTCCGAACAATAGCATCAATACAAAAGTACCATAAACACACGTACCTACTATGTATCATGCAAACGGCCACAATGAGAATACCTATCTCACACACAAATGCATAACTCACAAAAGGGTATCTAAACCATATCAAGAAGAAAATATGTCCAAATAACAAACAGAAAACAATAACATATCCTTAGAAAATAGGTAAACATCCAAATGAAAAGACCCGATACCAAAAGCCGATTATACTGGCTTTAAAGTATACAACGAATAGATCCCATGCAGATTAAATCAATAATACATATACATACAGGGCATACTACTCAATAAACATTAATAGCACATATTGCAGATGAAAATAATAAAGTAAACATACACGTTGGCGGGATCTATATATGCATAAACATGTAAGTTATCAATCAAAGTTCTACTAATCTGTCCGATCAACCATTCAATTCAGTTCACTAAACTACAATCTAAATAGTTGGTATCCTGCATCAACAGCCTCTATTGAACGTTATCACTCGTGATACAGCCATGGCAACGAATACTTCAAATTAACACCGATTGTATGAAATTGCAAATTTGTTGTTTTATGTGGCCATCTAACTAATATATTCTGTGTAGTTTTAGGCATTAATTTTGCTGTTGGAATAACATTGCATTATTTTATGGCAAAGATCGGAATGGGGGTGATCAGTGAGACCTAACGAATTTTCTAAATGGGATGACGTTTACAATAACCGATTTCCTAGAAAAGCAAATGGCAAAACTGAAAACAATTTGAAAATCAATTGTGTCCGTTCTAAAAAAAACATTCCCAAAACCTCACTCACATTATTCCTACTCGGTTCCACTCACACATGAATATTCATAGTATTCATTCAGTATATCGACCAAGTAGGTGCCCATACATATGAACCACTTTTCGTACCATCGCCCTAACAACGCCTATATATACAAAAAACCAGTCTGCACACGATAAACGTAACCTAAAAACAATCAAATTAATTCGGCCATCTTCATCATATAATCTGTCACCACACCCAGGGGTGATAGGAAGACAGTCAGTCATGACTATATCACCCCTAGCAATATACATGTATAGTCTATCAATATTATATTTATTTGTAATTGTACTTTCCATGTGTGTATATTGTAAATAAAATTATCCTATCCTAAGGCCTACAACAATCGTACTTTCGCTGTGAGGCGTATGCTATAGTTCCCCGTTCGTGCGTACACGTAGCTACATGTATGGCGTCAATAACACAAATTTGGGCAATCAGAGTAACTCGGTGACAACTCAATCGAATTCAGCACATCGAAAAACCCCTCACAACCAAATATCCGTTCGATATCTTAAAACATGTAAGAGCAATATATTGACAATGTTTCCTGTAGTAATTTATCATTGTAATTTGGCGAACCCCTTAAGGTACATATTTTGATTGAAGTAATGTGCGCGTTGTCCTCGATCGTTTGGCGATAAACCAAGTGTTCTATGGATTAGGACATGCCTGACTTGATAGTAATCGCATTTTACGGAATCGAAATCGGTCTCCAATATGGACGCTGTATTCGTTGACCTCTTAGAGAGTTTGAACTCTGCAAGACTTCAGTCGCGCCCACAAAACACACAATTTTGCACCACCTATATTCAGGGGGCTCTATCTCCCCAATGCCTCAACGTACGGAGTTGCCCGATACGTCGTTTGAACGGAGATATCTTCGGCTACGCCATGGTTCACACATTGGATCTACGCATGCGCGTATAAACATACCAGCCGCCACTCACCCCCTCCCCGATGAAAATTATCCCAAGATGTGACTTGTAATCCACAGTGTTTTTAACATGTACACCAATTAGTCCAGACGCCAAGTCTGAAAAGGGCTCTATTTTAGGAGTTAGTTCAACCGGTCTCCAAGAAAATTTCGGCGTGTTGCCTGTTGTAGGGGACTACAGTGCGGTCCATGTAAGGGTGCATGTAATTTCTGAAAGTGTTGCAATATTTTGTTATTCATGGTTTTCAATTGAATTAAGCTTAAAATTACCATAAACTGAAACATCAATCTACAGATGACAATTTATGTCATGTTGGCATTATTTTCCTTCAAAATATTAGTAATAGATATATTATTCGACATCGCTACACAAGATTTTGGAAAATAAATACTATTTTCGAGAAAAATTTATTTAAGGGCGTTTTTTGGGCAAATATTTGCTTTCGTTTCAATTTATTTCTGAAACTGATGGCACACAGCTTGTAATCTCCCTGATGCATTACTTGTTTTAAAGCGTAATTATTTTCTACAATAAACTGGGAAGTCAAATTGCCAGAAAAAAACCTTCAGTTAGTGCCTTTAATGGTTATTTGTTTATGTAAAAAATACAACCATCCCCCCTAAAATTAGAAAATTGTCATTTTTTGCAATTTCGTTAATAGGACTCTTGTTCTGTGATATAACAATGAAAATACACCCGTACTCGATCTTACCGTGCTCACA
Organism: Siphonodentalium dalli; assembly: GCA_032622095.1. Classification (NCBI taxonomy): domain Eukaryota; kingdom Metazoa; phylum Mollusca; class Scaphopoda; order Gadilida; family Siphonodentaliidae; genus Siphonodentalium; species Siphonodentalium dalli. Next base: position 55,159,591 of record CP136063.1, read on the forward strand.
GTGTCAACGGAGGGTCAGATTAGTACAGAGATGTAGCATGAAGCCAAACCTTTGGATTGCATATAAATATTCAAGAAGGCATCCACATCCAATAAACGAAATCAGACCATACGGATGTGATCAATTTATATTTAGTTGCAGGACTTAAAACTCAAGTTTGAACAACTTTTGTATGTCTAAAAGTTCACACAACAACTGAAAAATGTTAACTTCCATAGTTTCGTGAAGTAATATCATCTTGAGTTATAGGAATTTACATGTACAACAAGCACTGAACTGGCAATATTATTTTGTTTTGTGCAAAAGTTATTTTCGCCATGATTCAATTGAAATGGAGACGAGTCCTCTCAAATTAATTACCCGTTGCCAAAAGGTGTAAAATGTCGTTGAATTTCAAACGGTGTTTAATATGTCCGAAATTAAAATATGAGAATCTGCGGAAAGCTTCCGATTCTGGTTTGGAGTCGTTTTCAGTTGCTCTGGATCTTCGTCGATCATCATCTGTGTCTGACTTACCAGCGTGGTTATCGACATTCCGCAAAGAGTATGGAATTGACCTTAAAGATCTTAACATAAGTTGGCATAAGAGTTGTTTCTCCAATCTCCAGTTTCACAAGATCTTCGAATCTCAGATTAGTCAAACACCCCACGACTGTTGATCAGACAAATCCAAAAGTTAAAAGAGAATATTTCTACTTCAGAACTAGATGTCTTATATGCACAAAGTACTGTTGTCTCACTTGGGGGTAAATACATTAGTTCGGGTCAGTACATTAACATTTTGCGAAACTATCGAACAATGTGCGAAGGAAAGGGGGGGGGGGGGGTGACATGATGCTACGGCGTGTTGGATGTGACTTTTCGAAGTTGATAGCACTTGATATCTCAGGCTGTGTCATAGTAAATATCTGATGGAGACCACCAACTACAGTAACACGATTACCACACACTATGTTGCACTGGAAAATTTGATGAGTGATATTCTCCCGGACTTAGATAAAGGTGTCGAATATGATACGGGTCATCTACTATCAAAGTTCCTGGAAATATTCCGACAAATAGGTAAACCAAAGTGTAGCACGGCCTACACTAAACAGAAACTGAAGGAACAATATTGAAAAGAATTTCTCTGACAAAGTATGTTTTATTGATCAATCACGGACCAGACCCGAACTCGTTATCAGTAAATCCCTTATTATATATGTATGCGGAAAGTCGTATAACCATGGAGTTCGTTTGCATAATATGATAAACGAAGCATTTGGACAGTTGAGGTGGAAGGCTTTTTTAGACTTAATATACAGAATGCCATCAATGTCGCGGCAAACACCAGGGCTATGCTCAAGGAACTGCAGTTATCATCCAGTATAACAGATGCTTTGGAACAACTTGAGACAGACGGACTGACAGTGCCAACCAGTGTGACATATGGGGCAGTGACACGAGGCGCTGGTGATAATTTCAACAGAGCGACATAATCTATAGGTGGATATCACCACGACGTGGTGAATATGGTGTTATATCAGGCCGCTGATCTGAGTAGGGGTTGCTTGTGTGTTATCCCAAAGAAGGATGAACGCCACCCAGAAACCCACATTCCATTTGATAATACAATTCGTGTGTGTCCTAATCTCGGAGGGAAACAACAGGGCCCAGTGCATCTAACTGGCAAATGCGCATCCATTGGTTCAACGAGTGTTCCAAAGAACATGCATCCATGATATTGGTAGACAAAAGCTATATTCTCTTAATACCGACTAAACATTGGATATTGTCCGATTGTTCCTGGTTCAGCGACTGATTTTGAAACAGTATATACAACGATGAAACGGTTCCAGAATTTGTTCAGGACTCTAGGACATAATTGGTCTTATGTAGCATACGACGAAGCAATATACTGCAAGGTTCAGATGACTAAATGGAGGAACCCTGGTAAATTTGATAACGACGAGTTTGAAATGGGAGGGATGACATTCTTATAGAAGCTGGGGTGCATGGTGGCGCCACTGTAAACCGGATTGTATGGAAAGTCGTATAACCGTGGAGTTCGTTTGCATAAGCTGATGAACGAAGCATTTGGACAGTTGATGTGGAAGGCTTTTTTAGACTGGCTTAGTTGCAACGATGAACACGTTGAACCGCCGCGTCTAATTGACCATATTCTCGAAAAACGGATAGTTTAATGACGAAGTTCAGAGACCTGGAAGAGGAGAGCAGGCAGAGCTTGCAGTCAAGCGTTGGCGAATTCCAATCAGCCGTATAGCCGCTTCTCGAACATTTTGATAAGTTTGTAGATCATGACAGGAAAGTGTCAAAACAGTTATTTTCTGGGACAAATATGTCTCTGATCTCTCACAGTTGTTGATTGATTACATTGCTGCTAAAGGCGATGACAATAGGTTGCTTGAAATGGAGACACCAGCAGAAATAATTTCTCTGGATTTCATGTGTAAACACGTAAACTAGGCCCGGTGGGGCATAGTCAATGTAGCGGAGTCGAAACTAATGTTCGAGAAGAAACCGCATATAGCTTTCGTCGTTTTTCAGAAAGACACTTCTGTTCATCACACATGCAAGCCTTTCTCCGAAGTTTGGCATGATATGGCTATAGAACAATCCATAAATATGGACTGTGGTATGTATCGGAATTTGTGTTGCCAGACTGAAGCACTGAACCGGTTCTATCTCACGTCCCATCCAAAATCCCCAGTTGCGTTGCAAACTTTGGAAATGAGTGGACTGCATGACGCAAACAGAATTTCACAAAATAAACATGGTCAACTTCTTATTCAATAATTGGTACCTTGAGATAAAATTGTTATTGTCGCATGATCAGCAAGTGTTTCGTGTGGGTGGATTTCCAGATTAGAAGAAAGTAATGTTTTATCAAAGGGTGGTTGTGGTTGGTCTGAGTATCTTGAGTTCGACCACGAAGAAGCTGACTCAAGAATGTTTGCACACATGGGACATGCAGCAAGTGAACTGCAAGTTGAACGATTCATTGTGTGGAGAGGTGACTCAGACGTCCTGGCGATGTGCTCAATGTTTTGTGTACTACTGGGCATACAAGAGCTGTTCTACCCAACTGGTGTTGGAAAACGACGTCGATATATCTCAGTGCATGATTGTGCGAAGCTTTTGAGCAAGGACATGTCACTGATTATTCCAGCAGTTCATGCCTTGAGCGGATGCGATTTTACAAGCGCATTCATTTTTATTGGGAAATTGAAATGGTTCAGACCATTGGAAGATCACCCAGAACTGATTCCGGCGTTTACGCAGATGGAGGAGGACCCGACTTGAATTCCGAACATGTGAGGGAAACATGTGTGTCTCTTGTTTCTTTGGTTTATTCCAAACGTAATTCGACATCCCTGCATAACTTGCGCTATGAATTGTTTAGCAAGAAGATCGTGAGAAGCGACAAACTCCCATCGGCCATGGACTCATTCAATTTGCACCTAAAACGCGTTAACTATCAAACATATATATGGACTCATGCTCTTTTCCCAATGTTGTTGCTGCCATCACGACGACTCAATGGCTGGATACTTAATAATTCTAATGGGCACCTTGTTCCGGAAATGATGCACTCGCTCCAGCTCCGACTGACGTTCTCGAACTCACAATATGCAAGTGCAAGTCCGATTGCAATACAAGACGTTACCGTTGCAGGAAAGAGGATGTTCAATGCACCGATGCAACTGGCTGCGATCAAGAACTTTGTGACAATAACTGCACGAGTGTACCAATTACTAATTGCATATGTTATTTTACTTAGTGGCGAAAAATAACATTTTCCCCAAATAGTAGAGACTATTATGTACTCCCGTGTGCATTTTGTGAAGAAATATAGCGACTATGCTAATGACGTTGCTTGATATCTCAGGCGCCAGAAAACAAATGTAAGACACCTGAGGGTCGCGACTGGGTGGATTTATGACGTCATCAAGATGGCCGCCATCGAAAATTTCAGAGTATGCACCGAGTCAGTTTTATTAATAGCTACTACTGAATTTAGGATATAAAATTGAATATCTCACCACTAATGAGAAACTAATACACAATACGTCCACTTGATAGAAAAAGTGGCCACCATAATCCAAGATGGCCGCCAAAATGGCGACCGAAATTCGGAAAATTGATGATTTTTCACACTTTCCTCTTGAATCATTAACTGCTGTTTTAAATTTGTGGCCAATAGCGACCTAAATTTGAATAAATTCTAGTATCCAACCATTTCGACAACATAATATGTCATATTTCGGATCTCATTCCTGCCAACTATCTTTAAAATCTGAATACAAAAATGTGCTATGAAAGTTAACCAAAATTCAATTCGGTGATTCTAACCAAGTGTTAAACAGAAAATAACTGAATTTGATGAAGATAATGTAAAACTGTTCTAAATATGTGAATTGCCATATAATTAGTACATAATAGTGCATCTTCGTTTAAGATGGCGGCTAAGATGGCTGCCAAAATGGAGAGATCATCCAAATCTGTCCAATTTTCATTGATTTCACTCATATGCTGGGAAAAGTGACTATATGTGAATGTATGTGCTCCATGTTCGCGGAATACCATGGACTTATGGTATAATGTGTACATTTGGAGAGAACAAAGCTGTTTATAACCGATAATTCAACAGAATGATACCACGAAAATTAGATCAAATCATCATCATGGCAACCACAAACAATTGCAGAATGGGCACTGAGTGAGGAAGAAAATTTAACACAGAAAAAGGAAAATATTTCTAAATCAATGATAAAATTGCACCAAGCTTCCATTTGAAACAACAAAATTGATACAAAAAACAAGATGGCTGTCAAAATGGCGATTGCAATATATAAATTTGTTGAATTTTCACACATGCCTCTTACATCATTTTCGGTTATTTGTAAACTGTAGCAAGTAGGAATAGTCTTTTTTATCAGTTATGACATCTAGTACTTTGGAAAAAATATTATGTTGTAATTTGGGTCTAATTGCTGTCCATACTCCGAAGGTGCAAATTAAATAATGTGCTATTTAATTTCACAAAAACTTGTTTCTCGAGGTTCTAGATTAGCCTTGGACAGAAATATGCAGAATAAATTAAACAAAATTGGACACAGTTTAAATGTTGTTAGTATATTCATTTGCACTCGACATTGATCTATTTGAACCAGATGGTCGCCAAAATGGCCGCCAAAACTCACAATTATACAATTTGACAAATGGTTATATTCTCAAATGCCATTTAGCAAAGGAGGTGCTTATATTCGCCCAAAATAAATTAGATACTATCATATTAAGTTATGTTGTGACTATGTTTGAACAAAAATAGGTTTTTTATGACCGATAATATATCAGAATGGATTCTTAGAAACTTAGCATGAAATTGCCCAATATAATTCAAACGATCATGCCCGTTTTGGAAAAGAACTCAAACCGGATATGTGCTGACTGTAATATTATAAGAGCATAGCGAGTGTTCGGGCGCAAAAGAATTCCCGCCATCATAACACAGAGAAAACTCCAACTTTACGGCTATTTATTTCGTTTGGAGTAGATCTGCTTTTTGGTTGTCTACGCTTGATGAATAGTTGGTCACGCTGATTTCGTCAGGCCACAAAAATTTAGAATATTCAGGAGCAATATCACAACTTGACTTCGTCGAAGTCTGTATTGCTATCATACTGCAAATATATAATTGCTCAACTTAGAAATACGGGCAACACACATGCATTACATATTTAGTGCAAAGCATTATAACCTTATTTCATATCTAATTATGAGACAGTTGTGTCTAGTTTCTTGTTTTGGCATATCTGTGTGTTTCATCGCCAGAAATTCGTTTGAATAGTTGAGACATTGTAACACTCCCCAAGACGTGAGTTACCATATGTACAACTCGTCCAATATATGGTCGCAGTGATGAGAGTCTACCTACAACCAACTCGCCCCAGCAACTACAGTTGAATTACAAACGCATCCGACAGGCTGACATCAAAGCTCACCAGGAAACTCTCTGACTGCATATCATAACTATGTTATCGCATGTTTGCTTCAGTGGTGACATTGTGAGTACATAATACAGATGTATTAAATAAATTTATATACGCCACTGACTTCATAGCAGATACATTGCAGATTCACTTAACTGTAGTCTAACAGAACTGTGCACATAACCGAGTTAACGTTGGTCAGTTTATTTTAGAATGTAACAAAAACATCAGTATCTGGCAAAAATAATCTAAGATTTTTGTATTTCCCATGTCGAATGCAGCAAGTGACAATAACGGCTCCTCAACTTCTTCCTGGTTGTCAACTAAAAATATCGTGAAAAGCAAAATGCCTGTGCCTAGTGCCTGGATATGTAGTTATAAAATACCTCACCGAAACATCCGAAGCTCATATTTGAACATGCCATGTGATGGGACATTGAAGCAACTCGATACAGTGACGGGTCATCAAGACCATTCAATGGTACGATTATTATGAGTTCTAGCAAAACTTCCACTTGTGGACTTTCATTAGCATTATACAGCAACTGTTCGGGAAGTAAAGAAGCACAGAAACTCCGCAATCTCATATCCAATCCTTTAACTGTCAATCGAACACATGTAGTTTTTATATAATTTGCTGGCAAACCGTACATTCATAATAGTCGAATCCAACAAGAAGGCCAATTACAAGCTGAAAGCATGGGAATATAGATACTGCGAAAAAGGTGGAGGTAACAAATGACAAATTTATGTTTGAATTAAGTTAGGGTTGTGGATTGTTAGCTTTTTGAAGAGTTCATAACTGAAACTGACTTCAACGTAAGCTTTTCAACGTTTAACGACCTGTGTTTTCCTCAATACCAGAATTCATTGCAGTATGAATAAAAACATTCCTCTGCTGGAAGGAATACTAGAAACTTTCCACTCCATCCAACAATAATACCTGTATCTTAACATGTCGGGGAGTTCAATAGCCTCTCCAGCCAAATCGAACAGTGCGTTAATGCGAGAATATATTTCCTATTAGTTTTATCTGGAGCGTTGCTGATAGCCGATACAATTACAGAAGTGCAGGCATTTAAACAACATTTGGTGTAAACATGTTTCTTGTATGCCATTTTTATGAGACCATATAACGCAAGTATGGAAGAACTTCGATAACACATATGCTGCAGACTCTGAATGTCCAGAGAACTCAAATATACCAATGGAACTCATTATATGAGGCTATCTTCCTATCCTAGCTCTAGCGATCAAAATCATCCACTTTCGCAAATCTTGGGTGTGGAGTCAGTGAGTTGGCCTATGAGATTTTCAGTGCTCAACATGTTCGCATGGAATAAGCAGAGGTATGGTAGAAATCCCACAACGCATTCTTCTTTGCAGAAGACACATATAGCACACATATGAAGGCTCTGGTTTGGTAGTCTGCGACAAAGCCCTTAGTGTCGTATAATCCCCTGATGCACTCACGGAATGCATTGGATTTGAACTAGATGTTATTCGAGGACGAGCAATTGTAATTTTCTCAGTTTCACAAACGTGTACCCTGTGTTTTCGTGGATGTATATTAATATCACCGACGAATCCCACAAATAGTAGATCCTATTCTTATATTTGGACTTAGTATACACTAATTATAAAGCAGGTTAACATGGGAGCTGTCTGTATTATATGCTGATACTGTTTTGGGTACTGCATTGTTTCATGTCCATTCAATTAATTTCCGAGACCAGCTGATTTAGGTAGAAGTTACCCAGTAAACATGGCATTACATGAGCAATACAGGAGTCAAGTGAACATTTCTTATCCCAACCCCATAAGGGGGCGATGTCAAGATGAAATAATTAAAGTATTTCTCAATACCGACAGTCTTATTGTTGAGTTAGGTATTTTTATCCAGTCTAGTCACCCGATCAGGCCTTTTCCGATGTACATATAATGATGGATGTAACCATCATATATTCAGATTTGGATATTTTTCTAAACAGGTCAGCGTCAATTGAATTTATCTAATTTTCGTCGTTTCTATGATTCCATTCCCATGAAATATCGCATATAAAATTAACAGCTACTTTTCGCAAAATAGTCATATTATATCAGAATGTATCAGCATTCCTGGGTCGTTTGCCAATAGGGGAAAATGTGTTTCCCATTAATCATTGCCAAACCACGTTAGGAGCGTTATCAATTAAACTTGCAAATTTGGATTATTTCTACATTTTGGTAACCATCTCAGTCACCATCTTGAATTTAGATGCATATGTATAATAATATGTCAAGCTAACATACCATTGTTGCCGAATGATTAGATATTATAATTTATCCAATATAAGGTTGTTATTAGCATCCGATTTCAAACCGCTGTGAATAATTTAAGAGGCGAGTGTGAAAAATCATCAATTATTAGAATTTCGGTCGCCGTTTTGGGAGCCATCTTGGATTTTGAGGTCCAAATTGTACCGTCAAGAGGAAGTGTGATACAATGGCATCATTAATGACGAAGCATAATCATATTTCTATCTAAATTTCCCCCCCAGACTCAATGCCAACTCTGAATTTGTTCATGGTTGCCATTTTGATGATTTTATCTCATTTTCGTGGTTTCATTCTCTTGAATTCTTGGGTATAAACATCCATTGTTCGCAAAATAGTTATATTGTTTCATAACTCCATCTTCTTTCGCCAACATGGATAAGATATATTCACCTATATTTACTAAATCGCATATTAGGAGGGATATCAAAGAAAATTGGACATATTTTAGTGATTTATCCAGTTTTGGCAACCATTTTGGCCGCCATCTTGAATATAGATGCACTTTTTTTGGTTGTAGTTATATGGCAATCTATATATTTAAAATTGTTGCACATATTTTTCATCACATTCAACTATTTTCTGGCTAACACTATGCTCGAGTCAGAAAATCTATTTTTGGTAAAATTTCATAGCATATTTATGAATTAACATTTTAACGATATTTGGTACTAATAAGACCCAAAATAGGACGTATTAGCATGTTCAAATGGTTACGTATTCAAATTTATTTAAAATTAAGTTGCTATTAGCCACCGATTTCAAACAAGCATGAATGTTTTTAATGACAAGTGTGAAAATTCATCATTTTTCCGAATTTCGGCAGCCATCTTGGAGTAATGTGGTCTATTTTTATGTCAGTGTGAAGCCTGTTGTAACACTATCACAAAAGTAGAGAAATATTATATTTCCTATCATAAATTCACTACTTGCTATTAATCAAACTGACTCAGTGCCTACTCTGAAATTATGGATGGCGGCCATCTTGATGACGTCATATATCCACCCAGTCGCGATCCCCAGGTGTCTAACATTTGTTTTCTGGTGCCAGAGATATCAAGCAACATCATTAACATGGTCGTGATATTTCTTCACAAAATGCACACGGGGGCCAAAAAATGGACATAAGGGCCTCTACTAAAAAAACAAAATGATTATATTGCCATTTCAGTGCTTGTTGTGAATGTAAATTCTTACAACTCATGATTATATCACCTTACAAAACTATATAAGATAACTTTTGTCAGTTGCTGTGTGAACTTTTAGACATACAGAAGTTGTTCTTACTTGAGCTTTATGTCCTGCAGCTAAATATAATATAATCATATCCGTATGGTCTGAATTCACTTATTGAATGGTGGAGGTCGTCTTGAATATTTATATGCAATCACTAGCTTTAGTTTAAAGCTACAATTCGGTACTAATTTGACCCTCCGGTGACATTGTGACAACGGTAAGATCGGGTACGGGTGTGTATTTCCATTGTTATATTACAGAACAAGCGTCTTATTATCAAAACTGCCAAAAAGGACAATTTTCGAATTTTAGGGGGGAGGGTTATATTTTTTACAAAAAATAATCCTTCAAGACATTATCCAAATTTTTTTTCTGGCAAATTGAAACGAAAGCAAATATTTGCCCAAAAAACGCACTTACATATTTTTTTTTCGGAAACAAAATTTATTTTCCAAAATCTTTTGTGGTGATGTTAAATAATATCTCCATTACTAAGATTTTAAAGGGAAATAATGCCAACATGACATAAACTGTCATATGTAGTTTGAAATTTTAGTTTTTGGTTATTTTAAGCTTTATTCAATCAAAAACCATGAATAAAAAAAATTTGCAACACTTTCAGAAATTACATCCACCCTCGCATGAACCGCAATGTAGTTCCCCACAACAGGCAATAGGCGAAAATTTTCTTGGTGGCCGGTTGAACAGAATCTAAAAAAAATTCCTAACGTCTGGACTAAATAATGAAATTGTGAGTTTTTTGCCCAGTAGAGCATGTTTAAGCATGCCCTGGTCCATCGTATACTTGGTTTGACGCCAAACGATCGAGGAACTCTGATGTAGACAACGTGAACATACGTCAACCAAACTCTGTTCCCCAAGAGATTCGCCAAATTTTGCAATGAGAATTTACAATAGAAAACATTGTCGATGGATTTCTCTTACATGTTTCAAGATATCGAACTGAAATTGGTATTTATGGGTTTTTCGATGAACCCAATCAGATAGAATATTATTGTCAGTGAGATAGTCTGATGGCCCAAAATGTGTCATTGACGCCGTTGCTATACCACACGAGCGGTGTGGACATGTCGCGGTGTGGACATTTTTTATGCTTTCTTCAATTTTTTTCATTTTCTGTTTATGTCAGGCGTCCATTTGTTTTTATTCACGATTCATAACCCCTTGTGTATTATTTGATAAATTTTGGTACTCTCCCGACATATTTTCTATTTCCGTTGATAGCGTCGCGGTGTTGACATTAATTAAGGGGCGCTGGTGGGTACAATTATTTTCGTCTCACTTTCATGTGTTTCGATTCTTTATATTGTCGAAAATCTTCAAAACAAATTGTCAGAAGGCAAAACTTTCTTATGCGTAGGTTGTTCCCCTTTGTTAAAATGGAACCGGGATGGCCTATATTGAAAATAATGTCGCTGTGTGGACATTTCTCGATACAGGCGATTTTCGATGTTTCAGAGTCAATATTTTCATAAAACCACGAAAAACTTGCATCATATATGATATTCATTGACAAAGAGTCCAAGAAATAACATATAAACAGTGCACGTTCTTTGTCAATTAGAGGTAAGAGAACTTAATCGGAATAAAATGAAATTTCGCAGTTAGGCGATGAGACAGAGCTATTTTCGTGTTTTTTCGGACATGTAACTAAAGGCATGTGTTGATATATTACAATACTGTTTTATCATAACGTTGTGCCACATGCTCTTCAGTGAAATGGAATGCCACAATATGTCTTGCTTGTGGCACAATCATATATTTATGGAACAATTGTACACGAGACATCAATTTGCTCGTTATACGGGAGAACCACTCATGTACCCGTATATGTGAATGATATAACTCATGTAAGTGAGGGATCACGTATCATTCAGTTATGTTTGATATTAATTATAATGTCTCACTAAGAGACCTAATCGGAAAATATCCTGCATGTATCACAATCATATCATTACCCACACAAATCACACTGATACGGACGGTCTTCACTGTGGATTATGGTATGTATCATGCACCAAGTTGCTCGACTGATTAAATGATTTCTCACGTACATCACACTGATACGGTCGGTCTTCGCTGCGGATTATGGTATGTATCACCAAGTAGCTCGACTGATTAAATGATTTCTCACATATATCACAATCGTGTGGGTCAGCGTGGGTCCGGATCGTATTTCTTCGCATAAGTATGTCACTATACATGTACATATGACATTAATCACACTGTTCATGTGAATGTTAAAACTCACGATAAGGAAGGATCACATATCAATTAGTTATATCAGATATGAATTATCTTATGTCTCACCAATGTGCTCGATCGAGTAAATGATGCTCCGCATATATCTCAATAGTAAGGCTTATCTCCGGTGTGGATTCTCTTATGTCTCGTCAGGTGACTCGACTGAGCAAATGACTTCTGACATATGTCACAATCATAAGGGCGGTCCCCGGTATGCATTCTCTTGTGTATCATCAAGCTGTTCTGATGACTAAATGATTTTCCGCATATATCACAACGGTAAGGTTTATCTCCTGTGTGAATTCTTTTATGTGTCACCAAGCTGCTCGATTGACTAAATGATTTCCCGCATATATCACAACGGTAAGGTTTATCTCCTGTGTGAATTCTTTTATGCATCACCAAGCTGCTCGATCGATTGAATGATTTCCCGCATATATCACAATGATAAGTCTGATCTCCGGTGTGGATGTTCTTATGTGTCACCAAGCTGCTCGATTGACTAAATGATTTCCCGCATATATCACAATGGTAAGGCTGATCTCCGGTGTGGATTATCTTATGTTTCGCCAAGTTGCTCGATCTATTAAATGATTTCCCGCATATATCACAATGGTAAGGCTGATCTCCGGTGTGGATTCTCTTATGTCTCGTCAGGTGACTCGACTGAGCAAATGACTTCTGACATATGTCACAATCATAAGGGCGGTCCCCGGTATGCATTCTCTTGTGTATCATCAAGCTGTTCTGATGACTAAATGATTTTCCGCATATATCACAACGGTAAGGTTTATCTCCTGTGTGAATTATTTTATGCATCACCAAGCTGCTCGATCGATTGAATGATTTCCCGCATATATCACAATGATAAGTCTGATCTCCGGTGTGGATGTTCTTATGTGTCACCAAGCTGCTCGATTGACTAAATGATTTCCCGCATATATCACAATGGTAAGGCTTATCTCCGGTGTGGATTCTCTTATGTTTTGTCAGGTCGCTCGACTGAGCAAATGACTTCTGACATACGTCACAATCATAAGGGCGGTCCCCGGTGTGTAATCTCTTGTGCATCATCAAGCTGTTCTGATGACTAAATGATTTTCCGCATATATCACAACGGTAAGGTTTATCTCCTGTGTTAATTATTTTATGCATCACCAAGCTGCTCGGTTGATTAAATGATTTCCCGCATATATCACAATGATAATGCTGATCTCCTGTGTGGATTTTCTTATGTTTCGCCAAGTTGCTCGATCTATTAAATGATTTCCCGCATATATCACAATGGTAAGGCAGATCTCCGGTGTGGATTATCTTATGTTTCGCCAAGTTGCTCGATCTATTAAATGATTTCCCGCATATATCACAATGGTAAGGCTGATCTCCGGTGTGGATTCTCTTATGTCTCGTCAAGCCGCTCGATTGAGTAAACGATTTCTCGCATACGTCACAAAGATGTCGTTTATTCCCTGCGTGGTCGGTCTCATGGACAATCATGTTACAGGTAGCATCTCCCATCGTGTGGAATTGTCCTAACACATAAATATAATATACATCAGACTATCAGTGTATATCTCACAAAGCGAGTATATAGATAGAAATCTGATCTAGTTGGTATCGAATTCCATTAACACAATGTAACAAGGAAGTAATTGTTGTTACACTGATGGGATTACCGATTTCTGTTGTTGAATTTATTAAAATGCGTCTCAATATGTGGTTTCGTACAGTAGAACCATTTACAAAACGTTAGAAATTAATATTCAAATTCGTAATGGTATAAAATCCAAAATAAGGATTGTGACCAAACAGAATAGAACAAATGCATTGTTTTAATTAAATATAAATACAACCGACATATTGAACCTCGAAATACATATTACAAATAATCAATATATCCTAATGGTAGGCATACTATCAAACAAACTATGTGCGCCCTACTTTCAAATGCGTGTTGTGTACATGTTATAGACCCCAGTCAGAATTATTTTGTTAATATCTCGGTCTTGAGGACTGAACGAGATGACTAAAATATACAGCTTACATGTATGTAAGTGCACATGACATGAGAGGTTGGGGTCACAAACACGGCGGTAATTTTCTCATATAACTCATTTCATGATAGGTCTTCTTTGTTGGGAGGGGGGGGGGGGGGTGACACAATCTTCTGTGCAAAACTCGTATATTTCGAACAAGATGTAGGCCTATACCTTTGACTTATTAAAGATGGTCTATCTCTTTGTAAACATGTTATATGTGCCTAGTAACCAGAATGTAAACGATTAGATATGAATAGAAAAACTCTGTCCGGAAATGCTCCTATCGATTAATATTGATTATATTTCGAATATTTTCTGGTAAGAATCGGGTGGTTGTTTAGCTAACGAACAATAGTGGTTACTGCTAACAGAGGCCATAAATTGTATTGTGTATTTTTGTTGCAAATAAACGTTAATCAGACTGAATGGTCTGTTCTGAAAACTGAACAATAAAGTGTCCTACTTCATCATCTCATTTTATAATAAAATATTCGAAATAAAATCAATATTGACAGAAGCATTTCCGGATATGAGTCTTCAATTCATGTTTACTATTTTATTCCCACGAAACTATATTTTAAAAATGTTATACGAAGAGATAATCCATCTTTAACATTACGAACAACTAGATCCGTGTTTATTGAAAAGTAAAATATCATGCAAGTATTTATTAGGCTAACGGTGCATAACATATTTAATTAAAGTTCACAATGATAAGGCTTATCTCCGGTGTGGATTCTCTTATGTCTTGCTAAATCGCCATACTATGAAGTCCATGTAAATGATTAAATGCACAAATCGCACTGATATGGGCTCTCCCCTGTTGAATGGTATCACGAACAGTCAGGTTTTTACCATCTCCATCGTGTTTAATAATTCCGACACTCTTCACTTCCATACATTGCAGGTCGTATTGCTGAACATTGTTCCAATTTAGGTCACCATACATGCACATACTTCTGTTCTCATTCGAATACAATGATATGTACCGATACAAGTGAATGTTATAACTCATAATAGGGTGAATATGGCCTATCTCCTGTTGGATGGTTAAGATAGGTTTTTACCATCTCCGTCGTGTTTAATAATTCCGACACTCTCCTTAACTTCAATGCATTGCAGGTCTTATTCGTATTTCTGAACATTGTTCCTATTTAGGCCTCTATACATGTTCGAATCGAATTATATATACCTGTACATGTGAATGTTATAACTCATGATAGGGAGAGATCACGTATCATTCAGTTATTTGTTATATTAATTCCCTTATAAAATGCCTCACCAAGAGACCTGATCGACAAAATATCCTGCATGTATCACAATCATATCATTTGCCACACAAATCGCAGTGATACGGGCGGACTTCGCTGTGGACTATGGTATGTATCATCCAACAAGTAGCTCGACTGATTAATGAATTTCACATATACATGTATCACAATCTTAAGGCCGATGCTCGGTGTGGGCCCTGATCGCATATCTTCACATAACTATGTCACTACCCATATAAAAATCTACCATGGTAAATCTTGGTGTTTACCTAGGTATACCCCGGAACATATAGATTTTACCCTGGTTCCACCCAGGTCACACCCAGGTTACACCCAGGAAAGTCAGGGATTTATATAGATTTACCCTGGTATTTTCTATATATGTTAGGTATAAACCCCAGTTTACCCGGGTTGTTACGGATATAATTTAGAAAGACGCTGTCACACCCGGGTATTTAGACCCAGGTTATCCGGAGTATTTACACCCAGGTATTTACACCAGGGTTTCGCCCAGGTATTTACTACAGTGTTCACCCGGATATATACACGTGTGGTATTTTGTTAAACGGTATAATCTCCATTGAAGTCACCTTATTAACCCTTTCTATATTACAGCATCATTGGCGTGTAGTTACCTTATTAACCATTCTATATTAAATCATTAATTGACAGGTAGTTACCTTATTAACCCTTTCTATACTAAGTAACATTGGTGAGTAGTTACATTATTAACCCTTTCTATATTAAAGCACCATTGATGTGAAATTACCTTATTAACCCTTTCATTATTAAAGCATCATTGACGTGTAGTTACCATGTTAACCCTTTCTATATTATAGCATCAATGACGGGTAGTTGCCTTATTAACTCTGCATATACAAAAGTATCATTGCCGTATATAGTTACCTTATTAACCGTTTTATACTAAGTACCATTGGCGTGTAGTGACTTTCTATATTAAAGCATTAATTGACAGGTAGTTACCTTATTAACCCTTTCTATACTAAATATTACTGGTGAGTAGTTGCATTACTAACCCTTTCCATATTGAAGCGCCATTGACTGGTAGTTACCTTATTAACCATTTTTGTATTGAAGCATCATTGACGTGTAGTTACCTTATTATAACCCTTTCCATATTAAAGCATCATTGACGTGTAGTTACCATATTAACCAATTCTATATTAAAGCATTATTGCCGGGTAGTTACATTATTAACCCGTTATATACAAAGTATCATTGGTGAGTAGTTACCATATTAACCCTTTCTATATTAAAGCATCATTGACGTGAAGTTACCTTATAACCCTTTCTGTATTAAAGCATCATTGATGTGTAGTTACCTTATTAACCCTTTCTATATTAAAACATCATTGACGTGTATAACCCTTTCTGTATTAAAGCATCATTGATGTGTAGTTACCTTATTAACCCTTTCTATATTAAAACATCATTGACGTGTAGTTACCATGTTAACTCTTTCCATATTAAAGCACCATTGACGGGTAGTTGCCTTATTAATCCTGTATATACTAAAATACCATTGTCGTGTAGTTACCTTATTAACCCTTTCTATACTAAGTAGCATTGATATGTAGTTACCTTATTAACCCTTTCTATATTAAAGCATTAATTGACAGGTAGTTACCTTATTAACCATTTCTATACCAAGTATCATTGGTGAGTAGTTGCATTATTAACCCTTTCTATATTAAAGCGCCATTGACGGGTAGTTACCTTATTAGCCATTTATGTATTAAAGCATCATTGACGTGTAGTTACCTTATTATAACCCTTTCTATATTAAAGCATCATTATTGCCGGGTAGTTATCTTATTAACCCGTTCTATACTAAGTATCATTGGTGAGTAGTTACATTATTAACCCTTTCTATATTAAAGCATCATTGACATGTAGTTACCTTATTAGCCCTTTCTTTATTAAAATATCACTGACGTGTAGTTACCATGTTAACCCTTTCTATATTAAAGCATCGTTGACGGATAGTTGCCTAATTAACCCTCTATATACTAAAGTATCATTGTCGTGTAATTACCTATTAACCCATTCTACATTGAAGCAATACTTGACAGGTAGTTACCTTATTAACCCTTTCTATAATGAGTATCATTGGTGATTAGTTACATTATTAACCCTTCTACAATAAAGCATCATTGACATGTAGTTATCATATTAGCCAGTTCTATATTAAAACATTATTGACGGTAGTTACCATATTAACCCTTTCTATATTAAAGCACCATTGGCGTGTAATTACCATATTAACCCTTTCTATATTAAAACATCATTGACGTGTAGTTACCATATTAGCCCTTTCTATATTAAAGCATCATTGACGTGTAGAACTTTATCCTATTAATCCTTTCCTTATTGAAGCATCATTGACATGTAGTTACCTTAGTAACCATTTCTATACTAAAGCATTATTGACGGGTAGTTACCTTATTAACCCTTTCTATATTAAAGCATCATTGACAAGAAGTTAAATTATTAACCTTTCTATACTAAGTATCATTGCCGTGTAGTTAGTTACCTTATTAAACCTTTCTATATTAAGACGTCGATCATTGACGGGTAGTTGTTACCTTATTAATCATTTATGTATTCAAGCAGCATTGACGAGTAGTTACCTTATTACTTGAAGTTTATTATGACAGTATGACAATACACTACCCCGGACAAATGAAGCAATATCATACTTTATCTAACAGCCTAGCTATAATTAGTTAACATTAAACTGACAGACAATTTTCAGGGCCATTATTTAATGTTAAAGGGATACAAAATAAAGATATTTCTAATTATCAGTAAGAATTATTCTCTACGTGATACTTATTATTTCAAATAAATGATTGCGTATACTATAGTAGACCATATACCAACAGGAAAATAATAGTGAATACAATTATTGTGTTTCAAAATTCGATTAGTTTCTGCAGCCAAATTACAATCTTAACTTTTAGTTACCGTTCTTCAAAATGAAGCGCGGAGAATTCCTTGTGGTGTTTTGAGTTAATTTTGTCGCGAATCAACGCGGATTGACAGAAGGAAATGGTGTATTGGCTACAAACGGATAAACTGTGAACTTATATATAAGATTCGCCGATTTTTCCGCATGGATGTGCGCAAATATCGAAAAAGACAAAAAATATTTCAATTCCCGGAACAGTAAGAATTAAGCTACGATAACGAAACGGGTCAACTATAGTATTGAACAGTACCTCAGCTACCTGGCCATCTGCCCATAACCAGAATATTCCCGCTGACACATCTGTATGACCTGGCATATTTGTATCACACGAAAACTACTGATAGCGGACATAGTGCATTGGGATTGAATTGAAAAGTACTACATGTACATTGCAATTTGTAATTGTCTCGCTACGACATGTGAGTGTAAATATTTAAGAAATGGATGTTTATTTGCTTGCGTTCCATAGAGTATGGATGCAAGTTGGTCTGACATTTTGTGTGGAACGCGAAAGCATTCCACACTTAAAAATGTCAGACCAACTTGCATCCATACTCTATGGAACGCAAAACAATCAACATTCATTACTTATATTTAAACTCAATCGAGACAACTGGCAGATTAAAAGCGTTTTAAGCGTCCATTTCCAACGTTATTATCGTGGCTCGGAGCAAGTTGCGTCTACACTAAAATGGATGCAAGTTGGGTTCAGCGCGCGACGTCATGTGACGTAATTTCGACCAACCAACGTCCTGCATTCATGTTGCACAACGCGAATGCATGTTTGAGTGTAAATAAAATTCTGGCAGCTGAATGGTCAATGATACATGGAAACATCAAATATAGCCACATGGTGAACAGTTACGGCTGTCAAATTGGCGAATAATTTATGGGAGGGGTTGGTGTTTTTTTCGATGTAATTTTTTTCTCAATTTTAAGGGTAGTGTGACGTTTGTCAAACTGCAGCGAGATCGAGATCGTTGACAAGTACTTTTGAGCACATTTTCTTGTGTCTAAAAGGGCGTTCTTCAATTTTTTATACTCGTGCAGGGTCAAAGCTTTCCTGCGAATACAGGCCAGCGGGATTTGTTAACACTGAGGCCTATGTAAATCATTTGGTGTATTGTAACCGGAAATGGCATTTGGCAAAAGGTCAAGGTCAATCAAGGTACAGCATGTGCCAATGACTTTTTTCTGTTGAGTCAGGGTCATTGTCAAATTCGCTCTTTCTCCAAAACTTGTGTTTAATTCGAATATCATGATTTATGGAAACCAACCAAAATTGAGCCACTTTTTGACATTTGCCCTTTAATAGTTGAATGATCAACTTGTACATCATGGGAGTATCCGATGATGTATCCGTCCAAACATCGTATCGCCCAGCTCCGCACGTTGAAACGTCTATGAGATACAGCCATTTGAATATACGTGGTGGAAATTTATGTGCTTTGTGGGCGTGAATTAGAGTTCAAACTCTCTAAGAGGAAACGAATACAGGGTACAAATCTGATAAATTAGAAACAGATTTTGATCGCATAAAGGGCGATTCCTATCAATTCGGCATGCCCTGGTCCATCGTATACTTGGTTTGACGCCAAACGATCGAGGAACTCTGATGTAGACAACGTGAACATACGTCAATCAAACTCTGTTCCCCAAGAGGTTCGCCAAATTTTGCAATGAGAATTTACCATAGAAAACATTGTCGATGGATTTCTCTTACATGTTTCAAGATATCGAACCGAAATTGGTATTTATGGGTTTTTCGATGAACCCAATCAGATAGAATATTATTGTCAGTGAGATAGTCTGATGGCCCAAAATGTGTCATTGACGCCGTTGCTATACCACACGAGCGGTGTGGACATGTCGCGGTGTGGACATTTTTTATGCTTTCTTCAATTTTTTTCATTTTCTGTTTATGTCAGGCGTCCATTTGTTTTTATTCACGATTCATAACCCCTTGTGTATTATTTGATAAATTTGGTACTCTCCCGACATATTTTCTATTTCCTTTGATAGCGTCGCGCGGTGTTGACATTAATTAAGGGGTGCTGGTGGGTACACTTATTTTCGTCTCACTTTCATGTGTTTCGATTCTTTATATTGACGAAAATCTTCAAAACAAATTGTCAGAAGGCAAAACTTTCTTATGCGTAGGTTGTTCCCCTTTGTTAAAATGGAACCGGGATGGCCTATATTGAAAATAATGTCGCTGTGTGGACATTTCTCGAGACAGGCGATTTTCGATGTTTCAGAGTCAATATTTTCATAAAACCACGAAAAACTTGCATCATATATGATATTCATTGACAAAGAGTCCAAGAAATAACATATAAACAGTGCACGTTCTTTGTCAATTAGAGGTAAGAGAACTTAATCGGAATAAAATGAAATTTCGCAGTTAGGCGATGAGACAGTGCGATTTTCGTTCTTTTTGGTCATGTAACTAAAGGCATGTGTTGATATATTACAATACTGTTTTATCATAACGTTGTGCCACATGCTCTTTAGTGAAATGGAATGCCACAATATGTCTTGCTTGTGGCACAATCATATATTTATGGAACAATTGTACACGAGACATCAATTTGCTCGTTATACGGGAGAACCACTCATGTACCCGTATATGTGAATGATATAACTCATGTAAGTGAGGGATCACGTATCATTCAGTTATGTTTGATATTAATTCCCTTATAATGTCTCAACAAGAGACCTGATCGGAAAATATCCTGCATGTATCACAATCATATCATTACCCACATAAATCACGGACGGTCTTCACTGTGGATTATGGTATGTATCATGCACCAAGTTGCTCGACTGATTAAATTATTTCTCACGTACATCACTCTGATACGGTCGGTCTTCGCTGCGGATTATGGTATGTATCACCAAGTATCTCGACTGATTAAACGATTTCTCACATATATCACAATCGTAAGGGCGATGCTCGGTGTGGGTCCGGATCGTATTTCTTCACATAAGTTTGTCACTATACATGTAAATATGACATTAATCACACTGTTCATGTGAATGTTAAAACTCATGATAACGAAGAATCACCTATCAATTAGTTATATCAGATATGAATTTTCTTATGTCTCACCAATGTGCTCGATCGAGTAAATGATGCCCCACATATATCACAATAGTAAGGCTTATCTCCGGTGTGGATTCTCTTATATTTCACCAAGCTGCTCGATTGGCTACATGATTTCCCGCATAAATCACAATGGTAAGGCTTATCTCCGGTGTGGATTCTCTTATGTCTCGTCAGGTCGCTCGACTGAGCAAATGACTTATGACATATGTCACAACTCACAATCATAAGTGCGGTCCCCGGTGTGCATTCTCTTGTGTATCACCAAACTGTTCTGATGACTAAATGATTTTCCGCATATATCACAACGATAAGGTTTATCTCCTGTGTGAATTCTTTTATGCATCACCAAGCTGCTCGGTTGATTAAATGATTTCCCGCATATATCACAATGATAAGGCTGATCTCCTGTGTGAATTCTTTTATGCATCACCAAGCTGCTCGGTTGATTAAATGATTTCCCGCATATATCACAATGATAAGGCTGATCTCCGGTGTGGATGTTCTTATGTGTCGCCAAGTTGCTCGATTGATTAAATGATTTCCCGCATATATCACAATGGTAAGGCTGATCTCCGGTGTGGATTCTCTCGTGTATCGACAATGTGCTCGGTCGACTAAATGATTTCCCGCATATATCACAATGTCAAGGCTTATCTCCGGTGTGGATTCTCTTATGTTTTGTCAGGTCGCTCGACTGAGCAAATGACTTCTGACATATGTCACAATCATAAGGGCGGTCCCCGGTGTGTATTCTCTTGTGTATCATCAAGCTGTTCTGGTGACTAAATGATTTCCCGCATATATCACAACGGTAAGGTTTATCTCCAGTGTGAATTCTTTTATGAATCACCAAGCTGCTCGATCGATTAAATGATTTCCCGCATATATCACAATGATAAGTCTGATCTCCGGTGTGGATGTTCTTATGTGTCACCAAGTTGCTCGATTGACTAAATGATTTCCCGCATATATCACAATGGTAAGGCTGATCTCCGGTGTGGATTATCTTATGTTTCGCCAAGTCGCCCGATTGATTAAATGATGTCCCGCATATATCACAGTGGTAAGGCTTATCTCCGGTGTGTATTCTCTTATGTCTCGTCAAGCCGCTCGATTGAGTAAACGATTTCTCGCATATATCACAATGATGTCGTTTATTCCCTGTGTGGTCGGTCTCATGATGGACAATCATGTTACAGGTAGCATCTCCCATCGTGTGGAATTGTCCTAACACATAAATATAATATACATCAGACTATCAGTGTATATCTCACAAAGCGAGTATATAGATAGAAATCTGATCTAGTTCGTATCGAATTCCATTAACACAATGTAACAAGGAAGGTACTTGTTGTTGTTACAATGATGGTATTACCGATTTCTGTTGTTGAATTTATTTTTAAATGCGTCTCAATATGTGGTTTCGTACAATAGAATCATTTACAAAACGTTAGAAATTAATATTCAAATTCGTAATGGTATAAAATCCAAAATAAGGATTGTGACCAAACAGAACAGAACACATGCATTGTTTTAATTAAATATAAATACAACCGACATATTGAACCTCGAAATACATATTACAAATTATCAATATATCCTAATGGTAGGCATACTATCAAACAAACTATGCGTGTTTTGTACAAGTTATAGACCCCAGTCAGAATTATGTTGTCAATATCTCGGTCTTGAGGACTGAACGAGATGACTAAAACATACAGCTTACATGCATGTAAGTGCACATGACATGAGAGGTTGGGGTCACAAACACGGCGGTAATTTCCTCATATAACTCATTTCTTGATAGGTCTTCTTTGTTGGGGGGGGGGGTGACACAATCTTCTGTGCAAAACTCGTATATTTCGAACAAGATGTAGGCGTATAGCTTTGACTTATTAAAGATGGTCTATCTCTTTGAAAACATGTTATATAGGCCTAGTAACCAGGATGTAAACGATTATATATGAATAGAAAAACTCTGTCCGGAAATGCTCCTATCGATTAATATTGATTATATTTCGAATATTTTCTGGTAAGAATCGGGTGGTTGTTTAGCTAACGAACAATAGTGGTTACTGCTAACAGAGGCCATAAATTTTATTGTGTATTTTTGTTGCAATTAAACGTTAATCAGACTGAATGGTCTGTTCTGAAAACTGAACAATAAAGTGTCCTACTTCATCATCTCATTTTATAATAAAATATTCGAAATCAAATCAATATTGACAGAAGCATTTCCGGATATGAGTCTTCAATTCATGTTTACTATTTTATTCCCACGAAACTATATTTTGAAAATGTTATACGAAGAGATGATCCATCTTTAACAGTACGAACAACTAGATCCGTGTTTATTGAAAAGTAAAATATCATGCAAGTATTTATTAGGCTAACGGTGCATAACATATTTAATTAAAGTTCACAATGATAAGGCTTATCTCCGGTGTGGATTATCTTATGTCTTGCTAAATCGCCATACTATGAAGTCCATGTAAATGATTAAATGCACAAATCGCACTGATATGGGCTCTCCCCTGTTGAATGGTATCACGAACACTCAGGTTTTTACCATCTCCATCGTGTTTAATAATTCCGACACTCTTCACTTCCATACATTGCAGGTCGTATTGCTGAACATTGTTCCAATTTAGGTCACTATACATGCACATACTTATGTTCTCATTCGAATCGAATAATATGTACCGACACACGTGAATGTTATAACTCATAATAGGGTGAAATATGGCCTATCTCCGGTTGGATGGTATCATTAAGACAGGTTTTAAGTAGCTCGACTGATTAAATGAATTTCACATATACATGTATCACAATCTTAAGGCCGATGCTCGGTGTGGGCCCTGGTCGCATATCTTCACATAACTATGTCACTATACATGTACATGTGACATCAGTCACACTGTTGCTGTGAATGTTAAAACTCACGATAAGGAAGGATCACATATCAATATGTTATGTCTGATATGAATTTTCTTATGTATCACCAAGTGACTCCATCCATCACAGTACCTGTGAATGTTAAAACTCAATCAGTTATGTCATATGTGAATTTTCTTTAGTCTCTCCAAATGACTCTATCGAGAAAATTATCTCCGGCATATATCACAACGATAAGACTTCACCATCGACCATGATGTGGATTCTCTTGTGTACGACCAAGTTACCGCTGCTAGAGAATGATTTGCGCACAAATCACATTGATTCTCTTATGATTCACCAAGTCGCTCGACTGGCTAAATGAAGTCCCGCATATATCACAATGGTAAGGCTTATCTCCGATGTGGATTCTCTTGTGTCTCATCAAGTGACTCGATTGAGTAAATGATTTCTCGCATATATGACAATGGTAAGGCTTATATCCGGTGTGGATTCTTTTACGTTTCACCAAGTCGCTCGATTCAGCATATATCACAATGGTAAGGCTTTATCTCGTGTGTGGGTTATCTTATGTCTCGCCAAGTTGCTCGATATATTAAATGTTTTGCCGCATATGTCACAATGGTAAGGTTCATCTACGGTGTGGATTCTCTTATGATTAATCAAGTCGCTCGATTGGCTAACTGATTTCCCGCATATATCACAACGGTAAGGCTTATCTCAGTTGTGGATTCTCTTATGTTTCACCAAGTCACTCGATTGGCTGAATGATTTCCCGCATATATCACAATGGTAAGGGAGATCCCCGGTATGTATTCTCGTATGTCTCGTCAGGACACTCCTATCTTTGAATGACTTCATGCATAAACCGCATTGATACGGGAGATCTCATGTGTGGATTCTCTTATGCGCCACCAATCTGCTCGAGTCATTAAATGATTTCCCGCATATATCACAATGATAGGGGAGGACCCCGGCATGTAATCTCGTGTGCTTCGTCAGGTTACTCCTATCGTTGAATGATTTCCCGCATATATCACAACGGTAAGGTTTATCTCCTGTGTGAATTCTTTTATGCATCACCAAGCTGCTCGATCGATTAAATGATTTCCCGCATATATCACAATGATAAGTCTGATCTCCGGTGTGGATGTTCTTATGTGCCACCAAGCTGCTCGATTGACTAAATGATTTCCCGCATATATCACAATGGTAAGGCTTATCTCCGGTGTGGATTCTCTTATGTTTTGTCAGGTCGCTCGACTGAGCAAATGACTTCTGACATATGTCACAATCATAAGGGCGGTCCCCGGTGTGTACTCTCTTGTGCATCATCAACCTGTTCTGATGACTAAATGATTTCCCGCATATATCACAACGGTAAGGTTTATCTCCTGTGTGAATTCTTTTATGCATCACCAAGCTGCTCGATTGATTAAATGATTTCCCGCATATATCACAATGATAAGGCTGATCTCCGTTGTGGATTCTTTTATGCATCACCAAGCTGCTCGTCGATTAAATGATTTCCCGCATATATCACAATGATAATGCTGATCTCCTGTGTGGATTTTCTTATGTTTCGCCAAGTTGCTCGATCTATTAAATGATTTCCCGCATATATCACAATGGTAAGGCTGATCTCCGGTGTGGATTATCTTATGTTTCGCCAAGTTGCTCGATCTATTAAATGATTTCCCGCATATATCACAATGGTAAGGCTGATCTCCGGTGTGTATTCTCTTATGTCTCGTCAAGCCGCTCGATTGAGTAAACGATTCCTCGCATACGTCACAATGATGTCGTTTATTCCCTGTGTTGTCGGTCTCATGGACAACCAGGTTACAGGTAGTATCTCCCATCGTGTGGAATTGTCCTAACACATAAATATAATATACATCAGACTATCAGTGTATATCTCACAAAGGGAGTATATAGATAGAAATATGATCTAGTTCGTATCGAATTCCATTAACGCAATGTAACAAGGTACTTGTTGTTGTTACAATGATGGGATTACCGATTTCTGTTGTTGAATTTATTAAAGATGGATTATCTCTTTAAATAACAAATTTTAAATAGTTGCGTGGGTATAAAATAATAGATATGAACTGAAGACCTATGTCCGGAAAAGCCTCTATCAATTAATATTGATTTTATTTCGAATATAAAATCGGGCCCATTTATGTTACTATTTTTAGAACCGACCATTCGGATGAGACCTCATTGCGATATAAAACACTGGGCTGTTCCCACGGCTACGCAACGAATGTCAAATGTCACAGATTGGTTGTTTGTATTGTGTTGTTCCAACGATATAAGCGATAACGAGTATAATTAACATCTATTTGTGACAAAATTGCACAATATAATGTCTGGTCTCTGTTAACAGTAACCACCATTGTTCGTTAGCTGAACAAACACACCATTTTAGACCAGAAAATATTCGAAATAAAATTAATATTAATCGATAGAAGCATTTCCGGACAGGAGTCTTCGATTCAAATCTAATATTTTATACCCCAGTAACTATATAATACATGTTTACAAAGAGATAATCCACCTTTAACAGACTTATTTTGTAGGTTTATTGCCAGGGAATGTTACGTTTTTCATGGGCATCAAAATTATTAGGCCTAAAAAAATAATACCTTTGTTTTCGCTAACGAGCTAACAAAAATTAGGGTAGGTAGGTAGGCTTAACTTTTTTTTTCCAGTATCTTTAAAAATAATTGTATAATACTTGTCAATAACCCAAACTATGCACTTCTTAGCCCCAATCAGGTTAACCCAGATGACAGAGGAACTAGAAGCTCCAATTCAATCTTACATATGCTTTAATATTTACATATATACTAGTCTATATACTAAGATAGTCTTTGATAATCCAAATATTTCCTATATGGTCTGGCGACAACTGGAGTCAGTCCAGCACCACTGCACTGTTCACATATTGGAGTGACATCTTGTACCGATCTCTTAAGGATGGCTTCACAACACCACCTTCTCCGCATTCAGTGAAGGATCTAGGTATTTTTTGGGGACACCTGTTTTTTGGGCAATGATATGCCGAAGGCATAACCTGAAGGCCTGATCGGAGGAATGTTTGATAGAGTAGGAATTTGGTGTGGGGGAGAGGCTGAGTATTCCCCCCTCACCCAGCAGCAGAATTATAACTATATAAAGCAAATTAAGCAATAAAATCTTACGTTTAATTTTTGTCATATGTAGGTGCTGGGTGGGGGGGGGGGAGATACTCAGGCCTGGGTATCTTCCCCCCACCCCAAATTCTTACTCTATCAAATTTTGCTCACATAAAGTTAATTTCTCGCCATTTCATAACTATATAAATCAAATTAAGCAATAAAATCATACGTTTAATTTTTGTCATATATAGCCACTGGGTGGGGGGGGGGAGATACTCAGGCCTGGATATTTCCCCCCACCCCAAATTCTTACTCTATTAAATTGTTCTCATATAAAGTTAATTTCTCGCCATTTCATGACAATATAAAGCAAAATAAACGATAAAATCGTAAGGTAATATTTTGACATATTTATGCTATTGTGTGAGGGGTTAAAGGTGGATTATCTCTTTGTAAACATGTATTATATAGTTACTGGGGTATAAAATATTAGATTTGAATCGAAGACTCCTGTCCGGAAATGCTTCTATCGATTAATATTAATTTTATTTCGAATATTTTCTGGTCTAAAATGGTGTGTTTGTTCAGCTAACGAACAATGGTGGTTACTGTTAACAGAGACCAGACATTATATTGTGCAATTTTGTCACAAATAGATGTTAATTATACTCGTTATCGCTTATATCGTTGGAACAAAACAATACAAACAACCAATCTGTGACATTTGACATTCGTTGCGTAGCCGTGGGAACAGCCCAGTGCTCTATATCGCAATGAGGTCTCATCCGAATGGTCGGTTCTAAAAATAGTAACATAAATGGGCCCGATTTTATATTCGAAATAAAATCAATATTAATTGA
Organism: Siphonodentalium dalli; assembly: GCA_032622095.1. Classification (NCBI taxonomy): domain Eukaryota; kingdom Metazoa; phylum Mollusca; class Scaphopoda; order Gadilida; family Siphonodentaliidae; genus Siphonodentalium; species Siphonodentalium dalli. Next base: position 55,187,713 of record CP136063.1, read on the forward strand.
TAGAGGCTTTTCCGGACATAGGTCTTCAGTTCATATCTATTATTTTATACCCACGCAACTATTTAAAATTTGTTATTTAAAGAGATAATCCATCTTTAATACAACCGCAATTTGTCCGTTTTTATCACGCGGTCCTCGAAAAGATTGGGCCACAAACAATAGAAACAGCACATTTCAAACATCGATATCTAATCAATCTGAGCTTTGATGGGTGCGGTGCGTTCCATACTCGAATCAAATATTCTGACCTTCTCTCTAAAATTCTGACATTATCTTCTGTCCCTTTGTCTCGCCTCCACCTCATATTTCTTCTTTCTATGGATCTTTTTTATGCCTCTATTATTTACCCCTACTTTACTTGCAGTCAAGTAGGGGTGTGCCATTGTCAAGGGAGAGGGCTTCAAATAAGCCTATGGCTTGTTGCCTAATCCCATTTTTCTTCTAAATTTGTATCTATTGTAATTATTTATCTGAATGTCCATAGAGGGAAAAATAAATACTGTTTAAACTAAATATTTTTTACCCCCCCCCCCCCCGAAGCCAAAGAAATAGTAATTTAGGAGCGTCTGATCTGATTAAGTACCTTTAATAGTCTATTAAATTACTGGTTAGAAAATCAAACAATGTCAATGAGAACAATTTCAACCTAGTTCTATAATACGGTATATATATATGTAAACTAATGGATATGTACATTTCCAGCTAAAATGTTGTGGCAGGCATGAAATTTCCAGCTTGTGAAAAATTTGACCAATAGTGGGGGGGGGGGGGGTGGGGTGTAGGCATAACAGTGTTCGTTTCCTGCAACTCGTGCAAAAACAATTGGGGAGATATGCAATCCTCAAAATTCAATGGCCATACATACAAATGTACATGTAATAGAATTTCAGAAATATTTGTGACTACTAGTATTTCATACTTAATATATAGTGAAACATACATAGTACTAGTACATGTATATGCAGTAATTTAAAAATGAAAGTGTCAATGAAGCTCAACTTGGAGAGAGGATAACTTCATGTGTTACAGCAAATGACTTACTCTCGGGCTCTAAATAAAAGTGCAGGCCCAAATAATAGTGCAGGAGGGGGGATTCAATTGAAAGTTAATAAAAGTGCAGACCCAAATAATAGTGCAGGGGGAACTCTGAACAAAACATCAACTATGGTTAAAATAATTATTGTTATACTACATGTAGGTACCGGTATATAATCAACATAGTATGTGGCATGTGGTCTTTTATTCAATATTAAAATGTTCACATGTGTGCCATATACTTGAATATGTACATGCATAAAGTTATATAAGCTCCTCATTTTGGTACTCTTGGGTGCCTAATAAACATACATGTACGATTATTAAAATCGAGGTAAAATTCCCACCTGTACGATCGTTATTTGGCCCTGTACGTTTATTAAATTAACCAAAAGAAATAATTCACCAATCTTAAATTGTGTTATTCATAAAGAAATGAACTCTGATTGTTGACAAACAGTTATCAGCACACTGCATATTCACAGACCTGGCTATCCATCAAAACTATTTCTGTCACATGGCATCAGTAAACCAATCAGATGGTGCGTTTTGTGGGGATGTATGGTACCGGTACTAATATTTCCAGTCTGTACGTTTATTCCGCCCTGTACTATTATTCAGTTATGCGACGTTTTCCAACCTGTACTATTATTATTCCACCCTGTACATTTATCAGGCACTCAAGAGTATCAGAATCATATAGAAATCTTGAATTTGTGCTGATTTAAATTTTCATAGCCTCAAAATTAATAAACGTGCAGACCTGAATTAGCACTGTGCAGGGGGGAAATTCCCAAGAAAATAATAAACTTTATTTGGAGCCCAAGAGTATGGAGTGATTAGGAATGCTGAAAGTTAAATGTCTAGATATGAACATGAAGAGATATATATATAAATTAAAATTCAAGATGGCTCCAAGCTAGTGGTCACCCCGATGTTCCATGTGAAGTCTGGTGATGATCGGGTGAGGGATGTTGTCTGCAGGGTGTGCCAAAGAATTTAGTCATGCAAACTTTGCAAAGAGTAAAATCCAAGATAGCTGTAGAAAATCTTGGATTTCAAATTTGAATCCATCGACACACCCTGCAGCGGCGCAGCCCGCATATATCGATATCTAATTTGAAAAAATTATGGGCATTTTACTCTTTGCATGACTAAATCCTTTGGCACACACGACATACCACATCCCTCTGATCGCCACCAAACTTCATATGGATCTCCTTTTAGTCCAGTGCATTTATAATTTCACCTCAAACTAATTGCAATGTTCACAAAGTTCCTGAGTGGGAATAAGTACATTAATCCTTTCATGACTGGAGCTGCGCTGGTGCAGCATTAAAGATCCTGTGCCAGGGTATTCTCTTATATATGTGAGTCTCCCATAGGGAGCCTCACATATGTAAGAGAATGTACTGGCTTACAAGGTCAAGGTAAATATTGTTTGGCCAATACTAGTACAGGGTTGTCCAGGGGGTCGGAAAAAATTTCCAGGCACGTATGATCATTTTAATTTTTTCCGGCCTCGGGGGACCCACCCACCCAATTTCTTCCGTTTCCGGCCTTTTTTTCCAGGCAATTTTGGACACCCACCCTTTTTTCCGTTTCAGGAAGTTTTTTCCAGTCAGTTTTGGACACCCACCCCCCCTAAATTTGAGAAAATTATCAATTGAGCAACAAAATAGCTGATTATCCTGCATTATCATAATTTATTGCGCGATATTTGAATAGAACAGTGCATAATGAGATAACGATACTATTTGAATTTATCATATAAGTGTCATTAATCAAGAAATGTGTCAACATAATCACATTTCTAAGGATATATAGGCAGAGTGCCAAAGTTTTTATTAACATTCATTTTCATAATATAGAGTCACATGATCTAGTCACATAATCACATATGAGTATTCTACATAATACATGGTACCGGTACAACAAATTTCAGATTATTTGATATTTTTATATTTGCTATGTAATATACAGTAATGCCCTAATTAATCGACTCCATAACCGCAGCAGAATAATTCGTAATTTTTCAGGATTTAGTCGGAAATATGGCTTGTTGTCATTCATCGGAAAGCTCTCGATGAGAGCTTTCCGATGAATGACAACAAGCCATATTTCCAACTAAATCCTGAAAAATTACCCATTATTCTGCTGTGGTTATGGAGTCGTTTAATTAGGGCATTACTGTATTGCTTGAATCAAATTGTTTATCAAATGTGGAAATACAACTGTTCATCCCAGTTGATCCCAGTTTGAAGAATAATGCTAATACCAAACATAACCATGATATACCCGCGCGACTCTTCTTGGGGCATCTCAGAAACCAGAACTGAGGAAACATGTTATAGCGTGTAATGGCAGGCTGGTAGCCACTGCCTGAAGTAATAGGCTTCGTAATAATTGGGAATAATATGGATGGATAGCCCAATTTCACTTCTTTTTTGCTCACGATATCAGTGACGATAAAATCTTCGTTACTGTGATTAACATTACAAGCTGATCACATTAACATGGAAAACAATGTGAAATTGTTCAAGCTGGCCTGGCTGGCCTTCAATTTATTTGTTAAGATTTTATGTTTTACGTTGTCAAAAGTCTATTTTATTCCATTATTTATTATATCTTTATTTCCATGTTACATATGGTCAAGTGTGCTTTCATTTTATCGCTTATTTTCAACTGAGTTCGGCATAGTTATTCTTATTTTGTTGTATCAATAGATGAAATCCTGATTAAATTTTATTTTTCCAATAGCGCAGTTTCTAGTTCTATCAAGTTGAATTTGGGTTATTGTTGGCCATTGTGCAAGTGATCCAACTCTTGATAACCTCTGTATGTAGTATAGCATTACTATTAACTATATATGACCCGTTTCTGTTCAAAACACATCAATATAAGACTCAATAGCAGGAATGGAAATATGGAAAAAACTGCTTTTTGGACCCAAGAGACACCCACCCACCCCAGCATACGTGCCTGGAAATATTTTCCGAACCCCCCCCCCCTGGGTTGTCAGGAAATTTCAGAAAACTCCAGTCATGAAAGGGTTAACTCATGCTAAAATAGTATAGTACATTAAAAATAAGGAGAAGCTGTCTGAGTCTGGGGGTATTCATATTTATTTTGAGCAAAGTAGAAAATAAAATGAAAAAATAAAATAAAATGAAAAGCCATTCCCCCACCCCCCCCCCTATTTTTGTTTGGCGTCATCACAAGCAACATACTGAAAATCAAAAAGAATCAAGAAAGGCGAATTTTGAGAATTTGTTAAGTAAATTTGGTCAAATACTCAATTTATGGCTTTTCATGAATGTTTATAAAAAACTTTATTTCACAAGACCATCCATTTATATATCCATTTTATAGAGTACACAATCACGATTGCAGAACAGAAAACCTTTCTCAGATACGTTGAATAATTTTTTAGTTATGTCAGTGCGGAGTGGTTACCGGTATGTGCCTCCAAAAAAATTTATGGTCTTTTTATATTTTGAAAACTAAAGAAAAATGAAGGGATATCTTGTTGTTTTAGTTATGTCCTCTCTAGATTGTGCACAAAAATGAACTGGTGTGATGAACAAGCCTTGAAATAGGGTGTCTGTCATTTGCAGAATGAGGTCCCCAGAGGGTGAATTTAGTGATGCTAGCCCACTATGCGGGGTAGCATTACTAAATTCACCCTCTGGGGACCTCATTCTGCAAATGACAGACACCCTATTTCAAGGCTTGGTGATAAAATAGCAAATTTGTGGTCATACAACTCAATAAATATATGTCCATGACATTCCCTGTATTTCTCATAATCACTCAAGTATACATGGTTGAACACTCTGTGAAGGAATTTCCAAAGACATGGTGTAGAATATCAACTTAAGGCCCTATGAATCCTTAGAATTGACTTTCTAAAAATGCCTTTTTGTGGTGTTTTTGTCCATTTTTAGCTCAACTGTACAATGTAAAGTTTGAGCTTTTGCCATGGGATGGCGACCATCGTGCATGCGTCAACAAATTCCTTCGGCATCCCTACAGGCCGCATCACTCATCCGATCTTCACCAAATTTCAGATGTACATGTAGCTTCAAGATGACCTATAGATGGGAACTATCAAATTTATCCAGCGCAACTCCCTTCTTGAAAGGGTTAAATTGGCCATGGCAAGAAGCAATGCTGTGGGAAACGTTGTGGCAACATGTAGCATCTATCATGCCACAGCATTAACATTTTTCCTAATTTTTGGAACTATATGTTATTTTTTATCAATGCTGTTCGAAACATGGAAACTGTCAAAATATTACTGAATTTGTTAATAATCAGGGCTTGATTTAACTGGATTTCCAATTTCTAATCTACTAACCAATGTACAGTACAATGAAAAGACATGAATTGGTTGGGAATGCTATACAAAATCCCTGGTAATGTAAACAAGAGCATCGCTAGGGCGTGGCAAAATACGCCCTTTAGCCATTTCGAATTGTACTATCGCAAAATAAGATAATACTTTGAGCTTATACATTTGAAGAATATCTGATATACCCCTAATTTCAATGCCAGAATGTGGTCAAATTCTAAGTCGAAAAATGGCCATGACTCATGTAAAAATAATTAGACAGAATCTATATTCAAACTTGGCCTGTAGTTTTAGCTGGGAAATACATATACCAGCTTTGGTTCAGCTCAAATAATCAAAACTGGAGTTATCGGTCGGAAACTAAAATGTTATGAAATTCGTCAAATTCTAAGTTGAAAAAGGGCCGTAACTCATGTAAAAATAACTGGACGGAACCCATATTTGAACTTGGCCTGTATCTTTAGCTAGGAAATACACATACCAACTTTGGTTCAGATCAAATAATCCAAACTGGAGTTATCGGTCGGAAACCAAAAATGTTAACAGACGGTCAAATTCTAAGTCGAAAAAGGGCCGTAACTCATGTAAAAATAATTGGACGGAACCCATATTCGAACTTGGGCTGTATCTTTAGCTGGGAAATACACATACCAACTTTGGTTCAGATCAAATAATCCAGTTTATCGGTCGGAAACCAAAAATGTTAACAGACAGTCAAATTCTAAGTCGAAAAGGGCCGTAACTCATGTAAAAATAATTGGACGGAACCCATATTAGAACTTGGCTTGTATCTTTAGCTGGGAAATGCACATACCAACTTTGGTTCAGATCAAATAATCCAAACTGGAGTTATCGATCGGAAACCAAAAATGTTAACAGACGGTCAAATTCTAAGTCGAAAAAGGGCCGTAACTCATGTAAAAATAATTGGACGGAACCCATATTCGAACTTGGGCTGTATCTTTAGCTGGGAAATACACATACCAACTTTGGTTCAGATCAAATAATCCAGTTTATCGGTCGGAAACCAGAAATGTTAACAGACAGTCAAATTCTAAGTCGAAAAGGGCCGTAACTCATGTAAAAATAATTGGACGGAACCCATATTAGAACTTGGCTTGTATCTTTAGCTGGGAAATGCACATACCAACTTTGGTTCAGATCAAATAATCCAAACTGGAGTTATCGATCGGAAACCAAAAATGTTAACAGACAGTCAAATTCTAAGTCGAAAAGGGCCGTAACTCATGTAAAATTAATTGGACGGAACCCATATTAGAACTTGGCCTGTATCTTTAGCTGGGAAATGCATATACCAACTTTGGTTCAGATCAAATAATCCAAACTGGAGTTATCGGTCGGAAACCAAAAATGTTAACAGACAGTCAAATTCTAAGTCGAAAAGGGTCGTAACTCATGTAAAAATAATTGGACGGAACCCATATTAGAACTTGGCTTGTATCTTTAGCTGGGAAATGCATATACCGACTTTGGTTCAGATCAAATAATCCAAACTGGAGTTATCGGTCGGAAACCAAAAATGTTAACAGACAGTCAAATTCTAAGTCGAAAAGGGCCGTAACTCATGTAAAAATAATTGGACGGAACCCATATTAGAACTTGGCCTGTATCTTTAGCTGGGAAATGCACATACCAACTTTGGTTCAGATCAAATAATCCAAACTGGAGTTATCGGTCGGAAACCAAAAATGTTAACAGACGGTCAAATTCTAAGTCGAAAAGGGCCGTAACTCATGTAAAAATAATTGGACGGAACCCATATTAGAACTTGGCCTGTATCTTTAGCTGGGAAATGCACATACCAACTTTGGTTCAGATCAAATAATCCAAACTGGAGTTATCGGTCGGAAACCAAAAATGTTAACAGACGGTCAAATTCTAAGTCGAAAAAGGGCCGTAACTCATGTAAAAATAATTGGACGGAACTCATATTAGAACTTGGCCTGTATCTTTAGCTGGGAAATACACATACCAACTTTGGTTCAGATCAAATAATCCAAACTGGAGTTATCGGTCGGAAACCAAAAATGTTAACAGACGGTCAAATTCTAAGTCGAAAAGGGCCGTAACTCATGTAAGAATAATTGGACGGAACCCATATTAGAACTTGGCCTGTATCTTTAGCTGGGAAATGCACATACCAACTTTGGTTCAGATCAAATAATCCAAACTGGAGCTATCGGTCGGAAACCAAAAATGTTAACAGACGGTCAAATTCTAAGTCGAAAAGGGCCGTAACTCTTGTAAAAATAATTGGACGGAACCCATATTAGAACTTGGCCTGTATCTTTAGCTGGGAAATGCACATACCAACTTTGGTTCAGATCAAATAATCCAAACTGGAGTTATCGGACAGACTGATAACATAATACGACCTTTTTTCAAAAAGGGCGTATAATAATAGCCTCAAATTTGTCCATAGTGGTCCCCCATTCAGTCCATTCTGTCTAGACCAAGTCTTCTCGGTCCACAACAGCTTGGGATATCACTTGGGTTGATGCAACTGATATCACAAGCTGTTTGTGGACCGAGAAGACATGGTCCATGCACCGTCCAAGTCCAAAACACCTTTCAATTTATTGTTCTGTTTATATTCCAGGTAAAGGCTGATGGAGCCAGATGGAGCAAGCATAAGTCATGAAACTCTTATTGATAACTGGTTTGGCGTGATTATTGAATTGTTCAGAGGAGACCATTGATAGCTGAAAAGAGTTCACAACTGTTCGTTGTACTAGTATGGAGAGATGTTATTGATGGATATGGTAAATCAAATTTCAAGAAGTAAACTGGGCCAATTGGCAGGAGGATATAGTTTCTTGGTAATACGGGATTGGTGCATGAAATTATGTATGAAGTAATGACTGTGATATTCCTTGATGCTGTGAATTAAGGACAGTTATGTGAAAATACTTTGAGAACACCTCGGGTCTTTTCATAGATCAATCCTGAGATTCTCTTGACACCAGTACCAGTACATGTATTAGTAAATGTGTGAGAAATGTTAAGATGTCAACACTTGGATTATCTGACAGAATTCAATAGCCCATTGATGACATGCTTCGGGATTAATATCAATAATATGTGATATGTATAATCCACATTGATAACATCTGGAGATTCTGGAGTGAATAATCTTTTACACTGCATGGCATCACATCATGTGATTGTTGTGTCCTGTTATTTAAATGTAAACAGTTTATTCCAGTCACTGTGTATGGACAAGTGCAGAGAGAAATGCAGAGAATACTCTACAAAAAACTCGGCGGTGCTACTGCTACCTAAATTCCACTAAACATGGAACAGGATATGATTCTATCATCAAATGCATTGAAATTTATTTGAAAAATATCTATAAAACATAATATGCTTTTAAATATAGAATAAATGTTTTATTTCTAATGATTTTACCATGACAATAATCCCAACAAGCTTTAAAGCGACTCAGGTATAATGTTCAGTTTTTACTTAATAACTGTTTGCTATAATCCGAAAATTTATAAATAACATTAAATTGTGTTAATTTTTACATTTATAAGAGAATCCAATGACCTTACAATATTTACCTTGACCTTGTAAGCCAGTGCGTTCTCTTATAAATACATTATACATGTACATGCAATGCTTCCTATTGGGTACTCGTATATTGATAATGCTGCAGCAGCGCAGCTCCTGTCATGAAATGGTTAATGTATTTATTGACCTATTTTCATCCTTGGAATGTGACTAAAGTTTCAATTGATGCCTAAACTTTTATATGACTTATTAACCCTCTGAAAACTACAAACTCGCTAATGAGTAGTTAATTACTTGATTTCCATTTATTCATTTGTTGGTGATATTGAATCCGGTAAATTTGGCTCTTTGTTGAACTTATTAGCTGAACTTCCCTATCAATGAATCTTTGAAGTGTTTCTGTAAGTCTAGTTTCTGCTTTATAATATGCATGCACATGTATGTAGTATGATACTATTATATGAACATCCCTAAAAGTTACTCCAAAAATTTAACATTTTGTATTCCAATGCTGATTGAACATTCCAAAATTCTACAATGGGTTTAAGACATTATTCCAACATTGATTCAACATTGACCGAACGTCCGAAAATTTAATGCTATGTTGATTCAATGTTAACCCTTCCATGACTGGAGCTTTCTGAAATCTTGCAAAAACTCTGTGCCAATGCATTCTCTTATATATGCAAGTCTCCCATACCATAACCTTATCTTAATTCTTAGAATCCTGGATGATGCTAAACATAAACTGTATTAACCATGACCTATTAATTAACGTCTCAAAATGTAATATTAAGTTTTCATCGTTAGTTTTCCATGTTCTACGTTTACGTCCACATTGCAAACATTGAATCAACGTTGAGCCAACGGTTGACTTTATGTTGGATCAACATAGGGATCCAACGTTATTCCAACATTGGTTCAACGTTAAGATAATGTCACATAATTAAAGGTTTGGTTTCCAACTTTATTTTAATGTTGATTCTATTTAAGATAACGTCCAGAAATTCAAAGGTTTCCAACATTATTTCAACGTTAATTCAACGTCCCGAAAATTCAACGTTAGGTTTCCAGTGTTATTTCAACATTGATTCAACGTTGAGCAAACTTCCAAACATTCAACCTTTAAGATTTCCAATATTATTATTTCGACCTTGAGTGAATATCCCGAACTTCAATGTTAGGTTTCCAACGTTATTTCAATGTAGATTCAACGTTTCAAAATTCAGCGTTAGGTTTCCAACATTAATTAAATGTTGATTCAATGTAAAGATAACGTGACGTCCAGAAATTCAACGTTAGGTTTCCAACATTATTTCAACGTAGAATCAATGTATCAAAATTCAGCGTTAGGTTTCCAACATTGATTCAACGTTGAGATAAATTCAACTTTAAGATTTTCAACTTTATTTCAAAATTGATTCAACGTTGAACGAACGTCCAAAAAAAACTGTTAGATTTCTAACGTTATTTCAACATTGATTCAACATTGATCGAACATCACAAAAGTAACGAAAGCTTTCAAACGTTATCCCAATGTTGATTCAACGTTAAAATAATGTCCAGAAATTCAACGTTGGGTTTCCAACGTTATTTCAACGTAGATTCAACGTATCAAAATTCAGCGTTAGGTTTCCAACATTAATTCAATGTATATTCAACGTTAAAATAACGTTATTTCAACATTGATTCAACGTTGAACGAAAGTCCAAAAATTAAACTGTTAGATTTCTAACGTTATTGTAACGTTGATTCAATGTTGATCAAACATTACAAAAGTGAACGTTAGGTTTCCAACGTTATGTCAACGTAGATTCAACGTATTAAAATTCAGCGTTAGGTTTTCAACATTAATTCAACGTTAAGATAACGTCCCGAAATTCAACGTTAGGGTTCCAACGTTATTTCAACATTGATTCAACGTAGAATGAACGTCCAAAAATTAAACCGTTATATTTCTAACGTTATTTCAACGTTGATTCAACGTTAAAATGACATCCAGAAATTCAACGTTAGGTTTCCAACGTTATATCAACGTAGATTCAATGTATAAAAATTCAGCTTTAGGTTTCCAACATTAATTCAACGTAGATTCAACGTTAAGATAACGTCACGAATTCAACGTTAGGTTTCCAACGTTATTTCAACATTGGTTAAACGTAGAATGAACATCCAAAAATTAAACCGTTAGATTTCTAATGTTATTTCAACGTTGATTCAATGTTAAAATAACATCCAGAAATTTAACGTTAGGTTTCCAACGTAGATTCAACGTATCAAATTTCAGCGTTAGGTTTCCAACATTAATTCAACGTAGATTCAACGTTAAGATGACGTCCCGAAATTCAACATTAGGTTTCCAACGTTATTTCAACATTGATTCAACGTAGAATGAACGTCCAAAAATTCAACCGTTAGATTTCTAACGTTATTTCAGCGTTGATTCAACGTTAAAATAACATCCAGAAATTCAACGTTAGGTTTCCAACGTTATTTCAACATTGATTCAACGTAGAATAAACGTCCAAAAATTAAACCGTTAGATTTCTAACGTTATTTCAACGTTGATTCAACGTTAAAATAACATCCAGAAATTCAACGTTAGGTTTCCAACGTTATATCAACGTAGATTCAACGTTAAGATAACGTCCCGAAATTCAACGTTAGCTTTCAAACGTTATCCCAACGTTGATTCAACGTTAAAATAACGTCCAGAAATTCAACGTTAGGTTTCCAACGTTAATTCAACGTTGATTCAACGTTGATCGAATGTCCCAAAAATTCAATGTTAGATTTCCAACATTATCCCAATGTCAATGTCAGCTTTGCAACATTATCACAATGTTGATTCAACATTGAGCTAACATAACAAAAAATCAACGTTAGGATTCCAACGTTATTTCAACGTTGATTCAACGTTGAGTGAACGTCCCAAAATTCAACGTTAGGTTTCCAACATTATCCCAACGTCGATTCAACGTTGAGCGAACGTCCAAAAATTCAACGTTAGGTTTCCAATATTTTTCCAACGTTGATTCAACGTTGATACAACGTCCCAAAATTCAACGTTAGTTTTCCAACGTTGATTCAACGTTGACTGAACCGTTGATTCTACGTTCACGTCCACGAGCAAACTGGACCAATCGCCAACGTTATCTCAACGTTATTTCAACGTTGAATCAACGTTGAGCCAACGGTTGATTTTACGTTGAATCAACGTAGGGATGCTATCTGGGCAGGATGTAAACGATTAGATATGAATAGAAAAACACTGTCCGGAAATGCTCCTATCGATTAATATTGATTATATTTCGAATATTTTCTGGTAAGAATCGGGTGGTTGTTTAGCTAACGAACAATAGTGGTTACTGCTAACAGAGGACATAACTTGTATTGTGTATTTTTGTTACAAATAAACGTTAAAGATGGATTATCTCTTTAAATAACAAATTTTAAATAGTTGCGTGGGTATAAAATAATAGCAACCACAACGCGCCGCAGGCGCGTTGTTGCTTTTCAAGTTTAGGCGTGAAAGACGTCATTAATTTTTACAATACCATGAAACAGAATTTCGACGCGATGAAAAACGGCGCACAAAAATGGGTTAAAAATCACGTGACTTCCGCTCCGCTTTCGCATAGCATCATGGGAACAATAATATCCCAAAAAGAAATGGTGAAATCACAGAATCGGAAGTGGACAAACGGAACGGTTATGAAATTAACAACTTTAGTTTTTCTGAACAATTCCTATGTGATTTTGGCCTATAGATTAGTTTCATTTTTACCGATTTCGTTAGTTAGCTGAACGAAAACCAGCGAAGACGTCATGACATGGTCCATGACGTCATTTGCGTCATTTGGTGTTGTGGGCTAGAATCCAGACAAATTTGGTCTCCGCAGGAAACACTGATTTCACATCACTATACTAGACTTGGTTGCATTTATAAACCGTTTTCGCAAAAGATATATGCAAAAATAACACAACGCAAACGTGCCTGCTTCAGAATCAAATTACCACAGTTAAATAGCCAAGGATGTGCCCTTTCCAACAATGTATAGCACGACACCGTGTGTTGCGCCGATGTTGAGTTATGGCGTTTTGTAACAACGATCCCGCCTTAGCTGCGTGTAATTTTCCTCCAGACAAATTGATTAGGGAAAATCCCCCCCCCCCTAATAGGCGGACAACATATTTCAATAAATTCCCGTTTCGGAAAGAATTGGCGCAAAGACATTTCAGCGGCATATCAATTCGTTCGAGATAAATGATTGAACCAATCTACCCTAACAAGGGAGAATATTTCACGGTTTTATGTCGCGCGAATAGTATTGGCTGGCTGCCAGGTATTCAAACTCAATATCGGAACGCGGCTGTTTATTTGAAATCATTTGTGAGCATTGGTGGCGGCGAGGAAGTCAAATTCTATGTTCATCATAACATAGGTCGCCTTGGTTGGAGTAGATGGAATTAAACCTCAACCAAATTTGTTGTCAAGTTGATGTGGGGGGCTTATATGACCTTGACCCTAAAACGACATTGACCTCTGTTGAAAGACATCTCACTTAAAGGGCCATTTTGCTAGATATGTGTTGCGATGTACGCGCTTATGTCAATATTCAGAGGCCTCTTATAGCTATCCTTGATAAATATACCGGTATCGAGGCTCCTATACATATTTGAGAGTCTGTATCTGACGAACAGAAACATGGGAGTACGATATCAATTTGAAATCGACCTCCATAGAGAATCTATTATATATTTGAGGAAAGTTTGTGGTCTGTGTGTGTGCGAGGGTGTGTGTGTGTGTGTTTCCGCGATGGAATCGGAAACGGCTAACCGATTTTGACGAAACTTGATACGGGTATGTAGTTTGACCCGATGAGTAAGGTTTCACTGAGGGTGATTCGATGGGCTTATCACAATGCCCAACTGAGGGGGTAATGATTTTCCAAACTGGAAATCTCTTTATATAACAACCGTATTTTGGAATTTATGCCCCTCCATTTTTTCTCTACTTTATCTCTCCTTTGCCTGACGTTGTTCATTTTTTTCTCGGCTTCCTCATAACCCATCGGTGGGTCAAATTTGCCCCTAATCTCCCAGCCAATGTCTGTAATATCCCTGTCGGCTTTGCTCAATTCAATTGAAGCTTTCACCCTATCCATATTTAGTTCGTGTATGGTGGATCCTACATTCCTTTCACACAAGCCCCTATCAACATAGTCTGTAATCATGTCCTCCACTTTATATGCAAGATCCAATGACTCTTGTTCCTCTTCTTGAAACTGCTCTTTCTCATCTTCGGACCGGAAGTTGATTATTTCCTCGATAATTTCGCGTCTCCCTTTCAAAGTTTTTATATATTCCTTATTTGACTGTCTTTGGTCTTCACTTGGTGGTGGGTCGCTTGTTAATGGTACTTTGTTAGGAGGCTGTTCAAATCTAGGTGGCTCTGGCATGTGCACAGCATTGGCCATGGGCTGCTGACAATACCCAGTCGAAAACTCCGGACTATACCGGGGATTTATGGAATATGGCACACCTGGTGAATAATACCCTGGTGCTTGAGCTGGCCATGGATTATACACGGGACAGTATGGTGGCGGGTATGGATTCTGTGGATATCCATAGCTGTGTTGTGGGTTGAAGCCATACATGGGAGTTTGACCTGGTAGGTTGTGACCTCGATTAGTACTGGACATCTCAATTGAACCCGAACCTAAATAAATCAGGCGTAACCGGCTTATCAATTAATTTATTCCAGTCTGACCAATCAAGCGTCACGGTATGTAAATACCCAATTCCAAGCGTTTCAGAGTATGATTGGCAAATCAATTGATTAGTACACTAGCTTTAGTGCAATACTACAAGTGATTTGCCCTCTAAACTTCCGAAAACTTTGTAGGTACTTTTAATTTATTTATATCCATTTAAATCAATACACAAAGAAAAAAAACAATTGAATATTCCAACAAGCAATCTGAGCAGCTATCTTATGAATAAATAATATATAATGCACTTTCAATAGGAATGATTGAACACAATCCGAGGTTCCAAACAATCATTCCCAGCAAATCTGCATCAGGAAAATACACAACAGGGCTCAGAAAACTTAAGCAATATTCCTAAGAGAACAAAAATAATGGAAATAAATATACCTATTCTGACTGACACACACTAAACATGACAATTATTACACAGAGAATACATAACTTATACTATTTAATAGAAAGCAATTAATTTAATACTGTGTAAATGTGTATCAGAAATTCACAAAAATTAATACATATCATCAGTGTCTCCAAAGTAAATTTAACTTGTACAGAGAACCTGATCACAGTGACAAAAATATATGAAACAAAAACCAATTACATTTAGGTTAATCAGCTCTGAAAGTAAACATAACTTATATTGGCAAGCTGATTGCAAAACTACTGGTAGATAAATTGAATCGATGTGTATCAATTTAACTACAAGATATAGGCTGGCTTAATCCAGTCCGTTTCTTATGAAAAGAGTAATCTCCCTGGAAGAACGGCAGGATTATGCAAGAAGTTCAAGTATTGAACGGTTATCTCCGCATCAATTTCTGAGTTTGAAGTTGATCATTGAATGAACAAGAAATATAGGTATTGTTAACCCAATGAAATATGTATTCAGTCAGCGAGTTATGGAAATATAGAACTTAATAGAAGAAGTTGTATACATGGGAATTATGAACCAATTCAGAAATATATGGAAAATGCCTACTCAGAATACTACAAAAATATAATTTTATCTCATAGGCTACACACAAATAATTAATTCATCAAAAATAACCACATACAAAATATTAATGAAAAAATATGCATATATCATAGTGTGTATATAATTTATTGAAAAATAAATCAGGGTCTCATAACACCAAACTTATGCCGAGAAACTGATCACATTGACATTAGAAATATAATAAATCAGTGTCTCACAAGTACATATACTCATACAGAGAAACTAATCACAATGACATGAAAATATATAAATAAATGCAAAACTACAATAAATTATTACCCAAATTTGAATTAAACGAGAAAACTCGCCTTAATTTATCAAGAGATCTGACTCAAATGTCAAAAGAAGTGGAACTCATAGTTTGTATCCCAATTCTAATTAAACGAGAAAACTCGCGTTAGTTCAGGTGGTTAGGTTATCAAAATCTCTGATTCAAATGTCACATGGAGTGAAACTCATGTGGAGCTGTGTCTTATACATGTGGACTGTCCAATACAAACTCTAATATTTGACATTAGATAGAACAAGAAGTTTCATGCTGATTTTGGCCAGAGTTTCCTTTCAGTTGAGTACTGGTTGAGCAGGTTTAATTAATATATATATACTGGAAGCTGTTCAATTTAGTATATGAGCTGTTGAAGTTGATCGAATTACTGTCCAATTTTAACTCTGGATATGTTGATATCTGCATAAGGATGAACATGTAATTTCAGCTGCTTGATTATCCATATTCCAATTAAACGAGTGACTCGCGTTAATTTATTAAAATTCAAGAGCATGAAAATCATGTTGAGTCAACATTGAGAAATGTTGATGTCCAATTTAAACTCAGATATCTGACATCAAGTTGAACAAGAAATTTCAGGCTGCTTTCAAAGTTTGTCAAGAATTTTATTTCAGTTGAATCGTGGTTGAGCTGATATAATGAAAATTGTCCAATTTGTTGGGAACTGCCAAATGTTATATTTTCACCACTGGTATTTCACTGGTATGACATCTCAATTGGTCTGATGGGTGGAACAGAACTATTTAGTTGGTTCTAACTTGTATTCATGTTGATTATTGATGAGTTGTGGCATGTTCAAATCAGTTGGCAGATTGAACTACATTGTGATTGACATTTTGTGTAAAAATTAGGTAAGTTTATCTGACCGTAATTCTGTTGACACTGGGCAGCGAAGTTGTTCAAACACCTTCCTCTCTCCCCTGTCTTCAAAAATTGGCCAGCTAGCTGTGGTGAAGAATTGATGTCCGGAACTGTATTTTACGTGTGGTCTATTTTTAGACCACCGCGGATTTTGAAGAAAACGGCAGCACAAATGTCGAATTCACACATTTCAACATGTTGTCATCAATGCAAAGCAATCATAACATGAACTATATATGTGTAGGAACATTCTCATTGTTCAAAAACAACCGAACTCTGAAAGTATAATCTTCAGGAACGGAAAAACATGACGAAAATGGCAGAAATTCACAAGTAATTTTTAAAGAAATTTTTCACATCATAATACACTTCTCCGCGTGGATCCGTGGTTACTTCGTCGCCAATAAAGCAAAACAGGTCATTATATTCAGTCAACAACATGGTTTATTCTATTCTAAAGTAACACAGTTCATAATAATCAAGATGTCAGCCAAAAGACGTGTGGTTCGGTCGGGATTCAGTTCTGTTCTGTTCTTCTTGGTAGCTGGGAGTGACGTCACATCCTCGGGTGCACTCGTACCGGATAACCGGTACTCTTCGGGACCTAAAACCACTACATATATCTCACAAAGCGAGTATATAGATAGAAATCTGATCTAGTTCGTATCGAATTCCATTAACACAATGTAACAAGGAAAGTACGGTACTTGTTGTTACAATGATGGGATTACCGATTTCTGTTGTTGAATTTATTAAAATGCGTCTCAATATGTGGTTTCGTACAGTAGAACAATTTACAAAACGTTAGAAATTTATATTCGTTATGGTATAAAATCCAAAATAAGGATTGTGACCAAACAGAACAGAACAAATGCATTGTTTTAGTTAAATATAAATACAACAGACATATTGAACCTCGAAATACATATTACAAATAATCAATATACCCTAATGGTAGGCATACTATCAAACAAACTATGTGTGCCCTACTTCCAAATGCGTGTTGTGTACATGTTATAGACCGCAGTCAGAATTATTTTGTTAATATCTCGGTCTTGAGGACTGAACGAGATGACTAAAACATACAGCTTGCATGTATGTAAGTGCACATGACATGAGAGGTTGGGGTCACAAACACGGCGGTAATTTCCTCATATAACTCATTTCTTGATAGGTCTTCTTTGTTGGGGGGGGGGGGTGACAAAATCTTCTGTGCAAAACTCGTATATTTCGAACAAGATGTAGGGGGGTATCACCCCCTGTTACGCCAGCTTTTGAAGTAACTTACCACTTTTGAAGTAGGTCTCCACTTTTGAAGTAAAAAACGCCAGCTTTTGAAGTAACTCACCACTTTTGTAATAAAATCGCCAGCTTTTGTAGTAAAGTGAGGTCTCCGCTTTTGAAGTAAAAAACGCCAGCCTTTGTAGTAAAAAAACTAGGTCTCCACTTTTGAAGTATCAAAATTACAGCTTTTGAAGTAAACTGACTCAATGAATTTTGACGGGCGCTGAACTATTTTCATGACAAAGTCAACCCGATAATCAATAGTGGCTATCGCCCATACGAGTGTGACGTGATTTGAATAGCTTTCAGTCATGCCAACACAAGAGAAACGTGTACCAAAAGGCACTTAGTGAGTCCGGTTCCGTGACAAAAGATTCCACACAGGTGATCGACCATACGAGTGTGACGTGGTTTGAATAGCCTCCAATCGTACCAACACAAGAGAAATCACATAGTCAATCGCCCATACACGTGTGACTTGTACCAAATGGCACTTAGCGAGTCCGGTTCCGTGACAAAAGATTCCACACAGGTGATCGACCATACGAGTGTGACGTGGTTTGAATAGCTTTGAATCATACCAGCACAAGATAAATCATAGTCAATCGCACATACACGTGTGACGTGTACCAAAAGGCACCTAGTGAGTCCGGTTGCGTGACAAAAGATTACACACCGGTAATCGACCATACGAGTGTGACGTGGTTTGAATAGCTTTCAGTTATACCATCACAAGAGAAATCACACAGTCAATCGTCCATACACGTGTGACGTGTAACAAACGGCACTTAGTGAGTCCGGTTCCGTGACAAAAAGAATCCACACAGGTAATCGACCATACGAGTGTGACGTGGTTTGAATAGCCTCCAATCATACCAACACAAAAGAAATCACATAGTCAATCGCCCATACACGTGTGACTTTTACCAAAAGGCACTTAGTGAGTCCGGTTCTGTGACAAAAAGAATCCACACAGGTAATGGACCATACGAGTGTGACGTGGTTTGAATAGCCTCCAATCGTACCAACACAAGAGCAATCACACAGTCAATCGCCCATACACGTGTGACTTGTACCAAAAGGCACTTAGTGAGTCCAGTTCCGTGACAAAAAGATTCCACACAGGTAATCGACCATACGAGTGTGACGTGGTTTGAATAGCCTCCAATCATACCAACACCAGAGAAATCACACAGTCAATCGCCCATACACGTGTGACGTGTACCAGAAAGGCATTTAGTTAGTCCGGTTCCTTGCCTAAGCATATGAGAACACATAGGTGGTCAATCATACGAGTATGCAATGTTGTTCCCAGTCTGTCCGTCAACCCGACGATCCACACTGGTGACCGACCTTATAGGTGCGACGTTTGTTAGAAGAAGTTCGCCGTGACCGTGAGTCTTACAATATATAAGAGAACCCACGCTGGTGACAAGATGTGTGTCTGAAGACGTTCTGTCAGTCCAGTAACATGGCGACATGTATATTTCCTCAAAATTGGGGGACGTGACAAATGTATCAGTTACAACGGAAAATAGTAGGTCTATTTGTCCTCTTCTTTGGAAGAACAGTCCTATGTCAAACTTCCAATTCGCAATGTTCCAGGTGCCAAATGGTTCAGTCTCCTTTTTGTAATTTTATAGTCGATTATCAATAATGATAAATAAGTCCATTTTCTTTTTAACGTGGTTCATTCTGATTGGCTAACTATGAAACAAAGGACGAAAGTCCAGATGTCAGGTGATTAAGAATGTCATACAACAAGACACCGATTCTGCATAATTTCACGAGTCATTGTCCCAGTTAGAATAATATTATCATGCACGTGCTACAGAATAATAAGTCAAAGATGTTCATTCAATTTACGACTGGATTACAATCTCCTTTGGACACTTTAATAACGAGAGATAATGGTTCCTGGAATTACAAACTAAATTATTGAACATACTCACGTCTGTTACGGGATTGTGTTATATCGTTCGAGACTTCGTGACAGCTCTAGAACCATCAAAAGAGGGAACAAGATAACAAGAAAATCGCATACCATATCGCTGTGTAGATCCGGCCTCTTTGGGCGCTACAGTTGTAATGTTTTATCATAACATTTAATGTTCAGGCGTTATGCTGTGGTGATTCTCCATGGCGGCCAATGGAGCCCGTGTTCCGAGCGTGTATTATACCATGTGGTAGCTATGCCTGCGATTGCATTGTTGAATGTGAGTCCTCTGCGAGTGGGAGGTGGAACATTGGCCACAATCGCCAGTAACTGGTGTTGCCCTGCATAGGGCAGGTATGTTACAGTAAGTTGCTGGTAAGTCAAGGGCAATACTATTAGGAAGGGACTGGCATATATTCTGTTTTGTGTTATATATAATTGCTCATCAATCCCAGCTTGCACCGATGGTTTGCAGTATATCAATAAATTCATTGTTGTAATTTTGTTCTGCATTTGGTATTTAGTTTTTTTTTTTGGAAAGGGGTTACCACACTGCGAGCAGCGCACGGTCTGGGCGTTTGTAACTAACGTAGTTGAAAATGAGGGGAGTAGTAATTATGAGCTACATTGTAGATCTAGATAGCAATCATGATCGACCAGTGCGCACTAAGATGTATGTTTGCAAGTTTGACTGATATATGAAATGTCTGATCAACTTGCATTTATATTTCATAGAACATAACCACACACATATGATTTCTTGAATTTAACAATCGAGATAACGGTAATTTAACAACAGACATGACAATTGGAACTTATTCCCTATTCCTTATTCCTTATTTTCAAAAATGTCGCTTTCGACCGATTTGACGGCATGGGTGGGTGGCCCGCCCCAAATACCACCTAGAAACAACCCGACCCCCCCCCCCACCCATCACCCCCGGGGGGTGCCACCCCGAGGGGGTGAAAATGGGGTATGGACCATTTTCGAGAACGGTAAGGATTTCGACCGATTTGACGGCATGGGTGGGTGGCCCGTCCCAAATACCATCTAGAAACACCCCGACCCCCCACCCATCACCCCCGGGTGTGCCGCCCCGAGGGGGTGAAAATGGGGTATGGACCATTTTCAAGAACGGCAAGGATTTCGACCGATTTGACGGCATGGGTGGGTGGCCCGCCCCAAATATCACCTAGAAATACCCCGACCCCCCACCCATCACTCCCGGGGGGGTGCCACCCCGAGGGGGTGAAAATGGGGTATGGACCATTTTCGAGAACGGTAAGGATTTCGACCGATTTGACGGCATGAGTGGGTGCCCGCCCCAAATACCACCTAGAAACACTCCGACCCCCCCCCCCCCGTTTAATTAGTCTGAAAAAACTGCCAGATCACATGATAACCCACTTCATGACACAGTAGTTGCAAGTTTTAGTTGAATCGCTAAATATCATATATAGCACACTCGTATGGACGATGGCCGGTCTATGTCCTATTATGCTTTGCCAGACTCCGTATATGACTGAATTCTTTCTGATACACGTCACACTCGTATGGACGATCGCCGGTGTTCGTCCTCTTATGCATTGTCAGACTCCATATATGACTGAATTCTTTATGATAAACGTCACGCTCGTATGGTCGATCGCCGGTGTTCGTCCTCTTATACATTGCCAGACTCCACGTATGACTGAATTCATTATGATACACGCCACACTCGTATGGTTGATTACCTGTGTGGATTCTTTTTGTCACGGAACCGGACTCACTAAGTGCCTTTTGTTACACGTCACACGTGTAAGGACGATTGAATGTGTGATTTCTCTTGTGATGGTATAACTGAAAGCTATTCAAACCACGTCACACTCGTATGGTCGATTACCGATGTGTAATCTTTTGTCACGCAACCGGACTCACTAGGTGCCTTTTGGTACACGTCACACGTGTGTGGGCGATTGACTATGATTTATCTTGTGTTGGTATGACTCAAAGCTATTCAAACCACGTCACACTCGTATGGTCGATCACCTGTGTGGAATCTTTTGTCACGGAACCGGACTCACTAAGTGCCTTTTGGTACACGTCACACGTGTATGGGCGATTGACTGTGTGATTTCTCTTGTGTTGGCATGACTGAAAGCTATTCAAACCACGTCACACTCGTATGGGCGATAGCCACTATTGATTATCGGGTTGAATTTGTCATGAAAATAGTTCAGCGCCCGTCAAAATATATTGAGTCAGTTTACTTCAAAAGCTGTAATTTTGTTACTTCAAAAGTGGAGACCTAGTTTTTTTACTACAAAAGCTGGCGTTTTTTACTTCAAAAGCGGAGACCTCACTTTACTACAAAAGCTGGCGATTTTATTACAAAAGTGGTGAGTTACTTCAAAAGCTGGCGTTTTTTACTTCAAAAGTGGAGACCTACTTCAAAAGTGGTAATTACTTCAAAAGCTGGCGTAACACCCCCCCCCCACTTTTCGGTACGCGGGATTCAGGGTGTTTTGAAGCCGTACGCGGGATTCATACCCCCGAATTAACTGGTATTCGGGTTCAAGCAAAACATCTTGGACGCAGGTTTTGATGGCGCAAAGTAATATTTTGTGCTAGTTATCTGTGTGAATGGGTGGGTATAATAGATTCTTGGGCATATTCGACCACCGTGCCATCATAAACATGCTAAAAATGCTTGACGCCAGTCTAGATGCTAGGATTTTGCGATTTTCTTATTCAGATTACCAAATTTTCGCACACCGGGCCGAACCATGGTCGGCCCGGTGTGTCTTTGTCTATCCCCTGTGGCCAATACAAAAATGCTAATAAGTTTAACAATATTTTACTACATTTGGTCAAACTTGTGGTCATCAGTTGGAGAAATTTCCAACCTGAAGGGGAGTATGAGGTTTGAAATTTCCAACACTATAGGAAAGCTTTAGTTGAGGCCAGTCTGGATGCTAGGATTAGCAATTTTCTTGTTCAAATTTCAAAATTTTCTCACACCGGCCGAACAACGATGGTCAGCTCGGTGTGTCGTGGTCTCTTGCCCATAGACGTGTGCATGTGTATGGAGTTAGACCACTAGATGTTAGGATTTATGCTTCAGGTTAAAATATCTGAATTTTCTCATACCGGGAATATAGAATCATGGTTTGTGAAGATATAGGATATTAGGCCTAAACACTGAGGTGCAAGGAGGGGGGGGGGGGGGGTGAGCAAATGGAATTATGCAAAACTTGTTTCCCTAGGTGGACACACACAACGGAAACCCTCTAGCCACGTCCCTGGTCATAAAGTATCATTAATGGTATCATAACGGCCTCATAACGCGACCGGCATCATAATGTGTCTATGTAACTTCTATGTATTATTTCTTATCATGTATTCAGGATTCATCCCCCAAAATTAACTCGTATTCAGGATTCACCCCCCCCCCCCAAAATTAACTCGTATTCAGGGGGGAGGGGTGATACCCTCATGTAGGCCTATAGCTTTGACTTATTAAAGATGGTCTATCTCTTTGTAAACATGTTATATAGGCCTAGTAACCAGGATGTAAACGATTAGATATGAATAGAAAAACTCTGTCCGGAAATGCTCCTATCGATTAATATTGATTATATTTCCTGGTAAGAATCGGGTGGTTGTTTAGCTAACGAACAATAGTGGTTACTGCTAACAGAGGCCATAAATTTGATTGTGTATTTTTGTTGCAAATAAACGTTAATCAGACTGAATGGTCTGTTCTGAAAACTGAACAATAAAGTGTCCTACTTCATCATTTCATTTTATAATAAAATATTCGAAATAAAATCAATATTGACAGAATCATTTCCGGATATGAGTCTTCAATTCATGTTTACTATTTTATACCCACGAAACTATATTTTAAAAATGCTATACGAAGAGATGATCCATCTTTAACATTACGAACAACTAGACCCGTGTTTATTGAAATGTAACATCATGCAAGTATTTTATTAGGCTAACGGTGCACAACATATTTAATTAAAGTTCACAATGATAAGGCTTATCTCCGGTGTGGATTATCTTATGTCTTGCTAAATCGCCATACTATGAAGTCCATGTAAATGATTAAATGCACAAATCGCACTGATATGGGCTCTCCCCTGTTGAATGGTATCACGAACAGTCAGGTTTTTACCATCTCCATCGTGTTTAATAATTCCGACACTCTTCACTTCCTTACATTGCAGGTCGTATTGCTGAACATTGTTCCAATTTAGGTCACTATACATGCACATACTTATGTTCTCGTTCGAATATAATAATATGTACCGATACAAGTGAATGTTATAACTCATAATAGGGTGAATATGGCCTATCTCCTGTTGGATGGTTAAGATAGGTTTTTACCATCTCCGTCGTGTTTAATAATTCCGACACTCTCCTTAACTTTAATACATTGCATCTTATTCGTATTTCTGAACATTGTTCCTATTTAGGCCTCTATACATGTTCGAATCGAATTATATATACCCGTACATGTGAATGTTATAACTCATGATAGGGAGAGATCACGTATCATTCAGTTATTTGTTATATTAATTACCTTATTATGCCTCACCAAGAGACCTGATCGACAAAATATCCTGCATGTATCACAATCATATCATTTGCCACACAAATCGCACTGATACGGGCGGACTTCGCTGTGGACTATGGTATGCATCATGCAACAAGTAGCTCGACTAATTAAATGAATTTCACATATACATGTATCACAATCGTAAGGCCGATGCTCGGTGTGGGCCCTGGTCGCATATCTTCACATAACTATGTCACTATACATGTACATGTGACATCAGTCACACTGTTGCTGTGAATGTTAAAACTCACGATAAGGAAGGATCACATATCAATATGTTATGTCTGATATGAATTTTCTTATGTATCACCAAGTGACTCCATCCATCACAGTACCTGTGAATGTTAAAACTCAATCAGTTATGTCATATGTGAATTTTCTTTAGTCTCTCCAAATGACTCTATCGAGAAAATTATCTCCGGCATACCGGTATATCACAACGATAAGACTTCACCATCGACCACGATGTGGATTCTCTTGTGTACGACCAAGTTACCGCTGCAAGAGAATGATTTGCGCACAAATCACATTGATACGGGTGATCCCCGGTGTGGATTCTCTTGTGTCTCACCAATGTACTCGATCGCTTAAATGATGTCCCGCATATATCACAATGGTAAGTCTTATCACCGGTGTGAATTCTCTTATGATTCACCAAGTCGCTCGACTGGCTAAATGATGTCCCGCATATATCACAATGGTAAGGCTTATCACCGGTGTGTATTCTCTTATGAGTCACCAAGCTGCTCGATCGATTAAACGATTTCCCGCATATATCACAATGGTAAGGCTTATCACCGGTGTGTATTCTCTTATGAGTCACCAAGCTGCTCGATCGATTAAATGATGTCCCACATATATCACAATGGTAAGGCTTATCACCGGTGTGTATTCTCTTATGCATCACCAAGGCACTCGAATTATTACATGATTTCCCACAAACACCACAATGGTAAGGTTTATCTCCGGTGTGTATTCTCTTATGAGTCACCAAGCTGCTCGATCGATTAAATGATTTCCCGCATATATCACAATGGTAAGGCTGATCTCCAGTGTGGATTCTCTTATGTATCACCAGGTCGCTTGATTGGCTAAATGATGTCCCGCATATATCACAATGGTAAGGCTTATCTCCGATGTGGATTCTCTTGTGTCTCATCAAGTGACTCGATTGAGTAAATGATTTCCCGCATATATGACAATGGTAAGGCTTATATCCGGTGTGGATTCTTTTACGTTTCACCAAGTCGCTCGATTCAGCATATATCACAATGGTAAGGCTTTATCTCGTGTGTGGATTATCTTATGTCTCGCCAAGTTGCTCGATATATTAAATGTTTTGCCGCATATGTCCCAATGGTAAGGTTCATCCCCGGTGTGGATTATCTTATGATTAATCAAGTCGCTCGATTGGCTAACTGATTTCCCGCATATATCACAACGGTAAGGCTTATCTCCGTTGTGGATTCTATTATGTTTCACCAAGTCACTCGATTGGCTGAATGATTTCCCGCATAATATCACAATGGTAAGGGAGAGCCCCGGTATGTATTCTCGTATGTCTCGTCAGGACACTCCTATCGTTGAATGACTTCATGCATAAACCGCATTGATACGGGAGATCTCCTGTGTGGATTCTCTTATGCGCCACCAAGCTGCTCGATTCATTAAATGATTTCCCGCATATATCACAATGATAGGGGAGGACCCCTGCATGTAATCTCGTGTGCTTCGCCAGGTTACTCCTATCGTTGAATGACTTCATGCATAAACCGCATTGATACGGGAGATCTCCTGTGTGGATTCTCTTATGCGTCACCAAGCTGTTCGATTGATTATATGATTTCCCGCATATATCACAATGGTAGGGGAGGACCCTTGCATGTAATCTCGTGTGCGTCGTCAGGTTACTCCTATCGTTGAACAATTTCCCGCATATATCACAACGGTAAGGCTTATCTCCGGTGTGGATTATCTTATGTTTCACCAAGGTGCTCGATTGAGTGAACGATTTCTCGCAAATATCACAATGGTAAGGCTTATCTCCGGTGTGGATTCTCTTATGCGTGACCAAGTAACTCGATCGTTTAAATGCTTTCCCGCATATATCACACCGGTAAGGCTGATCTCCGGTGTGGATGCTCTTATGCGTCACGAAGTCACTCGATCGTTTGAATGATTTCGCGCATATATCACAATGAAAATGCTTATCTCCGGTGTGGATTCTCTTATGTGTCACCAAGCTGCTCGATCGATTAAATGATTTCCCGCATATGTCACAGTGGTAAGGCATCTCTCTCGTGTGGATTATGTTATGTTTCGCCAAGTTGCTCGATTGAGTGAACATAACAAACAATTTTGTAAAAATTGTGAACGATTTCTCGCATACGTCAAAATGATGTCATGGACAATCAGGTTAGCATCGCCCGTGGTGTGGAATTGTCCTAACATAATTATATCAGTAGGCCTATATATATCTCATAAAGCGACAGTCTATTGATGGAAATCTGAACTAATTCGTATCGAATTCCATTATTACAATGTAACAAGGAAGGGTCACGTATCAATTGATCGATTTCACTGCGAACAAAGGAGGACGGGAACTCGTGCCGATTTCTGTTGTTGAATGTATTAAAATGCGTCTAAATGTGTGGTTTCGTACAGTAGAACCATTTACAAAACGAAAGAAATTAATATTCGAATATGTAATGGTACAAATCCGAAATAAGGATTGTGACCAACACAGAACAGAACATTTTTGTGTATATGTATTTCGAGGTTTGTTAATATCACGGTCTTGAGGACCGAGAGAGATGACTATAAACCTACAGCTTACATGTATGTAAGTTCACAGGACATGAGAGGTTGATGTCACAAACACGACGGTAATGCATTGTTTTAATTAAATATAAATACAACCGACAAATTGAACCTCGAAATACATATACACAAAAGTATCAATATGTCCTAATGGTTTATCCTAATGGTAGGCATACTATGAAACAAGCTAAGTGTGCCCTACTTCAATTGCGTTTTTTGTTCATGTTATAGACCCTATAGTCTGGTCGTTGAAGCATTGGACCTAGAACAAATTGTTTACAAGCTGTTTTTGGTGTCATTTTGTCGGGCAGAACCCGGGGAACAACATATCCAAAATCCGCTGAAATCCGCTTTGGGGAAAATTTTCTAGAGCATTTTGAAAAAAAGGTCATATTTGTGTTTTTTATGTATGATTTTCCGTTTCTTATGAAATATACACATGAATGTCATTTAAATTAAAGTTATACAGATGGCAGGAATATGCAACATAAACAAATTATTATTGTTTCCATGACAGACGTATGTTATTTCGTGTACAATTTGATTGTAAAAATTCAAAATGGCGGACAAAATGGCGACCGAAATTGGTAAAATTGGACAATTTTCACTAAATTTCACCAGATCGTTTCCATTTATAAGAAATTTGGTTTAAATGGCCATTTGTGCCAACATACACCATTTTAAATCAATGTCTGATAATTGTGAGCCATATCACGAGGATTGGGAATTTGGGCCCTTCAAATTCGAAAAAGATTGTACTAAATTTCTAAGAAAAATCAAATATTATTTTAATGCCCAGAATAACCGCAAATCGAACTCACCAGTGTACTTAATACCCATAAGACGTCAGATATGAACCACTATTGTCCATTTTTAGCAGAAACTAGGCAATCACTTTCTCAGATAGGGACACTATGGCTACTGAAATTAGTATAATTTGGAATTTTGTTATTCACTAGATTGTTTCAATTTAGACGAACACTATGTATTGGCTAGCACAACAGTAAATTATGTCGGACCCTAATCCGATAATAATGAGCTGTATGTCGAGAATTTGTCCCTACAGTGTCCCATAATGGCGGCGAATATTGCAATCGAAAGTCAAAAATATATATTTCGTCATTGATTTTTAACTAAATCTTCTCATATCCCGTATCGAATATAATTTGATTAGTGTCCACAGCAACCAAACTAGTATCGAAATACATCAAATGAGTGTCAGGAACAACTTAACGCGTGCCCCAAACCATCCAATGAGTGTAAAACCACTCAACCGCCTTCTTAATAATATACCAAATTAACCAGTGAGTGCCCCAGTCCATAGAAGGGGCATTCCAAATCAGCCAACGAGTGTCCCAAACCACATAATATGTAACACAGTACACCCAAATAGTGCCAAATACCATCCAATTAGTGCCTAAACGAGTCCAATGTGTGTTCCATACCATCCAGCGATTGCCATATGTCACCCATCGAGTGTCCTAATTCATGTATGTGGTGTCCCAAACCACACAAATGGATGTCTCAGATCGTCAAGTGTGTACCACAAACCATCCAATGGGTGTCTCAAACCAACAGATGAGTGTCCATAATCACACAATGAGTGTCCCAAGCCACACGATGATTATCAAAACCAGCAGGAGTGTATAAAACGTCCAACTAGTGTCTCAGACCACCCACTGAATGCCCCAGTCATTTAATAGGTGTCCCAAACTAGTGCACAAAACCATCCTTCAAATATATCAAACTATGTTTTGGTAAACTCATTGGATGGTTTGACAAACTCACTTGATCGTGTGAAATAATCGATGGAGGGTTTTGTACACTATTGTAGATGTATTGATATGACAGTTGGTTGTTGGTTCGCAACACCAGTCCTGTGCAATTGGTGGATAGGGAACTTGTTGGATGGTTTATGAAGCTAGTTTTATTGTTTGGGTCACCCGCTGGGTAATTTGTGACTTCAGTTGGATGCTTTTGGGACACCAATTGGGTGGAGTGTTCACATTGAGTGGTTTGGGACACTCGCTATATATTTTAGATACTTGTTATGTGCATTGAGACACGGCGTGGCCGATTGGGTCACTGTTGGGTCGTTTGGGACACTACAGTTTAATGGATTGAGACGACAGTTGTATGTTGTATGACATATGGCATGGGCTACATATTGGATGTCTGTCTATCGTGTGGTTTCGAACACCAGGTGGATGGTTTGGTAACCGTGGTACACACATTGCGTGGTTTGGGGCACTGATTGAGTGGTTTGACACACTCAATTGGTGCTCATTGTGTGTTTTACTCATCTGATGGTTATGGTAACTCATTGGATATTTCTGGAACATACTGGATGGCTTGGGACACACCTATTATGTTGTTTCGAACATAGGTTGTAACGTATGGAGCAATACTGGTGTTTGGTTTGGGTCCTTAATCAGGTCGATTGAGACACTCATTTAGTGGCTTGTGACACTTATTTTGGGTGAGTTGGAATACCAAATGCATGGTTTGGGGACTATATGTGTGAGTAATGACACCAGTTGAGTATCGTTTGGGGAGCTACCTACCTCAGTCTGGTGGTTTGTGAAACTCGTTTGGTGGATTGGGACACCCCATCGATGGTTTGGAGCAATGTTTGGATTTGGGGCGCCCGTCGTATGGATTTGGATACTCACATGTTGGTTTTTTTTGGATACCAGATGGGTTTTGTAACTCTGTATATTAGATGAGCGGTCTTGGCCCCAACGGGGCTTATTTTTCGAGTTTAATTTTTTTCTTTACACACGGAAAAATTATACATCATATGAAAGTAGAAGATGTAGGCTTCATGTTCCGCCCTGCTGTAAAATATGAAAGTGGTGCCGTTGCCATGGAAACATAATGTAAACAATGTAGACACAGTTTGATATTAAACCATTTCCGCAAATGGTAAAAACTAATTTAAGCCCATTCTATGACAGGAACAGACGTTGAAGATCATTTATTGATGATTTGTCCACTATAACTATGTTCCAACGATTCCAGTGTTAAATAGGATGCACATATAGGTTATACGGGTCTTTATTGCCATTTTAGGGTGAAAAATGGTGATTTTTGCAAAAAATGCGATAATTTTGGAATTGGAACATTTATTAAATACTACATTGGTTACAGTAATAATTTATGCATTATTATGATGGCATCATACGTGTACTTAAAATTAATTTGGATAAAACTGCCGAAAAGGCCCAATACCAAGAGAAATACCTGTTACCATGGAAACGATATTTAAAAATACAAAAAATGCCGTTATTCAGCAGGGCGGAACATGAAGCCTACATCTTCTACTTTCATATGATATATAATTTTTCCGTGTGTAAAAGAAAAAATTAAAACAAAAAAATTCTGGTCAAGACCGCTCCTCTATATGGTTTGGCGGACTCGTTGTGTGGTTTGGGACAATCATTTGATGTATTATGAAACTATTGGTGGCTTTGCAAACTCGTATGGTTGCATATATGACTACATATTGGCTATAGGTTTATTCGATATCGTAAGAAAAAAAATACACTTCAATTGTTCACTTCCGACTGCCATTTTCGCTGTCATTTTGAAGACTGCTTAGACATCGAATTGCCCAAACCTCGGGATATGACTTACTGTAACGGATTAGGATTCGCCATTTTATAGTATTAGGGTCAAATATGCACGAAATGACAGGCATAATTATGCTATGGCAACAGGAATACTGCGTTTTTTTGTTGCAGGTTTCTGTCACATTAATACATTTAGAGGACACTGTAGTGAATGGTAGTACACTCCAGGAAATTGCCGCCATATTGCCCCGTAATATTCACGGCCACATGTTAGCGGCAAATTAGTTGGAGCAGACATCATTACGAAAAAATGGGGCCCCAGTCTGGAGAAGCATTTTGGCCGACCTGGTTCCCAGACAAATATTCCAATTTTCACCATTTTCTTACATATTTTCTTCATTTGTATCTAAATTAACGACTTTCCCTTCATTAGACGCATGGATATTTTGGATATATTATTATATGGTCACATTTGGCAGTCAGGGAACTCGACTGATCATTTATGGTCGACAGATTTGTTTATTAAAAAAATTCCAATTTTCACCATTTTTGTTTACATATTCCTGTCTTTTCACCCAAAAATGACGATTTTCCCACCCTGGGATTCACGGGGATTTTGGTTATGTTATCATATGGATATAGTCACATTCAACACACCAAAAGACATTGCATAGTAATTTGTTCACGGTTAGGTTTTTCTTTTCATCAGATTGACTAGACTAATAAGGAACAGCAAAATTTACACAAAAACTCATAAATAGGACCCCATTTCAACGAGCTGTGGAAAATTTTCCCCAAAGCGGATTTTAGCGGATTTTGGATATATTCTTCCCCAGATTCTGCCCGACAAAATGACACCAAAAACAGCTTGTAAACAATTTGTTCTAGGTTCACCTCAAAATCGAGTCTCAACGACCAGACTACTAGTCATAATTAGTTTGTTAATATCACGGTCTTGAGGACCGAGATAGATGACTATAAACCTACAGCTTACATGTATGTAAGTTCACAGGACATGAGAGGTTGGTGTCACAAACACGACTGTAATTTCCTCATGTAACTCATTTCTCGATACTTTGTTGGACGGGGGAGGGGGGTGACACAATTTTGTGCACAGCTCGGATATTTCGAACCAGATGTAGACCTATACACTAGACCATGTGAATATTGAAATGTAATATCATGCAAGTACTTTAAAAATGGTCGCGCGTTTTCGGAATGTTAAAAGCGATGTGAGAACGGTTTCTATACCACCAGTGTGTCTATTTTCAGAATCTACCTGTTTCCAGCTTGATATTTTAGTGGAAACAGGTTTTTGTGAGGCTTTTGTTTGTGTACCCCTCTATTTTTTCCCCGTCCACCTGGTAATAAAAAACATGCTATTACGCATAGCAGGTTCGGTAAGTGGCTTTCTTTGTTTATGGAAATCGCAAAACATTGAGAGATCTTGCCACAAATTACTTAATTACATATCTGAATGTGGAATTATATCATATAATCATCAGGTGCACTGTAAAAAGTGCAGAACACCTAAATAGAACACAAAATGTAACAGATATAGAACACATAAATGTGTTCTAAAACAGAACACGATAAGTAGAACACATAAACGTGTTCTAAAAATGGTAGAACACTAGTGTTCTCAAACATAATTTTAGAACACGTTTTTTACGCGTTGGGCTCAATGTAACAGATATAGAACGCTAAAATGTGTTCTGATTCAAATAATAGAACGCATATGTAGATATAGAACACATGTGTTCTGTCATGTTCACTGACACTATTGCTACAGTAAACCGATACTTGAGGTAAATTCAAGAGATTGCTGGCGAGAAATGATATCCAAAATTAATAAATGTGCTGACACTATAATTAGGCACCTGAGAGTACCATAATATGGCATGCGGTAATTTCTTAATTATATTTAAAATTTAATGTGCTATCAGAAATAAATCAACAAACAAATGATATAATGAAAGTAAATATTATTTTAATAAACAATGAACTCATTGTTTAGTTGGTGTTGTTACATGTGACACTTGTCCCATGTACATTGCCACTTATTCTGATTATCACGTATTATGTCCTGTTTATAAAGTATGTCTCCAAGTTGTTTGTAGATTGGTAAACTTTGCCAGTTATTTTGTTCTGGATTTTGATATCAATTTGAATTAAGAATATCACCTTGTATCAGTAGTTTCCACGTTTCACTAAGCCACTCCCACAATGTCACATGTGACAGAAGATTACACTTTAAATCCAGAAGATATAGGAACACAAATCTTGTTCAAAACAGATCATACACTTTACTAGTAGACACCACTGTCAGAGAATGAGCAGCATTCCACGGTTCCAACCATCCTATGGTCACTGTCATCATGTGTTTATTAAGTATTTTGTTCTGGATTTTGATATAAATTTGAGTTACTTAAGAATAATGCCTTCTATCAGTAGTTTCCCGGTTCCACTAAACCACTGCCACATTGTCACATGTGACAGAAGATCACACTTTAAATCCAGAAGATATAGGTCATAGGAACACAAATCTTGTTCACAAACAGATTATACACTTTAGTTACTGTCCTAGAATGAGCAGCATTCGACGGTCCCATCTTCCAGCCATACTATGCTCACTGCCATCATATGTTTCTGAAGTCCTACGCATTGGATGGTTGGTCGTTGATATGTTTTGGCTATCATTCTGCCAAACTTCATCCTCAATCTTCAAAAAAACTTTTTCATTTCTGGAGCTTCCTGAAATTTTGAGAAAAAACTGTACCAATGCTTTCTCTTATACAATATATATACAAGCCTCCCATGGGGAGCCTCGCATATATAAGAGAATGCACTGGCACAGGATCTTTAATGCTGCACCAGCACATCTCCCGACATGAAATGGTTAATATTTTGGTAATAGCATTGGTAGGCATAGAGAGAAGGCCAACTTCATCTATGATTAATGACAGAGTCAAACCATTTTGGGCATATAATTAATTATTTAGTCAAATTAATTATTAGTACCATTTTAAGACATCTGACGTCGAAGGCACATACTAGTACGGTATCCGATAGTCCGATACCTATCTGTCCCGACACTCCCCAGGTTAATTGATCCCTTTGTATAATTTTGAGCTCAAGAGGATCTGACATTTAGTTACCCATAGGCAGACAGACAGATAAAATTGAATTTTATTAGTGTATACATGTATAATCAATTCAGGATATTGCCAGCTTTCTTCGACTCATATTTATTATTTTCTAACCCGGAAGTATCTAAAACGTATATAGGAAGAGATAACAACCTTTAAGACCAAGTTACACATTTAACATACTAAGGGCTCTCCAAATTAAGTTATAGAGTTGCAAATACTAAGTGGCAAATACTCAAATACTTGTGACTTGAGGTCGTATTGAAAATAGGTATTTAACTAGTTATCTGGTCACAGGTGGGTCAGATTTGAACTTGTTCCATTATAATAAAATTATAGGTAAATTTTATAATTTACATAGTGCACCTGTCAGTTAAATGTTATGATTGTTCAATGATATACCTGCTTTAGTTCCCAAACAACTGTTTCATACATAACTTTACATGGAAATCCCCATTCAAAACTGGTCATTTCGCCTCCCCCTTAATTAATGTGAAACATGAACTCAAAGAAATCATGTAAACTGTTGAAATCTTTAACAAAATATCTGCACATTCCTGCCATTGAAGCGCAGCATTAGTAGATTATACTTATGTTTTTAAAATTCATTTTACCACCTCTAATTGTTTACATGTTCACAATCACAAAATGGTTTATATTCAAATTAAATCATGCCACTCCATGTACCTATAAGTCATTCCATCATTCATGAGCATCACGATGATATTGGAGAAGATCAGATGTATTATTAAAACCAACTTACCAAATAATGATATCGGGAACATTCTTGTGTGTGATGTGGTGGCAAAGGCTGTGGATATGACAAGTCATGTCTGATATTAATGCCATCATATATACCAGTATTATGGGACCATCAGGCATGGCAGGGCAATAGGGCTCTTCAAGCTGCTGAAAAGAAATAAATTAATAATTAAAGTAACGGTATACATAATATTCATGCTCCAAATAATAGTGCAGAGGGGAAATTCCATTGAAAGTTAATACAAGTGCAGACCCAAATAATAGTGCAGGGTGAACACTGAGCAAAACATCAACATAACTGCTTAAACAAATTATTTTAAATTATAGTACTAGTAGGTCAAGTATAGGAATCAACATAGTATGTGTCATGTGGTGTTTTATTCAATATTTAAATGTTAAAATGTATGACATATATACTTGAAATATGTACATGCACAAAGTTATTAAGCTCAGCATTTTGATATCAGAATCATGATTCATGGTATAGAATTTTTTAGTTTGCTGATTTATTTGGAGCCCAAGACTTCTTAACCACAGCAGAGATATTTCCGGTTAAGGGGTCAATTATTTAGGGCATAAATCTATGTATTTGATGCTAGTAACACTGGTACATGTACCACAGCATGGTATGTTCAGTTGTGATAGACCAAGTCTTCTCGGTCCACAGCTTGTAGGGTGACTTGGTCCACAACAGCATTAACCCAATGGGTTAATGCTGTTGTGGACAAAGTCACACCCACAAGTGTCCCATTTGTCTTCAATGATGGACAGCATCGTTGGCAGGAATTATCGTGCGTGTAATATGGTGTATGTCTTCGGATTAGATCAAATGGCCGCTTAAGTTTTCGTATACGAAAATAGAGGGCAGGCTTTCAAAAACATGTGTATATCAGAGGTCTGTTGAATGTCAAATCAATGACTCGAATGAGTAAACAAAGCCATTTATACAACAACGACTCGCAGGTGCCTAAAAATTATAATATTGTCACTGTCAGCACGATTATTAATTTTGGCGAAAATTCCCAAATGATCAATATTATTTGGCATGATTGAGACATAGAGTGAAATTTCCATCACTATTATTAATTTCAGCCTAAATCCCCACCATCACTATTATTAGGCCATCACGATTATTAGGCACATGAGAGTTACGAAATTCTGGGAACATACCTGGCAAATGTTATGACCAGAGAATACTCCTTTGTTGTTGCACAATTTCCAAGAGAGAAATCCACTAAAAACGAACAACGCGCGTCTGTGTGTGATCAAGCCGGTGTCCAGTGCTATCAATTACCACTGACCTGGGGTGTAGTGGACAAGACGCAAAATTTAAATGTGAAGTCCTGCGTCGGCGGGCGTCAACCAAAAGAATGCGCGGACAACGTTACCGCCAAATGACGTCAAGCGCGTGACTGGCACGTGCCACCAACTCAACCAGAACACGTAGTAGTACCAGAACGCGTCGTGTGTTCTCAAAACAGAACGCATGGGGCTAGGCATATATCTTGCGATGCGTTTGTTGAAAAAAACATGTTTACAGGGAAGAATATTGTGTTATTCCTTTTTACATGAGGCAGGAATGAGTTCACAATGCATACAGCTAAAAACAAATCAACTGTTTCAAGATAGCTCTCTCGAGTAGCATCAATTTATGTATATTCCGATGGTTATATCGACGCTGGCACTTTAAAGTTTATATATATCGTTAAGCATGCAAGTGTGTATGAAGTTGCGTTTGATATGTATACAAATTTATCAATTGCATTATAAATAAGACACGAATTTTGTCATGAGTCAATATCAGAACACATAAACCCTAACCCAGAACACCAGTGTTCTCTTAGCAGAACACCGATGTTCTAATATGGAACACAAAAATTGACAGAAGAATACATAGAGGTCCCACATACAACGCATGAGAACGCGTCATGCGTTCCGCACTTTTTATAGTGTGAATTGTATTTATGACTGCATTTTCAATTTTCTTTCCCAAATATTAAGGTATTGTATATTCTTAAAATCAGCTACATCACATATAGACGAACACGAACAATCTACAAGGATATCTTGATCATATGCCACAAACAAAACTTCGATACATCGAGTTTTGGTAAGGATATCGCAGAACAGCTAACCCTACCCTCACCCTAGCTGATTTCACAAGTCAGATTCCTTTGGTAGAAAACAACGGTCGCGCAATTTCGGATTGTCTAAAACGACATGCGAACGGGTTATTTATCATTAGCGTGTCTACTTTCAGAGTTTACCTGTGTCCAGTTGAAATTTTATTGCAAAAAAAGTGTTTTTGGACAGTTTTAAGAATTTAAAGAGCGTTTACTTATTATACAAATATTAATCCTCATAACTAACCTTCTGGCGGACTGTGCGAGTTGAAATTAACAAAAGTATCAAATATGTCGGTCTACTTTCAGAGTCTATTTGTTTCCAGTGTGACATTTTAGTGGAAACAAATTGTTTGGACGTGTTTAAAAATTTAAAGAGCGTTTCCTGATTATACAGGTATTAACTAACACGATTAGCCTTTTCACGAATAATGCGAGTTGAAATTATGCGAGTTGAAATTATGACTCTGACATATATTTTTGAGAATGTTCTCGGCAGATAAGTCTCCGCGGGTACAGTACTACAGTTGCGAACAAAACTAATGTTGGACCCTATAGAGAGTTTGACAATTTACTCAAATGTTCGCAGTGGTGGAACTTAATCGCTATCATATATGCATGGCTCTTACATGTAATCTATCGTAACTACATGTGATTTTACCAAATTAACTTGCAATATATAGTCAGGCCACCAGATACAGTAGTTGATAAAAATGTGGTTCACATCAATCATATACATCACAATCACGTGCTTCAGTGATAATGTCAACTATTCTACAAATGTAATGTTTATCAAGACTAAAGTTTTAACATGTCGTTGTAAAATTGATTAAGGTTGTTTTTTCATTAATTGACAAAATTAATGTTTATTGCCAGGACGAAGTACCGCATAATACGGACTTGTGTGCTAACAATTCTGCGAGTCATATTTATGTAAGTGTCAGTCAAAACTTTTAGGACATGGGAATATATTTTTTATTTCGTACCCACGAAATACTAATTCGTGGCCACGAAATAACTATTTCGTGGCCACGAAATAACTAATTGTGATATACGATCGTCAGTCCCATTATTGTAATGGAAGCGGATATAGATGATCTGATTGTAGTTGTCCACCATCTTGTCATGGGCCACGGCGATTTGAGATAAATGGTGTTGTAGGGTGGCCCGTAAAACGAATTAAGTAATCACCCCTTTCACCAACCCGATCCAAAGATGCCACCGTCCTGGGGGTGGGTCACATAGGGCACCACGACATCCAGTATATATTGGGGTCACCCTACAGCGCCAATTATACCACACCAAACGGTTAAGGGGGGGGGTAGAAATTGTATAGGTGCCATATTTGAACCCATCTGGGGCGGCCATTTTGGATCGGGGATAGTGAAAGCGGGTGAATATTTAGTTTGTCTCAGTGGTCACCCAACAACACACTGTGTTCGACCTAAAATGGGGGTGGGGCAATTGCATGGTACCATACATGGGCCCCTCTGACCACTCATTTTCTGTTCCCCCGTTCTCTCTGGGCTATAGTTTATATCGGACGTTCGTGTCCCCATTGAGCCCGGGTCCCACGCCATATAAGCATATAAAGGGGTTTATAGTAGCTTTTCTGCGATCGTACGCATTGTTTCTAAAACATCAAATGTAACCATTCCGTAACGGTATCTGGATATACACAAAGGTCAATCAGTTATTTCGTGGCCACGAATTAGTATTTCGTGACCACGAATTAGTTATTTCTTGGCATGAATTAGTATTTCTTGGCCACCAACTTAGTTATTTCGTGGTCACGAATTAGTATTTCGTGGCCACGAATTAGTATTTCGTGGCCACGAAATAAATAAACAATTTCCCATGTCCTAAACCAGCCACCGTATATTATGGATCATTCTGTTTTAGTATTAAATTTGGAGAAACCCGACCAGCATCAATGTAACAACTACAACAACTCATCTATGCCAATGATATGTTTAGCCATACATGTGGATAGGGTGGTATTGTTTAAAAAATGTTAAACAATGTTATCATGTACATATGTATTGCTAAATATTACTGGGCATATATATATGGTTGTTCTATAATTCCTGGTCGGGTTTATCAAAATTTGAAGTTTAAATTATGTTCATCTGACGATAAAGAAAACATTTTCTCCGTCCACTCAATACATCCCCCGGGATACGTGCTTCACATACTAAATTAACATCTTAGTCAACATAACAAATCACTCCCTCAAATCCTTTGCCACAAGAAAACAATAAATTGTCACTATAAATAAAGACATCTATGGACATTTTCTAAGAGATAATTTATTTATAAGAAGATATATATGTTCATTATGTGCTTGGTTTCATATATAGTACAACACAGTAAGATGCAAGTGACACAGTGCGGGGACAATACTGTGTCGAAGAACATAGTTGTGGGGACCCTTCCATCATCCTTCATAATGCATCATGATTCTATCTGTTGTGAACAAACCATCGACTTAGGCTTAATGGATCGTTCTCCCCCAATAATATACTTGGCTTTGAACCGATCAACACTCTGGGCCGTGGTATTTCCCCGTAAATTAGATAGTGTCTATAGTTGGATGGTATTGGTTATGTTCAGATGGTGACACAGATATGAAACTGTACATGTCTGTGCCCCATGGACCATTGATCATAATAAGATCGAGAACCTTAGTCTAGGGAAGTTACTGGAAGTTGCAATTGTAGCTGATATAGGGTCAACGTTTGCGTTTCCGATGCAGTTAGTACCCAAATGTGAAATTTGAGATAGACCTGGCTGTCAAAGTGAACCAGATGTCTTATATAAGGTTAGCAACGGTTACTAACCAAATGCCACAATGGTATACTAATCATTCATTGGTATTGTCTTAAGTAGGTCAGTGTCTAATTACATGGTGCTGGTTTTGTTCAAAGTTGGGCACATGTATGTCTAAAAATATGCAGCCATGTTCTGCATAGGCCACTGATCATTATACGATCGGGAGACTTGCCACCGGTCCCGATAGGTCCTTAGTAACAGTTACTAAGTACATATTCGGAATTTGCAGGAAAATGCAACTATGGTTGATATCTATTTTACTCATTAAGCTCTACGTTAGTGGAAATTCGAATTTGCTTGATTGATTTTCACAGCTATACACGAAGCGTGGAGATTAACTGCGGTCAGAATATTGATGGTGAATATTGGGTTTCAGTCGCTGTACTGAAGTTGGCCAATGTAACTGGCATGGGAAGTGTGAAATCAAAGCATATACCGTTATAGTAAAGATCTCAGCTGCACCGAAATGTCCATTTATCAGTAGCATAAATCATGCGAAAACACATATTCTCTCAGTGCATGTGGGGTAGACTCCGATGACAACGATTGAGTTAATGACAACGAACAACTACCATCTTTTCCTATGTATTTGTGACACTACATCGTTATGATCAACGATGTGGTTTTAAAAACTAGTGAGTGGACATCAAGACAGACAAGTATCAAATAAAACACTAATATAATATGTAATCATATCGTGAAAAGTCTTGTTGTAACTATATTCGTTTGAGTCAACATGCTGCATATTATCGATATTACAAAACCAATCGACACTTACTTTTGCCAATTACTGTATCTTGAGGCATAACGATATCATATATTCCTTCTATTAACTCACGGATAGTTACAGTGGGTCAAACACGAGTGTTAGTCTACATGTATAGTTGCGCACGATTGCCAATAAGTGATATTACAATCAACGTTTGAGCATAACACTAAATTTTCCATAGGGTTAAGTGTTAAATTTTGATAGCAACTGTAGCCAGCAAGAATCATCTGATCACATCAATTCTTTTTAAAACTACGTCACACTTAGTATTTTTTAGGAATATCAGTACGCGTATATCGTCATACGCAAAATGGCCCCATTTATCCAAACTACTATAATCTCCACAGGGCTCAGTGTTAAATTTTGATCACAACTGTAGCCAACAAGAATTAACCGATCACATCAAAATGTTCAAAAATACATGTAACTGTGATGTCTAGTAGTTTGGAGAAGTTTCAAACCGCACCGATCACCATACGCCCGATGGCACCATCTATCGTTTTCTGTAAAAACGAAACGCTCTCTAAATTATGTTGACCCCGATTTAGGACGACCCGCCAAAATTCAAGAATGGAAACAAGTCAATCCTGAAAACACACCTACTGGGCATACATAATCCGTTTTCAGATCGCTTTTAACAAACCAAAAATGCAAAATGACATAAGGAATCCAACTATAACCCAAATTTCTCTGTTATAGTTTGTTTCTTTGCTGATTATTCATGGAGATGGTCTCTGTAACGTTTTCTAGGGTGCTGTGGACCCCTCACCATTGATCAATTTGAGAAATTCAAGATGGCGCCCAAGATGGCTGCCAAAATATGCTAGTTTTAGTTTGAAGCTGATATCTTCTTTCCAAAATAACTGTACGGTTGATATTTGGTCCCTAAACATAACCTAATATATTACCTGAGTGCCAATATGGAATGTCGGTGTCATGAATACAGAATGGCTGCCAAAATGGCCGCCAAATATGTGAAAATATAAAAAAAATATAACGATATGCTAAAATAACCGAGTTTGGAGCTGCAATGATGTGGCTCAATTGGTTATTTTACATGTGATTGCCCATGTATATTCAAATATGGAGTGTTATGTCATTAACACATCATTATTTTATAATTGTATATGTCACAATTGTTTTGAATGTGATTAAGTTGTTTCAGGTGAGATTTTTCTCGGCAATCGCATTCGTGTCACATATTATACTCTTGGTTGATGACTGAATTACTAATTGATTGATATATATTTTTCGGAGTTTGTATATAAATTAATGTCTTTCCTTTCAGTTTCAGACTCATGTGAGATGAACTATGACGGAAGAGTGCATTTTTAAATTTCGGTATGGCGACAGGTGTATTTCGACAGATGTTCGGTTAATGCTAATACACGTAGAATTCTGACTATTATAAATGCAAGTAAAGTTTATGACGATCACCTACATGCAATTTTAGAGGACAAACTTTTGGAAGATGAAAACCTAAGAGTTCATTTTCATAGGAACTGCATTGCTCGATATACGTCAAAAACCAACTTGGATGTTGTAAGAAGGGACGCATTACCTGCTATACCCCCTAAGAGATCTCGCCGATCGGTTTTTGGATTCCAGGTCCAATTGCATTGTTTGTATTGTGGACAAGAGTGCATAGTTAATAAGGAAAATATAAACCCAGGAAGATGGCGCCCTGCATATATATGTCGCTCGACTCACACAGAAGAGGGAAAGTCATATAGGATAGAGCTACTAGAAAAATGTGATGCTCGAGGGGATGTTTGGGGACAGGAGGTTCGTTGTAGGATTGGAAGTGCGTTGAGTGGCCTTCATGCAGCTGATGCGCGTTATCATAAGGATTGTATGACAAAATTTGTCCAGAACAGATGCCTCACGCCAAATGAATCTGAACACACAGTGACTGCTCATGCGGATACAGCTTTACAACATGTAGTGGCGAGCAACAAGAAACGTATTTGGAATTCTGTTGAACTGCACAACGAATATAAAGCCCACAACGGGTGTGTTTTGGCACGGCCACAGTTGATCACTGAACTGAAACGTCACTTTTGTGACGAAATCCTTACACTGTCTGATGTCGGTTATGTAAGTGTCTTAGCATTCCATCAACATACAGCAAATGTTTTGAGATTGGTAAAGGAAGAAAGTGGAGACGATTTAGAACCGCATATTACAACAGTTGCTAAGCATGTGGTTGAGGAATGCAAAAACATTACCAGCAACATATCGGAATACAATATTCATGTTGATTGGATATCCATTGAAGAATCTGTTTCAAGCAAATTGATGACTTTCCTCGCTGCGATATCAACAAAGTTAGACAGATCGCTGCCTGCACTCCTTATTGGCAGTATTATCACAAGTATCGTCCTCAATCAAGCCACAGACCTCCAGGTAGCACTTGGCGTGCTTTTACGTGATTCCAAGCAGATTGTTGATCATATGTATGAGTATCGTGTTACATGCAGTTACGACGAACTACATCGATTCAAAAAATCAGCTGCTATTGCAGCATCATTGGATACAGCGAAACAAGGAATAAATGACGCATCCAATGGTATGATCCAAATTATAGCCGATAATTTTGACTGTGATATCAGCTCTCCAAATGGGAAATCGCCCACGCACTCACTTGCAATTATAATGACCCAGGCAGCTTGTAATGTTAGTCTTGGTGATCGGGCAATTCCTCGTTTGAAGAAATATGACCTTCCAAATACCACGATAGATGAACAAACAATTGACGGATCTCAATTCAAAATTACTAAGGACCCTGTAATGAACAGTGTTCCCAAATCCACCGTTCCAGGTAAATTCAGCCACCACCAAGATGTTTCGCGGCGGCGGACGAGTGAAAACGATTTGTCTTTCTTTGATGATGTGATTTACAAGGACTACTGACCCGAATATAATGGATACTATACCAATTTGTGTCGGGAACAGGGACAGTCTGCTAGACTAAAGACAAATATTGTCTATCTCCCACTGATAGACAGACCACCAGCAGATTCACAGACAATGATATCTGCAATGACAAAAGCTCAAACTTTATCTCGATCAGCTGGACAAGCTTTTGTCATATTCACTGCAGACCAACATTTATATCGTGTTGCTTTGTACGCTACTTGGGACAATCCTACCAAGTTCAATGACGTGTATCTGCGAATCGGGGACATGCACCTTCTGATGAGTTACTGTGGTTCGATAGGTTCGTTGATGGCGGAAAGTGGTTTGATGGAAATCCTCAGTGTGCAGTTTGGTGGAGTATTGAAAATGCCCACAGGAAAGAAATTTTCGCAAAATGTTCGTGCTCTCAGAATGTTGGCTGAAGAAGTGTTGCGTCCTGTATTTTGCAAATTCGAAATGGAATGCACGCATGACCAAGATACCACATTGGAGAGATTGGCACTTCAAAGTAGAACATCTAAGCTGTGGATTGACTGTCTGTTGAGACCAGTGTTTCTTATGTTGAAATACATACGTGCTGAGCGTGAATCTGATTGGCCATTACATCTAGACTCGATCAGTGATATGATTCCATTGTTTTTTGCAGCCGGTCATATCCACTATGCCAGATATGCATTGTATTATTTACGTTCAATGGAATCATTGCCCGAACATGTCGGCCAACACTTCGTGAAGGGCGAGCACACAATGCACCAAAACACTGGAATTTTTAATGGAATTTTGACAGACATGGCCATCGAAACTACCTTTATGAGATATGGGCACGAACGTTCTGGAATAAATGGTATAACACTAAAGCCAGAGAGCATAAAAACTGGGCATACAGTTTACACACATGCAATGGTCTGATAAAAGATTAAGAATCAATGCAAAATTGTGATGCGAATCAATGTTACACACACCACAAGGAAGAGTCGACGTCCAGAATTAAACTTTATGCTGTCGACAGGGAAGCTTTGCGAGCTAAATTGGAGA
Source organism: Siphonodentalium dalli (assembly GCA_032622095.1). NCBI lineage: Eukaryota > Metazoa > Mollusca > Scaphopoda > Gadilida > Siphonodentaliidae > Siphonodentalium > Siphonodentalium dalli. Next base: position 55,232,362 of record CP136063.1, read on the forward strand.
TTTGTATTGATCCCCTTGAACCAAGTCAGCACCCAGATGGTCTTATCAATATTTGGTGTATCTAAATTCGGGCAAGATAGTTAGCGACAAAACTGTGAATGTTGACAATCTAGAGCATTGGGTTTGAAGCAAATGCAAGAGTTTGAGAAGAGTTGGCCTGACGGATTCCACAATAAAATATCCCGTGACGTCGATACAATGGCACAGTCCCGCAAGCATATAAAGATAGACGATGGGAAAATATTTGACCACGAAATCGTATATGCCAGAGCAATGGGCCTGCATGACAGCTCCCGTAGTGTAGATATTAATGACATATTGTCTCACGAACTCGCTCCATATCCAGCTTCTATGTTCGAGCCAGATGGTCATCTAAGGGAATCTAAGTCAAAGGCCAACTTGAAGAATGCTCTTAGAGTTGATTATACACCTGGTCAGTCTGCAGAGCGCGTGCCGATTGAAGCAACATTTCTGGATGGTTGCGCTATTCTCTGGGTCATCACCTGGCCATCACCTGGCGCTGTTCAGGATTATTTAAATCGGTTTAGATTGTACATTCGTAACCAGATGAAGACCACAGATGTCTACCTTGTATTTGATCGATACATTACAGGTAGCACGAAGGGTTCTACGCGAATCGGACGAGACCAAGGTGCAAGTCGGATGTAGACAACTACCCGACTGCCATCCCAAAACGTAATTCTTACTGTTACACATAACAAAGCACACCTTGTTAATCTTATCTGCCAAGACCTTCAGAAACACGTTGACGATCGGAAGGAAACTCAACACAAATTGGTCATTACAGGAGAAGATCCAGTGCCTCTGGAAATACACAAAGGTTTGATAGTTCGGCGAATTGAACTCAAGTCAACACACGATTAACCAGGTAGCAAATATTTCAACATCATGTTCACTCATCCTAGCTGACGACACCGACATATTACTAATGCTTTTGCATTTCGTGCACATGCGTGAGATTTCTGGACGTGTACCGATGGCTTCCCCAGCTAAAGGGCGGACTATGATCGACATAAACAAAACTTATCAGACGCATAGCAAAATTATCCCTGATCTGCTAGCGATACACGGATTTACAGGGTGCGACACCGTTGCATCATACTTTGGTATTGGGAAGTGTTCGGCACAAAAACTCTGCGCAGTGGAGAGCACCCTTTGAGTATGCTCGGGAATAGTCATATAAATATAAATGATGAAGTGAACGAAGTCTTGCCTTTCATTTTGTGTTATGGTATTCCAAAGTGTAAGAGCACAACAGAAGCAAGAATAAAAATGTGGTCGTTAAAAGTTGGACGGTCAATGGCGTGTGCTCCAAAATTGAACTCGTTACCCCCAACCACCGAAGCTTTCATTGAAAATATAAAGCGTGCTCACCTTCAAGTTGCTACTTGGCGATATGCATCAGACGAATCTCCGCCGGATATGGAGGCAACAAATTGTGGTTGGTCTAAAGATGGCGACGAACTCGTTCCTACCATGGTTGCCGACAACATACCAAAGGCCCCGGATTCGCCTTGCTCGTCAAAGAGATGTGGGTGCTCTCGTGCTGGTTTGCCGCGCACGTCATTTTGTTCGTGTCAAGGCACGCTTAACCGTTTTAATGAGTTTACAAAACACTGTGATGTTAACGAGAATAACATTGATTAGGAACATATGCTTCAGATAGAGGATGCAGTATGGTCAATTCGTATCATTTAATAACACGCTTTTGTTAAAATTCGCGGGACTGACGACGTATTGGTTTCTTTTGGCTTTGTATTCGTTTCTTTGGATTGTATTTGTATTTTTGATAAAACAAATTATTGTAATAATCTATATATTGCAATATTGCATAATTTCCATGTATTTGGCGGACTTTTTTACGGCCATCTTTATAATCAAGCATCGAAAATTTAAAACGTAGTTCGACCCACATATAATATAAGATTCCTATCATAAATTGACATATTAAACCTCAATTCGAGAAAGTTATTAACCGATTAAATAAAATACCGAAATCCGGTAGCCATCTTGGACGCCATCTTGGATTTCTCAAAATGCTCAAGGGTGAGACGTCCACACCACCCTAGAAATCATTACAGAGACCCTCCCCATGAATAATCAGCAAATAAACAAACTATAACAGAGAATTTTGGGTTACCCCCTATTTCCGCTGGACTGAACAAAGGGTAATCTTTTTGCACATACTTGTATTCTCATTCGAATCGAATGATATGTACCTTCAATACATTGCACATTGTTCGTATTTCTGAACATTGTTCCTATTTAGGCTTCTATACATGTTCGAATCGAATTATATGTACCCGTAAATGTGAATGTTATAACTCATAATAGGGTGAATATGGGCTATCTCCTGTTGGATGGTATCATTAACTCATTCAGTGCCAGGTTTCCTGGGAGAAACGGATGGCTGCGTGCCAGGCTTCCTGAGGGAAAGCTTTGATTTACACTAACTAGATATTTACTTTGATTATTCAATATTGGAAAGAATTGAATTGACAGCAAACATTGATAGTATAGGCCCTACTCAAGAAGTTCTTTAAAAGTCCAATTCCGGTGATACAGGTTCATCACAGCTCCAAAATTTTACGTTGCCATGGCAACGAATACTTCAAATTAACACCGATTGTATGAAATTGCAAATTTGTTGTTTTATGTGGCCATCTAACTAATATATTCTGTGTAGTTTTAGTCATTAATTTTGCTGTTGGAATAACATTGCATTATGTTATGGCAAAGATCGGAATGGGGGTGATCAGTGAGACCTAACGAATTTTCTAAATGGGATGACGTTTACAATAACCGATTTCCTAGAAAAGCAAATGGCAAAACTGAAAACAATTTGAAAATCAATTGTGTCCGTTCTAAAGGCCTACAACAATCGTACTTTCGCTGTGAGGCGTATGCTATAGTTCCCCGTTCGTGCGTACACGTAGCTACATGTATGGCGTCAATAACACAAATTTGGGCAATCAGAGTAACTCGGTGACAACTCAATCGAATTCAGCACATCGAAAAACCCCTCACTACCAAATATCCGTTCGATATCTTAAAACATGTAAGAGCAATATATTGACAATGTTTCCTGTAGTAATTTATCATTGTAATTTGGCGAACCCCTTAAGGTACATATTTTGATTGAAGTAATGTGCGCGTTGTCCTCGATCGTTTGGCGATAAACCAAGTGTTCTATGGATTAGGACATGCCCGACTTGATAGTAATCGCATTTTACGGAATCGAAATCGGTCTCCAATTAACAGATATGGACGCTGTATTCGTTGACCTCTTAGAGAGTTTGAACTCTGCAAGACTTCAGTCGCGCCCACAAAACACACAATTTTGCACCACCTATATTCAGGCGGCTCTATCTCCCCAATGCCTCAACGTACGGAGTTGCCCGATACGTCGTTTGAACGGAGATATCTTCGGCTACGCCATGGTTCACACATTGGATCTACGCATGCGCGTATAAACATACCAGCCGCCACTCACCCCCTCCCCGATGAAAATTATCCCAAGATGTGACTTGTAATCCACAGTGTTTTTAACATGTACACCAATTAGTCCAGACGCCAAGTCTGAAAAGGGCTCTATTTTAGGAGTTAGTTCAACCGGTCCCCAAGAAAATTTCGGCGTGTTGCCTGTTGTAGGGGACTACAGTGCGGTCCATGTAAGGGTGCATGTAATTTCTGAAAGTGTTGCAATATTTTGTTATTCATGGTTTTCAATTGAATTAAGCTTAAAATTACCATAAACTGAAACATCAATCTACAGATGACAATTTATGTCATGTTGGCATTATTTTCCTTCAAAATATTAGTAATAGATATATTATTCGACATCGCTACACAAGATTTTGGAAAATAAATACTATTTTCGAGAAAAATTTATTTAAGGGCGTTTTTTGGGCAAATATTTGCTTTCGTTTCAATTTATTTCTGAAACTGATGGCACACAGCTTGTAATCTCCCTGATGCATTACTTGTTTTAAAGCGTAATAATTTTCTACAATAAACTGGGAAGTCAAATTGCCAGAAAAAAAACTTCAGTTAGTGCCTTTAATGGTTATTTTTTTATGTAAAAAATACAACCATCCCCCCTAAAATTAGAAAATTGTCATTTTTTGCAATTTCGTTAATAGGACTCTTGTTCTGTGATATAACAATGAAAATACACCCGTACTCGATCTTACCGTGCTCACAGTGTCAACGGAGGGTCAGATTAGTACAGAGATGTAGCATGAAGCCAAACCTTTGGATTGCATATAAATATTCAAGAAGGCATCCACATCCAATAAACGAAATCAGACCATACGGATGTGATCAATTTATATTTAGTTGCAGGACTTAAAACTCAAGTTTGAACAACTTTTGTATGTCTAAAAGTTCACACAACAACTGAAAAATGTTAACTTCCATAGTTTCGTGAAGTAATATAATCTTGAGTTATAGGAATTTACATGTACAACAAGCACTGAACTGGCAATATTATTTTGTTTTGTGCAAAAGTTATTTTCGCCATGATTCAATTGAAATGGAGACGAGTCCTCTCAAATTAATACCCGTTGCCAAAAGGTGTAAAATGTCGTTGAATTTCAAACGGTGTTTAATATGTCCGAAATTAAAATATGAGAATCTGCGGAAAGCTTCCGATTCTGGTTTGGAGTCGTTTTCAGTTGCTCTGGATCTTCGTCGATCATCATCTGTGTCTGACTTACCAGCGTGGTTATCGACATTCCGCGAAGAGTATGGAATTGACCTTAAAGATCTTAACATAAGTTGGCATAAGAGTTGTTTCTCCAATCTCCAGTTTCACAAGATCTTCGAATCTCAGATTAGTCAAACACCCCACGACTGTTGATCAGACAAATCCAAAAGTTAAAAGAGAATATTTCTACTTCAGAACTAGATGTCTTATATGCACAAAGTACTGTTGTCTCACTTGGGGGTAAATACATTAGTTCGGGTCAGTACATTAACATTTTGCGAAACTATCGAACAATGTGCGAAGGAAAGGGGGGGTGACATGATGCTACGGCGTGTTGGATGTGACTTTTCGAAGTTGATAGCACTTGATATCTCAGGCTGTGTCATAGTAAATATCTGATGGAGACCACCAACTACAGTAACACGATTACCACACACTATGTTGCACTGGAAAATTTGATGAGTGATATTCTCCCGGACTTAGATAAAGGTGTCGAATATGATACGGGTCATCTACTATCAAAGTTCCTGGAAATATTCCGACAAATAGGTAAACCGAAGTGTAGCACGGCCTACACTAAACAGAAACTGAAGGAACAATATTGAAAAGAATTTCTCTGACAAAGTATGTTTTATTGATCAATCACGGACCAGACCCGAACTCGTTATCAGTAAATCCCTTATTATATATGTATGCGGAAAGTCGTATAACCATGGAGTTCGTTTGCATAATATGATAAACGAAGCATTTGGACAGTTGAGGTGGAAGGCTTTTTTAGACTTAATATACAGAATGCCATCAATGTCGCGGCAAACACCAGGGCTATGCTCAAGGAACTGCAGTTATCATCCAGTATTACAGATGCTTTGGAACAACTTGAGACAGACGGACTGACAGTGCCAACCAATGTGACATATGGGGCAGTGACACGAGGCGCTGGTGATAATTTCAACAGAGCCACATAATCTATAGGTGGATATCACCACGACGTGGTGAATATGGTGTTATATCAGGCCGCTGATCTCAGTAGGGGTTGCTTGTGTGTTATCCCAAAGAAGGATGAACGCCACCCAGAAACCCACATTCCATTTGATAATACAATTCGTGTGTGTCCTAATCTCGGAGGGAAACAACAGGGCCCAGTGCATCTAACTGGCAAATGCGCATCCATTGGTTCAACGAGTGTTCCAAAGAACATGCATCCATGATATTGGTAGACAAAAGCTATATTCTCTTAATACCGACTAAACATTGGATATTGTCCGATTGTTCCTGGTTCAGCGACTGATTTTGAAACAGTATATACAACGATGAAACGGTTCCAGAATTTGTTCAGGACTCTAGGACAGAATTGGTCTTATGTAGCATACGACGAAGCAATATACTGCAAGGTTCAGATGACTAAATGGAGGAACCCTGGTAAATTTGATAACGACGAGTTTGAAATGGGAGGGATGACATTCTTATAGAAGCTGGGGTGCATGGTGGCGCCACTGTAAACCGGATTGTATGGAAAGTCGTATAACCGTGGAGTTCGTTTGCATAAGCTGATGAACGAAGCATTCGGACAGTTGAGGTGGAAGGCTTTTTTAGACTGGCTTAGTTGCAACGATGAACACGTTGAACCGCCGCGTCTAATTGACCATATTCTCGAAAAACGGATAGTTTAATGACGAAGTTCAGAGACCCGGAAGAGGAGAGCAGGCAGAGCTTGCAGTCAATCGTTGGCGAATTCCAATCAGCCGTATAGCCGCTTCTCGAACATTTTGATAAGTTTGTAGATCATGACAGGAAAGTGTCAAAACAGTTATTTTCTGGGACAAATATATCTCTGATCTCTCACAGTTGTTGATTGATTACATTGCTGCTAAAGGCGATGACAATAGGTTGCTTGAAATGGAGACACCAGCAGAAATAATTTCTCTGGATTTCATGTGTAAACACGTAAACTAGGCCCGGTGGGGCATAATCAATGTAGCGGAGTCGAAACTAATGTTCGAGAAGAAACCGCATATAGCTTTCGTCGTTTTTCAGAAAGACACTTCTGTTCATCACACATGCAAGCCTTTCTCCGAAGTTTGGCATGATATGGCTATAGAACAATCCATAAATATGGACTGTGGTATGTATCGGAATTTGTGTTGCCAGACTGAAGCACTGAACCGGTTCTATCTCACGTCCCATCCAAAATCCCCAGTTGCGTTGCAAACTTTGGAAATGAGTGGACTGCATGACGCAAACAGAATTTCACAAAATAAACATGGTCAACTTCTTATTCAATAATCGGTACCTTGAGATAAAATTGTTATTGTCGCATGATCTGCAAGTGTTTCGTGTGGGTGGATTTCCAGATTAGAAGAAAGTAATGTTTTATCAAAGGGTGGTTGCGGTTGGTCTGAGTATCTTGAGTTCGACCACGAAGAAGCTGACTCAAGAATGTTTGCACACATGGGACATGCATCAAGTGATTCATTGTGTGGAGAGGTGACTCAGACGTCCTGGCGATGTGCTCAATGTTTTGTGTACTACTGGGCATACAAGAGCTGTTCTACCCAACTGGTGTTGGAAAACGACGTCGATATATCTCAGTGCATGATTGTGCGAAGCTTTTGAGCAAGGACATGTCACTGATTATTCCAGCAGTTCATGCCTTGAACGGATGCGATTTTACAAGCGCATTCATTTTTATTGGGAAATTGAAATGGTTCAGACCATTGGAAGATCACCCAGAACTGATTCCGGCGTTTACGCAGATGGAGGAGGACCCGACTTGAATTCCGAACATGTGAGGGAAACATGTGTGTCTCTTGTTTCTTTGGTTTATTCCAAACGTAATTCGACATCCCTGCATAACTTGCGCTATGAATTGTTTAGCAAGAAGATCGTGAGAAGCGACAAACTCCCATCGGCCATGGACTCATTCAATTTGCACCTAAAACGCGTTAACTATCAAACATATATATGGACTCATGCTCTTTTCCCAATGTTGTTGCTGCCATCACGACGACTCAATGGCTGGATACTTAATAATTCTAATGGGCACCTTGTTCCGGAAATGATGCACTCGCTCCAGCTCCGACTGACGTTCTCGAACTCACAATATGCAAGTGCAAGTCCGATTGCAATACAAGACGTTACCGTTGCAGGAAAGAGGATGTTCAATACACCGATGCAACTGGCTGCGATCAAGAACTTTGTGACAATAACTGCACGAGTGTACCAATTACTAATTGCATATGTTATTTTACTTAGTGGCGAAAAATAACATTTTCCCCAAATAGTAGAGACTCTTATGTACTCCCGTGTGCATTTTGTGAAGAAATATAGCGACTATGCTAATGACGTTGCTTGATATCTCAGGCGCCAGAAAACAAATGTAAGACACCTGAGGGTCGCGACTGGGTGGATTTATGACGTCATCAAGATGGCCGCCATCGAAAATTTCAGAGTATGCACCGAGTCAGTTTTATTAATAGCTACTACTGAATTTAGGATATAAAATTGAATATCTCACCACTAATGAGAAACTAATACACAATACGTCCACTTGATAGAAAAAGTGGCCACCATAATCCAAGATGGCCGCCAAAATGGCGACCGAAATTCGGAAAATTGATGATTTTTCACACTTTCCTCTTGAATCATTAACTGCTGTTTTAAATTTGTGGCCAATAGCGACCTAAATTTGAATAAATTCTAGTATCCAACCATTTCGACAACATAATATGTCATATATCTCATTTCTCATTCCTGCCAACTATCTTTAAAATCTGAATACAAAAATGTGCTATGAAAGTTAACCAAAATTCAATTCTGTGATTCTAACCAAGTGTTAAACAGAAAATAACTGAATTTGATGAAGATAATGTAAAACTGTTCTAAATATGTGAATTGCCATATAATTAGTACATAATAGTGCATCTTCGTTTAAGATGGCGGCTAAGATGGCTGCCAAAATGGAGAGATCATCCAAATCTGTCCAATTTTCATTGATTTCACTCATATGCTGGGAAAAGTGACTATATGTGAATGTGTGTGCTCCATGTTCGCGGAATACCATGGACTTATGGTATAATGTGTACATTTGGAGAGAACAAAGCTGTTTATAACCGATAATTCAACAGAATGATACCACGAAAATTAGATCAAATCATCATCATGGCAGCCACAAACAATTGCAGAATGGGCACTGAGTGAGGAAGAAAATTTAACACAGAAAAAGGAAAATATTTCTAAATCAATGATAAAATTGCACCAAGCTTCCATTTGAAACAACAAAATTGATACAAAAAACAAGATGGCTGTCAAAATGGCGATTGCAATATATAAATTTGTTGAATTTTCACACATGCCTCTTACATCATTTTCGGTTATTTGTAAACTGTAGCAAGTAGGAATAGTCTTTTTTATCAGTTATGACATCTAGTACTTTGGAAAAAATATTATGTTGTAATTTGGGTCTAATTGATGTCCATAATGTGCTATTTAATTTCACAAAAACTTGTTTCTCGAGGTTCTAGATTAGCCTTGGACAGAAATATGCAGAATAAATTAAACAAAATTGGACACAGTTTAAATGTTGTTAGTATATTCATTTGCACTCGACATTTATCTATTTGAACCAGATGGTTGCCAAAATGGCCGCCAAAACTCACAATTATACAATTTGACAAATGGTTATATTCTCAAATGCCATTTAGCAAAGGAGGTGCTTATATTCGCCCAAAATAAATTAGATACTATCATATTAAGGTATGTTGTGACTATGTTTGAACAAAAATAGGTTTTTTATGACCGATAATATATCAGAATGGATTCTTAGAAACTTGGCATGAAATTGCCCAATATAATTCAAACGATCATGCCCGTTTTGGAAAAGAACTCAAACCGGATATGTGCTGACTGTAATATTATAAGAGCATAGCGAGTGTTCGGGCGCAAAAGAATTCCCGCCATCATAACACAGAGAAAACTCCAACTTTACGGCTATTTATTTCGTTTGGAGTAGATCTGCTTTTTGGTTGTCTACGCTTGATGAATAGTTGGTCACGCTGATTTCGTCAGGCCACAAAAATTTAGAATATTCAGGAGCAATATCACAACTTGACTTCGTCGAAGTCTGTATTGCTATCATACTGCAAATATATAATTGCTCAACTTAGAAATACGGGCAACACACATGCATTACATATTTAGTGCAAAGCATTATAACCTTATTTCATATCTAATTATGAGACAGTTGTGTCTAGTTTCTTGTTTTGGCATATCTGTGTGTTTCATCACCAGAAATTCGTTTGAATAGTTGAGACATTGTAACACTCCCCAAGACGTGAGTTACCATATGTACAACTCGTCCAATATATGGTCGCAGTGATGAGAGTCTACCTACAACCAACTCGCCCCAGCAACTACAGTTGAATTACAAACGCATCCGACAGGCTGACAGCAAAGCTCACCAGGAAACTCTCTGACTGCATATCATAACTATGTTATCGCATGTTTGCTTCGGTGGTGACATTGTGAGTACATAATACAGATGTATTAAATAAATTTATATACGCCACTGACTTCATAGCAGATACATTGCAGATTCACTTAACTGTAGTCTAACAGAACTGTGCACATAACCGAGTTAACGTTGGTCAGTTTATTTTAGAATGTAACAAAAACATCAGTATCTGGCAAAAATAATCTAAGATTTTTGTATTTCCCATGTCGAATGCAGCAAGTGACAATAACGGCTCCTCAACTTCTTCCTGGTTGTCAACTAAAAATATCGTGAAAAGCAAAATGCCTGTGCCTAGTGCCTGGATATGTAGTTATAAAATACCTCACCGAAACATCCGAAGCTCATATTTGAACATGCCATGTGATGGGACATTGAAGCAACTCGATACAGTGACGGGTCATCAAGACCATTCAATGGTACGATTATTATGAGTTCTAGCAAAACTTCCACTTGTGGACTTTCATTAGCATTATACAGCAACTGTTCGGGAAGTAAAGAAGCACAGAAACTCCGCAATCTCATATCCAATCCTTTAACTGTCAATCGAACACATGTAGTTTTTATATAATTTGCTGGCAAACCGTACATTCATAATAGTCGAATCCAACAAGAAGGCCAATTACAAGCTGAAAGCATGGGAATATAGATACTGCGAAAAAGGTGGAGGTAACAAATGACAAATTTATGCTTGAATTAAGTTAGGGTTGTGGATTGTTAGCTTTTTGAAGAGTTCATAACTGAAACTGACTTCAACGTAAGCTTTTCAACGTTTAACGACCTGTGTTTTCCTCAATATCAGAATTCATTGCAGTATGAATAAAAACATTCCTCTGCTGGAAGGAATACTAGAAACTTTCCACTCCATCCAATAATAATACCTGTATCTTAACATGTCGGTGAGTTCAATAGCCTCGAACAGTGCGTTAATGCGAGAATATATTTCCTATTAGTTTTATCTGGAGCGTTGCTGATAGCCGATACAATTACAGAAGTGCAGGCATTTAAACAACATTTGGTGTAAACATGTTTCTTGTATGCCATTTTTATGAGACCCTATAACGCAAGTATGGAAGAACTTCGATAACACATATGCTGCAGACTCTGAATGTCCAGAGAACTCAAATATACCAATGGAACTCATTATATGAGGCTATCTTCCTATCCTAGCTCTAGCGATCAAAATCATCCACTTTCGCAAATCTTGGGTGTGGAGTCAGTGAGTTGGCCTATGAGATTTTCAGTGCTCAACATGTTCCCATGGAATAAGCAGAGGTATGGTAGAAATCCCACAACGCATTCTTCTTTGCAGAAGACACATATAGCACACATCTGAAGGCTCTGGTTTGGTAGTCTGCGACAAAGCCCTTAGTGTCGTATAATCCCCTGATGCACTCACGGAATGCATTGGATTTGAACTAGATGTTATTCGAGGACGAGCAATTGTAATTTTCTCAGTTTCACAAACGTGTACCCTGTGTTTTCGTAGATGTATATTAATATCACCGACGAATCCCACAAATAGTAGATCCTATTCTTATATTTGGACTTAGTATACACTAATTATAAAGCAGGTTAACATGGGAGCTGTCTGTATTATATGCTGATACTGTTTTGGGTACTGCATTGTTTCATGTCCATTCAATTAATTTCCGAGACCAGCTGATTTAGGTAGAAGTTACCCAGTAAACATGGCATTACATGAGCAATACAGGAGTCAAGTGAACATTTCTTATCCCAACCCCATAAGGGGGCGATGTCAAGATGAAATAATTAAAGTATTTCTCAATACCGACAGTCTTATTGTTGAGTTAGGTATTTTTATCCAGTCTAGTCACCCGATCAGGCCTTTTCCGATGTACATATAATGATGGATGTAACCATCATATATTCAGATTTGGATATTTTTCTAAACAGGTCAGCGTCAATTGAATTTATCTAATTTTCGTCGTTTCTATGATTCCATTCCCATGAAATATCGCATATAAAATTAACAGCTACTTTTCGCAAAATAGTCATATTATATCAGAATGTATCAGCATTCCTGGGTCGTTTGCCAATAGGGGAAAATGTGTTTCCCATTAAGCATTGCCAAACCACGTTAGGAGCGTTATCAATTAAACTTGCAAATTTGGATTATTTCTACATTTTGGTTACCATCTCAGTCACCATCTTGAATTTAGATGCATATGTATAATAATATGTCAAGCTAACATACCATTGTTGCCGAATGATTAGATATTAGAATTTATTCAATATAAGGTTGTTATTAGCATCCGATTTCAAACCGCTGTGAATAATTTAAGAGGCGAGTGTGAAAAATCATCAATTATTAGAATTTCGGTCGCCGTTTTGGGAGCCATCTTGGATTTTGAGGTCCAAATTGTACCGTCAAGAAGAAGTGTGATACAATGGCATCATTAATGACGAAGCATAATCATATTTCTATCTAAATTTTCCCCCCAGACTCAATGCCAACTCTGAATTTGTTCATGGTTGCCATTTTGATGATTTTATCTCATTTTCGTGGTTTCATTCTCTTGAATTCTTGGGTATAAACATCCATTGTTCGCAAAATAGTTATATTGTTTCATAACTCCATCTTCTTTCGCCAACATGGATAAGATATATTCACCTATATTTACTAAATCGCATATTAGGAGGGATATCAAAGAAAATTTGACATATTTTAGTGATTTATCCAGTTTTGGCAACCATTTTGGCCGCCATCTTGAATATAGATGCACTTTTTTTGGTTGTAGTTATATGGCAATCTATATATTTAAAATTGTTGCACATATTTTTCATCACATTCAACTATTTTCTGGCTAACACTATGCTCGAGTCAGAAAATCTATTTTTGGTAAAATTTCATAGCATATTTATGAATTAACATTTTAACGATATTTGGTACTAATAAGACCCAAAATAGGACGTATTAGCATGTTCAAATGGTTACGTATTCAAATTTATTTAAAATTAAGTTGCTATTAGCCACCGATTTCAAACAAGCATGAATGTTTTTAATGACAAGTGTGAAAATTCATCATTTTTCCGAATTTCGGCAGCCATCTTGGAGTAATGTGGTCTATTTTTATGTCAGTGTGAAGCCTGTTGTAACACTATCACAAAAGTAGAGAAATATTATATTTCCTATCATAAATTCACTACTTGCTATTAATCAAACTGACTCAGTGCCTACTCTGAAATTATGGATGGCGGCCATCTTGATGACGTCATATATCCACCCAGTCGCGATCCCCAGGTGTCTAACATTTGTTTTCTGGTGCCAGAGATATCAAGCAACATCATTAGCATGGTCGTTATATTTCTTCACAAAATGCACACGGGGGCCAAAAAATGGACATAAGGACCTCTACTAAAAAAACAAAATGATTATATTGCCATTTCAGTGCTTGTTGTGAATGTAAATTCTTACAACTCATGATTATATCACCTTACAAAACTATATAAGATAACTTTTGTCAGTTGCTGTGTGAACTTTTAGACATACAGAAGTTGTTCTTACTTGAGCTTTATGTCCTGCAGCTAAATATAATATAATCATATCCGTATGGTCTGATTTCACTTATTGAATGGTGGAGGCCGTCTTGAATATTTATATGCAATCACTAGCTTTAGTTTAAAGCTACAATTCGGTACTAATTTGACCCTCCGGTGACATTGTGACAACGGTAAGATCGGGTACGGGGGTGTATTTCCATTCTTATATTACAGAACAAGCGTCTTATTATCAAAACTGCCAAAAAGGACAATTTTCGAATTTTAGGGGGGAGGGTTATATTTTTTACAAAAAATAATCCTTCAAGACATTATCCAAAGTTTCTTTCTGGCAATTTGACTTCCCAGTTTATCGTAGAAAATTATTACGCTTTAACATTCGAAATTCATTAGGGAAATTACAAGCTGTGTGCCATCAGTTTCAGAAATAAATTGAAACGAAAGCAAATATTTGCCCAAAAAACGCACTTACATATTTTTTTTTCGGAAATAAAATTTATTTTCCAAAATCTTTTGTGGTGATGTTAAATAATACGTCAATCAAACTCTGTTCCTCAAGAGGTTCACCAAAATTTGCAATGAGAATTTACAATAGAAAACATTGTCGATGGATTTCTCTTACATGTTTCAAGATATCGAACTGAAATTGGTATTTATGGGTTTTTCGATGAACCCAATCAGATAGAATATTATTGTCAGTGAGATATTCTGATGGCCCAAAATGTGTCATTGACGCCGTTGCTATACCACACGAGCGGTGTGGACATGTCGCGGTGTGGACATTTTTTATGCTTTCTTCAATTTTTTTATTTTCTGTTTATTTCAGGCGTCCATTTGTTTTTATTCACGATTCATAACCCCTTGTGTATTATTTGATAAATTTTGGTACTCTCCCGACATATTTTCTATTTCCTTTGATAGCGTCGCGGTGTTGACATTAATTAAGGGGCGCTGGTGGGTACACTTATTTTCGTCTCACTTTCATGTGTTTCGATTCTTTATATTGTCGAAAATCTTCAAAACAAATTGTCAGAAGGCAAAACTTTCTTATGCGTAGGTTGTTCCCCTTTGTTAAAATGGAACCGGGATGGCCTATATTGAAAATAATGTCGCTGTGTGGACATTTCTCGAGACAGGCGATTTTCGATGTTTCAGAGTCAATATTTTCATAAAACCACGAAAAATTTGCATCATATATGATATTCATTGACAAAGAGTCCAAGAAATAACATATAAACAGTGCACGTTCTTTGTCAATTAGAGTTAAGAGAACTTAATCGGAATAAAATGAAATTTCGCAGTTAGGCGATGAGACAGTGCGATTTTCGTGTTTTTTCGTTCTTTTTGGTCATGTAACTAAAGGCATGTGTTGATATATTACAATACTGTTTTATCATAACGTTGTGCCACATGCTCTTCAGTGAAATGGAATGCCACAATATGTCTTGCTTGTGGCACAATCATATATTTATGGAACAATTGTACACGAGACATCAATTTGCTCGTTATACGGGAGAACCACTCATGTACCCGTATATGTGAATGATATAACTCATGTAAGTGAGGGATCACGTATCATTCAGCTATGTTTGATATTAATTATAATGTCTCACTAAGAGACCTGATCGGAAAATATCCTGCATGTATCACAATCATATCATTACCCACACAAATCACATTGATACGGACGGTTTCACTGTGGATTATGGTATGTATCATGCACCAAGTTGCTCGACTGATTAAATGATTTCCCGCGTACATCACACTGATACGGTCGGTCTTCGTTGCGGATTATGGTATGTACCACCAAGTAGCTCGACTGATTAAATGATTTCTCCCATATATCACAATCGTGTGGGTCAGTGTGGGTCCGGATCGTATTTCTTCGCATAAGTTTGTCACTATACATGTACATATGACATAAATCACACTGTTCATGTGAATGTTAAAACTCACGATAAGGAAGAATCACCTATCAATTAGTTATATCAGATATGAATATTCTTATGTCTCACCAATGTGCTCGATCGAGTAAATGATGCTCCGCATATATCTCAATAGTAAGGCTTATCTCCGGTGTGGATTCTCTTATGTCTCGTCAGGTCACTCGACTGAGCAAATGACTTCTGACATATGTCACAATCATAAGGGCGGTCCCCGGTATGCATTCTCTTGTGTATCATCAAGCTGTTCTGATGACTAAATGATTTTCCGCATATATCACAACGGTAAGGTTTATCTCCTGTGTGAATTCTTTTATGCATCACCAAGCTGTTCGGTTGATTAAATGATTTCCCGCATATATCACAATGATAAGGCTGATCTCTGGTATGGATGTTCTTATGTGTCACGAAGCTGCTCGATTGATTAAATGATTTTCCGCATATATCACAATGGTAAGGCTGATCTCCGGTGTGGATTCTCTTGTGTATCGCCAATGTGTTCGGTCGATTAAATGATTTCCTCGCATACATCACAATGGTAAGGCTTACTCTGGTGTGGATTTTCTTATGTGTCACCAATTGGCTCGATTGATTAAATTATTTCCTGCATATATCACAGTGGTAAGGCTGATCTCCGGTGTGGATTATCTTATGTGTCGCCAAGTTGCTCGATTGATTAAATGATTTCCCGCATATATCACAATGGTAAGGCTGATCTCTGGTGTGGATTTTCTTGTGTATCGCCAATGTGTTTGGTCGATTAAATGATTTCCCGCATATATCACAATGGTAAGGTTTATCTCCGGTGTGGATTCTTTTATGTTTCGTCAGGTCGCTCGACTGAGCAAATGACTTCTGACATATGTCACAATCATAAGGGCGGTCCCCGGTGTGTATTCTCTTGTGTTTCATCAAGCTGTTCTGATGACTAAATGATTTTCCGCATATATCACAACTGTAAGGTTTATCTCCTGTGTGAATTCGTTTATGCATCACCAAGCTGCTCGGTCGATTAAATGATTTCCCGCATATATCACAATGGTAAGGCTGATCTCCAGTGTGGATTCTCTTATGTATCACCAGGTCGTTTGATTGGCTAAATGATTTCCCGCACATATCACAATGGTATGGCTTATCTCCGGTGTGGACTCTCTTATGTTTCACCAAGTTGCTCGATTGATTAAATGATTTCCCGCATATATCACAATGGTAAGGCTGATCTCCGGTGTGGATTATCTTATGTTTCGCCAAGTTGTTCGATCTATTAAATGATTTCCCGCATATATCACAATGGTAAGGCTTATCTCCGGTGTGGATTCTTTTATGTTTCGTCAGGTCGCTCGACTGAGCAAATGACTTCTGACATATGTCACAATCATAAGGGCGGTCCCCGGTGTGTATTCTCTTGTGTTTAATCAAGCTGTTCTGATGACTAAATGATTTTCCGCATATATCACAACTGTAAGGTTTATCTCCTGTGTGAATTCGTTTATGCATCACCAAGCTGCTCGGTCGATTAAATGATTTCCCGCATATATCACAATGGTAAGGCTGATCTCCAGTGTGGATTCTCTTATGTATCACCAGGTCGCTTGATTGGCTAAATGATTTCCCGCATATATCACAATGGTATGGCTTATCTCCGGTGTGGACTCTCTTATGTTTCACCAAGTTGCTTGATTGATTAAATGATTTCCCGCATATATCACAATGGTAAAGCTGATCTCCGGTGTGGATTATCTTATGTCTTGCCAAGTTGTTCGATCTATTAAATGATTTCCCGCATATATCACAATGGTAAGGCTGATCTCCGGTGTGTATTCTCTTATGTCTCGTCAAGCCGCTCGATTGAGTAAACGATTCCTCGCATACGTCACAATGATGTAGTTTATTCCCTGTGTGGTCGGTCTCATGGACACTCAGGTTACAGGTAGCATCTCCCATCGTGTGGAATTGTCCTAACACATAAATATAATATATATCAGACTATCAGTGCATATCTCACAAAGCGAGTGTATAGATAGAAATCTGATCTAGTTCGTATCGAATTCCATTAACACAATGTAACAAGGAAGGTACTTGTTGTTGTTGTTACAATGATGGTATTACCGATTTCTGTTGTTGAATTTATTTTAAAATGCGTCTCAATATGTGGTTTCGTACAGTAGAACCATTTACAAAACGTTAGAAATTAATATTCAAATTCGTAATGGTATAAAATCCAAAATAAGGATTGTGACCAAACAGAACAGAACAAATGCATTGTTTTAATTAAATATAAATACAACCGACATATTGAACCTCGAAATACATATTACAAATCATCAATATATCCTAATGGTAGGCATACTATCAAACAAACTATGTGTGCCCTACTTTCAAATGCGTGTTGTGTACATGTTATAGACCCCAGTCAGAATTATTTTGTTAATATCTCCGTCTTGAGGACTGAACGAGATGACTAAATCATACAGCTTACATGTATGTAAGTGCACAGGGCATGAGAGGTTGTGGTCACAAACACGGCGGTAATTTTCTCATATAACTCATTTCTTGATAGGTCTTCTTTGTTGGGAGTGACACAATCTTCTGTGCTAAGCTCGTATATTTCGAACAAGATGTAGGCCTATAGCTTTGACTTATTAAAGATGGTCTATCTCTTTGTAAACATGTTATATAGTTACCAGTGTGTAACTGATAAGATATGAATAGAAAAAGTATGTCCGGAAATGCTCCTATCGATTAATATTGATTATATTTCGAATATTTTCTGGTATGAATCGGGTGGTTGTTTAGCTAACGAACAACAGTGGTTATTGCTAACAGAGGCCATAAATTGTCATTGTGTATTTTTGTCACAAATAAACGTTAATCAGACTGAATGGTTTGTTCTAAAAACTGAACAATAAAGTGTCCCATTTCATCATCTCATTTTATAATAAAATATTCGAAATAAAATCAATCTTCAAAATAAATTGTCAGAAGGCAAAACTTTCTCATGCGTACATGTAGATTGTTACCCTTTGTTAAAATGGAACCGGGATGGCCTATGTTGAAAATAATGTCGCGATGTAAACATTTCTCGAGACAGGCGATTTTCGATGTTTCAGAGTCAATATTTTCATCAAACCACGAAAAACTTGTATCATATATGATATTCATTGACAAGAGTCCAAGAGATAACATAACAGTGCACGTTCTTTGTCAATTAGAGGTAAGAGAACTTAATCGGAATGAAATGACAGTGCGATTTTCGTGTTTTCTCGTTCTTTTTGGTCATGTAACTAAAGGCATGTGTTGATATATATATGATACTGTTTTATCATAACGTTGTGCCACATGCTCTTCAGTGAAATGGAATGCCACAATTATTTTTTTAATATGTCTTGTTTGTGGCACAATCGTATATTTATGAAACAATTGTACACGAGACATAAATTTTCTCGTTATAAGGGAGAACCACTCATGTACCCGTACATGTGAATGATATAACTCATGTACGTGAGGGATCACGTATCATTCAGCTATGTATGATATTAATTCCCTTATAATGTCTCACCAAGAGACCTGATCGGAAATATTTCCTATATATTCATAAGCCATGCTTCTATGTTCCCAGTATGAGAACATTAGGATATTTTAACCTGAAAATTGCCCCCAAAAAAACAACTAGTGGTCTAATTCCAGACAAATGCACACAGCTACCGACAACAGAACAGGAGACACCGGGCCGACCATGGTTGTTCGGCCCGGTGTGAGAAAATTTTGAAAACTATACAAGAAAATCGCAAATCCTAGCATCTAGACTGGCCTCAACTGAAGCTTTCCTAGTGTTGGAAATTTCAAACCTCATGCTCGCCCTCAGGTTGGAAAATTCTTCAACTGATGACCATTTATGTCTACAAGTTTGACCAAATGTAGTAAAATATTGTTTTGCTAAACTAATTAGCAGTTTCGTATTGGCCATGTGGATGGGGCAATGACACACCGGGCCGACCGGTTCGGCCCGGTGTGCGAAAATTTTGAAATCTGAACAAGAAAATCGCAAAATCCTAACATCTAGACTAGCCTCAAGTCTTAGAGTTGGAAATTTCAAACCTGACACCCCCCCCCCACTTAGGTTGGAAAATTTTGATGACAATTGCAATGACAATGTTGACCAATTGTATGTCAATATTGTTTTCTTAAATTAACTAGAAGTTTTGACTGGCCACGGGTGAGGGACCAGGACACAAGCTTTCCAAGTGTTGGAAATTTCCAACCTGTCACCCCCCTAAGGTTGGAAAATTTCCAACTGATGACCATTTCTGTAAAAATATTTGACCAAAAATAGGAACATATGCAAATATTGGTCGAAAAACAATAAATTCCCCCCAATAAATTGTTTTTACCTGAAATTAGGAATTTCCAACTATTGAAAATATAGCTCTCTGCTGGGGGGGGGGGGGGGGGGTGAGACACCCCAACACCCCCCCCCTCTAGCCACATCCATGACTACCCACATATATCACACTGATACGGCGGTCTTCGCTGTGGATTATGGTATGTATCACCAAATAGCTCGACTGATTAAATGAATTCTCACATATATCACACTGATACGACCGGTCTTCACTGTGCATTATGGTAAGTGACACCGAGTAGCTCGACTACTTAAAACGATTTCTCACATATATCACAATCGTAAGGGCGATGCTCGGTGTGGGTCCGGATCGTATTTCTTCACATAAATATGTCACTATACATAAATATGACATCAATCACACTGTACCTGCGAATGTTAAAACTCACGATAAGGAAGGATCACATATCAATTAGTTATATCAGATATGAATTTTCTTATGTCTCGCTAATGTGCTTGGTCGAGTAAATGATTTTCCGCATATATCACAATGTTAAGGCTTATCTCCGGTGTGGATTCTCTTATGCCTCATCAAGTGGCTTGATTGCTTAAATGATTTCCCGCATATATCACACTGGTAGGGCTTATATCCAGTGTGGATTCTCTTATGTATCACCAAGTGGCCTGATTGCTTAAATGAGTTCCCGCATATATCACAATGGTAAGGCTGGTCTCCAGTGTGGATTCTTTTATGTATCACCAGGTCGCTTGATTTGCTAAATGATTTCCCGCATATATCACAATGGTAAGGTTTATCTCCGGTGTGGACTCTCTTATGTGTCGCCAAGTTACTCGACTGATTAAATGATTTCCCGCATATATCACAATGGTAAGGGAGATCCCCGGTATGTATTCTCGTATGTCTCGTCATGATACTCCTATCATTGAATGACTTCATGCATAAACCGCATTGATACGGGAGATCTCCTGTGTGGATTCTCTTATGCGTCACCAAGCTGTTCGATTGATTAAATGATTTCCCGCATACATCACAATGGTAGGGGAGGACCCCTGCATGTAATCTCGTGTGCGCCGTCAGGTTACTCCTATCGTTGAATGATTTCCCGCATATATCACAACGGTAAGGCTTATCGCCAGTGTGTATTCTCTTATGCGTCACCATGTCACTCGATCGATAAAATGATTTCCCGCATATATCACAATGGTAAGGCTTATCTCCGGTGTGGATTATCTTATGTGTCACCAAGTTGCTCGATCGATTAAATGATTTCCCGCATATATCACAATGGTAAGGCTGATCTCCGGTGTGGATTATCTTGTGTCTCACCAAGTTGTTCGATTGATTAAATGATTTCTCGCATATATCACAACGGTAAGGCTTATCTCCGGTGTGGATTCTCTTATGCATCACCAAGTTACTCGATTGATTAAATGATTTCCCGCATATATCACAATGGTAGGGAAGGACCCCTGCATGTAATCTCGTGTGCGCCGTCAGGTTACTCTTATCGTTGAACAATTTCCCGCATATATCACAATGGTAAGGCTTATCACCGGTGTGGATTATCTTATGTTTCACCAAGGTGCTCGATTGAGTGAACGATTTCTCGCATATATCACATTGGTAAGGCTTATCTCCGGTGTGGATTCTCTTATGCGTCACCAAGTCACTCGATCGTTTAAATGATTTCTCGCATATATCACAACGGTAAGGCTTATCTCCGGTGTGGATTCTCTTATGCGTCACCAAGTCACTCGATCGTTTAAATGATTTCGCGCATATATCACAATGAAAATGCTTATCTCCAGTATGGATTATCTTATGTGTCACCAAGCTGTTCGATCGATTAAATGATTTCCCGCATATATCACAATGGTAAGGCATCTCTCAAGTGTGGTTTATGTTATGTTTCGCCAAGTTGCTCGATTGAGTGAACATAACAAACAATTTTGTGAAAATTGTGAACGGCATAGGTCAAAATGATGTCATGGACAATCAGGTTAGCATCTCCCGTGGTGTGGAATTGTCCTAACATATATCAGTATATATCTCATCTGTATCTGTATCTGTAGTTGTTACGTCCTAGTGACCAAAGCTGGCTTTTACAGGACAGTCTATTGATGGAAATCTGATCTAATTCGTATCGAATTCCATTTATCACAATGTAACAAGGAAGGGCCACGTATCAATTGATCGATTTTCACTGCGAACAAAGGACGACGGGAGTACCGATTTCTGTTGTTGAATTTATTGTGTGGTTTCGTACAGTAGAACCATTTACAAAACGAAAGAAATTAATATTCAAATTTGTAATGGTACAAATCCGAAATAAGGATTGTGACCAACACAGAACAGAACAAATGCATTGTTTTAATTAAATATAAATACAACCGACAAATTGAACCTCGAAATACATATTACAAAAATATCAATATATCCTAATGGTTTATCCTAATGGTAGGCCTACTATGAAACATGCTAAGTGTGCCCTACTTCAATTGCGTTTTGATTTCATGTTATAGACCCTAGTCATAATTAGTTTGTTAATATCACGGTCTTGAGGACTGAGAGAGATGACTATAAACCTACAGCTTACATGTATGTAAGTTCACAGGACATGAGAGGTTTGTGTCACAAACACGACGGTAATTTCCTCATATAACTCATTTCTCGATACTTTGTTGGGGGGGGGGGGGGACAATTTTGTGCACAGCTCGTATTTACTTAAAGATGGTTGATCTCTTCATATAACAGTTTTGAAATAGTTACGTGGGTACAAAATAATAAATATGAATTGAAGACCCATGTCCGGAAACACTTCTATCAATTAATATTGACTTTATTCCGAATATTTTATTATAAAATGATTAAGTGCGCCCGTTTATTGTTCTATTTTAGAACAGACCAATTAAGTCCAGCAGCCAAGAGCCGAATGTTGGCCTAACCCAAAATTCTCTGTTAAAGTTTTTTTCTCGGCGGAAAATCCATTAGTAGAATCTCGGCAAATGTTTTCCGGTTGATGTGCTCTTGTAACCCTTGGGGAAATTTAAATATTCAACATTGCAACAACCTACCCAAAACGGCATATGGCCATACGGGTGTGATCATGTTTTATTCAGTAGCAGAAGTTGGAAATCACGTAAGAACGTTAGTTTATGTACGTATGTTCACACCAGATCACAAAATATCAAGATCTTACTTTTATAGGATTATACAAAATGGCGGTCAAAATGGCAGTCATACAATCTACATTTTCATGTTACGAAAATGTACACTTTCGAAACATGACTCAACGGTGAATCCCAATATGATAGATCTGTTTTTGTTATGTCCCGTGTTCTCATATGCATGTATAACAAACATAGGTCAAGTATGTCGAAATGCTTACTCAAATTCCATTATAAAGAAGCTTGCAATAGCAATGAAAAGTGCACTGAAAATGCCGGTGAGGGGTGCATATACTCTATAATATACGCGGGCAAAATATATAGCGATGGCCTGCACGAAACACTCGAACAAAGTCTTAATATAGACAGCAAACTTAAAGTGTCGTTTCACAGAATTTGTGCTTCCAGATACACATCAAAAACTAATGTTGAAGCATCCAAACGCAGCAATTCACCAGCTATTCCACCGACACCAGCTATTTCACGTAGGTCAGCCGGCAACTTTAATTTTCAAACTGATTGTCTATACTGTGGTGAGACATGTAATGTCGAAAAAGAACCCAGACATCCAGATCGATGGCGTCCTGTTTTCATTTACCGATCAACGCAAACTGTAGATGGGAAGCCGTATAAGGTCGCTCTTGTGGAGAAGTGTGATTTGCGAAGAGAATAGTGGGCAGAAGAGGTTCGGGGTAGAATTCAGAGTGTGGTTAGTGATTTGCACGTCGTCGGGGCAAGGTACCACAGAGACTGTATCACATGTTAGCATGTATGCATTTGATCATGAGCTATTGTGGATCCATCGGGTCACTGATGATGGGACCTGACAGAAATTTTAGAGTCGACTTTTGGCGGAGTCTTAAAAATGCTCAAAGGCAAGAAGCTTCCTCAAAATATAAGAGCTTTGCGTCTGTTGACAGAATAGTTACTCCGAGCAGTATTTGAAACACATGATGATATGCGATGCATGTGTGACCTCTTGGCTGTCCTGGAGGCATCCGCATGTGAGAACAGAACCGCTATGCTCTGGATTGAATGTCTAATCAAGCCCATGTTCATAATACTGAGATATATTAGAGCAGAGCGGGAATCTGATTGGCCGCTCCATCTAGACACCGTTGAGGAGATGATTCCTCTTTTCTTCGCAGCTCTACACACACAATATGCCAGATATGCATCCTTTACCTGCGGTCAATGGAATCACTACCTGATGATGCTCAGGCGCCATTCATGAAGGTTGAGCACACTATGCACCACAATAGTGGCATTTTAATGGCATTTGGAGTGACATGGCGATTGAGACCACCTTCATGCGGTATGGTGATGGACGCTCAGGTATAATCGGCATCACGCTGAAACCAGAGAGTGTTCGTACATGGGCATACAGTTTGAATATAATGCAATTGTCTGATATACGATTTGGATTGTATGCGAGAGAAGGGAGGCAGACATGTCATAAAGAAGAATCAAGTTCAAGAATAAAGGTTGACAATGCTGATCGAGATTCACTAAAGCATAAGCTGGAGCTGTGCATTGACCCACTTGATCCGAAGCAGCATCCACAAGGGATCGTCAATGTGGATTCCGGACAAGTGACTACCCATTCCTCCGCCAATGTAGATAAGGCGGTGGAACTTGGACGAGAACAGATGATAAATTTCGAAAAAGATTGGCCGTCCAGTTTCCATAATGCAATAAACCGGAACGTGAAAACAATTACAGCAGCTAGTAAGCATATAAACATTGACAACGTACAACTTTTCGACACAGAAGTGATCTATGCGAGGGCAATGGGATTGAAGAATAGTACGAGGAGCTTGGATATTGATGACATCCTTTCGTATGAGCTATCGCCCTATCCACCTTCCATGTTTGAGTCTAACGGACATATGAAGGAAGCAAAGTCCAAATCAATCTTGAAGAATGCGCTACGTGTTGACATCATTGCTGACGTACCAAAGGGCGATTGTCAGCCACGCCACCTTCCTAGACGGCTGTGCAATTCTATGGACAGTACGATGGACACCGCTGGGAGTTGGGCAAGATTTCTTGATGAATTTCGGTCTTATATACTTACAACACAGAGAAAGAAGACAGATGTATACTTGATATTCGATAGGTATAATAAATTCAGCATCAAAGAATCGACGCGATTAGCCCGAGACAAAGGGGCTAGCAGAGTCTTCACACTCAAGCAAAACACGAGGCTACCTCCACAAAAAGTTACCCTGACAGTGAGTGACAACAAAGCACAGCTTATTGACTTGATTGTTAATGATATCCAGGTACACCAGGAATGTTTTGCCAATACAAATAAACGACTCGTAGTAACCGGAAAGGATCCCATTCCTGAAAATAGGCGTGATCTCAGGTCGACCCACGAAGTAGGAGATACTATCATTGTTCAACGGGTTGCGAGAGTAGCCGCCCAAAGATCGTTAGTTATGGCAGATGACACTGATATATTTGTACTGTTACTCCATTTGCTTTATCATTGTGATTTATCCGGCCATATACTGATGGTACCACCGGCAAAGGGACGGATCACAATAAACATAAATGAAACGCTCAAAGCTCACATGAATATCGCTCGTGATCTTTTATCAATGCATGGACTCACAGGATGTGACACTGTCGTGGCTCTACATCGCATAGGGGGATGTACTGCTCTTAAGATTCTCAAAGTTAGAAATCACAATCTAACAGATAATAGTGTGCCATCTGCTGCAATAGAGAGAGTTGTAAGTGCGGCTACGTCATTTATTTTGGATTGCTATGGACAACCAAATTGCCAATCAACCACAGATGCTCGACGGAAGATATGGTCCAACACAGTTAGCCGCAGCATGGCTGCAGCGCCAAAACTGATTTCTCTACCTCCAACCGGCGATGCTTTAATGGAAAATATTAAACGCGCCCACTTACACGTAAGGGTATGGAGACATGCGATCGAGGACACACCTGCTGATCTCAATTTAACTGATTACGGCTGGTCGAGAGAGAACGGATCACTCGTCCCAACCGGTGTCCCAACTCGGAAACCACTAGCTCCTGAGACTATACTAAAACCCATTAGATGTTGTTGTGCTTCAAAGTTTAACTTGCACGGCGTTCTGTTCGTGTGAAAGGGGACGGTTGGTGAACGAACGAGCTGACACATCAACATGACGAGGAAGATACTGATGACATACACTGACTGTTCTAGGTAAATTATTTCTTCAATACACCAATGCTGATTTACATATGTCATAATAATTCTTTTGTTTCTGCCCTAATGACATGTTGTTACCAAATAAAGCGAAAATGTTAAATGTCGGAAGCACTGCCTTGATAGACTCGAAACAGTTATGATTTGAGAAATGAGTGCGGCCATTTTGGCAGCCATCTTGAGTATTTAATAGTCTATTTTGTCCAGTTAATGTAATTTGTCACAACATGTCATAATGGATACATCTTATCCTATTTCTGCTGCCATATATGCTGTTATTGATACTGAATTGCCGCTGACATGGTCAAGGTATACACAATATTTAAGACTTTCGGGCACTCAGCGGCCATTTTGAATAAAAAAAGTTCCCCAAAGGTTACACATCCACATCAACCGGAATATCAATAAAGACACCCCGTGATACATTATCAACAGAGAAAAAAAACTTTAACAGAGAATTTTGGGTTAGACCCCAGTTCTGCTGGACTATAATGTTCATACACGGTACAATTGTAGCGGGTGCTGATGTTTTCCGTCCTGTAATGTTCATACACGGTACAACTGTAGCGGGTTCTGATGTTTTCCGTTATCATGTAATGTTCATACATGGAATAAATATAGTGGGTGCTGATGTTTCCCGTTCTGTAATATTCATACACGG
The DNA here is from genome assembly GCA_032622095.1 of Siphonodentalium dalli. Classification (NCBI taxonomy): domain Eukaryota; kingdom Metazoa; phylum Mollusca; class Scaphopoda; order Gadilida; family Siphonodentaliidae; genus Siphonodentalium; species Siphonodentalium dalli. The sequence goes on from CP136063.1 coordinate 55,259,462, forward strand.
AACTATTGTAAAAATGCGTCTAAATATGTGGTTTTGTTCAGTAGAACTGTCCTGGCCTTGGGGTGGGTCCTTTGGGGTGAGCAGAGACATCAGTGGGCTCACAGGGAATGAATATATAAAAATACCTCATATCTTCTAGAGGCAGACAGATATGTCATAAAGAAGAATCAAGTTCAAGAATAAAGGTTGACAATGCTGATCGAGATTCACTAAAGCATAAGCTGGAGCTGTGCATTGACCCACTTGATCCGAAGCAGCATCCACAAGGGATCGTCAATGTGGATTCCGGACAAGTGACTACCCATTCCTCCGCCAATGTAGATAAGGCGGTGGAACTTGGACGAGAACAGATGATAAATTTCGAAAAAGATTGGCCGTCCAGTTTCCATAATGCAATAAACCGGAACGTGAAAACAATTACAGCAGCTAGTAAGCATATAAACATTGACAACGTACAACTTTTCGACACAGAAGTGATCTATGCGAGGGCAATGGGATTGAAGAATAGTACGAGGAGCTTGGATATTGATGACATCCTTTCGTATGAGCTATCGCCCTATCCACCTTCCATGTTTGAGTCTAACGGACATATGAAGGAAGCAAAGTCCAAATCAATCTTGAAGAATGCGCTACGTGTTGACATCATTGCTGACGTACCAAAGGGCGAGTGTCAGCCACGCCACCTTCCTAGACGGCTGTGCAATTCTATGGACAGTACGATGGCCACCGCTGGGAGTAGGGCAAGATTTCTTGATGAATTTCGGTCTTATATACTTACAACACAGAGAAAGAAGACAGATGTATACTTGATATTCGATAGGTATAATAAATTCAGCATCAAAGAATCGACGCGATTAGCCCGAGACAAAGGGGCTAGCAGAGTCTTCACACTCAAGCAAAACACGAGGCTACCTCCACAAAAAGTTATCCTGACAGTGAGTGACAACAAAGCACAGCTTATTGACATGATTGTTAATGATATCCAGGTACACCAGGAATGTTTTGCCAATACAAATAAACGACTCGTAGTAACCGGAAAGGATCCCATTCCTGAAAATAGGCGAGAACTCAGGTCGACCCACGAAGTAGGAGATACTATCATTGTTCAACGGGTTGCGAGAGTAGCCGCCCAAAGATCGTTAGTTATGGCAGATGACACTGATATATTTGTACTGTTACTCCATTTGCTTTATCATTGTGATTTATCCGGCCATATACTGATGGTACCACCGGCAAAGGGACGGATCACAATAAACATAAATGAAACGCTCAAAGCTCACATGAATATCGCTCGTGATCTTTTATCAATGCTTGGACTCACAGGATGTGACACTGTCGTGGCTCTACATCGCATAGGGGGGTGTACTGCTCTTAAGATTCTCAAAGTTAGAAATCACAATCTAACAGATAATAGTGTGCCATCTGCTGCAATAGAGAGAGTTGTAAGTGCGGCTACGTCATTTATTTTGGATTGCTATGGACAACCAAATTGCCAATCAACCACAGATGCTCGACGGAAGATATGGTCCAACACAGTTAGCCGCAGCATGGCTGCAGCGCCAAAACTGATTTCTCTACCTCCAACCGGCGATGCTTTAATGGAAAATATTAAACGCGCCCACTTACACGTAAGTGTATGGAGACATGCGATCGAGGACACACCTGCTGATCTCAATTTAACTGATTACGGCTGGTCGAGAGAGAACGGATCACTCGTCCCAACCGGTGTCCCAACTCGGAAACCACTAGCTCCTGAGACTATACTAAAACCCATTAGATGTTGTTGTGCTTCAAAGTTTAACTTGCACGGCGTTCTGTTCGTGTGAAAGGGGACGGTTGGTGAACGAACGAGCTGACACATCAACATGACGAGGAAGATACTGATGACATACACTGACTGTTCTACGTAAATTATTTCTTCAATACACCAATGCTGATTTACATATGTCATAATAATTCTTTTGTTTCTGTCCTAATGACATGTTGTTACCAAATAAAGCGAAAATGTTAAATGTCGGAAGCACTGCCTTGATAGACTCGAAACAGTTATGATTTGAGAAATGAGTGCGGCCATTTTGGCAGCCATCTTGAGTATTTAATAGTCTATTTTGTCCAGTTAATGTAATTTGTCACAACATGTCATAATGGATACATCTTATCCTATTTCTGCTGCCATATATGCTGTTATTGATACTGAATTGCCGCTGACATGGTCAAGGTATACACAATATTTAAGACTTTCGGGCACTCAGCGGCCATTTTGAATAAAAAAAGTTCCCCAAAGGTTACACATCCACATCAACCGGAATATCAATAAAGACACCCCGTGATACATTATCAACAGAGAAAAAAAACTTTAACAGAGAATTTTGGGTTAGACCCCAGTTCTGCTGGACTATAATGTTCATACACGGTACAATTGTAGCGGGTGCTGATGTTTTCCGTCCTGTAATGTTCATACACGGTACAACTGTAGCGGGTTCTGATGTTTTCCGTTATCATGTAATGTTCATACATGGAATAAATATAGTGGGTGCTGATGTTTCCCGTTCTGTAATATTCATACACGGAACTATTGTAAAAATGCGTCTAAATATGTGGTTTTGTTCAGTAGAACTGTCCTGGCCTTGGGGTGGGTCCTTTGGGGTGAGCAGAGACATCAGTGGGCTCACAGGGAATGAATATATAAAAATACCTCATATCTTCTAGATAAGTTTATTTAGCATCACAGCAGGTATATGTATATCTCATTTGATTTAGACGTTCGTCAAGTCGTCTTCATTTACTTTGATCACACATATGATGGACGTGCTCATATTTACGGTACTAGTGGATATATACCTTTATCGGGGTGACTTAGGTCAGCATCAGCACTATTAACATATTCTTGGTATGATATAACTTCTTGAAATACGAGACCAAGAGACAATGACAAGACGGACTTCACACAGACAAGGCATGAACATGTCAGAGTTGTGGATTAAGGATTAGTGATCACACAGGTAGAGAGAAACAGGCAGAGAGTTAGTGAAGCATGGAGAAGAGATGTAGAGAAAGACAGTGATAGTGGACAATAGACAGTATGGATATATGTCACTATTATAAAGGGGTTCTGCCAAGTAATAAATGAGTGGTGAACTATATGATAATGTGTATTTACAGGACATGTTACTTATGAGTGTGCACACATGCAATTCGCCAATACTTGTTATCAATTGACACCGTCACAGAACCATTTACAAAACGTAGAAATTAATATTCAAATTCAATTTTTTTGGTATAAAATCCAAAATAAGGATTGTGACCAAACAGAACTATCTCTTTGTAAACATGTGTTATATAGTTACCGGGGTATAAATGATTAGATATGAATCGAAGAACCCTGTCCGTAAATGCTTCCATCGATTAATATTTCGAATATTTCGAATATTTTCTGGTATGAAAACGTGTGGTTGTTTTGCTAACGAACAATAGTGCTTACTGTTAACATAGACCATAAGTGTTATTATGTCATTTTCCTCAACTAAACCTCAATGAGACTGAATGGTCTGTTCTAAAAATAGAACAATAAAGTGTCCCACTTCAGCATTTCATTTTATAATAAAATATTTGAGATAGATGCGTTTCCGGACGTTGGTCTTCAATACATATTTATATACCCACGAACTATATTTTAACAATGTTATATGACGACATGGTCCATCTTTAACAGTACGAACAACCAATTACACTAGATCCGTGTCTATTGAAATGTAATATCATGCAAGTACTTTATTAGGCTAATGGTGCACAAAATATTTACTTAAAGTTCACAATGGTAAGGCTATCTCCAGTGTGGATTATCTTATGTCTTGCTAAATCGCCAGACTATGAAGTACATGTAAACTTGAATGATTAAACGCACAAATCGTACTGATATGGGTTCTCCCCTGTTGGATGGTATCACGAACAGTCAGGTTTTTAGCATCTCCATAATTCCGAAACTTACTGGTCTTGGTCGTATTTCTGAGCATTGTTCCTATTTAGGTCACTATACATACAAGATAGTCCTGCAGCAAAGAGTCGGATTTTTGCCTAACCCAAAATTCTCTGTTAGGCCAACAAAATAATACCTGTGTTTAGGGTTACATGGTCCAAAATAATTAAGGTAGGTAGATAGAGATAAACGTTCATTATACTCATTATCGATTATTACTATGGAATAAAACAATACAACCAATCAATCTGGGACATTTGACATTTGGTGTGTAGCCATAAGAAACGCCTAATGCTCTATATCGCTATATGGTATCACTCGAATGGTCTGTTCTAAAAATAGACAAATAAACGGGCCCAATAAAATATTCGAAATAAAATGAATATTAAATGTGGATTATCTCTTTGTAAACATGTTTTATATAGTTACCGGGGTATAAACTATTAGATCTAAATCGAAAACTCCTGTCCGGAAATGCTTCTATCGATTAATAATAATTTTATTTTGAATATTTTCTGGTCTAAATAGGTGTGATTGTTTAGCTAACGAACAATAGTGGTTACTGTTAACAGAGACCAGAAATTTTATTGAGCAATTCTGTCACAAATAAACGTTAATTATACTCATTATCGATTATAACTATGGAATAAAACAATACAACCAATCAATCTGGGACATTTGGCATTCGGTGCGTAGCCACAGGAACAGCCTAATGCTCTATATCGCTATATGGTATCACCCGAATAGTCTGTTCTAAAAATAGACAAATAAACGGTCCAATAGAATATTCGAAATAAAATCAATATTAATGTATAGAAGCCTTTCCGGACAGGGGTCTTCAGTTCATATTTATTATTTTATACTGACGCAACTATTTCAAATTTGGAATTTAAAGATTATAGATAATCCATCTTTAAATAAAAAATTTGAAATAATTGCGAATACTGTAATGGCGAACACGCAAACACGCGCCGATAAAAACAGCTAAAAATAGACTCGATATTTACAATTGCAGGATCGATTTCAGCTGATATATTCCATATAATGGGGCGTATAGTATATCAAAATGTAGGAGTAGACCCAGGAAATGTATTTTTTTCCAAATAGGTCCACTACGCAGTGAAATTGTTGCAGAATTTCGCTGCAAGAAAGAGCGCTACTTTTTCTCGTAAAAAGTAGAATGGCCGACTGAAGCCGTTTTATCGTCCCAACTAAGCCGTTCATCCACAAAATACGAATTTACACCATGTATCAGAAGACATATCAAATGTGAGTTACACCATGTATCAGAAGACATATCAAATGTGATTTACACCATGTATCAGAAGACATATCAAATGTGAGTTACACCATGTATCAGAAGACATATCAAATGTGATTTACACCATGTATCAGAAGACGTATCAAATGTGATTTACACCATGTATCAGAAGACATATCAAATGTGATTTACACCATGTATCAGAAGACATATCAAATGTGAGTTACACCATGTATCAGAAGACATATCAAATGTGATTTACACCATGTATCAGAAGACATATCAAATGTGAGTTACACCATGTATCAGAAGACATATCAAATGTGATTTACACCATGTATCAGAAGACGTATCAAATGTGATTTACACCATGTATCAGAAGACATATCAAATGTGATTTACACCATGTATCAGAAGACGTATCAAATGTGAGTTACACCATGTATCAGAAGACGTATCAAATGTGATTTACACCATATATCAGAAGACGTATCAAATGTGAGTTACACCATGTATCAGAAGACGTATCAAATGTGATTTACACCATATATCAGAAGACGTATCAAATGTGAGTTACACCATGTATCAGAAGACGTATCAAATGTGAGTTACACCATGTATCAGAAGACATATCAAATGTGATTTACACCATGTATCAGAAGACGTATCAAATGTGAGTTACACCATGTATCAGAATACGTATCAAATGTGAGTTACACCATGTATCAGAAGACGTATCAAATGTGAGTTACACCATATATCAGAAGACATATCAAATGTGAGTTACACCATGTATCAGAAGACGTATCAAATGTGAGTTACACCATGTATCAGAAGACGTATCAAATGTGAGTTACACCATGTATCAGAAGACGTATCAAATGTGATTTACACCATGTATCAGAAGACATATCAAATGTGAGTTACACCATGTATCAGAAGACGTATCAAATGTGAGTTACACCATGTATCAGAAGACATATCAAATGTGAGTTACACCATGTATCAGAAGACGTATCAAATGTGAGTTACACCATGTATCAGAAGACGTATCAAATGTGATTTACACCATGTATCAGAAGACGTATCAAATGTGATTTACACCATGTATCAGAAGACGTATCAAATGTGCTTTACACCATGTATCAGAAGACGTATCAAATGTGAGTTACACCATGTATCAGAAGACGTATCAAATGTGAGTTACACCATGTATCAGAAGACGTATCAAATGTGATTTACACCATGTATCAGAAGACGTATCAAATGTGATTTACACCATGTATCAGAAGACATATCAAATGTGATTTACACCATGTATCAGAAGACGTATCAAATGTGATTTACACCATGTATCAGAAGACGTATCAAATGTGAGTTACACCATGTATCAGAAGACGTATCAAATGTGATTTACACCATGTATCAGAAGACGTATCAAATGTGAGTTACACCATGTATCAGAAGACGTATCAAATGTGAGTTACACCATGTATCAGAAGACGTATCAAATGTGAGTTACACCATGTATCAGAAGACATATCAAATGTGAGTTACACCGTGTATCAGAAGACGTATCAAATGTGAGTTACACCATGTATCAGAAGACATATCAAATGTGAGTTACACCGTGTATCAGAAGACGTATCAAATGTGAGTTACACCATGTATCAGAAGACGTATCAAATGTGCTTTACACCATGTATCAGAAGACGTATCAAATGTGATTTACACCATGTATCAGAAGACATATCAAATGTGATTTACACCATGTATCAGAAGACGTATCAAATGTGATTTACACCATGTATCAGAAGACGTATCAAATGTGAGTTACACCATGTATCAGAAGACGTATCAAATGTGCTTTACACCATGTATCAGAAGACGTATCAAATGTGAGTTACACCATGTATCAGAAGACGTATCAAATGTGCTTTACACCATGTATCAGAAGACGTATCAAATGTGAGTTACACCATGTATCAGAAGACGTATCAAATGTGAGTTACACCATGTATCAGAAGACGTATCAAATGTGAGTTACACCATGTATCAGAAGACGTATCAAATGTGATTTACACCATGTATCAGAAGACGTATCAAATGTGATTTACACCATGTATCAGAAGACATATCAAATGTGATTTACACCATGTATCAGAAGACGTATCAAATGTGATTTACACCATGTATCAGAAGACATATCAAATGTGATTTACACCATGTATCAGAAGACGTATCAAATGTGATTTACACCATGTATCAGAAGACGTATCAAATGTGAGTTACACCATGTATCAGAAGACGTATCAAATGTGAGTTACACCATGTATCAGAAGACGTATCAAATGTGATTTACACCATGTATCAGAAGACGTATCAAATGTGATTTACACCATGTATCAGAAGACGTATCAAATGTGAGTTACACCATGTATCAGAAGACATATCAAATGTGATTTACACCATGTATCAGAAGACATATCAAATGTGAGTTACACCATGTATCAGAAGACGTATCAAATGTGAGTTACACCATGTATCAGAAGACGTATCAAATGTGATTTACACCATGTATCAGAAGACGTATCAAATGTGAGTTACACCATGTATCAGAAGACGTATCAAATGTGAGTTACACCATGTATCAGAAGACGTATCAAATGTGATTTACACCATGTATCAGAAGACGTATCAAATGTGAGTTACACCATGTATCAGAAGACGTATCAAATGTGAGTTACACCATGTATCAGAAGACGTATCAAATGTGATTTACACCATGTATCAGAAGACATATCAAATGTGATTTACACCATGTATCAGAAGACATATCAAATGTGAGTTACACCATGTATCAGAAGACGTATCAAATGTGAGTTACACCATGTATCAGAAGACGTATCAAATGTGAGTTACACCATGTATCAGAAGACGTATCAAATGTGCTTTACACCATGTATCAGAAGACGTATCAAATGTGAGTTACACCATGTATCAGAAGACGTATCAAATGTGCTTTACACCATGTATCAGAAGACGTATCAAATGTGAGTTACACCATGTATCAGAAGACGTATCAAATGTGAGTTACACCATGTATCAGAAGACGTATCAAATGTGATTTACACCATGTATCAGAAGACGTATCAAATGTGATTTACACCATGTATCAGAAGACATATCAAATGTGATTTACACCATGTATCAGAAGACGTATCAAATGTGATTTACACCATGTATCAGAAGACATATCAAATGTGATTTACACCATGTATCAGAAGACGTATCAAATGTGATTTACACCATGTATCAGAAGACGTATCAAATGTGAGTTACACCATGTATCAGAAGACGTATCAAATGTGATTTACACCATGTATCAGAAGACATATCAAATGTGATTTACACCATGTATCAGAAGACGTATCAAATGTGAGTTACACCATGTATCAGAAGACGTATCAAATGTGAGTTACACCATGTATCAGAAGACGTATCAAATGTGATTTACACCATGTATCAGAAGACGTATCAAATGTGAGTTACACCATGTATCAGAAGACGTATCAAATGTGATTTACACCATGTATCAGAAGACGTATCAAATGTGATTTACACCATGTATCAGAAGACGTATCAAATGTGAGTTACACCATGTATCAGAAGACATATCAAATGTGATTTACACCATGTATCAGAAGACATATCAAATGTGAGTTACACCATGTATCAGAAGACGTATCAAATGTGAGTTACACCATGTATCAGAAGACGTATCAAATGTGATTTACACCATGTATCAGAAGACGTATCAAATGTGAGTTACACCATGTATCAGAAGACATATCAAATGTGATTTACACCATGTATCAGAAGACATATCAAATGTGAGTTACACCATGTATCAGAAGACATATCAAATGTGAGTTACACCATGTATCAGAAGACGTATCAAATGTGATTTACACCATGTATCAGAAGACGTATCAAATGTGAGTTACACCATGTATCAGAAGACATATCAAATGTGATTTACACCATGTATCAGAAGACATATCAAATGTGAGTTACACCATGTATCAGAAGACGTATCAAATGTGAGTTACACCATGTATCAGAAGACGTATCAAATGTGATTTACACCATGTATCAGAAGACGTATCAAATGTGAGTTACACCATATATCAGAAGACATATCAAATGTGAGTTACACCATGTATCAGAAGACGTATCAAATGTGAGTTACACCATATATCAGAAGACGTATCAAATGTGATTTACACCATGTATCAGAAGACGTATCAAATGTGAGTTACACCATGTATCAGAAGACATATCAAATGTGATTTACACCATGTATCAGAAGACATATCAAATGTGAGTTACACCATGTATCAGAAGACGTATCAAATGTGATTTACACCATGTATCAGAAGACATATCAAATGTGAGTTACACCATGTATCAGAAGACGTATCAAATGTGAGTTACACCATGTATCAGAATACGTATCAAATGTGATTTACACCATGTATCAGAAGACATATCAAATGTGAGTTACACCATGTATCAGAAGACATATCAAATGTGATTTACACCATGTATCAGAAGACGTATCAAATGTGCTTTACACCATGTATCAGAATACATATCAAATGTGATTTACACCATGTATCAGAAGACGTATCAAATGTGATTTACACCATGTATCAGAAGACATATCAAATGTGATTTACACCATGTATCAGAAGACGTATCAAATGTGATTTACACCATGTATCAGAAGACATATCAAATGTGATTTACACCATGTATCAGAAGACATATCAAATGTGATTTACACCATGTATCAGAAGACGTATCAAATGTGATTTACACCATGTATCAGAAGACATATCAAATGTGATTTACACCATGTATCAGAAGACGTATCAAATGTGATTTACACCATGTATCAGAAGACATATCAAATGTGATTTACACCATGTATCAGAAGACATATCAAATGTGATTTACACCATGTATCAGAAGACGTATCAAATGTGATTTACACCATGTATCAGAAGACATATCAAATGTGATTTACACCATGTATCAGAAGACGTATCAAATGTGATTTACACCATGTATCAGAAGACGTATCAAATGTGATTTACACCATGTATCAGAAGACATATCAAATGTGATTTACACCATGTATCAGAAGACATATCAAATGTGATTTACACCATGTATCAGAAGACGTATCAAATGTGATTTACACCATGTATCAGAAGACGTATCAAATGTGAGTTACACCGTGTATCAGAAGACGTATCAAATGTGATTTACACCATGTATCAGAAGACGTATCAAATGTGATTTACACCATGTATCAGAAGACATATCAAATGTGATTTACACCATGTATCAGAAGACGTATCAAATGTGAGTTACACCATGTATCAGAAGACATATCAAATGTGATTTACACCATGTATCAGAAGACATATCAAATGTGATTTACACCATGTATCAGAAGACGTATCAAATGTGATTTACACCATGTATCAGAAGACGTATCAAATGTGAGTTACACCGTGTATCAGAAGACGTATCAAATGTGATTTACACCATGTATCAGAAGACGTATCAAATGTGATTTACACCATGTATCAGAAGACATATCAAATGTGATTTACACCATGTATCAGAAGACATATCAAATGTGATTTACACCATGTATCAGAAGACGTATCAAATGTGAGTTACACCGTGTATCAGAAGACGTATCAAATGTGATTTACACCATGTATCAGAAGACGTATCAAATGTGATTTACACCATGTATCAGAAGACGTATCAAATGTGATTTACACCATGTATCAGAAGACATATCAAATGTGAGTTACACCATGTATCAGAAGACGTATCAAATGTGATTTACACCATGTATCAGAAGACGTATCAAATGTGATTTACACCATGTATCAGAAGACATATCAAATGTGATTTACACCGTGTATCAGAAGACGTATCAAATGTGATTTACACCATGTATCAGAAGACATATCAAATGTGATTAACACCATATATCAGAAGACGTATCAAATGTGATTTACACCATGTATCAGAAGACATATCAAATGTGAGTTACACCATGTATCAGAAGACGTATCAAAATACGAATTTACACCATGTATCAGAAGACGTATCAAATGTGATTTACACCATGTATCAGAAGACATATCAAATGTGATTAACACCATATATCAGAAGACGTATCAAATGTGATTTACACCATGTATCAGAAGACATATCAAATGTGATTTACACCATGTATCAGAAGACGTATCAAATGTGAGTTACACCGTGTATCAGAAGACGTATCAAATGTGATTTACACCATGTATCAGAAGACGTATCAAATGTGATTTACACCATGTATCAGAAGACGTATCAAATGTGATTTACACCATGTATCAGAAGACATATCAAATGTGAGTTACACCATGTATCAGAAGACGTATCAAATGTGATTTACACCATGTATCAGAAGACGTATCAAATGTGATTTACACCATGTATCAGAAGACATATCAAATGTGATTTACACCGTGTATCAGAAGACGTATCAAATGTGATTTACACCATGTATCAGAAGACATATCAAATGTGATTAACACCATATATCAGAAGACGTATCAAATGTGATTTACACCATGTATCAGAAGACATATCAAATGTGAGTTACACCATGTATCAGAAGACGTATCAAAATACGAATTTACACCATGTATCAGAAGACATATCAAATGTGATTAACACCATATATCAGAAGACGTATCAAATGTGATTTACACCATGTATCAGAAGACATATCAAATGTGATTTACACCATGTATCAGAAGACGTATCAAATGTGATTTACACCATGTATCAGAAGACGTATCAAATGTGAGTTACACCATGTATCAGAAGACGTATCAAATGTGATTTACACCATGTATCAGAAGACGTATCAAATGTGAGTTACACCATGTATCAGAAGACGTATCAAATGTGATTTACACCATGTATCAGAAGACGTATCAAAATACGAATTTACACCATGTATCAGAAGACGTATCAAATGTGATTTTTTTAAAGGGATTTGCGCTCTTCATTTGTTATAATTCGCACTTAGTTTTTATTTCAGTTGTGACTAAAAGCCAATCGAGTCTATTTTTTAGCTGTTTTTATCGGCTCTTGTTTGGGTGTTCGCCATTACAGTATTCTTACTAAAACAGCCATATTGTAGCTAAACCGAGTGGGCAGTATTCCACTGCGTTATTTGTTGTTTGCTATCGTATTCATCGATAAATCAAAATTCTAAACATTGATGTCGAACGTGGCACCTTCGCATGGGTGGGTTACCAGATCTGGGTGAACCTGAAATGTAGCTACTATAGCTAGAACTAGCTATTGTTGCTCGTTCTGGCTATTAAAAATCGGTCTGCATTGGGTTTGTGTGAATGCCTGATGTAAACAAGATTTTTCCGAATGTCAACCACCACCGAATCAGATTCGGCAGATTGAATAACGGATTTAGACGAAGATTTCCGAACCTTTGGAGTCCAACTTTTTATCGGAAAATAGACTAAAAGACCTGAGACTTTAGCTTAACTATATATAGAATGTGAGTATTTTAATAACCGCCTGTTATTCATCTTTTTGTGTCAGAATCTTCAGCCCATGGTCTGACAATATTCGCCATTTTGATCAAGATATATCACGTGATTTAAATGACCAATCGAATTGAAGAAATAAGATTTTAATCAATATTACTCCTACTTACCTCGTCGGTTTAAAAAACTACGGAAAGCCGATTCGTTATACAATACAGTTTAAAATATTTACGCTCTAATTCGAATATTAATTAACACACAGAGACAACAAAGTGTGCATTGGATGTTTAGAGGCAGGAACAAAAGCATTCGCTGCTATAACCTGGAATAGATTATTGCTATGAGATACAAATTGTCGAAATGGCAATGATTTGCACACGTGTGTGACGATAAGGACATTCCTCTTGAATAATGTATTGATATATTAGCAACGAAATACTATTGAATCAGTTATATGATAAATTGATGAAAATATTTATACATTGTAGATCATGTCAGGGAAGCGAGGAAGACCGACAACGGGTGGCACATGCGGATGCAATAAACATGAAGAGTTTACCAGTGCTTCGGCAACTCCATCTTACGTAGTAGAGACGATCACCAGCGGAAGAGTTAAAAAGAAGGTCATCAATGTGCTCAAACAACATGGTCATATCACTGCACACCAGCTGTATCTGTGTACAGGTAAGTGTTGTTTTTTGACACCCATTAATTACTTTTAATACATGTAAGCATAATGACTGGTTATCATCTTAAGTAGCTAACTAAATGGGTAGCTTTTGTGAGTCAATCATTATGAGTACCTGAATTTATAATAGAACCCCAAGTCCCTCCCACAATCAACGACGCTACTGTTCCCGGCCATATCAACGGAAGTTACGATTCCAGTTGTGTGACATTAAATATACCGGTAATTAATTAGTTGTCAACTTATATGTTTGTAATGTTTCACTTTAATATATTTCTTTCTTTATTTTATTTTTGCATTAAATAGGTTGTGCCGCATATGCAGAAGAAAACTTGCTGGGTGCGAATACACCAGAAGCAATGATGGTGGAAACCGACCAAACTACAATGCCAAACGTAGTGACAAGAATCCGATAATGCGAAGATTCCGAGGTTTGTTCAGTAGTGTCTAAATACTGAAACCAAAAAACATAGCATCTCAATTGAGTTATTTCAGTTATACATACTGAGAAAAATACGGATGCATGTGCCGATAATTGAAGCGGAGGTCGATAACAATAAGAATTCCACTATTCCACAAACTGACATATAAAGAGTAACTATAGCTACCCCCTGTGGTATACTTTATATTGTTATGCATTAATGGCGTACAACTGTATGTAGGGATAAGATTTCCATGTAAAATTTGATAGAGGTTTGTGGTTTTCGTTGATAAGGTATTCAATTGTAGTAGAGCACAGGGGTGGGTCTTCAGTAAACCATCATGCTATATTACAAACATTTGTGGGGCTCTGAGTCCAAACATCATTCTGGCAGGGTCTATGGGAACACTAAGCCTACCTTAAAAGTCTTCTATATATTGATTCGTCCTCATTTATCAAACGGAACACATCCACAGTCACACAACTATGACCGATGGTTCAAAAATTATGATGTATTTATCTTTTGTCTTACCTTTCAGATAACCGATATAGCAGCAGCTCTTGGCGAACGCCTGTCTGGTTCTGTGTTTGAAGACACTAAAAATCTGCGTCATCGAGCAGATGATATTAAGTTGATGATCGAACCGAAGTACTTCCTTGCAGCAGCAAACCAAGCCATCATAGCCTTTTTGGCAGCAGTAACGGCGGTCAACATCAACAGTCGGGGAAACTCCAGCGAAAAAACTCTTATCTCTGGCGCTGGCGTATGAGCAGATCTTGCACACAAGATCCCTCAATGTTATAGGTAAGTTGAATGTAAATAATCATCGAGAAAACGCATTGCTTGATACACGAGTGGTGGGCCGGCTACAGGTGGGAATAATGTATAACCCCGTATTCTCCAACATGTTATGCCAATGAAGTAGCCAGTACCATAATGTAACCAATTGCATGACAGTTTAAAAACAAAATGCTGATAAAATGTCCAGACAAAATTGTGTCCATGGACAGACGGATTGAATGGACAGACGGACGAACTAACTGAACATTACTATCTTCACTAGCTGTTCAATACATAGAGGAGAATGTAATTTATACATGTGTAATTGTGGAAGCTAACCAGCGTTATATTCATACAAGATTTGTCTATATGCTCTTTTTCAGGTCCTATGTCTTTCATCATCACAATCATAACATATTTCGTCACTGCAAGCAAAACAGTCAACATCAGCGCATCAATCAGACCACCAGCAGCGTACAAGGTCTGTATTTTGGAATGTAATTGAAATTACACCCCTTTTCTCAATGTAATTAATTACATTCAATTACATGTAATTGAAAAAACCTTCAATTACAAATTACATTCAATTACTTGGGAAAATGTAATTAATTACATTCAATTACAATTACAAATTACAATTACCCCAACCCTGGTCGCGGTGTGGACATTTTTTTTATGCTTTCTTCAATTCTTTTCATTTTCTGTTTATGTCAGGCGTTCATTCGTTTTTATTCACAATTCATAACCCCATGTGTATTATTCGATAAATTTTGGTACTCCCGACATATTTTCTATTTCCTTTGATAGCGTCGCTGTGTTAACATTAATTAAGGGGCGCTGGAGGGTACACTTATTTTCGTCTCACTTTCATGTGTTTCGATTCTTTATATTGTCGAAAATCTTCAAAACAAATTGTCAGAAGGCAAAACTTTCTTATGCGTAGGTTGTTCCCCTTTGTTAAAATGGAACCGGGATGGCCTATATTGAAAATAATCTCGCTGTGTGGACATTTCTCGAGACAGGCGATTTTCGATGTTTCAGAGTCAATATTTTCATAAAACCACGAAAAATTTGCATCATATATGATATTCATTGACAAGGAGTCCAAGAAATAACATATAAACAGTGCACGTTCTTTGTCAATTAGAGGTAAGAGAACTTAATCGGAATAAAATGAAATTTCGCAGTTAGGCGATGAGACAGTGCGATTTTCGTGTTTTTTCGTTCTTTTTGGTCATGTAACTAAAAGCATATGTTGATATATTACAATACTGTTTTATCATAACGTTGTGCCACATGCTCTTAGGTGAAATGGAATGCCACAATATGTCTTGCTTGTGCACAATTATATATTTATGGAACAATTGTACACAATACATCAATTTGCTCGTTATAAGGGAGAACCACTCATGTACCCGTACATGTGAATGATATAACTCATGTAAGTGAGGGATCACGTATCATTCAGTTATGTTTGATATTTATTATAATGTCTCACTAAGAGACCTGATCGGAAAATATCCTGCGTGTATCACAATCATATCATTACCCACATAAATCACGGACGGTCTTCACTGTGGATTATGGTGTGTATCATGCACCAAGTTGCTCGACTAATTAAATGATTTCTCACGTACATCACACTGATATGGTCGGTCTTCGCAGCGGATTATGGTATGTATCACCTAGTAGCTCGACTGATTAAATGATTTCTCACACATATCACAATCGTAAGGGCGATGCTCGGTGTGGGTCCGGATCGTATTTCTTCACATAAGTTTGTCACTATACATGTACATATGACATTAATCACACTGTTCATGTGAATGTTAAAAACTCGCGATAAGGAAGAATCACCTATCAATTAGTTATATCAGATATGAATTTTCTTATGTCTCACCAATGTGCTCGATCGAGTAAATGATGCTCCACATATATCACAATAGTAAGGCTTATCTCCGGTGTGGATTCTCTTATGTCTCGTCAGGACACTCGACTGAGCAAATGACTTCTGACATATGTCACAATCATAAGGGCGGTCCCCGGTATGCATTCTCTTGTGTATCATCAAGCTGTTCTGATGACTAAATGACTTTCCGCATATATCACAACGGTAAGGTTTATCTCCTGTGTGAATTCTTTTATGCATCACCAAGCTGCTCGGTCGATTAAATGATTTCCCGCATATATCACAATGGTAAGGCTGATCTCCGGTGTGGATTCTCTTGTGTATCGCCAATGTGTTCGGTCGATTAAATGATTTCCCGCATATATCACAATGGTAAGGCTTATCTCCGTTGTGGATTCTTTTATGTTTCATCAGGTCGCTCGACTGAGCAAATGACTTCTGACATATGTCACAATCATAAGGGCGGTCCCCGGTGTGTATTCTCTTGTGTTTCATCAAGCTGTTCTGATGACTAAATGATTTTCCGCATATATCACAACTGTAAGGTTTATATCCTGTGTGAATTCGTTTATGCATCACCAAGCTGCTCGGTCGATTAAATGATTTCCCGCATATATCACAATGGTAAGGCTGATCTCCAGTGTGGATTCTCTTATGTATCACCAGGTCGCTTGATTGGCTAAATGATTTCCCGCATATATCACAATGGTAAGGCTGATCTCCGGTGTGGACTCTCTTATGTATCACCAGGTCGCTTGATTGGCTAAATGATTTCCCGCATATATCACAATGGTAAGGCTGATCTCCGGTGTGGGTTATCTTATGTTTCGCCAAGTTGCTCGATCTATTAAATGATTTCCCGCATATATCACAATGGTAAGGCTGATCTCCGGTGTGGATTCTCTTATGTCTCGTCAAGCCGCTCGATTGAGTAAATGATTTCCTGCATATATCACAGTGGTAAGGCTTATCTCCGGTGTGTATTGTCTTATGTCTCTTCAAGCCGCTCGATTGAGTAAATGATTTCTCGCATACGTCACAATGATGTAGTTTATTCCCTGTGTGGTCGGTCTCATGGACAATCAGGTTACAGGTAGCATCTCCCATCGTGTGGAATTGTCCTAACACATAAATATATATATATATCAGACTATCAGTGTATATCTCACAAAGCGAGTATATAGATAGAAATCTGATCTAGTTCGTATCGAATTCCATTAACACAATGTAACAAGGAAGGTACTTGTTGTTGTTACAATGATGGGATTACCGATTTCTGTTGTTGAATTTATTAAAATGCGTCTCAATATGTGGTTTCGTACAGTAGAACAATTTACAAAACGTTAGAAATTAATATTCAAATTCGTTATGGTATAAAATCCAAAATAAGGATTGTGACCAAACAGAACAGAACAAATGCATTGTTTTAATTAAATATAAATACAACCGACATATTGAACCTCGAAATACATATTACAAACAATCAATATACCCTAATGGTAGTCATACTATCAAAAAACTATGTGTGCCCTACTTTCAAATGCGCGTTGTGTACATGTTATAGACCCCAGTCAGAATTAAAGATGGATTATCTCTTTAAATAACAAATTTTAAATAGTTGCGTGGGTATAAAATAATAGATATGAACTGAAGACCTATGTCCGGAAAAGCTTCTATCAATTAATATTGATTTTATTTCGAATATTAAATCGGGCCCATTTATGTTACTATTTTTAGAACCGACCATTCGGATGAAACCGTATTGCGATATAGAGCACTGGGCTGTTCCTACGGCTACGCAACGAATGTCAAATGTCACAGATTGGTTGTTTGTATTGTTTTGTTCCACAGATATAAGCGATAATGAGTATAATTAACGTTTATTTGTGACAAAATTGCACAATATAATTTCTGGTCTCTGTTAACAGTACCATTATTGTTCGTTAGCTGAACAAACACACCTTTTTAGACCAGAAAATATTCGAAATAAAATTAATATTAATCGATAGAAGCATTTCCAGACATGAGTCTTCGATTCAAATCTAATATTTTATACCCCGGTAACTATTTAATACATGTTTACAAAGAGATAATCCACCTTTAATTTGTTAATATCTCGGTCTTGAGGACTGAACGAGATGACAAAAACATACAGCTTACATGTATGTAAGTGCACATGACATGAGAGGTTGGGGTCACAAACACGGCGGTAATTTCCTCATATAACTCATTTCTTGATAGGTCTTCTTTGTTGGGGGGGGGGGTGACACAATCTTGTGTGCAAAACTCGTATATTTCGAACAAGATGTAGGCCTATAGCTTTGACTTAATAAAGATGGTCTATCTCTTTGTAAACATGTTATATAGGCCTAGTAACCAGGATGTAAACGATTAGATATGAATAGAAAAACTCTGTCCGGAAATGCTCCTATCAATTAATATTGATTATATTTCGAATATTTTCTGGTAAGAATCGGGTGGTTGTTTAGCTAACGAACAAGAGTGGTTACTGCTAACAGAGGCCATATATTTTATTGTGTATTTTTGTTGCAAATAAACGTTAATCAGACTGAATGGTCTGTTCTGAAAACTGAACAATAAAGTGTCCTACTTCATCATCTCATTTTATAATAAAATATTCGAAATCAAATCAATATTGACAGAAGCATTTCCGGATATGAGTCTTCAATTCATGTTTACTATTTTATTCCCACGAAACTATATTTTAAAAATGTTATACGAAGAGATGATCCATCTTTAACATTACGAACAACTAGATCCGTGTCTATTGAATGTAACATCATGCAAGTATTAGGCTAACGGTGCACAACATATTTAATTAAAGTTCACAATGATAAGGCTTATCTCCGGTGTGGATTATCTTATGTCTTGCTAAATCGCCATACTATGAAGTCCATGTAAATGATTAAATGCACAAATCGCACTGATATGGGCTCTCCCCTGTTGAATGGTATCACGAACAGTCAGGTTTTTACCATCTCCATCGTGTTTAATAATTCCGACACTCTTCAATTCCATACATTGCAGGTCGTATTGCTGAACATTGTTCCAATTTAGGTCACTATACATGCACATCCTTATGTACTCATTCGAATCGAATAATATGTACCGATACACGTGAATGTTATAACTCATAATAGGGTGAAATATGGCCTATCTCCGGTTGGATGGTATCATTAAGACAGGTTTTAAGTAGCTCGACTGATTAAATGAATTTCACATATACATGTATCACAATCTTAAGGCCGATGCTCGGTGTGGGCCCTGGTCGCATATCTTCACATAACTATGTCACTATAGATGTACATGTGACATCAGTCACACTGTTGCTGTGAATGTTAAAACTCACGATAAGGAAGGATCACATATCAATATGTTATGTCTGATATGAATTTTCTTATGTATCACCAAGTGACTCCATCCATCACAGTACCTGTGAATGTTAAAACTCAATCAGTTATGTCATATGTGAATTTTCTTTAGTCTCTCCAAATGACTCTATCGAGAAAATTATCTCCGGCATATATCACAACGATAAGACTTCACCATCGACCATGATGTGGATTCTCTTGTGTACGACCAAGTTACCGCTGCTAGAGAATGATTTGCGCACAAATCACATTGATACGGGTGATCTACGCTGTGGATTCTCTTGTGTCTCATCAATGTACTCGATCGATTAAATGATGTCCCGCATATATCACACTGGTAAGGCTTATCTCCGGTGTGGATTCTCTTGTGTCTCATCAATGAGCTCGATCGATTAAATGATGTCCCGCATATATCACACTGGTAAGGCTTATCACCTGTGTGAATTCTCTTATGATTCACCAAGTCGCTCGATCGATTAAATGAACTCCCGCATATATCACAATGGTAAGGCTTATCTCCGGTGTGGATTCTCTTGTGTCTCACCAGTGTTCGATCGATTAAATGATGTCCCGCATATATCACACTGGTAAGGCTTATCACCTGTGTGAATTCTCTTATGATTCACCAAGTCGCTCGATCGATTAAATGATGTCCCGCATATATCACAATGGTAAGGCTTATCACCTGTGTGAATTCTCTTATGATTCACCAAGTCGCTCGATCGATTAAATGATGTCCCGCATATATCACAATGGTAAGGCTTATCACCGGTGTGAATTCTCTTATGATTCACCAAGTCGCTCGATCGATTAAATGATGTCCCGCATATATCACAATGGTAAGGCTTATCACCGGTGTGAATTCTCTTATGATTCACCAAGTCGCTCGACTGGCTAAATGATGTCCCGCATATATCACAATGGTAAGACTTATCACCTGTGTGAATTCTCTTATGATTCACCAAGTCGCTCGACTGGCTAAATGATGTCCCGCATATATCACAATGGTAAGGCTTATCTCCGATGTGGATTCTCTTGTGTCTCATCAAGTGACTCGATTGAGTAAATGATTTCCCGCATATATGACAATGGTAAGGCTTATATCCGTTGTGGATTCTTTTACGTTTCACCAAGTCGCTCGATTCAGCATATATCACAATGGTAAGGCTTTATCTCGTGTGTGGATTATCTTATGTCTCGCCAAGTTGCTCGATATATTAAATGTTTTGCCGCATATGTCACAATGGTAAGGTTATCTCCGGTGTGGATTCTCTTATGATTAATCAAGTCGCTCGATTGGCTAACTGATTTCCCGCATATATCACAACGGTAAGGCTTATCTCCGTTGTGGATTCTCTTATGTTTCACCAAGTCACTCGATTGGCTGAATGATTTCCCGGATATATCACAATGGTAAGGGAGATCCCCGGTATGTATTCTCGTATGTCTCGTCAGGACACTCCTATCGTTGAATGACTTCATGCATAAACCGCATTGATACGGGAGATCTCCTGTGTGGATTCTCTTATGCGCCACCAAGCTGCTCGATTCATTAAATGATTTCCCGCATATATCACAATGATAGGGGAGGACCCCGGCATGTAATCTCGTGTGCTTCGTCAGGTTACTCATATAGTTGAATGATTTCCCGCATATATCACAACGGTAAGGCTTATCTCCGGTGTGGATTCTCTTATGTATCACCAGGTCGCTTGATTGGCTAAATGATTTCCCGCATATATCACAATGGTAAGGCTGATCTCCGGTGTGGGTTATCTTATGTTTCGCCAAGTTGCTCGATCTATTAAATTATTTCCCGCATATATCACAATGGTAAGGCTGATCTCCGGTGTGGATTCTCTTATGTCTCGTCAAGCCGCTCGATTGAGTAAATGATTTCCTGCATATATCACAGTGGTAAGGCTTATCTCCGGTGTGTATTGTCTTATGTCTCTTCAAGCCGCTCGATTGAGTAAATGATTTCTCGCATACGTCACAATGATGTAGTTTATTCCCTGTGTGGTCGGTCTCATGGACAATCAGGTTACAGGTAGCATCTCCCATCGTGTGGAATTGTCCTAACACATAAATATATATATATATCAGACTATCAGTGTATATCTCACAAAGCGAGTATATAGATAGAAATCTGATCTAGTTCGTATCGAATTCCATTAACACAATGTAACAAGGAAGGTACTTGTTGTTACAATGATGGGATTACCGATTTCTGTTGTTGAATTTATTAAAATGCGTCTCAATATGTGGTTTCGTACAGTAGAACAATTTACAAAACGTTAGAAATTAATATTCAAATTCGTTATGGTATAAAATCCAAAATAAGGATTGTGACCAAACAGAACAGAACAAATGCATTGTTTTAATTAAATATAAATACAACCGACATATTGAACCTCGAAATACATATTACAAATTATCAATATCCTAATGGTAGGCATACTATCAAACAAACTATGCGTGTTTTGTACATGTTATAGACCCCAGTCAGAATTATTTTGTTAATATCTCGGTCTTGAGGACTGAACGAGATGACTAAATCATACATCTTACATGTATGTAAGTGCACAGGGCATGAGAGGTTGGGGTCACAAATACGGCGGTAATTTTCTCATGTAACTCATTTCTTGATAGGTCTTTTTTGTTGGGAGTGACACAATCTTCTGTGCAAAGCTCGTATATTTCGAACAAGATGTAGGCCTATAGCTTTGACTTATTATAGATAGTCTATCTCTTTGTAAACATGTTATATAGTTACCAGGGTGTAACTGATAAGATATGAATAGAAAAAGTATGTCCGGAAATGCTCCTATCGATTAATATTGATTATATTTCGAATATTTTCTGGTATGAATAGGGTGGTTGTTTAGCTAACCGCGGACAATAGTGGTTACTGCTAACAAAGGCCATAAATTTTATTGTGTATTTTTGTCACAAATAAACGTTAATCAGACTGAATGGTCTGTTCTAAAAACTGAACAATAAAGTGTCCCATTTCATCATCTAATTTTATAATAAAATATTCGAAATAAAATCAATCTTCAAAATAAATTGTCAGCAGGCAAAATTTTCTCATGCGTACATGTAGATTGTTACCCTTTGTTAAAATGGAACCGGGATGGCCTATATTGAAAATAATGTCGCGATGTAAACATTTCTCGAGACAGGCGATTTTCGATGTTTCAGAGTCAATATTTTCATCAAACCACGAAAAACTTGTATCATATATGATATTCATTGACAAGAGTCCAAGAGATAACATAACAGTGCACGTTCTTTGTCAATTAGAGGTAAGATAACTTAATCGGAATGAAATGACAGTGCGATTTTCGTGTTTTCTCGTTCTTTTTGGTCATGTAACTAAAGGCATGTGTTGATATATTACACTACTGTTTTATCATAACGTTGTGCCACATGCTCTTCAGTGAAATGGAATGCCACAATTAGTTTTTTAATAGGTCTTGTTTGTGGCACAATCGTATATTTATGAAACAATTGTACACGAGACATCAATTTGCTCGTTATACGGGAGAACCACTCATGTACCCGTACATGTGAATGATATAACTCATGTAAGTGAGGGATCACGTATCATTCAGCTATGTATGATATTAATTATAATGTCTCACTAAGAGACCTGATCGGAAGATATCTTGCATGTATCACAATGATATCATTACCCACATATATCACAATCATATCATTACCCACAGGGATGTGGCTAGAGGGTCTCCGCTGGGGGGTGTTCACCTTGGGAAATTCCAACTGCACCCCCTCCCCGTGAGTCGGAATCACACCAACACAACTTTTTGCATAGTTCCATTTGAACCCCCCTTATACCTCATGCTCAGGCCTATATATGCATAAGCCATGCTTCTATGTTCCCAGTATGAGAACATTAAGATATTTTAACCTGAAAATTGCCCCAAAAAAACAACTAGTGGTCTAATTCCAGACAAATGCACACAGCTACCGACAACAGACCAGGAGACACCAGGCCGGCCATGGTTGTTCGGCCCGGTGTGAGAAAATTTTGCAAACTATACAAGAAAATCGCAAATACTAGCATCTAGACTGGCCTCAACTGAAGCTTTCCTAATGTTGGAAATTTCAAACCTCATGCTCGCCCTCAGGTTGGAAAATTCTTCAACTGATGACCATTTACGTCTACAAGTTTGACAAAATGTAGTAAAATATTGTTTTGCTAAACTAATTAGCAGTTTCGTATTGGCCATGTGGATGGGGCAATGACACACCGGGCCGACCATGGTTCGGCCCGGTGTGCGAAAATTTTGAAATCTGAACAAGAAAATCGCAAAATCCTAACATCTAGACTAGCCTCAAGTCTTCTTAGAGTTTGAAATTTCAAACCTGACACCCCCCGCCACTTAGGTTGGAAAATTTTGATGACAATTCCAATGACAATGTCGACCAATTGTATGACAATATTGTTTTCTTAAATTAACTAGAAGTTTTGACTGGCCACGGGTGAGGGACCAGGACACAAGCTTTCCAAGTGTTGGAAATTTCCAACCTGTCACCCCCCTAAGGTTGGAAAATTTCCAACTGATGACCATTTCTGTAAAAACAATTTGACCAAACATAGGAACATATGCAAATATTGGTCGAAAAACAATAAATTCCCCCCCCCCAATAAATTGTTTTTACCTGAAATTAGGAATTTCCAACTATTGAAAATATAGCTCTCTGCTAGGGGGGGGGGGGGGGGTGAGACACCCAACACCCCCCCTCTAGCCACATCCCTGATTACCCACATATATCACACTGATACGGCGGTATTCGCTGTGGATTATGGTATGTATCACCAAATAGCTCGACTGATTAAATGAATTCTCACATATATCACACTGATACGACCGGTCTTCACTGTGCATTATGGTAAGTGACACCGAGTAGCTCGACTACTTAAAACGATTTCTCACATATATCACAATCGTAAGGGCGATGCTCGGTGTGGGTCCGGATCGTATTTCTTCACATAAGTATGTCACTATACATGTAAATATGACATCAATCACACTGTTCCTGTGAATGTTAAAACTCACGATAAGGAAGGATCACATATCAATTAGTTATATCAGATATGAATTTTATTATGTCTCGCTAATGTGCTTGGTCGAGTAAATGATTTCCCGCATATATCACAATGTTAAGGCTTATCTCCGGTGTGGATTCTCTTATGTTTCACCAAGTGACTTGATTGATAAAATGATTTCCCGCATATATCACACTGGTAGGGCTTATCTCCAGTGTGGGTTCTCTTATGTATCACCAAGTGGCCTGATTGATTAAATGATTTCCCGCATATATCACAATGGTAAGGCTGATCTCCAGTGTGGATTCTCTTATGTACAACCAGGTCGCTTGATTGGCTAAATGATTTCCCGCATATATCACAATGGTATGGCTTATCTCCGGTGTGGACTCTCTTATGTTTCACCAAGCTGCTCGATCTATTAAATGATTTCCCGCATATATCACAATGGTATGGCTTATCTCCGGTGTGGACTCTCTTATGTTTCACCAAGTAGCTTGATTGATTAAATGATTTCCCGCATATATCACAATGGTAAGGGAGATCCCCGGTATGTATTCTCGTATGTCTCGTCAGGACACTCCTATCATTGAATGACTTCATGCATAAACCGCATTGATACGGGAGATCTCCTGTGTGGATTCTCTTATGCGCCACCAACCTGCTCGATCGATTAAATGATTTCCCGCATACGTCACAATGGTAGGGGATGACCCCGGCGTGTATTCTCGTGTGCTTCGTCAGGTTACCGTTATCGTTGAATGATTTCCCGCATATATCACAGTGGTAAGGCTGATCTCCGGTGTGGATTATCTTATGTGTCACCAAGTTGCTCGATCGATTAAATGATTTCCCGCATATATCACAATGGTAAGGCTGATCTCCGGTGTGGATTATCTTGTGTCTCACCAAGTCGTTCGATTGATTAAATGATTTCTCGCATATATCACAATGGTAAGGCATCTCTCCAGTGTGGATTCTCTTATGCTTCACCAAGCTGCTCGATCGATTAAATGAATTCCCGCATATATCACAATGGTAAGGCATCTCTCCGGTGTGGATTATTTTATGTCTCGTCAAGCTGCTCGATTGAGTGAACGATTTCTCGCATACGTCACAATGATATAACAATTTGACAAGGAAGGATCACGTATCAATTGATCGATATCACTGCGAACAAAAGACGACGGTAACACCGATTTCTGTTGTTGAATTTATTAAAATGCGTCTGAATATGTGGTTTCGTACAGTAGAACCATTTACAAAACGATAGAAATTAATATTCAAATTTGTAGTGGTATTAATCCGAAATAAGGATTGTGATCAACACAGAACGGACCAAATGCATAATTAAATATAAATACAACCGACAAATTGAACCTCGATATACATATCACAAATAATCAATGTATCCCAATGGTTTATCCTAAGGGTAGGCCTACTATGAAACATACTAAGTGTGCCCTACTTTCAATTGCGTTTTGTGTACATGTTATAGACCCCAGTCAGAATTGTTTTGTTAATATCACGGTCTTGAGGACTGAGAGAGATGACTAAATCATACAGCTTACATGTACGTAAGTTCACAGGACATGACAGGTTAGTGTCACAAACACGATGGCAATTTCCCCAATAACTCATTTTTTGATATGTCTACTGTATTTGACTGTGTAATTTTGTCACAGATAAAAGTCAATGAGACTGAATGGTCTGTTCTAAAAATAGAACACTAAAGTGTCCCACTTCAACATCTCATTTTGTTATAACATATTCGAAATAAAATCAATATTAACACAAGCGTTTCCGGACCTGGGTCATCAACTCATCTTAATTATTTTATACCCACGAAACTATACATTTTTATTTTATATGAAGAGATGATCAATCTTTAGCAGTACGAACTAGTGTCTTGGTGAAGTAATGTAAATGATTAAATGCACAAATCGTACTGATATGGGCTCTCCCCTGTTGGATGGTATCATGTGACATGGACTCTCCCCTCTTGGATGGTATCACGCGATATGGGCTCCTCCCTGTCGGATGGTATCACGTGGTATAGACTCTCCCGTTGGATGGTATCACGTGGTATAGACTCTCACGTTGGATGGTATCACGTGATATGGGCTCCTCCCTGTCGGATGGTATCACGTGGTATAGACTCTCACGTTGGATGGTATCACGTGATATGGGCTCCTCCCTGTCGGATGGTATCACGTGGTATAGACTCTCACGTTGGATGGTATCACGTGATATGGGCTCCTCCCTGTCGGATGGTATCACGTGGTATAGACTCTCACGTTGGATGGTATCACGTGATATGGGCTCTCCCCTGTTGGGTGGTTTTTAGCATCTCCATCGTGTTTATTAATTCCGACACTCTCTTTCACTTCAGTACATTGTAAATCTTGTTTGTATTTCTGACCATTGTTCCAATTTAGATCACTATACATGCACATACTTATGTACTCATCTGAATCTAATGATATGTACCGATACACGTGAATGCTAGAAGTGATAATAGGGTGAATATTGGCTATCTTCTGTTGGATGGTATCATTAAGATAAGTTTTTACCATCTCTATCGTGTTTAGTAATTCCGACACTCTCCTTAACTTAAAGGTGGATTATCTCTTTGTAAACATGTATTATATAGTTACCGGGTTATAAAATATTATATTTGAATCGAAGACTCCTGTCCGGAAATGCTTCTATCGATTAATATTAATTTTATTTCGAATATTTTCTGGTCCAAAAATGGCGTGTTTGTTCAGCTAACGAACATTAGTGGTTACTGTTAACCAAGACCAGAAATTTTATTGTACAATTTTGTCACAAATAAACGTCAATTATACTCATTATCGCTTATATCTGTGGAACAAAACAATACAAACAATCAATCTGGGACATTTGACTTTCGGTGCGTATCCATAGGAAAAGCCCAGTGCTCTATATCGCAATACGGTCTCATCCGAATGGTCTGTTCTAAAAATAGTAACATAAACGGTCCCGATTTAATATTCGAAATAAATCAATATTAATTGATAGAAGCTTTTCCGGACAGGGGTCTTCAGTTCATATATATTATTTTATACCCACGCAACTATTTAAAATTTGTTATTTAAAGAGATAATCCATCTTTAATACATTGCATTTTATTCGTATTTCTGAACATTGTTCCTATTTAGGACTCTATACATGTTTGAATCGAATTATATATACCCGTAAATGTGAATGTTATAACTCATGATAGGAAGGTATCATGTGTCATTCGGTTGTTTTTCAACTTAATTCCTTTATAATGTCTCACCAAGAGACCTGATCGGAAGATATCATGCATGTATCACAATCATATTGTTACCCACATAAATCACACTGATACGGGCGGACATCGCTGTGGATTAAGGTATATATCATGCAACAAGTAGCTCGACTGATTAAATGAATTCTCAAATATATCACACATATACGGGCGGTCTTCGCTGCGGATTATGGTTTGCATCCCAAGTAGCTCGACTGATTAAATGAATTCTCACATATATCACACTGATACGGGCTGTCTTCGCTGTGGATTATGGTATGTATCACCAAGTAGCTCGACTGATTAAATGAAATCTCACATATATCACACTGATACGGGCGGACTTCACTGTGGATTATGGTATTTATTATATGACTAGCAGGGTTACTCGGCGTTGCCCATGTTAATGCGATGAGAAACCCTCTGTATGCTGTGGATATTTGTTGGGGATAGAGAATGCTCTTGCTTAAAAGTGTTATACGTTTTCTCATAAACTGTATATTAAAATAGCATCATAAAACATGATTATTACAGTCATGGGATATAAGTAGTGGCTCACCTTGTCAATTGTCATTCTGTTTATCGCGATTAATCCGTTCCAACAATAATGAAGTATGTATTCATGTACAACTGCGTATACATTAGACGTTATAATATGATACATGAACATCATAAACACATTAGTTCGATAAAAGATGATAATTGGGTTTTAAATATTGAGATGTATCAATCAATTTAGTGGGTTGGGCTAAGTTCTCGAGGACACCTGGCTATCTCCATGGAGATACAGATGTTTCAAAGAAATTTCCAGGTGCTCCTCTGTTCATGGTGCTATATATTGGCTAAATATTCTCAGTTTAAACGAAATGTTGATGCGCATAAATATTAGCTACATGTGCCAGACACAGAGTGAGATTTTTAGTTGCTTATGTCAGTCGAGGAGTCTGTTATAAAACCCTTGTCAGATGTGCAGTATTAGGAGGATCCAGAAAAGTCTTATGCTACTAACTGCATTTTCTTGTATATCAGAAGAAACTATATTTGACTGCACACTGTGACCACTATTTTTGAACAGGCCTTCCATATCTCTTGACAAATTGTAACTTTTTGTGGAAACTGTATTGAATGGAACATACTCAATTTTGTTATAATATATATGCAATCCTCTGACGGTTCGGGGTCTATCAGTTTGCACGAATATATGTATCTCTTCAATAGAATGATAAATATACATTTAATGCTTCTTCTATGTATCTCTTTTTGCTAGCTCGTTTTGTGAATGACCTGATTGCTATTCCCATTTACATATGACAGTTAAGAAGATATAATTGTTCAAGTGACTTAAGTTGGTCACCATATGTCGGGATTGTGAAATGTGAACGTCCAAAACTACTTAAAGTGATATGGAGATGGCCTGGGTGACTGTATATAACTTATATGTGGATAAAGGCGAATAGCAATCTTATCAATGATAGTGCATATCCGCTCGCCATCCGCGACGAAAACGACACCAAATGTGATTTAGTTCATGGTATATCATTAGAGAAAAACGTGTATAAATTCGGTGGAAATTTGTGCCAAATAAATTTGAACCAGCGTTTGCCTCTTTTGACATATTTAAACCACTTCCATTATACTCATGGGTGCATGATATACTGGCGATGATTATATATATGTTTGGTGGTAATCAGCAACTGAACAAATTCTGAGAATAGTTATGACCCATATCTCTCACCCAACCGACATCAATTTGACGTCTTTAAATCACACGATGATATTCCTCGTATCATAGAGAAGAATAATATATCAATTTGGTGGAAATCTGGGCTAAAAATAGTTTATTAAATCAATTGTTGATGCAACGTTGACTCGAACAAAGCCATATTGCGAAGGTGATTATGTATTCGTTTGGTGGAAATCGGCGACAAAACTATTTCACGATATATTTTAAATTTTGCCGACCCTCCCCCTTTTCTTCCCCTGACACCAACAGCGTAGAAATTTTTTTACCCACACCGTTATCTTCCTTGTAAACAGCTACCACTCTTAGAACGCCTTGGTGCCATCTCGATTGTACCGCATGAAGTTATATATAGAACGCACACAGACAGACAGAACGACAGACAGACAGACAAACAGCACGATTTGATTTCTTGTATCATTTGAGAAGAACGTGTCTGAATTTGATGGTAATTAGTACTTAAAATATTTTGTATCAGTCTTGGTGACACTCCCGTCCCTATTTCAATCTCAAGCTGCACACAATAAGACTCATTAGAGATTAGAGATGCATATATATGAAATTAGTGAAAATTGGCGAGTATACAAATTCGTATCAAATTTAAGGTCCCCATATCTCTCACCCATAGGGCACAAATTTGGTGTATCTAAACGACACGATAAGATTCCTCGTATCACAGAGAAGAATATGTATCAATCTGGTGTAAATCGGCACTAAACATATAGATATAATTTGTTGTGTCCCACTCATTTTTATTCACCACTGACTCGAATGGCCCAACTTATGACATCCTTAAACCACACGATTATACTCCTGATATCATGGAGATGATTGTTTATAAGTTTGGTGATAATCGGCGACTAAACAATTGTTTTATCAAATTTGGTGCCAATCCACACCCCCATCTCTCAAACAAACAGCACCACTATGGCGTCTTTAAATCACACGATTAGATTCCTGGTATCTTGGATAAGAAGGTGTATCAATTTGGTGGAAATTGGCGCAAAAAAATTGTGCATCAATGTTGGTGCCCCTGTCCCTTTCAATGCAACCCTGACTCGAATGAGGCCACGTTTGACAGATATAAGCAACACCATTAGACTCCTCATACCATGGGGATGATTTTGTATAAGTGTGGTGGCAATCGGCGACTAAACCAATCATTATCAAATTTAGTGCCCACCCCTCCCAATCTCTCAACCAAAAGTCAACAATTTGGCGTTGTTAAAGCGCACAATTTGATTCCTTGACACCACTTTTAAACCACACCGTTGGTTTTTACATATCATGGGTTTGGCGTTGTTAAATCGCACAATTAGATTCCTTATATCATGAAGAAGAATATATATCAATTTGGTGGAGATCGGCGCTAAAATTAGTTTTTCAATTTTGGTGCCCCTCTCCCCTTCCGTGCACCCCTGACTCGAACGACGCCACTTTTAAACCACACCGTTGGTTTTTTTATATCATGGGGATGATTATATATAAGTTTGGTGGAAATCGGCGACAGAAAAAAATCTGCCCCTCTCCCTTCCGGGCACTCCGGACGCGAACGGCGCGGCTTTTGCCATATTTAAACCACACCATTAGATTCATCATATCATGGGGATTATTATGTATAAGTTTGGTGGCAATCGGCGACAATTTTTTTTTTCTGCCCTCCCCCCTTTTCTGCCCCTGACAACAACGGCGTCACTTTAGAAAATTCTAACCCCGACCATTATCTTTCTCGTAAAAAGCTACTCCTAGTAGACCCCTTTGGCATCATCTAGATGGTCCCTGTGAATTTATATAGAACACAGACAGACAGACAGACATTCGCAAATATAGATTATTAATATTATTCCCTAACTACCACTAATGTTTGATGATCTAATCCAAGTCGTCGGATCACACTGAGCGAGATTTCCCAGGAACAAATCAGAGCACACTCCTACGGAAATTGCCGAAATGTGCCGATTAACGACGACGGACTATTTATCCCTTGAAAATAAGAAAATTAAACTACTGAAGTGAAAACAATCCGTAAATATATCAGATTTAATGATTATCATTGTAAACTGTGCGCCATATAATAAACCTTTTATCACAGTAATGGGTTGATCCGTGACGTCGCATCAAGTCCAGCAGCCAAGAGCCGAATTTTGGCCTAACCCAAAATTCTCTGTTAAAGTTTTTTTCTCGGCGGAAAATTAATTAGTAGTATCTCGGCAAATGTTTTCCGGTTGATGTGCTCTTGTAAACCTTGGGGAAATTTAAATATTCAACATTGCAACAACCTACCCAAACGACATATGGCCATACGGGTGTGATCTTGTTTTATTCAGTAGCAGAAGTTGTAAATCACGTAAGAACGTTGGTTTATGTACGTATGTTCACACCAGATCACAAAAATGTCAATATCTTACTTTTATAGGATTATACAAAATGGCGGTCAAAATGGCCGTCATACAATCTAAACTTTCATGTACACTTTCGAAACATGACTCAATGGTGACACACAATATGATAGACCGGTTTTTGTTATGTTACGTGTTCTCATATACATGTAGAACAAAAATAGGTCAAGTATGTCGAAATGCTTATTCAAATTCCGTTACAAAGAAGCTTGCAATAGCAATGAAAAGTGGACTGAAAATGCCGGTGAGGCGCGCATACACTCTATAATATACGCGAGTAAAGTATATGGCGATGGCCTGCACGAAACACTCTCACAAGGTCTTAATATAGACAGCAAACTTAAAGTGTCGTTTCACAGAAATTGTGCTTCCAGATACACATCAAAAACTAATGTTGAAGCATCCAAACGCAGTAATTCACCAGCTATTCCACAGAAACGTTCACGTAGGTCAGCAGGCAATTTTAATTTTCAAACTGATTGTCTATACTGTGGTGAGACATGTAATGTCGAAAAAGAACCCAGACATCCAGATCGATGGCGTCCTGATTTAATTTGCCGATCAACGCAAACAGTAGATGAGAAGCCGTATAAGATCGCTCCCGTGGAGAAGTGTGATTTGCGAAGAGACGAGTGGGCAGAAGAGGTTCGGGGTAGAATTAAGAGTGCGGTTAGTGATTTGCACGCTGTCGGGGCAAGGTACCACAAAGACTGTATGACAAAATTTTCCTACAAAACCGATCATTTGGAGCAACCGATACGATGTTACCAATCCAATTCCATGATCTTGAATTGCAGTCTATTATTGACGAAATGTTCGATCAAAGAGATAAAATATGGAATTCGGCGGATGTGTTTGATCTGTATGCTAGCAATAGTGGGTGTAAGTTGACACGCCCCCGGTTGGTATCAAAACTTATTTCTCATTTCGACGGCGAACTATTGTCATTGTCTGCACCAGGATATGCAAATGTTCTTGCTTTCCATAATAATACCGCCTCTGTGCTAAGATTTGTTAAAGAAGACAACGACGACGATCTTGAATCATCTGTTCGAAAAGTTCGTTAATGAGTGCAAGGAACTGGCAACACATATATCTACATATAGAGTCCATATTGATAGAGAGAATGCTGAGGATTCAGTGTCTGAAACACTTCAAAACCTCCTGCGGGTAATATCGACTAAGTTGGATAAAACATTGCCTGCGCTTCTTATTGGCAACGTCGTCACAAATATCGTAACTGGTCATGTTACCGATTTACAAATTGCCCTAGGTATATTTTTGCGAGATTCTAAATCGCTAATAAACACAGTGGATCAACGGATACGAAACAAAACCGGAAGTCGTAGATTTCGAGGTGGAGAAATATCAGTCGACAAATATTTGTTGACATTTTTTGACGGTTTTTTGGGAAAATAAACGCTTGGATAGCATATCTGACCAACCGAAGGTGAGTGAATATTTCTTCGCTAATGTTCGGACACCGACGATCAATTTAAGTCATTTGTCATTGTTCGATCGCGGAAAAATGTCATTTAATCATCGCCGCGAGACGATTTCTTCCCCAAAATATCCCAGAAAATCATACTTTTCACATTCATCGCAGACAGCTGTCGCAACAACCTATATACCAACCGAAATGTCTGTTTTCCCCCCACAAATGCATATTTTGAGTATTTTCACGGACTGTCTAAAAATTCCAAATTTCATCTTTTGATGCAGGTACCCACCTCGAAAATACTGTCCGGTTAGTCCCGAAAAAATTAATCATTAGTTGTAAAAAATCTGTCCACTTAGTCGTGATTTTGCTAAAGTCTATCGTCTTCAATTTCTGGTCGAAAAAGCAATTTTGCCGCAGTTGATGGGCGTTTCATTTTACTTTTGCGTGGCCACAATGGTTCTGGGTGTTCATACTGTTGTATATGTCTCCTGGTACAACCTAACATCCAGGCAGTGACTTATATATATAACTGAACTGTAACATGTAACTGAAATCCAACTACGAAGTACATGTTTGATAAACATATAACTTTTGATGTATGTCATATTTGTCATCACTCTCGGAAGGCCGACATAAAATAAATATTTACATCCAACTTTTGTTCAGAAAAATGCAGCGGTGTGCCGATTTTTACCCTTTATATTTGATTATACACTCGCAACGAGTTGTGGGGTTATACAGGAAGCAGGTTGGTCGTCCTTTCGTGGATGCAATTTTCCGAGTTTTTATTCCTAAGTTTTGCGGTCATTTTTTTGTTTTTGCTTGGCATATATATATTTAGTACCATGGGAACATGCGAACCTATGATTATGAAATATGTCAGACTTTTTGTGTGGAGTTATATATGGCATTTTTCGACTTAGAAAATTATTGTTTTCAATAATCAGCAATGGTTAAAACAATAATGAGGAGGGGACTAAAACATACTGTCGGAGGGGTGTACAGCTATATCTGTTACTAATATTAGCTTAAGTTCAAGTCCACTAAGCGATATTATTTTATAATTCCAGGTGCTACCGACGAGAGGATCGCATGCCTGCCTTCATAATTATGGAACCACTGTGAGGCAAAGGCTGGCGGCTTCGCTGAGGCTATCGACGATGGGATTTTACAACACCCGAATGAATGTTTGAAAATAAAATTATTGAAAATAAAAAAATAACAAATTATTTGTAATAAAATACTATACAATACTATATTATACAATACTATACGAAATGTGGGTACTCTCGGTTGATATATAGAATAGAAACATCATCAGGAAACACCCGTGTTCTTTCGAGTTGTTGTATTCTTAATCACACCTTGGCTGTCCATTAATGAAGAAGTGTTGTGTTTCCTACATGTATATATAGCGGGTAAAATTCCAATCTATAGCGTACAACTGAATCTGGGAGCAGATGCAAGTTACTTTTGTAAATATATAGGCACGTGATTTTTGTCCTGTTCTATTCAAATCGCGCAATAATTAATTGTTTCCACATTGATTCACACACTCAAGTCTGGACAATTTGGTTGGGAAGTTTTTAACACAATTGGTCGCGTATATATTCAAATTTAAACGGACAGAAGACATGCAGACAGATCCTACTCGTTCATATATATATGGACACAAAATTAACTGTATGGGAGGTCAAATTCACATTTAATAATGAATTGCTCTTAAGCGCAAATACCACATATCGCGCCGAAGCACACATGGCATTTGCGCATAATTGAAATAAATTTCGATTAAGTGCAATTAATTGCGATTAGTTTAGTTTAAACATATTTTATTAGCAAAGAATAGCTAATTGGATTGGGGCAGAAGCTATTGCTAACTTATTGACGCCCTTTTCCAACAAACAATTGACAATTAACAAAAAGAGTTAGGCTTCCTGCCTGCAATACATATAATACAAAGGTATACAAACAACACTTGTATGATTAAAATATGACAGTAAAGTGGGGTACACGTTAAAGGTGGATTATCTCTTTGTAAACATGTATTATATAGTTACCGGGTTATAAAATATTAGATTTGAATCGAAGACTCCTGTCCGGAAATGCTTCTATCGATTAATATTAATTTTATTTAGAATATTTTCTGGTAAAAAAGGTGTGTTTGTTCAGCTAACGAACAATAGTGGTTACTGTTAACAGAGACCAGAAATTATATTGTGCAATTTTGTCACAAATAAACGTTAATTATACTCATTATCGCTTATATCTGTGGAACAAAACAATACAAACAACCAATCTGTGACATTTGACATTCGTTGCGTAGCCGTAGGAACAGCCCATTGCTCTATATCGCAATACGGTCTCATCCGAATGGTCGGTTCTAAAAATAGTAACATAAACGGGTCCGATTTAATATTCGAAATAAAATCAATTTTAATTGATAGAAGCTTTTCCGGACATAGGTGTTCAGTTCATATCTATTATTTTATACCCACGCAACTATTTAATTTTTTTTATTTAAAGAGATAATCCATCTTTAATATTGATTTTATTTCGAATATTAAATCGGGCCCATTTATGTTACTATTTTTAGAACCGACCATTCGGATGAGACCGAGATAATCCACCTTTAAAATATTTAATCTTACCAAAATACAAACGACCTTTTCCAAATTCGAGCCATCCACGTGTATCAGTTTACATTCCGCCACCGGTTGTATCGCGTGTTTTCATTAGTTGCTAGCGAAAACTCTGATCGAAAAAGATAGCTTGTAGTATCTCTCTGCGCACCCGATTGGCGTACCTAACAACTGTCAAGTATGACACTTCTGTGTCTTGTTTCGATCACTATCATTTTGAATTTGAGCACGAAAGCCCGTTTTGAATACCCACCCGCCCATATTGTTCCTTAATATAGAGAAGGTTTGCAGTGTAAACTGAGAGCGGTGTACTTGCCAAAAATATTATTTTAATTGCAATTTGGATATAAGTTGACTCCATATACATGAAGTAGTCTGATCTTATCAAACTATTTTTGTTCGGATATCTATATTCTATATTATTCATTTGTTAGCAAGTTATTTATAATGACACCAATTCTCAACATATGAATATGAATCACAATGTCATGTGAATGTTACTGCGTCTAGGTCATTACAACTACTACTACTACTACTACTACTACTACTACTACTACTACCAGTTGTCTGATCTCAACACTGATTGTGTAAACGGTATTATCATCATTGTTATATATCATCTGTGTAATATATATTGTTTATTTGTGGGTTACAATAAATATGTTCAAATCATAATCTTATTTTAAAAGCCGTGTTAACGTCATGAACGTTTGAGATTACAGTTGCGTACGTATACAGTTAGTAGTAACTCACAATTAGGACGATGTCAACCCCTCATCCGGTACGTGGGATTTAGGCCATTTGCATGCGGGATTCATACCGCTCTGTTAACTGGTACCCTGGATTCATATCCATATTCATTATTCAACAAAAGGTAGGTACGCACTATACGCTACTTTTATAGCACAACATTGACAAATCGTGATTATTTTCTAGCTGAAATTATAAATGTTGATGCAGTTCAGTTTGATACATGCACCTCTTTGATGAGTAAATGTATTGTAAACACAACGGTAATTTCCTCATTTCTCGACACTTTAGCTATATATATATATATATATATATATATATATATATATAGCTTTGACTTATTAAAGGTGGATTATCTCTTTGTAAACATGTATTATATAGTTACCGGGGTATAAAATATTAGATTTGAATCGAAGACTCCTGTCCGGAAATGCTTCTATCGATTAATAATATGATCGCACGTGACACGTAGTGGAGCAACCACACAAATACATCAAACTGTCACAACAATTTCAATCTATACACGTAGTCTCCAACTGTTGCTGTGTCACGGCATGGGATTTCAAAATGTTGAATATTTTCACCAAAGTTGGAGGGGCGGATTCCGCGGAACACTACAGTACAACCACCCTGTCACCACATATCTCGTTAAAGCAACTCATACACCTCCATGCCAAACTAAACCTAGCAATTTCCCACGTTTATCTATGACAAATATAAATGACTACATGAGCGCATTATCCCAAAATATCACTGGGCAAATCTTTCGCACGAACAGTTTCATGGGCTCTTGTCAATAGGAAACATCCCTCGTTTGAATCCAGTCTGTATTTTTTCTAGAAAATGGTCTTTAGAGACGTCTCTTATTGCATTTAAGTGTATAAATTGTGGAAGGCAGCTGAATTAGCTCATGCAGGTCAAAAATTCAAACTGATAGTCAAAAGGACATTTGAAAACATGATGAAGAATACAATCTTATATATACACACTAGGTCAAAAGAAGAACAAACAAAAAAGGAACAATGAAAACCAAACAAACAAACAACACGTTTGTGGGGAGGGGTCCAGGATCCCATATTTGTTGTGTGCATATTGTATATAAAAAGTTGTATATGTGTTATGCGTGTTACTCATTAATTCGTGTCGTTGTAATAAAGCTTTGATTTGCGTACTGGTGACTAAAAGACTTATCAAAGTCAAATATACATTATATAAGCTGTTTCCTAACTTCTAACAAAAGCGATTATACGCTGATAGAGCCTCTATTTATGTCCCGTGTTAGTACGGTCAATAAAGCGTGTATGTGCATGTATATATAAGGCCGTGGCTTAAGAGCAGTATATCGCTCTTTAGCTATATGGGCCTGACACGCTATACCGTTCTTTAGTACCAAACGCTAAAGAGTGGTATACCACTCTTCATCTTTATGGGTCTGATACGCTTAAGAACGGTAGGCTATACCGCTCTTTAGCGGTTGGTACCAAGGAACGGTATGGGCCTACCGCTCTTCAGCGCTGGCACTAAAGAACGGTATATTGCTATTCAGTGACAAACGTCAAATAACGGGACACAGGAGTGGTGTACATCGGTATATACCAATATTTAGCTATACATGGTCCTGGCGCGATAAAGAACGGTCTTACATTATCGTTCGTACTGCTCGATCTCCAGTGTCCGACTATAAAGGGCCGTATACCGCTCCTTAGCCCTCATTGCTAAAGAGCGGCATACCGTTCTTGATCCCTCAGTGCTAAAGCCACTTCGTATATATAATTGCGTCTATAGTCTAGTGATGTAAAATCAGTGTTTCCGGTAGAGACCAAATGTGTCTGGATTCTGGCTCACAAAGCCAAATGACGTAAATGACGTCATGGACCATGTCATGACGTCTTCGCTGGTTTCCGTTCAGCTAACCAACGAAATTGGTCAAAATGAAACTAATCGATAGACCTAAATCACATATATAGGAATTGTTCAGAAAAACTGAAGTTGGTAATTTCATAACCATCCCGTTGGTCCACTTCCGATTCTGTGATTTCACCATTTCTTTGGGATATTATTGTTCCCAGGATGCTATGCGAAAGCGGAGCGGAAGTCACGTGATTTTTAACCCATTTTTGTGCGCCGTTTTTCATCGCGTCGAAATTCTGTTTCATGGTATTGTAAACATTAATGACGTCATTCACGCCTAAACTTGTGGTTGCTATTAATTTTATTTCGAATATTTTCTGGTCTAAAAAGGTGTTTGTTTAGCTAACGAACAATAGTGGTTACTGTAAACAGATACCAGAAATTATATTGTGCAATTTTGTCACAAATAAACGTTAAAGATGGATTATCTCTTTAAATAACAAATTTTAAATAGTTGCGTGGGTATAAAATAATAGATATGAACTGAAGACCTATGTCCGGAAAAGCTTCTATCAATTAATATTGATTTTATTTCGAATATTAAATCGGGCCCGTTTATGTTACTATTTTTAGAACCGACCATTCGGATGAGACCGTATTGCGATGTAGAGCACTGGGCTGTTCCTACGGCTACGCAACGAATGTCAAATGTCACAGATTGGTTGTTTGTATTGTTTTGTTCCACAGATATAAGCGATAATGAGTATAAGTAACGTTTATTTGTGACAAAATTGCAGAATATAATTTCTGGTCTCTGTTAACAGTAACCACTATTGTTCGTTAGCTGAACAAACACACCTTTTTAGACCAGAAAATATTCGAAATAAAATTAATATTAATCGATAGAAGCATTTCCGGACAGCAGTCTTCGATTCAAATCTAATATTTTATACCCATGTAACAATATAATACATGTTTACAAAGAGATAATCCACCTTTAATTATACCCATTATCGCTTATATCTGTGGAACAAAACAATACAAACAACCAATCTGTGACATTTGACATTCGTTGCATAGCCGTAGGAACAGCCCAGTGCTCTATATCGCAATACGGTCTCATCCGAATGGTCGGTTCTATAAATAGTAACATAAACGGGCCCGATTTAATATTCGAAATAAAATCAATATTAATTGATAGAAGCTTTTCCGGACATAGGTGTTCAGTTCATATCTATTATTTTATACCCACGCAACTATTTAAAATTTGTTATTTAAAGAGATAATCCATCTTTAACAGTATGCACAACTAATTATACTAGACCGTGTGACTATTGAAATGTAATATCATGCAAGTACTTTAAAGGTGGATTATCTCTTTGTAAACATGTATTATATAGTTACCGGGGTATAAAATATTACATTTGAATCGAAGACTCCAGTCCGGAAATGCTTCTATCGATTAATATTAATTTTATTTCGAATATTTTCTGGTCTAAAAAGGTGTGTTTGTTCAGCTAACGAACAATAGTGGTTACTGTTAACAGAGACCTGAAATTATATTGTGCAATTTTGTCACAAATAAACGTTAATTATACTCAGTATCGCTTATATCTGTGGAACAAAACAATACAAACAACCAATCTGTGACATTTGACATTCGTTGCGTAGCCGTAGGAACAGCCCAGTGCTCTATATCGCAATACGGTCTCATCCGAATGGTCGGTTCTAAAAATAGTAACATAAACGAGCCCGATTTAATATTCGAAATAAAATCAATATTAATTGATAGAAGCTTTTCCGGACATAGGTCTTCAGTTCATATCTATTATTTTATACACACGCAACTATTTAAAATTTGTTATTTAAAGAGATAATCCATCTTTAACTCGTTTGGAACGTGATTCTTTTGGGAAAATATCACTCACAGACGCGATTGTTTGCAGAAATGCTTACTTTTATATAATTTTATAGTTATATATGCGTTTATTTGACGTTGGGTCAGACCATTTATCATGGCAGAATTCTCTGCGTGACAACTCATACTATATGGGCGATCATCCTTAGTCTATAAATCTTCCAGAAATTTTGGGTATATGCCACCAAATTGTGACCGGTTGCCATGGCAACCGATTTTCGGAAAAATGTGTTTGGGGGGGGGGGCTGTAATTTCGCTATATGACGAGATGTTGGCGACATTTTGAATCAAATTTTAATGATATACAAATTAATGACCCAAGAATATTTTTCCAACATCTGGAACTAGTCTTGCTCGAAAATCCCCCATCACTGTCAGAGGGCGCCATTCAAAATGGCCGCCAATCCACCGTTTTCTTGCGTTAAAATTATTACTTTTATACGTTTATTTGATGCTGGTCAGACCATTTGTCATGGCAGAATTCTCCGCGTGACAACTCATACTATATGGGTGATCATTGGTAGTCTATAAAATTGTATCCTCCATAAATGTTGGGTAGGTATCACCAAATTCCAACCAGTTGCCATGGCGACAAATTTTCGGAAAATTATTTGTTGGGGGCTATATGACGAGATGCTCGTGACTTATTGAATCAAATGTAATTAATTTTAGTTATAGGATCTAGGAATATACTTAAATTGCTCTAGCTTCTAAATTTGTCAACATCCATTTGCCAGGAACAGACCTAGTAACTCACCAGCCCGTAATTGGCGCTTATATTTATTGGGCTGGCGCGCAAAGTTAGTTGACTACAGGCGTGTAGGCTGATGTGCGTGTACTTTTACTTTGGTGGTTGACAACCAATGCCCAATTACAATTGTAAAGCACTAAACAAAGCAAAGAAACGACGTGCAGATTGACACCAATTACAAGGCTAAACGCGATGCTAGTAAAACAAAACTAAGCGTCACTCAAGTTGGTGCCATTTGGTTTGATTACCCATAAATTCGAGAACTTTCGGCGCCATTTGGCCGAGTGCACTCAATTGTATGTAACATTAAATTAACTAAGCACATACCATGGCTGTGTTTGTGTGATTAGTTAATTTAGAGTTACTTCCTATTGAGTGCATGCGGTCAAATGGCGATATAATGTGCAGCAATAAGTGTGAGTGCCAACCGAAAACATTGAAGATCTTGTTCGTATTTCTGAACATTGTTCCAATTTAGGCCTCTATACATGTTCGAATTGAATTATATATATACCCGTAAACGCGAATGCTATAACTCATGATAGGAAGGGATCACGTATCATTCAGTTATTTTTTATATTAATTCCCTTATAATGTCTCACCAAAGAGACCTGATCGAGAAAATATCCTGCATGTATCACAATCTTATCATTATCCACATAAATCACAATGATACGGGCTGTCTTCGCTGCGGATTATGCTTTGCATCCCAAGTAGCTCGACTGATTAAATGATTTCTCACATATATTACACTGATACGGGCGGTCTTCGCTGTGCATTATAGTATGTATCATGAACCAAGTAGCTCGACTGATTAAACGATTTCTCACATATATCACAATGGTACGGACGGTCTTCGCTGTGGATTATAGTATGTATCATGCACCAAGTAGCTCGATTGATTAAACGATTTTTCACATATATCACACTGATATGGGTGGTCTTCGCTGTGGATTATGATATGTATCACCAAATAGCTCGACTGATTATTTATATATAATGATATATCACAATCGTAAGGGCGATGCTCGGTGTGGGTTCTGATCGTATTTCTTCACATAACTATGTCACTATACATAGTAAATATGACATCAATCACACTGTTCCTGTAAATGTTAAAACTCGCAATAAGGAAGGGTCACTTATCAATCTGTTATCGGATATGAATTTTCTTATGTCTCGCCAATGTGCTCGGTCGAGTAAATGATTTCCCGCATATATCACAATGGTAAGGCTTATCTCCAGTGTGGATTCTTTTATGTGCCACCAAGGTGCTCGATTGATTAAATGATTTTCCGCAAATATCACAATGGTAAGGCTTATCTCCGGTGTGGATTCTCATATGGTTCACCAAGGTGCTCGATTGTCTAAATGATGTCCCGCATATATCACAATGGTAAGGCTTATCTCCGGTGTGGATTCTCTTA
The DNA here is from genome assembly GCA_032622095.1 of Siphonodentalium dalli. NCBI lineage: Eukaryota > Metazoa > Mollusca > Scaphopoda > Gadilida > Siphonodentaliidae > Siphonodentalium > Siphonodentalium dalli. Next base: position 55,302,834 of record CP136063.1, read on the forward strand.
TGATTCACCAAGTCGTTCGATTGGCTAAATGATTTCCCGCATATATCACAATGGTAAGACTTATCTCCGGTGTGGATTCTCCTATGGTTCACCAAGGTGCTCGATTGTATAAATGATGTCCCGCATATATCACAGTGGTAAGGCTTATCTCCTGTGTGGATTCTCTTATGTTTCACCAAGTCGCTCGATTGGCTACATGATTTCCCGCATAAATCACAATGGTAAGGCTTATCTCCGGTATGGATTCTCTTATGTGTCGCCAATGTGCCAGATCTATTGAATGATTTCCCGCATATATCACAATGGTAAGGCTTATCTCCGGTGTGGATTCTCGTATGTGTCGCGAATGTGCTCGATGTATTAAATGATTTCCCGCATATATCACAGTCGTAAGGGCGATCTCCTGTGTGGATTCTCTTATGTATCACCACGTTGCTCGATGTATTAAATGATTTCCCGCATACATCACAGTGGTAAGGCTTATCTCCGGTGTGGATTTTCTTATGTCTCGTCAAGTCGCTCGATTGATTAAATGATTTTCCGCATATATCACAATTGTAAGGCTTATCTCCCATGTAGATTATCTTATGTGTCACCAAGCTGTTCGATTGAGTGAACGATTTCTCGCATACGTCACAATGATGTATATTCCCTGTGTGGTCTCATGAATACTCAGGGTAGAATCTCACATCGTGTAGAATTGTCATAGATATATCGAAGTATATTTCCCACAGCGACAGTCTACAGATAGAAATCTGATCTAATTCGAATCGAACTCCACTGACACAATTTAACAAGGAAGAGTCACGCATCTATTGATAGATTTTCAAATCGAACAAAGGATGGAAATACCGAATTGCTTTGTTGAATTTATTAATTTATTAACACGCGTCTCAGTATATATATATATGGTTTCGTTAATTAGAACCATTTATAGAACGATAAAAATTCATTTTCAAATTCAAACAGTATTGGGTATAAATTTCATAATAAGGATTCTGATCAACTCAACAAAGAACGAATGCAATTTAACATACAATACAACAGACAAACGGAACCCCAAAATGTACATTACAAATAATTAATAAATCTTACACTTAAAGATGGATTATCTCTTTATATAACAAATTTTAAATAGTTGCCTGTATATAAAATAATAGATATGAACTGAAGACCCCTGTCTGGAAAAGCTCCTATCAATTAATATTGATTTTATTTCGAATATTAAATCGGGACCGTGTATGTTACTATGTTTAGAACAGACCATTCGGATGCTAACCTTTAAAGGTGGATTATCTCTTTGTAAACATGTATTATACAGTTACCGTGGTATAAAATATTAGATTTGAATCGAAGACTCATGTCCGGAAATGGTTCTATCGATTAATATTAATTTTATTTCGAATATTTTCTGGTATAAAAAGGTGTATTTGTTCAGCTAACGAACAACAGTGGTCACTGTTAACAGAGACCAGAACTTTTATTGTACAATTTTGTTACAAATAAACGTTAATTATACTTATTAGCGCTTATATCTATGGAACAAAACAATACTAACAACCAAGCTGCGACATTTGACTTTCGTTGCGTAGCCATATAAATAGCCCAGTGCTCTATAACGCAATATGGTATCATCCGAATGGTCTGTTCTATAAATAGTAACATAAACGGTCCCGATTTAATATTCGAAATAAAATCAATATTAATTGATAGAATCTTTTCCGGGCAGGGGTCTTCAGTTCAAATCTATTATTTTATATCCATGCAACTATTTAAAATTTGTTATTTAAAGAGATAATCCATCTTTAATCCTGACTTCGTTGATTCATCGTATCCTAATGGTGGGCCCTACTGTCAAACAAACTAAGTGTGTCCTACTTCAAGTAACTACCGGTACTGTATTATAAAAATAAGACGATTTTGTTTGGTGTTTAACCCCGGGTCAAAGTTATTATATTAAATCAACCATAGTCGTGAGAGCTAGAGATGACTATATACAGCCTACATGGGAGAGCTAGAGATGACTATATACAGCCTACATGGGAGAGCTAGAGATGACTATACACAGCCTACATGGGAGAGCTAGAGATGACTATATACAGCCTACATGTGCGTAAGACATGACAGTGTAAATTTGTGTAATGCCACAACTCGATGGTAATTTCGTCATATAACTCATCTCCCGATGTACCGGTATTTACTTTGGTACAGCAAGAGGATAATACAATCGTTTATGCACATTTATGTATATATCGAACAAGTTAGAAGCCAATAGCTTTGAGTTATTAAAGATGGATTATCTCTTTAAATAACAAATTTTAAATAGTTGCGTGGGTATAAAATAATAGATATGAACTGAAGACCTATGTCCGGAAAAGCTTCTATCAATTAATATTGATTTTATTTCGAATATTAAATCGGGCCCATTTATGTTACTATTTTTAGAACCGACCATTCGGATGAGACTGTATTGCGATATAGAGCACTGTGCTGTTCCTACGGCTACGCATCGAATGTCAAATGTCACAGATTGGTTGTTTGTATTGTTTTGTTCCACAGATATAAGCGATAATGAGTATAATTAACGTTTATTTGTGACAAAATTGCACAATATAATTTCTGGTCTCTGTTAACAGTAACCACTATTGTTCGTTAGCTGAACAAACACACCTTTTTAGACCAGAAAATATTCGAAATAAAATTAATATTAATCGATAGAAGCATTTCCGGACAGGAGTCTTCGATTCAAATCTAATATTTTATACCACGGTAACTATATAAAACATGTTTACAAAGAGATAATCCACCTTTAAAGATGGAGTATCTCTTCATATAACAATTTTAAAATAATTTCGTGAGTATAAAATAATAAATATGAATTGAAGACCCCTATCCGGAAACGTTTCCATCAACTGATATTAATTTTATTTCGTGTATTTTATTACAAAATGAGATGATTGAGGGGACGGTAGAGTTTGGTCAAGATGACCACCGCGTATTGCACCCTACCTTCAGGCGATAAACAATTACTCATAATCCATAGAATGGATAAACCTAATAAACGGTGATATTGCCATGAGAAATTTAATCTGTAATAATATATCCGCCACAAAGTGACAGGCATTTCTGTCCCAAACAGCGTTTCTCTAACTTCAATTGTTAACATTTTTGCACAAACTGAATATTCAAAATGGTCCAATAAGTATCCGAATAGAGCCAACGAGCCATCGTTTTGAAGAGAAATGATTAATTTTCCATATAGCGTGCGTGTGAATATAGTACACTCTCAAAACAATAGGTATTCTAACGTACCTACGTAGGTACTGAACATGTCCAATGCGGAGTACCAAATTGTTGATACTCTGGAGTACCAAACATTGTTAGTACTCTAGAGTATATAATATGGTACTCTTGAGTACTAAATATTGTTGATACCCGATAGTACCAAATATCCAGGTACTCTGGAAATACCAAGGCAGGTAATCTGGAGTACCTGCTCCTGTACTCTGGAGTGCATGCACCAAAGTACCAAATATATAGGGACTATGTGAAGAACCTGCCCAAGCACTAAGACCTTGAAATTACGAAAAACTTCCGACAGCAAATTTAACAATGTGGCATGTTAGATTACACATGATGCACATCGTCTAAAGGTGGATTATCTCTTTGTAAACATGCATTATATAGTTACCGGTACCGGGTATAAAATATTAGATCTGAATCGAAAACTCCTGTCCGGAAATGCTTCTATCGATTAATATTAATTTTTGTTCTCGAATATTTTCTGGTCTAAAAAGGTAAGTAAATAATAGACCATACATTTTATTGTGTAATTTTGTCACAAATAAACAATTAATTATACTTATTATCGCTTATAACTATGGAATAAAACAAAACAACAATCTGGGATATTTGACATTCAGTGCGTAGCCATAAGAACACCCTAATGATCACTGTCCCTATATGGCGTCACTCGAATGGTATGTTTTAAAAATAGACAAATACACCAAAACAATATTCGAAATAAAACCGATATCAATTGATAGAAGTCTTTCTGGACAGGGGTCTTCGGTTCAAATTTTTATTTTATACCCACGTAACTATTTCAAAGTTGGTATTTAAATGTGGATTATCTCTTTGCAAACATGTATTATATAGTTTTAAACCTGGGTATAAAATATTAGATCTGAATCGAAGACTCTTGTCCAGAAATGCTTCTATCGGTTAATATTAATTTTATTTCGAATATCTTCTTGTCTAAAAAGGTGTAGTTGTTTAGCTAACGAACAATAGTGGTTACTGTTAACAGAGACCAGAAATATTTTGTACAAGTTTGTCACAAATAAACGTTAATTATACTCATTATCGGTTATAACTATGGAACAAAACAATACAAACAATCAATCTGGGACATTAGTTATACTCATTATCGGTTATAACTATGGAACAAAACAATACAAACAATCAATCTGGGACATTTGACTTTCGGTGCGTAGCCATAGGAACAGCCCAGTGCTCTATATCGCAATATGGTATCATCCGAATGGTCTGTTCTAAAAATAGACACATAAACGGTCCCGATTAAATATTCGAAAATAATCAATATTAATTGATAGAAGCCTTTCCGGACAAGGGTCTTCAGTTTTTATTTTTATTTATTATTTTGTACCCACGCAACTATTTTAACTTTGTTATTTAGAGAGATAATCCATCTTTAAAGAGATAATCCAACATTTTTGAAATAAAATGATAATGCAATAGGTATATAATTGTCGGATTTCCGGATTTATTTTTAAGAATCGGACCAAGCGTAACTTAGGCGTTTTAGTCGGTAATCTTAGGTGGCAGATGACTATGACTCATAAAAAAGTTGAAAACTCGACATAACCATATATGTACAGATTTTCCATAGAATTTCAACTGCTCCGATGTAACACCATCGGGTCGAACCGATTTACCACTCTTTAAATTTGTTGTGACATTGGAGTATCATTATCAGAAAACGTCGTGACTCTGCCCCCATGTGAGGAGATGGCAGGAGAAGACGACATTCAATTCAGAACCATGACACAGAAGGTTTCTGAAATGATCGAACCACATGTCCGTTACTTCACGATCGCCTGTTACGCCACCAACAGTCGCAGTGCATCCTGATTTGCGGCCTAAGGATAACATTCAGTGCGTAGCCATAAGAACAGCCCAATTCTCACTGTCCCTATATGGCATCACTCGAATGGTATGTTCTAAAAATAGACAAATAAACGGTCCCAATAAAATATTCGAAATAAAACTAATATTAATTGATAGAAGCCTTTCTGGACAGGGGTCTTCGGTTCAAATTTATTATGTTATACCCTAATGTTCTATATCGTTATATGGTATCTCCCGAATGGACTGTTATAAAAATAGACACATGAACGCGCCCAATAAAATATTCGAAATAAAATCAATACTAATCGATAGAAGCCTTTTCGGACAGGGGTCTTCGGTTCATATTGATTACATTATACTCACGCAACTATTTAAAATATGTTATTTAAAGTGACAATCCATCTTTAATATTGATTTTATTTCGAATATTTAATTGGGACCGTTTATGTGTCTATTTTTAGAACAGACCACTCGGATGATACCATATTGCGATATAGAGCACTAGGCTGTTCGTGTGGCTACGCACCGAAAGTCAAATATCTTATGTACGACCAAGTTACCACTGCAAAAGAATGAATTCCCGCACAAATCACATTGATACGGGAGATCACCGTTGTGGATTCTCTTATGTCATATATCACAACGGTAAGGCTTATTTCATATGTGGCTTCGCTTGCGTGTCGTGAGGTCGCTCGACTGATGGTATGATTTCTGACATAAATCACAATGGCGTGGCTTATCTCCGGTGTGGATTCTCTTATGTTACACCAAGTAGCTCGATCGAATAAATGATTTCCCGCATATATCACAATGGTAAGGTTCATCTCCGGTGTGGATTCTCTTATGTCTCATCAAGCTGTTGGATCGAGTGAACGAATTCCCACACAAGTAACATTGATGTTGTATATACCCTGTGCGGTCAGTCTCGTGAACACTAGACCCTACGGCGATATTACTGATTCTATCAATCAGTAGTAGCGCCTAGTTGGTCCCATTGACCTATTAAGTGTTATCTAAACAAACACAAATTACTACTAAATAAAACATAATATCTACAAAATAAGACTTGATATTTTCTTATAAATATATAATAAAAATGATAGGTATTAATTTACTATACCTTTTGTAAGAATAGCATAACCCAAAAAAATCGCAATGTTTACACATTGTTTCCAATGACACACATACATGGTGAATCTCCAAAATATTTCCAGGAAAGACATCACATGTTTTGGGAAAACCGGGGTTGACATTTTGTGTGACAGGGAAATCTGTGGGGGAATTTCCACTTTCGACCAATGACATGGCCTGATCAATTGCATGTGACTTTTGACCTGGTCATTGCCTGATGACATCACATTCATCAGTTTCAGACCACATGTTCAACATGGCAGTACATTTTAGGAATTGGAAATAAGGTTTTCATTATGGATTATGCTCTCCTTACCAAAGGTCTTCTTCTTCTTCTTCTTTTTCCGGTTACAGCCGTCGGTCATTTGCTGACCATTATTAGCCGTTGAGTGGATTTTTTTTGGTATTTTTTATACTATTAATACAAGGGTAGTTTTCGCATTAAAAACAGTTAAGACGATGTACAATCTCAGTTGTTTACTTGTTTGCGTGGTCGAGGAGGATAAGTGGCTTCAAGACATCAGGCGATAGCGTCGTCTTGAAGCCCCCCCCCCCCACATCATCAGAAGATACGAAGTCTTATTCCATTGACTGACAGTTCGGGGGTAAAAAGTGTATTTGTAATTGTCTGATGTTGTGTCTATCTGGATGAAGTTTGCTTTGATTACAGAGGATCGCGTAGTTTTGTATTTAGGGATGAGTACATTATTTGAATCAGAAAAGACAAAATTGTTATTAATTTTGTAAAGCATAGTGAGTCTGGATTTAAGTCTTCTCTCCTGTAGGCTTTGCCAGTGAAGGTTGTGAAGCATCTCGGTGACTGAACCGATGTTATGAAATCTGTTTGAAACATATCTGGATGAGTGGCGTTGTACTTTTTCTAATTTGTCTAGTTGTCCTTTGTGATGTGGGTCCCATATTGTAGCGCTATATTCGAGTTTGGGCCTGGCGGGTGATTGATATACTCTATTCTTGATATCTATATATAGATGCTACTTTTAGACCTCAAAGGTAAATTTATACCATACATGGTTATTATACATCCATAAGAAAATATCAAGGTTTATTTTGTTGTCATTTGAGAGTAATTTTTGTTTGTTTAGATAAAACTCGGTAGGCCAATGGGGGCAACCAGCCGCCAAAATGAGCAGTTTGGACTGGACATTTTGGCGGCGTAGTATCTAATGAGCACTCAAGTTATAATCTCCCATTAGCCCATCGTGTGGAATCGTCCTAGATATATCGGTGTATATCTCATAAAGCGACAGTCTATAGAAAGAATTCTGATCTAATTCGAATATAATTCAATGGACACAAGATAGGGCCACGTAGCAATTGATCGACTTTCGCGTCGAACAAAGGACGATGAAAATACCGAATTCTGTTGAGTTTATAACATGGCTATAAGTCTGATCATGTCACACTACTGTGCCAATGGCCTTGATATAGCGTGCCGCACTACTGTGCCAACTTTCAATCATGCAAGATAGAGTTTCTCCCCTTGGTACGGTATGATGATCGACATGCGTCTTGTGTACAGGTATGTGGTTTCGATTAGTAGAACCGTTTATAAAACAATATAAATTAATATTAAAATTCCAAATTTATTGATACAAAATCAAAATAAGGAGTGTGCCAACACTGCACAGAACAAAACAAATACAATGCTGAGATTGAGCATACAATACAAAAGGGAACCTCAAATACATATTACAAACTAGAATGCACTCACTGGAGCTGCCTATACTTGCGCCCATCACACAGTTGGCATGTTGTGTGGTGTCTTGCCATCAACAGATTGAACCACGGGTGCTGGGCCCTCGTTTGAGAGATTGATAACAAAAATCTAGATATCAAATCTCTGTTCATCCATCGCTGAAATAGTTGTGTGTACGGACATAATATCTCTGTTATCTCAATTTGATCTACACTAGTTACACTAATGATAGTCTTAGTAATACGTACGAGTTGTTTGACATATTAATATAACAATATAGACATCGTTCATATGAAGGGTGTGAAGACGATTGGTTGCCGACGATGCTATATGATATGCCAATTGGGTTAACTTACTAGTTTGACTAGAATGATATCAAGTGTGTATGCCAGTGGCAAAAACCATCAAAATAAATTACAAAATACCGACACAATTAAATAAAGGAAACGGGATCATTGGTTAGTCTTTGATTAACAATGTGTCAATGTGAACATGCCCTTAGCGACTGATCCACAGACTTCGGGAACATATCAAAATGTCTATTGCGTTTGAGAATGAGAAAGCTTGTTTTCCCAGTTAATTAATAAGGCATTTTAATAATCCATGTTTCCACATTCAAATTTTCAGTGCAATTGTTTTTCAATTGAACCACGCGCCCGACTGTTTGACCGGGCATGATTTATATGCACCAGGATCTTTCGAAATTGTTTGGAACTTTCCAGAAATATGTTCGCACCTCACAGTCACTGCGGAAAAAAAACGATTCCGCACGCATCTTTTAGACTGATCTCAACTCATTTCCTCGAGTTTCAAGATATATAAAATAGGCTTCTAATGGGCATGTACTGTTGCCGACGTTTGTTTTACATGTAGTATATATATTTATAATAATCAAACACGAAGTTGTTTGCAGATGGAATGGTTTAGCCTGTCCGTGTAATACGAGTCTCAGCTGTCTGGACATCGACGCAATCGTGTCTGGTGTTTTGCGCGCCCATGTAGCTTGTGACGTCCTGATGTGCGTCGTGACGTCATGGCGTCTTGATCGGTTTCCAGAAAGAAATAATTCAATAATGTTCATTTATGAACGATTTATTACCAAAATAAAACCAGATAACAATGCAAATTAAGTATATATGTGGATTTAAATTACAATTGATGCAACCATTTCATATTAGCGCGTGTTCATTTTTTACAATATGTACTTCCGGTATGACGTAACATATTCACGGAAGGACAGACATCCCAGCCGAAAACATTACTTGCGTCCAGCATGGACTGGCGCAAGTGATAATTAGTATATCATAAACTAAGTCTTGACTTTATTGGTTTATCCTAACGGTTGGTCTAACAGCCTGTGTGCCCTACTTTCAATTTTCTTCCGGTTCAGTATTATACAATAAGAGAATACCGTTTGATGTATAGACCAGTCAAAGTTATTATATTAATATCAATCACAGTCTTACCGTACTTGATGAATATACAGCCTACATGTGCGAAAGTGCATAACATAATGCATGACAGTTTTGTTTCACAAACTCGACGGTTATTTCGTCATTTAGTTTATTTTCCAATACGTTTACTTTGGTGAAACAAAGAATCAGATAGAAATGTCACGGAGTTGTTTCCGATGGCCAGAATGTGTCATTGATGCTGTAGCTACACTTACCACACGAACTGGAAGTACGACACACCGCCTTTAACACGATTTTTGTAGGTCAAAAGAACGGAAACGATTTTTTCAATTGTTAGTTAGATGGCCACATAAAACAACAGATTTATAATGTCACGCAATCAAAATTATTTTTGAAGTCGTCGTTGCCACGGCAGCATGATATTTTGGAAATATGATGACCCTGTAGTATTGGATATGGACTTTCAAAGCAGTTCACGAGTAGGGCCTGTTGAAACCATTGAGGGAACTATTAAGGGTGCCGATAAGACGGACCAACATTTGAGTTCAGTTTCATTGCTTTACCTCGTGCTCGTTCTTCACAATATATTCTCTTCGTTATTCTACATTTCTCTCCTTTCATAATCCCAACATTGGTCCCTCGAACCGGATAGATGGCATCGAAAGAACTCAGACTACGTCGAGCCCATCGTGGGCAGAGCTCGAAATTGGTGCATTTGATGGAAGATGCCTTGCATAGCGGCAACGTGACGCAGGGAACTTTGACAATGGTCAGCTTGAAGAAAAAAATTACGAAACTGGAAGAAATCGATTCGAAGATTACTGACCTCCTTGATGAATCGGATGATAAATTTGATGACATTGTGGTAGAAGGTGATGAATTCCTCAATGGACTCGGCAATAGAATTACGGAATTCGAAATAGAGTTGAATGTACTTATCCTCAGAAGAGACGAATCAAAAAAGGACATTTCAATTGAAACTAAATCCCATCCAGAGATGAGAGTTCATCTGCCAAAGACTGATCTACCGAAGTTCTCTGGCGACATTCTTAAGTGGCAGACATTTTGGGAAATGTTCGATTCATCAATACATTCATGTTGTCAACTCCGCAACATCGACAAATTCACATACCTCAAAACTACCATCACGGGAGATGCCAAAGCTTGTATTGATGGACTGCCCCTAACGGGAGACAATTACGACACAGCCATTGACCTACTGAAAACGCGCTTTGGACAGCCCCACCGCATTACTGAGGCATATATTAAAAGGTTGATGGAACTTCCACACACAGAATGTGATTTTTATTCCGTAAGAACATTTTCGGATCAGCTTGAGTCATCTGTACGTGCTCTACAGTCCCTTGGCAAAGCGGAAAATACCTACGAAGTTATGCTACTTCCAATGTTGTGGGAAAAGTTACCATATCGGTTAAAATGTAACATGGCGAGAGCTCATGGCAACCGAGAATGGAAACTGGCCGAGTTCCGGGAGAGTATACAGTCCGAAATCGCAGTTCTTGAGTCATGTACACCACTAGTACGCCATGTAGAGGAGCCTCGTTACATGTATACCGAAGCTGCAACAGATGGCACTGTTACCTCACTAGTTACCCCCACATTCCAGAGTAAGATCAGGTGTTGCATATTCTGTTCGGGCATGCACTTCCCATCTGATTGTAACGTAATTGGAAATGTTGACTCCAGAATAGAACATATAAAACAGAACAATCTTTGTTTCAATTGCTTGGGAAGACATACAGCTCAAGTATGTAGATCCGAAAGAAGATGTCTTATCTGCAAATCAAAACACCACACAAGCATTCATAGGACTATTGTACCAGAACGTCATATAGTACCGGCAGATTCTAAAGAGGAGAAATCATCTGAGACAGTGGTTACCACAACATCGACTTTTTCACCGAAAAAAATATTTCTCAAAACTGCTATCACAACAGTGTCCAATGGACAATCTCATAGCTATACGACTGGACATTTGCTATTCGACGATGGCGCTCAGAGAACATTCATTTCGACCAGATTAGCTGATGAACTAGGGTTGACACCACATCGAACTGAACGATTAAATATCGCCACATTCGGCTCTGTTGATTCTAAATACCATGAACTTGACGAAGTCACACTAAACGTTTCATGTGGCACGTTCGCCATACCAATTAGAGCGCTCGTTGTTCCAAATATTACTCAGTTGCCGCCGATGACAACCATATCTAAATTTGACTTACCTGAGTTGAACGGTCTCCAATTAGCAAATCCGTTTGAGAACCACATTGATTCCTTTGAAGTTTCATTGTTGATTGGTAGTGACCATTATTACCAGTTCGTTGAAGGCCACTTAATCAGAACCTCCCAGGGTCCAATTGCTGTCAAATCCAAGCTCGGCTATTTACTGTGTGGACCATTAAACTTATCTGCAGAACAGACAAATCCAAGTGCAGCTATGATGCATGTGCTTACACAACCCGACGATGATCAACTGAAACACCTTTGTGATCTAGAAACACTTGGCACAACGATCAATGACAGCGAACTCACGTCACCAGTTGAAAGGAATAACTCCAGATATAGGTATGCACGATACGGAGACGACAATGTTGTTCTGAATACTTCAAACTCATCCACCAATCTATCGTCTGAAGATCCTGTAAACATGCTATCTCAACAGCGAATAGATTATGTTTCAAGTAATGCCAGAGCAAACTCTACAAAATCCTCTGTCAAGACAAAGTTTGGCGATAGCAGAAAATCACCATTTGAGAAAACATTGCGTAACTTCGTCACAACTGAACAAAAGCCCAAACCAGAATTTTCAAAGAGAGGTCAACTTTTTCTGAAGCGAAATATATCCGAGCTCAGCCCTAAACCAGTTATGTCTCTACCTACTACGTCTGGCACTTATAACATATCAACAAAACAGCCATCGCTCTCTCGTGAAATACAACCAACGAAGAAATCTCCACCAAAGCAGTTGAAGAAGGCGGAAGACACCAACGAAGCTACGTAATCTCCAGAAAAGGTAACTCTTTGTCAAGACACCGATATAAGGGTTTCGTCGACAGAATACATACATACTCTACCCATTCGTAACGACGATCATGTTGGCTTTATTCACTCTAGACCTCAGATGACAGCAGCATTGCGAGCTCGAGAAAAAATTCAGAAAACCTTTCGAGACGAAGACGTTGTTTATGACTAGACTTTGCGGGGCGGGGAGAATGTTGAAACCATTGAGGGAACTATTAAGGGTGCCGATAAGACGGACCAACATTTGAGTTCAGTTTCATTGCTTTACCTCGTGCTCGTTCTTCACAATATATTCTCTTCGTTATTCTACATTTCCCTCCTTTCATAATCCCAACATGGCCTATAATAGTAATGCGTTCTGTCAACTCGATTATTTCCAATATTGAATAGCCAAACTAAATATCTAGTTAGTGTTAAATGACGACTTTTCCACAGGAAACATGGCACACATCTATCCCTCCCCCAACCCCCCCCCCCCCCACCCGCGAGAAGACCTGGCACCGAATGAATTACACACGAACATTACTTCAAATGAATGAATTAAAGATGGATTATCTCTTTAAATAACAAATTTTAAATAGTTGCGTGGGTATAAAATAATAGATATGAACTGAAGACCTATGTCCGGAAAAGCTTCTATCAATTAATATTGATTTTATTTCGAATATTAAATCGGGGCCGTTTATGTTACTATTTTTAGAACCGACTATTCGGATGAGACCGTATTGCGATATAGAGCACTGTGCTGTTCCTACGGCTACGCAACGAATGTCAAATGTCACAGATTGGTTGTTTGTATTGTTTTGTTCCACAGATATAAGCGATAATGGGTATAATTAACGTTTATTTGTGACAAAATTGCACACTATAATTTCTGGTATCTGTTAACAGTAACCACTATTGTTCGTTAGCTAAACAAACACACCTTTTTAGACCAGAAAATATTCGAAATAAAATTAATATTAATCGATAGAAGTATTTCCGGACAGGAGTCTTCGATTCAAATCTAATATTTTATACCCCGTAACTATATAATACATGTTTACCTTTAAACGATTTTTTTATGGTAGCAAATCATAAAGCTGTGAGGCTGCTATATACAGGTATTCAAAAAATATGATACATGTTGCATTAAATGATATAAGTTACCCCGTGAATGTTCACTTGATGCGGATTGTATCCTCCCGAAACTAGCCCTATCACATGAGCGCGAATGCCATACGGCTGAACGAGGCTATGTAAAAACCCGTACGACGTGAACATAATGTAGTTTATTTGCTCACAGCGCTTCTCTGGGATTAACTAAACGTTGACATATAATAACAAATAGAGTAGGGTCATTTTAGATCATCTTTATATCACATTCATACGGGCGATCTCCGATTTGGATTTTCTCGTGCCTCGCCCGGTCGCTCGACTGAGCGAATGATTTAAGGCATATCACAATCGTAAGGGCGATCCCCGGTGTGTATTATCTTGTGTCTCGCCAATGCGCTCGACCGACTGAATGATTTCCCGCATATATCACAATGGTAAGAATGATCTCCCGTGTGGATTCTCTTACGTCTTGCCAATGCGCTCGATTGATTAAATGATTTCCCGCATATATCACCAATTGTAAGGGCGATCTCCAGTGTGGGTTAAGTAGTGTTTCCCGAAGTCGCCAGATTGAGCAAATGATTTCCCGCATATATCATAGTGGTAAGGCTCAAATCTCCAGTGTGGATTATCTTATGTCTCGTCAAGTTGTTCGATTGATTAAATGATTTTCCGCATATATCACAAATGTATAGGAGATCCCCGGTGCGGATTCTCTGGTGTGTCACCAAGCTGCTCGATCGATTAAATGATTTCCCACATATATCACACTGGCAAGGCATATCTCCGGTGTGAATTCTCTTATGTTTCACCAAGTCGCTCGATTGGCTAAACGATTTCACGCATATATCACAATGGTAAGGCTGGTCTCCAGTGTGGATTCTTTTATGTGTCACCAAGTTGCTCGATCGTTTAAATGATTTCCCACATATATCACAATGATAAGGCTTATCTCCAGTGTGGATTCTCTTGTGTCTCACCAAGCAGTTCAATCGATTAAATGATTTCTCGATTGACTGAATAATTACCCGCATATATTACAATGATCAGGCTTATCCCCGGTGTCGATTCTCGTATGTTTCACCAAGTCGCTCGATTGGCTACATGATTTCCCGCATATATTACAATGGTAAGGTTTATCTCCGGCGTGGATTCTCTTGTGTCTCGTCAAGTGGCTCGAACAATTAAACGATTTCCCGCATATATCACAATGGTAAGGATTATCTCCGGTGTGGATTCTCTTGTGTTTCACCAAGCCGCTCAATTGGCTAAATGATTTTACGCACAAAAAACAATGGTATGGCTTATCTCCAGTGTGGATGCGCTTGTGTACCATCAAGTGGCTCGAACAATTAAATGGTTTCTAGCATAAATTACAATGGTAAGGCTTATCTCCAGTGTGGATTCTCTTATGTTTTACAAAGTGGCTCGATCTATTGAATGATTTCCCGCATATATCACAATGGTAAGGCTTATCTCCAGTGTGGATTCTCTTATGTCTCACCAAGTGGCTCGATGTATTAAATGATTTCCCACACATATCACAATCGTAAGGGCGATCTCCGGTGTGTATTCTCTTGTGTCTCACCAAGTTGCCCGACCGACTAAATGATTTCTCGCATATATCACAGTGGTAAGGCTTATCTCCGGTGTGGATTCTCTTATGTTTCACCAAGTCGCTCGATTGTCTACATGATATCCCGCATATATCACAATGGTAAGGTTTATCGCCGGTGTGGATTCTCTTATGCGTCAACAAGACGCTCGAACAATTAAATGATTTCCCGCATATATTACAATGGTAAGGATTATCTCCGGTGTGGATCCTCTTATGTGTCACCAATGTGCTCGATCTATTAAATGATTTCCCGCATATATTACAATGGTAAGGATTATCTCCGGTGTGGATTATCTTATGTTTCACCAAATCACCTGATTGGCTAAATGATTTCACGCATATATTACAATGGTAAGGCTTATCTCCGGTGTGGATTCTCTTATGTTTCACCATGTCGCCCGATTGGCTAAATGATTTCCCGCATATATTACAATGGTAAGGATTGTCTCCGGTGTGGATTCTCTTATGTGTCACCAATGTGCCCGATTGGCTAAACGATTTCCCGCATATATCACAATGGTAAGGCTTATCTCCGGTGTGGACTCTCTTGTGTCTCACCAAGCTGCCCGACCGATTAAATGATTTCCCGCATATATTACAATGGTAAGGATTATCTCCGGTGTGGATTCTCTTATGTGTCACCAATGTGCCCGGTTGGCTAAACGATTTCCCGCATGTATCACAATGGTAAGGCTGGTCTCCGATGTGGATTCTCTTATGTTTCAACAAGCCGCTCGATTTGCTAAATGATTTCCCGCATAAACCACAGTGGTAAAGCATATCTCCGGTGTGGATTTTCTTATGCGCCACCAAGCTATTCGATTGATTAAATGATTTCCCGCATATATCAAAATGGTGTCCTTTATTCTGTGAGCGGCCTCGTGGAAGTCTGGTTAGAATCTCCAATCGTGTGGAATTGTCCTAGATATATCGGAGTATATTTCATAAAGCGACAGTCTATAGATAGAAATATGATCTAATTCGAATCGAACTCCACTGATACAATGTAACAAGGAAGGGCTACGAATCAATAGATCGATTTTCAAGTCGAACAAACTCACACAAAATGGACGACGGAAATACCGAATTCTGTTGCTGAATTTATAATATGCGTCTCTGAACGTGGTTTCGTTTAGTAGAATCATTTACAGAACGATAGGAGTTCATACAATACAACAGACAAATGGAACCTCAAAATCTATATTACAAATAATCGATATATGCTACAGATATTACAAATAAATCGATATATCCTACAGATATTACAAATAATCAATATATCCTACACTATAAGTATTGTCTTCATTTGTTTATTATATTGAAACAAAAATAAGTCAAAGTTAATTATTATATTAAAGATGGATTATCTCTATAAATAACACATTTGAAATAGTTGCGTGGGTATAAAATAATAAATATGAACTGAAGACCCCTGTCCGGAAAAGCTTCTATCGATTAATATTGATTTTATTTCGAATATTTTATTGGGCCCGTTTATGTGTCTATTTTTAAAACAGACCATTCGGATAAGACCGTATTGCGATATAGAACATTAGGCTGTTCCTGTGGCTACGTACCGAACGTTAAATATCCCAGATTGATTGGTTGTATAGTGTTATTTCATAGTAATAACAGACAATGGGTATAATTAACGTTTATTTGTGACAAAAGTACGCAATAAAATTTCTGGTCTCTGTTAACAGTAAGCAATTATTTCATGTGTCTTTTTGGAACAGTCAAAATTGTTGTCCCGAGGTATCAGGAATGTCCATCGAACTGTTGCCCAAGGCCGAAGGCCGCGGGCCACAGTTCGATAGCCATTCCTGATACCGAGGGACAACAATTTTGCCTGTTCACAAAAGCCACATTAAATAACTGCTTTGTTACCCAATACAGTTACTTGTATATAGTCAGGTTATTGCTAATTAATCACACTCCTTAAAGGTGGATTATCTCTTTGTAAACATGTATTATATTGTTACATGGGTATAAAATATTAGATTTGAATCGAAGACTGCTGTCCGGAAATGCTTCTATCGATTAATATTAATTTTATTTCGAATATTTTCTGGTCTAAAAAGGTGTGTTTGTTCAGCTAACGAACAATAGTGGTTACTGTTAACAGAGACCAGAAATTATATTCTGCAATTTTGTCACAAATAAACGTTACTTATACTCATTATCGCTTATATCTGTGGAACAAAACAATACAAACAACCAATCTGTGACATTTGACATTCGTTGCGTAGCCGTAGGAACAGCCCAGTGCTCTACATCGCAATACGGTCTCATCCGAATGGTCGGTTCTAAAAATAGTAACATAAACGGGCCCGATTTAATATTCGAAATAAAATCAATATTAATTGATAGAAGCTTTTCCGGACATAGGTCTTCAGTTCATATCTATTATTTTATACCCACGCAACTATTTAAAATTTGTTATTTAAAGAGATAATCCATCTTTAATAGTGTTATTTCGAATTATGAGAACTAACTGGAATATACCGCCATCTATCTGAATGCAAAAAGTAATTTAAAAACGAAACCGGAAATAGCCGAAACGTCACGGAAATTGCAAATCATGCAACAGTTCGTTCGGACAAGTCAACAGTTCGCTCGGTGCCAGTCAACAGTTCGCTCGGGTCGGGCAACTGCAGTTCACTCGTGACGTCCCGAAAGCTGACCGTGATTGCAAACCGGGAAACAGTTAATTCAGGGCGGGCAACATGTCGTGGCGTTGCGAACGCGAATTTGGGGTTAATCAGTTAATTATAATCCCAAGGATTTACGAAGTAAAACTCTACTATTGGGTAACAATAAGTACTATTGTTCGTTAGCTAAACAACCACACATTTTTAGACCAGAAAATATTCGAAATAAAATCACTATTAATTGATAGAAGCATCTCCGGACAGGAGTCTTCGACTCAGATATAATATTGTATACCCCGGTAACTATATAATACATGTTTACAAAGAGATAATCCACCTTTAATAGCAATGTGCTCAGAGCTGAGGTGACTATACAGCCTACATGTACTGAGAGATGGTTGTACAGTCTACATGTACTGAGAGATGACTGTATTGCATAATGTGCTGATTGATATACAGCCTACATGTGAATAAGTGTAACAAACTCGACGGTAATTTCCTTATGTGTTTACTTTGGTGGACAGGAGAGGCGTAAGACAATATTTTATGCACAAATATTGAAACAGATGTAGGTCTATATATAACTTTGAGTAATTAAAGATGAATTATCTCTTGCCACAATCAATTTTAAATAGTTTATCAACCCGTATGAACATTACAGGACGACACACAGCAGCATTCGCTACAATTGTACCGTACAGTTTTGGGCTATTGATCCAGGCTGATAATATGTGTCCAGAAATGCTTCTATCGATTAATATTAATTTTATTTTGAATATTTTCAATTCAACACATGTTCTATCACACAATAAAGGCATACCATTTTTAACAATAAAAAAATTCACAGGATGATTTCTGTTTTCTATTTTCAAATTCAGAAAACAGGTACCTCTATGAGAAATCTGCTTTCCATTGTAATCAATGAGCTTTATTTTTGAAGAATGAATCTTTGGAGAGTTATTAAAGGTGGATTAGCTCTTTGTCAACATGTATTGTATAGTTATCGGGGTATAAAATATTAGATCTGAATCGAAGACTCCTGCCAAGAAATTCTTCTATCGATAATATTAATTTTATTTCGAATATTTTCTGGTCTAAAAAGGTGTAGTTGTTCAGCTAACGAACAATAGTGGTTACTGTTAACAGAGACCAGAAATGTTATTGTGTAATTTTGTCACAAATAAACATAAATTATACTCATTATCGCTTATAACTATGGAATAAAACAATACAACCAATTAATCTTGTCCATTCGATGTTGGGTAGCCATAGGAACAGCCTATTGCTCTATATCGCTATATGTTATCACTCGAATGGTCTGTTCTAAAAATACGCAAATAAACGGTCCCAATAAAATATTCGAAATAAAATCAATATTAGTCGATATAAGCCTTTCCGCAAGGGGTCTTCAGTTTATATTTATTATTTTATACCCCCGCAACTATTTCAAATTTGTTATTAAGAGAGATAATCCATCTTTAATTATATCTGACATAAAATTTCAACTAAATTGATGTCACCACACCATGGATGTTTGCTACATCCGACAGAAAATGTAAAGGAGAAAATTCGCAGAATTGCAAGTGAGTATCCATACGCATAACCTTGCTATCGACATTTTCTCAGCTGGGGTAGATGTCCAAGGTCTAAGCCAATTTCCCCAACTGCAACCACCTTTGGATGTTCGGATGGTACATCAACTCCACCAGTCTTTCCATTCGGTCAGGCCTTTGGAGCATTTAGTACTTCTTTGGGTGGCATCCCACAGCCAGCGCCGGCGAAACCAGATAAAATTCTGCCTTCTCGTAATCAGCAGGGTCGCAGAGGACATTGACAGCCCATATCAGCTTAGATATGGCAAGAAACGTATCAGCTGTACTGATTGGTACCTCTGGTTGGACACGGTCTTGCGTTTGCTTGATCAAATCCAATAGAGGTGTCGATGGTCTCAATTCAAATGACCTTTGTACCCCGTTGAGATGGAAGTGAGAATCAATTGCTTGTGGGAGTATATACTCTCATTGGTTCAGTTACCGTGATGGACAAAGACCCTGTCTTCATGACATTAGTGCTAGTCCGTACTGTTGGCACATGGACGTCACTAACTACCTGTCCAATTTTCGTCTTGGTTGGGCATATATCCTGGCGACGACGCCAATATAAAGAATAATTGGGGTGCTGGCTCTATTCTTTATAACTAATAGTAAGGAAAGTAAAGTTATCTCGCCTCCTATCTTCCTGAAGACTCCGTAAAATTTGTCAGAGATTTCCAAGTTGTGATCCTTCTTTGACCACGGCTTGATTCGAAAGAGATCGATCGTTGTCGTGACGTCATCAGGTGAATTCCAGGGTTCCCGGAACGTCGGAAGTACTCGATAATAGGATCGGCATATAGCGGTGACTTAACCTAATGTGTCCGGGACAATCTTATGATAACCTGACTAATTTACCAATTTCCACAATAACATGTTACCGAGGTTAGATGGCAACTGTCCGATACTGAAGACTACCAAACACTTAACGATGGATTATCTCTTTAAATAACAAATTTGCAATAGTTGCGTGAGTATAAAATAATAAATATGAACCGAAGACCCCTGTCTGGAAAGGCTTCTATGTTCGTCCCATGGTGGTGTTATTGAGACGAGACGGAGATGATGTTCACACGTTTATTCGTCGGTAACCCAAACTGCCGTGATCAGTCACATGACTGTCACGTTTCTATTTAACATATTTACAATAAATCATGTTACACAAGTATGATGATGGACAATATCATCTTCCTTTCTTTCAAATAGAGACATTCAAATACATATAAGGAATTATATATATTATAAGTTCATTTTAATGACAGGCATCTTTGTTCGAGTTGACCTTCTCGGGCCTTGTGGAGATTGTGTCATTTGAGTATTGAGCTGTGAAACGTTATAGGAAGATTGAGATATGGAATCAGTATTTGAACTTAAATGTTCTCCATTAAGTTTATTTGAGATTGAATGTTTAGAAGGACTGATAACATCTAATTTTGAGAAATCAAAATTTGGATTTTGATGATTTGTAGTTTTGATACAGTTATTAAATTTAGGTAACAAAATATCCTGTGAAGACATTTGATAAATTTCAGATGTTTTCTCTTCTATCTCTCCTGAATACTTGTCCATGCTCAGATAACACTTGGTATGATCTCCCTGACACTGGTCCAAGTACTTTTGCATTAGTATTCCAACCAGTTTCAATGCCCATTTTAATTCTAACAGTATCTCCAGCTTTGCGATCAGAAAGTTCTTTAGACACTTTGTCATAATGAACTTTCCCTCTCAACTTGCTTCTCATGAATTAAGTTGTCTCTATGCTTGGGCATAGAAGTAATCTAGTTCTAAGTATCCTGCCAATTAACAGTTCAGCATGTGATTTACCACATTCTAGTGGAGCTGTTCTGTATTGGAGCAGAACAAGATATGGATCTTCATTATAATTTAAAGATTTCTTCAATAGAGCTTTAAGAATTTTTGACACCAATCTCTGCCTTACCATTTCCTTGAGAATGGTATGGTGCTGAGGTTGAATGGTCAAATTCATATTGCTTAGCAAAATGTTTGAAAGACATGCTGGTGAAATAAGCTGCATTATCATTGCGCACAACCACTGGTACAAAAATAGTGACTTGTTAGTGACCTTGCAGCATATGCTACTGGATGCCACATTTCATAACATTTCTGAAGTAAAACGGACCCAATTCCATCTTTACTGCTGTCTGAAGACACTTTGGTTGGAAATGAATGATTAACATAAGTGAGAACAGGTTTGGTTGTTAAACATTTCTCAATATTTTGAATTCCTGTTCTTGCTTCAAATTTCATGACCATGGAACAGATTTTTGCAATAATTTTCTCATTTCATTTGTTCGAGATGACAAATTTGGGACAATTCTTGTTTATTCTTTGGGGATTGTAAATTTGTAATGGCATCTATTTTACTTGGTGAAGGTTTAAACCTATTTGAAGTTAACAATTCACCAAGAAATTCCATCTCATTTACACAATCTGACATTTCTTTTCATTCAACTTTACACCATTTGTGTGCAATTGTTCAATAACAGCAATCAAATTTGCATCATGGCAAGCCTTATTAGTTCCCCAAATTAAAATATCATCAATATAGCACCTAACACCAACCTGTTCTTGCAAAAGTGATTCCACCACCCTATGGTACACTTCTGAACTTGAGACAATACCAAAAGGGA
Organism: Siphonodentalium dalli; assembly: GCA_032622095.1. Taxonomy (NCBI): domain Eukaryota; kingdom Metazoa; phylum Mollusca; class Scaphopoda; order Gadilida; family Siphonodentaliidae; genus Siphonodentalium; species Siphonodentalium dalli. The sequence continues at coordinate 55,324,903 of CP136063.1, forward strand.
GTCTTTGATAACAATATTTTCCAAAATGGAGTATTAAAGGTGGATTGCCTCTTTGTAAAGATGTATTATATAGTTACCGGGGTATAAAATATTAGATTTGAATCGAAGACTCCTGTCCGGAAATGCTTCTATCGATTAATATTAATTTTATTTCGAATATTTCCTGTTCTAAAAAGGTGTGTTTGAACAGCTAACGAACAATAGTGGTTACTGTTAACAGAGACCAGAAATTTTATTGTACAATTTTGTCACAAATAAACGTTAATTATACTCATTATCGATTATATCTGTGGAACAAAACAATACAAACAATAAATCTGGGACATTTGACTTTCGGTGCGTAGCCATAGGAACAGCCCAGTGCTCTATATCGCAATATGGTATCATTCGAATGATCTGTTCTAAAAATGGACACATAAACGGTCCCGATTTAATATTCGAAATAAAATCAATATTAATTGATAGAAGCTTTTCCGGACAGGGGTCTTCAGTTCATATCTATTATTTTATACCCACGCAACTATTTAAAAAAATTTATTTAAAGAGATAATCTATCTTTAAATGTGGTAAATTTTTCACTTTATGGATGGCGTTTTATCGAATAAAACACATTAGAACAATCAAGTTTACTGAAACACTTTGCATCTGTGATTTCACCAATTATATCATCTTTCTTTGGTATGACACAGTGCTCTCAGGTTATGCATGTATTAAATGATTTCCCGCATATATCACAATGGTAAGGCGTATCTCCTGTGTGGATTCTCTTATGCACCATCAAGTGGCTCGATCGATTAAATGATTTCCCGCATATATCACAATGGTAGAGGAGGACCCCGCCATGTATTCTCGTATGCGTCGTCAGGTTACTCATATGGTTGAATGATTTCCCGCATATATCACAATGGTAAGGTTTATCTCCAGTGTGCATTTTCTTATGAATAACCAAGTCGTTCGATCGATTAAGATGGACTATCTCCTTAAATAACAAATTTTAAAGATGGATTATCTCTTTAAATAACAAATTTTAAATAGTTGCGTGGGTATAAAATAATACATATGAACTGAAGACCTATGTCCGGAAAAGCTTCTATCAATTAATATTGATTTTATTTCGAATATTAAATCGGGCCCATTTATGTTACTATTTTTAGAACCGACCATTCGGATGAGACCGTGTTGCGATATAGAGCACTGGGCTGTTCCTACGGCTACGCAACGAATGTCAAATGTCACAGATTGGTTGTTTGTATTGTTTTGTTCCACAGATATAAGCGATAATGAGTATAATTAACGTTTATTTGTGACAAAATTGCACAATATAATTTCTGGTCTATGTTAACAGTAACCACTATTGTTCGTTAGCTGAACAATCACACCTTTTTAGACCAGAAAATATTCGAAATAAAATTAATATTAATCGATAGAAGCATTTCCGGACAGGAGTCTTCGATTCAAATCTAATATTTTATACCCCGGTAACTATATAATACATGTTTACAAAGAGATAATCCACCTTTAAATAGTTGCGTGGGTATAAAATATTACATCTGAATCGAAGACTCCTGTCGGGAAAAGCTTTTATCAATTAGTATTGATTTTATTTCGAATATTAAATCGGGACCGTTTATGTGTCTATTTTTAGAACAGACCATTCGGATGATACCATATTGCAATATAGAGCACTGGGCTGTTCCTATGGCTACGCACAGAAAGTCAAATGTCCCAGATTGATTGTTTGTATTGTTTTGTTCCACAGATATAAACGATAATGAGTATAATTAACGTTTATTTGTGACAAAATTGTACAATAACATTTCTGGTCTCTGTTAACAGTAACCACTATTGTTCGTCAGCTGAACAAACACACCTTTTTAGACCAGAAAATAATCGAAATAAAATTAATATTAATCGATAGAAGCATTTCCGGACAGGAGTCTCCGATTCAAATTTAATATTTTATACCACGGTAACTATATAATACATGTTTACAAAGAGATAATCCACCTTTAAAAGATTTTCCGCATATATCACAATGGTAAGGTTTATCTCCGGTGTGGATTCTCTTATGTGCCACCAAGGTACTCGGTTGATTAAAGGTGGATTATCTCTTTGTAAACATGGATTATATAGTTACCGGGGTATAAAATATTAGATTTGAATCGAAGACTCCTGTCCGGAAATGCTTCTATCGATTAATATTAATTTTATTTCGAATATTTTCTGGTCTAAAAATGTGTGTTTGTTCAGCTAACGAACAATGGTGGTTACTGTTAACAGAGACCAGAAATTATATTGTGCAATTTTGTCACAAATAGATGTTAATTATACTCGTTATCGCTTATATCGTTGGAACAAAACAATACAAACAACCAATCTGTGACATTTGACATTCGTTGCGTAGCCGTGGGAACAGCCCAGTGCTCTATATCGAAATAAGGTCTCATCCGAATGGTCGGTTCTAAAAATAGTAACATAAATGGGCCCGATTTTATATTCGAAATAAAATCAATATTAATTGATAGAAGCTTTTCCGGGCATAGGTCTTCAGTTCATATCTATTATTTTATACCCACGCAACTATTTAAAATTTGTTATTTAAAGAGATAATCCATCTTTAAATGATTCCCGCAAATATCACAATGATGTCCATTCTCTGTGTGATCGGTTTCGTGAACACTCAGGTTAGAATCTCCAATCGTGTAGAATTGTCCTAGATATATCGGAGTATATCTCATAAAGCGACAGTCTATAGATAGAAATCTGACCTATTCGAATCGAACTCCACTGACACAATTTAATAAGGAAGAGTCACGCATCAATTGATAGATTTTCAATTCAAACAAAGGATGGAAATACCGAATTGCGTTGAATTTGTTAACACAGGTCTGAGCATATTTATGTAGTTTCATTCATTAGAACCATTTACAGAACGATAGAAATTCATTTTCAAATTCAAACCGTTATTGGTATAAAATTCAAAATAAGGATTCTCATCAACTCAACAAATAACGAATGCAATTAAACGTACAATACAACAGACAAACGGAAACCCAAAATGCATATTGCAAATAATTAATAAATCCTACACTAAATCCTGGCTTCATTGATTCATCATATCCTAATGGTTGGCCCTACTGTCAAACAATTTAAGTTTGTCCTACTTCAATTAACTACCGGTACTGTATTATAAAAATAAGACAAGTTCGTTTGGTGTATAAACCCCGGTCAAAATTATTATATTAAATCAATCATAGTCGTGAAAGCTAGAGATGACTATATACAGCCTACATGCGAGAGCTAGAGTTAACTATATACAGCCTACATGGGAGAGCTAGAGATGGCTATATACAGCCTACATGGGAGAGCTATTGATGTCTATATACAGCCTGCACGTGAGAGCTAGAGGTGACTATATACATCCTACATGGGAGAGCTAGAGATTACTATATACAGCCTACATGGGAGAGCTAGAGATGACTATATACAGTCTACATGGGAGAGCTAGATATGACTATATACAGCGTACATGGGGGAGCTAGAGAAGACTATATACAGCCTACACGTTAGAGCTAGAGAAGACTATATACAACCTACATGAGAGAGCTAGATATGACTATATACAGCCTACATGGGAGAGCTAGGGGTGACTATATACAGCCTACATGTGCATAATACATGACAGTGTAATGTCACAACTCGGTGGTAATTTCGTCATATAACTCATCTCCCGATATACCGGTATTAACTTTGGTACAGCAAGAGAATAATACAATCGTTTATGCACATTTATGTATATTTCGAACAAGATTTAGCTTTGAGTTATTAAAGATGGAGTATCTCTTCATATAAAAAATTTTAAATAATTTTGTGGGTAGAAAATAATAAATATGAGTTGAAGACCCCTGTCCGGAAACGCTTCCATAAACTAATATTGATTTTATTTCGAATATTTGATTACAATATTAGATGATTAAGGGGACGGTAGATTTTGGTCAAGATGGCCACTGCGTATAGCACCATACCTTCAGATCATAAACAATTACTCATCAGCCACAGAATGGATAAACCTATTTGTTCGTATAAGTAATAAACGATGATATTGGCATGAGCAGAGAAATTGTATCTGTCCCAAATGGTGTTTCTTCATGTTTAATGGTTAACTTTTTGCACAAACTGAAGCCCCTACGTAGATACTGAATATGTCCAGTGGGGAGTACATAATTAAGTAAATATTTTTAGTACTCTGTATTACCTAATATGGTAATCTGGAGAACCAAATATTGCTGGTACTCTAGAGTACCAAATATCTAGGTACTATACAATACTTAGATATATGGTACTCAAAAGTACCAAACATATAGGTACTATATGAAGAACCTGTCCAGGTACTAAGCCCTCGAAATTTGAAAAACTTCCGATGGCAGATTTAACAATGTGGCAAGTTAGATTTCAAATGATGACACGGCATTTAAACATCGAATTAAGTACACAACCACGATCGAGGTTCTTCGAGATCATGTTATCAGTTACTTGAACTCCGTTGCATATTGAAAAATGAAATAATCCGAATTATATTACTTTTATCGTGTTTTTTTTTCACTTAAATCAAAGTTTAATACCTCGATTTCGGGATTTCCCTGACCTGTTCCCTGCAAGTGGATGGAAATGTGTTTGAATGTCTAAAATAATCAACAAAATTTCCCAAAGATGGATTATCTATTGAAATAACAAATTTTAAATAGTTGCATGGGTATAAAATAATAAATATGAACTGAAGACCCATGTCCGGAAAGGCTTCTATCAATTAATATTGATTTTATTTCAAATATTTAATCGGGACCGTTTATGTGTCTATTTTTAGAACAGACCATTCGGATGATACCATATTGCGATATAGAGCATTAGGCTGTTCCTCTGGCTACGTGCCGAGCGTCAAATGTCCCAGTTTGATTGGTTGTATTGTTTTATTCCATTAAAATATATTTCGGACAAAATTACACAATAACATTTTTGGTCTATGTTAACAGTAACCACTATTGTTCGTTAGCTAAACAGCCGCAACTTTTTAGATCAGAAAATATTCGAAATAAAATAAATATTAATCGATAGAAGCATTTCCAGACAGGAGTCTTCGATACAGATCTAATATTTTATACCCTGGTAACTATATAATTCAGGTTTACAAAGAGATAATTCACTTTTAATATGTGTGTAATAATATAAAATAACTAGAGGGTTAAAATTCTGGCCTGCAGAACTTTTATTCTTCCATGCATAATCCACCTTTAACCCATATCCACAATCGAACCCAATTTATAAACCTGATTCTACCCATATCTTTAACCCTAAACATAACCCTGATCTACACATAACCATAACCATATCCCTAAACTTAACCCTTTACATGAACCTACATCTATTCATAGTATTAATCTTTCCCAGTGTATATAGTCAACCGGTGGTATTTTCCTACATAACGTGTGGATACATGTAATATCGGGCACTCAATCCTCAATTCATAACCCATTCATTCAAAAAGTTAGACAATTTCACTGAATTTTGGCATGGATAGTACCCACCACATCCTGTCGTCAAATTTGTTTTAACTCGATTCACGATGTCTCCATTTTTTTCCTTGCGAAATTCACTGTAATTTGCCAAAAGACTCGACCGGCTCTGGTGTGCTGTCTCAGTCGGATTGCTTTTATGCCACGGCAGTCAATCATCGGGTTTGTATCGGGGTTGTGTCTAGGATATACCGAGGTACCTGCTCGAGCATTTAACTCGCTTCTTCGTTGACCTGTTTGGATTTGGCGGGGAAATGGGCGAATTTCGGTTTATGGCATATATCAATGGTACTGCGTATTACGTATTACGCTACATAGCGTCGCCACGAGTAAACGTTTGCTCTAAAACTTAGGAAATCCCACTAAAGTTGCGCGTAATAACCCTATCACAAACACTCGTCAACAAAATTGTATATCAATGTTTTATGTTTTAAAATATTTTTCCACTTTTGGTATTTGGTGTAATTTGCAAATTTGAACCCACGGGCACGCGAGCTCTCCTTTTGGGCAGGTTGCTTTTTAAGTAGAGCGGTCAAACTTTGGGACATGACCTACAGTATATCGACGTACTTGCTCCAGCATTACCTCGCACCTTCATTAGCCCTTTTGGATTTGGCGGGAAAAATAGGTTAGTGAAGCAGCACTTAACGGTACTTATTTACATTATAAAGCTTCACCGCGAGTAAACATTCGGCTTTATTGCTGATTAAGGAGACACTAATAAGTTGCGCATAGATACTATCCATCACATTCACTCATCAATGTTTTTATGTCGATGTTTGATTTTGATAAAATCCCCCCTTTGATTTTCGTTGGAATTTGCAAAAAGTCTGAACCCACCCGAAGCGAGTAAGCTGTTCAGCAGGCTGCTTTTATAGTAGAGCTATCAAACTTTGGTGGCATACCTACATGATACCGGCGTACCTGCTCATGCATTAACCTTGCTCGACAATTAGCCGGTTGCATTTGGCGGTAAAATGGTAATTTTTGTCGCTGTCTTAGATCGGTAACGGTTGGGACAAAAACTTGTAAATGGTACATGCCGGTCCGAATCACTCTTCCCATTCGGAGAATGCAATAAAAATATTATACCGCAGGATTTTTTGTGTGCTAAATCTGACGTTTGCATCCACCACGGTCAGCCTGGTCTCACAACCCTCTGCCTGGTCTCACCACCCCGACCTGGTATCTCCACCCCGACCTGGTTTCTCCACCCCGACCTGGTTTCGTCGCCTCCCCGGTATGGCCTCACTCTCTCCCATGCTCCTCCATTAGTCAAATCATTTGATGGTCTGTAACTTGGATATTTCTTAACCGATTTACAAAATTCTTTCAGGAGGATCATTAGTACGTCCTATAGATACACGAAATCATCGCAAAAAATGTTGCTCACACCTAAGCCCTAAAATATAAGTCCTTCCCTGCTCAACACTTTTATTTGTAGTAATTTGCTAACTGGTTACTGCATAGAAGAGCTAAACCCTGGTTTCCTTGTATGCCATAGGCAGTCACATGATTTGAAATAAATCGAGTTTTGCGAACTGTGGGCGACAATTCTGAAGAGAAAGCGCGGACATGAATTGAAATGCATGAACGTAATAGGGTATACTGAGTTGTACCTATGGTCCAAATTTCGAGACTCTGCTACTCATACTTCCGAGATACAGCAACCCCATTTTTCCACACAAAGGGGGGTAACTCTGTAAATCAAGTGCGGACAACTTCATATATAGCCTATCGTGCTAGATTTATTATAGGTCTATATACATACGAAATACCAGCTCCCTACCACTTGTACGTCCTGTGATATAGACATTATAAAATTGCTAAGAATAATAAATAATAATGAATTATATTGGAAAATATTTTTTTAAATTTAAACAACAATATACTTCCATGGTAAAACCATGGAAGTATAAATATAAATGGTTTAAGAGATAGACTATGGGAGGCCCTTTTCACATTTATTATTTATTTTCGCTTAGGTGCAAATATTTGTGCTTAAGCGTAAACCATTTGCGTAAACCATGTGTCAATCGATTTATTTGCGGTTAAGCGCAAATACCTAACACTCTCTTACATCCTTTTGGTGGTGAATGATTGAGTCCATCTCATAGTATATTATCATGGGCCAATAGTAGTCGCCCCATGCAGACTCGGAAGTTGAAGAAAAACAATTTGTGTATATAACACATTTATCTACCATCCACCGCACAAATTACATTTCAGGAGTTTCTTAAATGCCAAATGTGTTGAATTTGTGTCCGATGATTCGCTTTCTTGAGTAAATTCTCCCAACCTGCAAAGGTATCTGTGTCACGCGATTAGCTCGCTTTGCTAAATTCGCACAACCTGCCGGTTCACGCGAATATGCCTAACGGAAATGTATTCAATGGACACAATTTCTTACACTTATAATACATACTGAACACATACATATTAGTTCCCTTGTGATGTGTTATACCATAATACCCGTGATGGTTACCCGGTAGGCAATCAAATAATGTTAAAACATTGGAACTATTTGTTTATAGTACGCAAGAATATACGTTGGAATGTCGTTTTGATTTTTCACGCGATTGATGTGACGTCAGTTCATTCATGATTTTGATCAGTCAACGACGTCACGAGCGCCTTGTATCGCAACTGCAGTAACGATACGGATGCTTTTATCGCCCATTCGTTATCGCCCATTGAACCAGGGAATTACATAGGAAATGGTAGATAAATATGTGTTATATACACAATGTGTTTGTAACGATTCATGTATCGCGACGAGGCAAGTTTTCGTTGCCATATAGCAACGACGCGACCTTGGTCGCCGAGTCGCTATATGGACACGAAAACTAGCCCGAGTCGCGATACATGAATCGCTACAAACGCATTGTGTATATAACACATTTATCTACCATTGGTGTGACAGAATCCACCGCACAAATTACATTTCAGGAGTTTCTTAAATGCCAAATCTGTTGAATTTGTGTCCGATGATTCGCTTTCTTGAGTAAATTCTCCCAACCTGCAAAGGTATCTGTGTCACGCGATTAGCTCGCTTTGCTAAATTATCACAACCTGCCTGTTCACGCGAATATGCCTAACGGAAATGTATTCAATGGACACAATTTCTTACACTATAATACATACTGAACACATACATATTAGTTCCCTTGTGATGTGTTATACCATAATACCCGTGATGGTTACCTGGTAGGCAATCAAATAATGTTAAAACATGGGAACTATTTGTTTATAGTACGCAAGAATATACGTTGGAATGTCGTTTTTATTTTTCACGAGATAGATGTGACGTCACTCAGTCACGAGCGCCTTGTATCGCAACTGCAGTAACGATACGGATGCTTTTATCGCCCATTCGTTATCGCCCATTGTATCAGGGAATTTCATAGGAAATGGTAGATACAATCGTTTATGCACATTTATGTATATTTCGAACAAGATTTAAGCCAATAGCTTTGAGTTATTAAAGATGGAGTATCTCTTCATATAACAATTTTTAAATTATTTTGTGGGTAGAAAATAATAAATATGAATTGACGACCCCTATCCGGAAACGCTTCCATCAACTAATATTAATTTTATTTCGTGTATTTTATTACAAAATGAGATGATTAAGGGGATGGTAGAGTTTGATCAAGATGGCCACCGCGTATTGCACCCTACCTTCAGATCATAAACAATTACTCATCAGCCCATAGAATGGATAAACCTATTTTGTCGCACACAATAATAGATAATGAACGATGATATTGCAATGAGCAGCGAAATTTTATCTGTAATAATAAAGACCCCACTCGGCGCGCTTGCGCGCCCGAGCTCGGGTCGTGTATAGGTAACAGGTGGGCGCGCGTACTTGTGACGTCACACATAAATTACTGTATACCGTAAAAGTAGATTTTTTTTTTCAGACAACATTTTTGTGGAAAAATCACGTGACTTCCGGCAGTGGTTTCACAAAATCGCGGAATCAGCAATTAAACGAATTTAATACATCACAACTTCCGATATATGTGGCAATGGACCACTGAAGTATTTATTTATTGATAAACAGTAAGTTTTATGAATATATCCTGCAAATGTTAATATTAGTTCAGTTTCATATGTTAGCTAATTGAAGGTAGTTATGGTGTCGTGACGTCAAAAGGTTATTTGTCCCTGCGGGGCAGAATCCAGACATGACTGGACGCGTTGTGTCGTCTTCGCTTAATCACAGCGACATACATTGTAGTCTATAGCACTTACTGTCTACATTATAATATAGAGGCTTTCATTATCAAAGGCCGATAGGCTATAACATGACCATATGTGACACGTAACGGGGCTACCACACGCGATGCTTTGTCGGATCTAGTTACTTTGTTTTGGAGGTGTTTCACTCGGAATATTCTCGATGCCAAATTAAGCATTATCTCAGTTAGAACGGGTATGGTGCAAGATGCGTGTAAATGTGGAATATGGTAGGTCCTGGATGCACTATGTACGTTATATAGTTCACTGGGTCGGGTCTGTGTGAGGCAGAGCACATTTTATTCAATAAACAGCTCCCGTTAACATGCGCATCTCCAAATCGCGATTCTACCCACAATTTTACCTGTCTTCTATGTTACTAGCTGGTGGGCCCGACTTCGTCCGGGCTATTTAGGCATTTCTTTGCCCGAAACATGACTCTATATGAGCGTATACGAGCAAGGACACGGTCACATGCAAAATTATACCTGATTTGACCTTGAGTTGACCATTTAGAAGGTCAAGGTCAGGTCGAGGTTACGATTTGACCCGTCCAATACAGCCCCTAGCTATCAAATTTCGTCTAAATCCGCCAGTTTTAACCGATTTGACCTTGAATTGACCATTTTGAAGATCAAAGTCAGGTCGGGGTCACGATTTGACCTGTCCAAAACACTTTCCGGACAAAAGTACCCTTAGGTATCAAATTTCGTTGAAATCCGCCTTTCCCGGCCATAGTTAACAGACAAACAGACAAAAATCCCTAAGTATACATGTATATTATATTCTCTATGTAGGTCAAGTTCAAATCGATATCATAGTCCCATGTTTCTGTTTGTCAAATACATACTCAAGTATGTAGGAGCCTCGGTACCGGTATATCTATCAAGGACAATGCCTCTGAATATTGACATAAATGCGTACAATCGCAACACATATCTAGCAGAATGGCCCTTTAAGTGAGATGTCTTTCAATGGTGGTCAAGGTGGTTTTAGTGTCAAAGTCAAGGTCATATGAGACCCCCACATCAACTTGACAACAAATTTGGTTGATGTCAAATTTCAACTTCTCCTGTCAAGGCGACCCATGTTTTGATCGACATAAAATTTTATTTGATCGCTGCCACTGGCATTGACAAATGATCTCCAAAAAAACACCCGCGTGACGATGTTGAGTTAATTTACCTGGCAATCCGCCAACTGCGTTGCCGCGGACAAATACGTGAGTGGCGCTCGGCGTGTTAGGCTAGATTGCTTCAATTAAATTATCTCGAGCGAAATCGCCTGCCGTGAAATATCTGCTCTGCTGAACCTATAGCGAGACCAGGCGAGACGGAAATCTATTGAAAGATAATTCCGCCTGTTAGGCGGAGGATTCATTGAAAAATTTGTCTGGCGCGAAATCCCTTTCCCGCTAAGCGGGCGCGCTATTCCAAAGCACGATAACATGACAATGTCATAACTTATGTGGCCATGTCATTCATCAGTTGAAAGGTCATTGCCTTGGCTATTGTACAGTGTTAATTAAAATTGAAGTAGGCATGTTTTCGTTATGTTTAGTTTACATATAATCTTTGCGACATTATACTTATATGTATGACAATCCATCACGCATATACGCCATAAAGCCACCCCATCGTCTTTTGCGATAAAGGCTCGGGTGAAGCATATTATTATATTGTATTTGAGAACACCCGTGAAGGATGGCGGTCAATGAGCAATGGTTTGACCATGATTACTAGATTCGGGTGATACAGAATGTAGATGTATTCGGAATTATATTTACTATGCATCAAACCGTGGAACCCAGATTTTTTATTGGGTGGTCTTTTGTATGCTGTTGCTTGGGGCATTAATACTTTTAAATACATATCGTATTTCATATAGACTATTATGTGATGAATTAAATATGATGTTGACTTGAAAACACAATTGGTGTGCCCTCGTGACTTCTGGTAACAATTGCAACAAAAAAAAACACTTAGTGAGCCCTCATGTCTCTGATTAATGGCAATGAAAGCATTTTATAGTGCCTTTGTATGCCATAATTCTGTCAGAAAAAGTGTAATTTACATATTTAACCCTTCATGTGTGGTAAAAATCAATGAAATCACACACCATGGGTCCCCTAGGCATGAGCACAGAGCCTGAATGCAACCATCTTTGTCAATTTAGGCAATATTCTTGCTAAAGATGTGATCATTTCATGTTGGAACTCATCAAATGGGATGAAATTGGCTAAATAAAACACTTAGTGAGCCCTCATGTCTTTGATTAATGGCAATGAAAGCATCTTATAGTGCCTTTGTATGCCATAATTCTGTCAGAAAAAGTGTAATTTGCATATTTAACCCTTCAGGTGTGGTAAAAAATCAATGAAATCACACACCATGGGCCCCCTAGGCATGAGCACAGAGCCTGAATGCAACCATCTTTGTCAATTTAGGCAATATTCTTGCTAAAGATGTGATCATTTCATGTTGGAACTCATCAAATGGGATGAAAATGAATGTGTAAATTGCACATTTGACCCTTTATTTGTGCTAACAGGGACTGAAATCACACCCCCATGGGATGCCAAGATGACACGGTGTAACCATGATTGAGTTACATATATTTATATATTAGATTATGGAAACACATATTACAGTCTTCAATCTTCTGAATCGTGTAAATTTCTTGAATGTAACACATCTTGTCAGTGCACCTGAAAGAATAATAGAGATAGGTGATTAGATACATATTATGCCCCAATTCTCCAATGGATTCCAGGTTGTAGCAGGCACGCCATGGCTCAATATTGTGATTCATAAGATGGCATGGAAGACTAAAGCCCCGCATCGTGTATTGTGTTATGCAGAGGGAGAGATGAGATCTAACTGCCTCTAACAGCAGGTGCGTCGATTCCTGTAGCGCGGCTGCCGTCGTCTGGATTGATCATTTTTTATTGGATTTCGATTCTAGTATATAGCAGTGAAACCTCTTCTCGAATTTCTATTTCGCTTACGCCATAAGATGCTATGTAAAATTTCGAACAAAACGAAATTCGTCCAGAAATAAAAAAAGTTCAATCAAATGGAAAGTTTGTTTACATTTTGCAAAGTTCTCCGCCCCGAGGGTCGTTACTTTTCCCTGAACTTTTCTGTCGATATTTTAACAAAATTTCAAACGAACGGTAAGACCGCAAAATTTTATTTTGCTGGAAAGATGGTTGAAAGCTGACCCCAGGCATGTAATCGGTTTGGCAGAACTCCTATTAGTTTGCGAACCAGCCGGACTTAAAGTCAGGGTCACGTGGTGTCATCAAGCTTCCACGCGAAGGGCAATAATCCAATTATCTCCACTTCTATTGGGCCGATTCGCATGATATTTCTTTCTAAGAACTCGTATTGTGAAGGCACCAAGGTCACATACGCGCGTGTGAAGTCGGTTTTTCTCGCTCGTTCTCCAATGGATTCTAATAAAATTGGGAGCGAATACTCGCATTGGTCAGCGAAAAACATTGTTGATTATGTCCATTCTATTGACGTTCCAGTGGCTGCAATCCGTTCATAACTTCATCCAGCACATTCATTGCATATTAATAATAAAAAACACCCTCACGGACACAGTACTAGAGTGCTAGAGTGCTATTACGCCGTTATCGAGGTCAATTGTCCTGCGTTTAAGTAAAATTGGGCTAAGGCGCAAAATTGCACATTACTCACGATTGCGCTGCATTGCACTAAATAGCAACGCATCCAAATTTCGCCGCGTTGCAGCGACATTGCAATATACATAAACGCAATTGCACTGTATTGCATCTGCACTCAAGCGCAATTGGACTGCGATGCGGCGACATTGCGCTGCACTCAAGCGCAATTGCACTGCGATGCGGGGACATTTCGCTGCACTCAAGCGCAATTGCGCTGCGACATTGCGCTGCACTCAAGCGCAATTGCACTGCGACCGGCGACATTTCGCTGCACTCAGGCGCAATTGCGCTGCGACATTGCGCTGCACTCAAGCGCAATTGCACTGCGGTGGGAGACATTGCGCTCCACTGAAGCGCAATTACACTGCGATGCGGAGATATTTCGCTGCACTCAAGTGCAATTTCACTGCGACGCGGAGACATTGCGCTGCACTCAAGCGCAATTGCACTGCGACGCGGTGACATTGCGCTGCACTCAAGCGCAATTGCACTTCGGTGCAGATACATTGCGCTGCACCCAAGCGCAATTGCACTGCGATTTTGTAATGTTGCGCTGCACTTAAGCGCAATTGAACTGCGATACCCCGACACCGCTCTGCACTCAATGAACAAAGAAAACCAAACAAACAACACGTGTACATGTTGAATAGAAAATGTATATGTCATGCGTGTTACTGATTGATTTGTGTATTTGCAATAAAGCATTCATTTGCGTACTGGCGACTAAAAAAGATCGATAAACGCAGGAAATAGAAAAGACTTATTAAAGACAAATATACATTAAATAAGCTGTTTCCGAATTTCTAACAAAAGCGATTATACGCGGTGCTGATAGAGCTTCTATAAATGTGTGTATGTGTATATATCATGATGTCTAGTGTAGTGATGTGAAATCAGTGTCTTCAGCGGAGACCAAATGTGTCTGGATTCTGGCCCACAAAACCAAATGACGCAAATGACGTCATGGACCATGTCATGACGTCTTCGCTGGTTTTCGTTGAGCTAAGCAACGAAATTGGCCAAAATTAAACTAATTTATAGGCCTAAATCACATAGGAGTTGTTCGGAAAAACTGAAGTTGCTAATTTCATAATCACCCGCTGGTGCACTGCCGATTCCGTGATTTGACCATTTTATTGAGAGATCAATTGCACCCAGAGTTGATACCAATTCGGCCCGATGAGGTTGCTATTAGGGCATTATGTACTTATCGAATTCCACTGGCGTCCAAAACGATTGGCATATAGTTCCACGACCATCTACACGATCCTTTGCATTGTCATTCTTCTTACTATTATGTCGGGGTCGTTCTATATATGCATTGCATATTATATTATCATATTATATCCGCCACAGTGACAGGAATTTCAGTCCCAAACGGCGTTTTTCCATGTTCAATGGTTAACTGTTTGCACATCTGAAATGTCAAAGTGGTCCTATAAGTATCTGATTAGAGTCAAGGAACCATCATTTTAAAGAGAAACGATAGCTTTCCCATATAGCATACCTGTGAATATAGTACACTCTTAAACAATAGGTACATTGTACTACAGAGTACCTACGTAAGTACTGAATTTGTCCCGTGGGGAGTACCAAATTGTTGGTACTCTGTTGTGCCAAATATTGTTAGTACTCTGGATTACTTAATATTGTAATCTGGAGAACCAAATATTGTTGGTACTCTAGAGTACCAAATATCCAGGTACTCTGGAAATACCAGTGCATGTACTCTGGGGTACCTTTCGTGTACTCTGGAGTACTCCAGAGTAGATGAAAGGTACTCCAGAGTACATGCCTTGGTATAGTGCCTTGGTATAGTACCTAGATATTTGGTACTCCAAAGTACCAAACATATAAGTACTGTGTGAAGAACCTGCCCAGGAACTAAGCCCTCGAAACTTACGACGGAAAATTTAACATTGTGGCAAGTTAAGATTTCAAATGATGCCACGGCGTTTAAACATCGAATTAAGTACACAACCCCGATCGAGGTTCTTCGAGATCATGTAATCAGTTACATGGACTCCCTTGCATATTGCAAAATGAAATAATCCGAATTATATTATTTTTATCGTGTTTTTTTGTACTTAATTCAAGGTTTAATACCTCGATTTCAGGATTTCCCTGCACGTGGAGGAAAATGTGTTTGAATGTCTAAAGTAATCAACAACATTTCTTAATATGTGTGTAATAATATCAAATAACTAGAGGGTTAAAATTCTGGCCTGCATAATGTTTATTCTTCCATGCATATTCCCCACCCCCGATCCCCATTATTAATTTAACCCTCTACCACCCCATATCCAATCCATAGCCATAAACCACTACATAGCCCTAATATTTCCATAAGCAAAACCTTAATCGTAGGCAATCAATAACCCTAACCCTATCCATAGCCCCATCCACAGCACTTAACCATAACCCAATAAATTACCATGACCATATTCATAGCACTCGTGCAAACCATATCCATAGCCGTGCCATGATCCATGACCATAACCCTTTCGATAAGGCTGATCATACACACAAGGCAAACCAAAACCAATTCCTTTGCATAACTTCAACACAGATATAATATTTTATACCCCGGTAACGATATAACGCAGGTCTTGGTCGTATTTCTAAATAGTTTTCCAATTTAGATCACTATACATGCACATACTTGTGTGTTCTCATTCGAATCTAATGATATGTACCGATACACGTGAATATTATAACTCATAGTACGGTGAATATGGGCTATCTTCTGTTGGATGGTATCATTAAGATAGGTTTTAGCAGCTCCATCGTGTTTAATAATTACGACACTCTCCTTAACTTCAATACATTGCAGGTCTTATTCGTACTTCTGAACATTATTCCTATTTAGGCCTCTATACAGGTTCGAATCAAATTATATATATACCTGTACATATGAATAAGTACTATAACTCATGATAGGGAGGGACCACGTATCATTCAGCTATGTTTGATATTAATTCCCTTATAATGTATCACCAAAGAGACCTGATCGAGAAAATATCATGCATGTATCACAATGATATCATTACCCACATATATCGCACAGATACGGGCGGCGGACATCGCTGTGGATTATGGTATGTAGCATGCACCAAGTAGCTCGACTTATCAAATTACTTCTCACATACATGTATATCACACTGCTACGGGTGGCTTCACTGTGGACTATGATATGCATCACCAAGTATCTCGACCGATTAAATGTATTCTCACATAAATCATACTGATACGGGCGGTCTTCTCTGTGGACTATGGTATGTATCACCAAGTATCTCGACTGATTAAATAAATTCTCACATATATCACAATCGTACGGGCGATGCTCGGTGTGGGTTCTGCTCGTATTTCTTCACATAACTATGTCACTATACATGTAAACGTAACATCATTCACACCGTGTATGTGAATGTTAAAACTCAATCAGTTATGTCAGGTATGAATTTTCTTAAGACTCACCAAATGACTCTATCAAGAAAGTTATCTCCGGCACACATCACAATGATAAGAATTCTTCATCGACCATGATGTGGATTCTCTTGTGTACGACCAAGTACCGCATAAATCACATTGATACAGGCGATCTTCGGTGTGGATTCTGTCTCGTCGTGTCGCTCAACTGAGAGAATAATTTCTGACATAAATCACAATGGAAAGGCTTATATCCGGTGTGCATCCGATTGTGTTTCACCAAGCTGCTCGATCGATTAAAGGTGGATTATCTCTTTGTAAACATGTATTATATTGTTACAGGGGTATAACATATTAGATTTGAATCGAAGACTGCTGTCCGGAAATGCTTCTATCGATTAATATTAATTTTATTTCGAATATATTCTGGTCTAAAATGGTGTGTTTGTTCAGCTAAGAACAATAGTGGTTACTGTTAACAGAGACCAGAAATTATATTGTGCAATTTTGTCACAAATAAATGTTAATTATACTCATTATCGCTTATATCTGTGGAACAAAACAATACAAACAACCAATCTGTGACATTTGACATTCGTTGCGTAGCCGTAGGAACAGCCCAGTGCTCTATATCGCAATACGGTCTCATCCGAATGGTCGGTTCTAAAAATAGTAACATAAACGGGCCCGATTTAATATTCGAAATAAAATCAATATTAATTGATAGAAGCTTTTCCGGACATAGGTCTTCAGTTCATATCTATTATTTTATATCCACGCAACTATTTAAAATTTGTTATTTAAAGAGATAATCCATCTTTAAATGATTTCCCGCAGATATCACACTGGTAGGGGAGATCACCGGTGTGGATTCAATTGTGTCTCGTCAGGTCGCTCGACTGAGCGAATGATTTCTGACATAACTCAGAATGGTAAGGCCTATCTTTGGTGTGGATTCTCTTATGTTTCCCCAAGACGCTCGATTGTCTAAATGACTTCCCGCATAAATCACAATGGTAAGGCCTATCTCCGGTGTGGATTCGATTGTGTTTCACCAAGCTGCTCGATTGATTAAATGATTTCCCGCATATATCACAAAGGTAGGGGAGATCCCCGGTGTGGATTCTCTTATGTCTCGTCAGGTCGCTCGACTGAGTGAATGATTTCTGACATATGTCACAATCATAAGGGCGGTCCCCGGTATGCATTCTCTTGTGCGTCGTCAAGCTGTCCTGACGACTAAATGATTCCCTGCATATATCACAATGGTAAGGCTTATCCGCGGTGTGGATTCTCTTATGCGTCACCAAGTGGCTCGATCGACTAAATGATTTCCCACATATATTACAATGGTAAGGCTTATCTCCGGTGTGAGTTCTCTTATGTTTCACCAAGTCGCCCGATTGGCTACATGATTTCCCGCATAAATCACAGTGGTAAGGTTTATCTCCGGTGTGGAGTCTCTTATGTTTTACCAAGTCGTTCGATTGGCTACATGATTTCCCGCATAAATCGCAATGGTAAGGCTTATCTCCGGTGTGGATTCTCTTGTGTCTCACTACATGACTCGATTGGGTAAATGATTTCCCGCATATATTACAATGGTAAGGCTTATCTCCGGTGTGGATTCTCTTATGTCGCACCACGTCGCTCGACCGATTGAATGATTTCAAGCATATATCACAATGGTAGGGGAGGACCCCTGCATGTATTCTCGTATGCGTCGTCAGGTGACTCCTGTGGTTGAATGATTTGTTGCATATATTACAATGGTAAGGCTTATCTCCGGTGTGGATTCTCTGATGCACCACCAAGTACCTCGAACTATTAAATGATTTCCCACATATATCGCAATGGTAAGGCTTATCCCCGGTGTGGATTATCTTATGTCTCACCATGTAGCTCGATCGAGTAAACGATTTCCCGCATACATCACAATGGTAAGGCTTATCCCCGGTGTGGATTATCTTGTGTCTCACCAAGTCGCTCGATCGAGTAAATGATTTCCCGCATACATCACAATGGTAAGGCTTATCATCGGTGTGGATTCTCTTGTGTCTCACCACGTGACTCGGTTGAGTGAACGATCTTCCGCATATATCACAATGATGTTTATTCCTTTTGTAGACGATTTCGTGAACAGCCAGGTTAGAATCTCCCATCGTGCGGAATTGTACTAGGCTATATTATATCGTATATATATCGGAGTATATTTCATAAACGACAGTCTATAGATAGAACTCTGATCTAATTCGAATCAAACTTCACTGATACAATGTAACAAGAAACGGCCACGTATCAATAGATCAAATTTGAAGTCGAACAAAGGATGATGGAGATACCGAATTATGTTGCTGAATTTATAATATGCGTCTCTAGATGTGGTTTCGTTCAGTAGAATCATTTAAAGAACGATATGAGTTCATACAATAGAACAGACAAATGGAACCTCAAAATCTATATTACAAATAATCGATATATCTTACAGATATTACAAATAAATCGATCTATCCTACATATATTACAAATAATCGATATATCCTACAGATATTACAAATAAATCGATATATCCTACATATATTACAAATAATCGATATATCCTACAGATATTAAAAATAAATTGATATATCCTACATATATCTGGGCGATGCTGGGAAGACGGCCATTAGGTCACACCACCGCCCGGATTCTGTATGTGCATTGAATTTTCTAATATTATTTTTATAAATCCTATTGTATATGTACAAGCTTTATCCAATAAACTATCTATCTATCTATATTACAAATAATCGATATATCCTATATATATTACAAATAATCGATATATCCTACACTATAGTAGCATCTTCACACATTTTTAATAATTTTGCAAAATCTGGAAAATTTCGAAATAATGTGGTAGTATATTGATCGTCGAGCATAACCAAATTGAGAAAAAATAAAAATCATATAACGTGATGTTTTTCGAAAAATTACCGTCAATTTTTTTTTCTGACAAAATGTTTAAGTCCATTCAAAGACATGATCAAAACAACAAATTGTGGGATACTTGTCATCGAGCTATTACTGGGGGAAAGAGACATTAAACTGCCACTAAACAATTGTTATCCAGAAATAGCAAAGCCCGTATCACCTTAAAACTAAACTGCATGTGCAGGGTTCATTGCCAACTAACCTGATTATCCTAAGTTGAACGAATCTGCCCAAAACTTTATCTGGGTAGTATGGAGGCTGTTATATACATTGTATTGTATAGTTCCACTTAACAAACTTACACACATGTTGGGGAGGAGCTCCGAGGGAGAAATAACACAAATCTGCAGAGAGCAGCAAATGTTCTGAAATTGATCTTGTTTGGACAAATATTCCATTTGCATAATATACACTGCATTTTTGTGACTTGTTGGTCTGTCTTATCTTCTGTGTGTTGTGTTAAGCTATATAAATGTACTGTAGACACATGCCATTTTAATACATTTTATGTTTATATGTTGAATTTAATTTCTTATTTCATCAATTTGAAATAAAAATAAGCAAAGTTTATTATGAACCTGTCTCATTGTCATACTTTCCCATTAAAGGTGCCGATACTACTTTGTACATGTAGTAGTACCAGGGATGTGGTGATGGTTGGCTTGTAAGACTTACCCACCACCCCCCGCCCCACAAAACTTTGGTAAAAAATTACAACAGTTAATTTCATAAAATGTCATACATTAGTTGGAAATTTCACACCTACAATAGTTTTTTCTAACAATTTATTAAGGGAGAATTTGTTATATTTAGACCAACATATGAATATTTACCTACTATTTGGTAAACATTCTGGACTGTGGTTGCTCCGTTGTGGCCACAATATTTTCCTACATTTGGATAAAATTGTGGCCTGAAATGGTCATCAGTTGGAAAATTTCCAACGTAACAAGGGTATGTGTTTTGAAATTTCCAACACAATAGGAAGGCTTGAGGCCAGTCTATAGATGCTAAGATTGTCGGATTTTCTTGCTCAGAATTTTCTCACACCATGCGGAATCATGGTCTGTTCAGCATGTCCCGGTTTTTCGGCCGTGGCCCTGTGAATATGTCTGGAGCCGGACCACATGGTGTTTAGGATTTATGCAATTTTAGGGTTCAGATCTATGAAATGTGTCATACCGGGTATATAGAACCATGGTTCTGTTTCTCCATCTGGCTATATTTGAATGGAATTTCGCAAAATTTGTGTTTAGTCTGAATCAAGGGAGCTGCAATTGGAATTCCCAATGTGGACACCCCATCTAGCCACGTCCCTGAGTAGTACTATACCAAGAAACAATTATATAGTTCCCAAATGAAGGGGAGACATGGCAGTTGCAAACCTGCATGAAACCCACAATTTTATAAACATGTGAATATCTGGTCAGAAAGTCACAGCACATCAACCTGACATCACTACATCAGCCTTATTTTAATCTCATGATTCTTTATTGGCATTTACAGCACAGTTCTCTATAGAATTATGTTTATCCACGTATTTACATATAACCAAGTAAAACAGAATAACCAAAGTATGTTGATTTGACAGTTGGGGGGGGGGGTATTCTTGGTTGGGTTGTCCGAATTATCTTGGTTATCATTATTAATTTATATCAAAGAAACAAAAAGGACGTTGATGGAAAACTCCTTCACATTGGTTTTTAAAGATGGATTATCTCTTTAAATAACACATTTGAAATAGATGCGTGGGTATAAAATAATCAATATGAACTGAAGACCCCTGCCCGGAAAGGCCTCTGTTAACCATACTCATTATTGTTCGTTAGCTGAACAACCACACCGTTATAGACCAGAAAATATTCGAAATAAAACGAATAATAATCGAAAGAAGCATTTCCGGACAGAAGGCTGCGATTCAGATCTAACAGTTTATATACCGGTAACAGCCTGCATGTGATGAGAGATTATTATACTGCCTACATGTGCTGACAGATGGCCATATAGCTTACATGTGCTGAGAGATGGCTATACAGCCTACATGTGCCGAGAGATGACTAGACAGCCTACATGTGCTGAGAGATGACTATACGGCATACATGTACTGAGAGATGACTATACAGCCTATATGTGCTGTGAGATGACTATACAGCCTACAAGTGGTGTGAGATGACTATACAGTCTAAATGTGCTGTGAGATGACTATACAGCCTACATGTGCCGAGAGATGACTATACAGCCTACATGTGCTGTGAGATGACTATACAGCCTGCATGTGCTGAGAGATGACTATACAGCCTACATGTGCTGAGAGATGACTATACAGCCTACATGTGTTGAGAGATGACTATACAGCCTACATGTGCTGTGAGATGGCTATACAGCCTGCATGTGCTGTGATATGACTATACAGCCTACATGTGCTGTGAGATGACTATACAACCTATATGTGCTGTGAAATGACTATACAGCGTACATGTACTGAGAGATGGCTATACAGCCTACATGTGCTGAGAGATGGCTATACAGCCTACATGTGCTGTGAGATGACTATACAGCCTATATGTGCCGAGAGATGACTATACAGCCTACATGTGCTGTGAGATGACTATACAGCATATATGTGCTGTGATATGACTATACAGTCTATATGTGCTGAGAGATGGCCATACAGCCTACATGTGTTGAGAGATGACAATACAGCCTACATGTGCCGAGAGATGACTATACAGCCTACATGTGATGAGAGTTGACTATACAGCCTACATGTGATGTGAGATGACTATACTCCCTATATGTGCTGTGATATGACTATACAGCCTACATGTGCTGTGAGATGACAATACAACCTATATGTGCTGTGAAATGACTATACAGCCTACATGTACTGAGAGATGGTTATACAGCCTACATGTGCTGAGAGATGGCTATACAGCCTACATGTGCTGTGAGATGACTATACAGCCTATATGTGCCGAGAGATGACTATACAGCCTACATGTGCTGTGAGATGAATATACAGCATATATGTGCTGTGAGATGACTATACAGTCTATATGTGCTGAGAGATGGCCATACAGCCTACATGTGTTGAGAGATGACAATACAGCCTACATGTGCCGAGAGATGACTATACAGCCTACATGTGCTGAGAGATGACCATACAGCCTACGTGTGCTGTGAGATGACTATGCAGCCTAAGTGTGCTGATAGATGAGATATTGAGATATCAATATAAGCCTACATGTGCATAAGTTTAACAAATCATATTGTAGTTTCGTCATATGAGTCATTTCCTAGTGTGTTAACTTTAGTGTAAACATTTATTCCAATCATAATAACATATATACATTCGACAAAAGTTTTTACAATATAATAAAATAGTATATATGATCGATTGATTGGAAAGGGGATTAAACAACAAGCCCAATGGCTTATGTTAAGTTTGCTCCCCTTTTGTTTCGCGCCCTCTCTTCATTCAGGGTAGAGGGGTAGCACGGGGAGGAATGAACATATTATACGTGTGTGTTTACTGTGATGGTCTGGTGGACCGGGGAGGGTTAAACAATATTGTATGAGAAGCTATTATATTTTGAAAAAGATGTAGGCCTTATTTTTGAGTAATTAAAGATGAATTATCTCATACCACAATATTAGATAGTGTATCAACGTATATGCACATTAGAGGACGACAAACACCAGCATCTGCTACAATTATACCGTGTATTCACATTACAGGACGACAAACACCTGTATCCGCTACAATTGTACCGTTCAGTTTAGGTCTATTGGTCCAGGCTGAGAATACGTGTGATATAACATACCATGGTTTAAAGATGGATTATTTCTTCCGATAATAATTTTAACATATTTTTGATCGAATATATGTCCCATTTGATCACCGCATTATATAAGAAAATGTTCTAAATGAAATCAGTATTGACAGGAATCGTTCCTGGCAGGGGTTTATAACAGGAGAAAATAAGGAAGATGATATATAAAAGTATTATACCAGGAAGTCATATAGAATTCAATTAGGTGGAAACAAAGGATTCTACCAATAAGTCATATACAATTCAATTAGGTGGAAACAAAGGATTCTACCAGGAAGTCATATACCATTCAATTAGGTGGAAACAAAGGATTCCACCAGGAAGTCATATACAATTCAATTAGGTGGAAACAAAAGATTCTACCAGGAAGTCATATACCATTCAATTAGGTGGAAACAAAGGATTCCACCAGGAAGTCATATCAAATTCAATTATATGGAAACAAAGGATTCCACCAGAAAGTCATACACAATTCAATTAGGTGGAAACAAAGGATTCCACCAGGAAGTCATATACAATTCAATTAGGTGGAAACAAAATATTCTACCAGGAAGTCATATACCATTCAATTAGGTGGAAACAAAGGATTCTACAAGGAAGTCATATACCATTCAATTAGGTGGAAACAAAGGATTCCACCAGGAAGTCATATACAATTCAATTAGGTGGAAACAAAAGATTCTACCAGGAAGTCATATACCATTCAATTAGGTGGAAACAAAGGATTCCACCAGGAATTCATATACAATTCAATTAGGTGGAAACAAAGGATTCCACCAGAAAGTCATATACAATTCAATTAGGTGGATACAAAGGATTCCACCTGAAAGTCATATACAATTCAATTAGGTGGTAACAAAGGACTCCATCGGGAAGTCATATACAATTCAATTAGGTGGAAACAAAGGATTGCACCAGGAAGTCTTATTGTCCTCAATTATATATGTCACAAAACTTCAACTAAATTGAGTTCACCACACCATGGACGTTTGCTGCAGCCGACAGAAAATATAAAAGAGAATCTCGCCGAATTGCAAGTGAGTGTCAATACGCATGACCATGCTATCGACAGTTTCTAACAAAGCGCTTAACCCTTTACCCAACAGAAGGGCCCTGTGCCAATGCATTCTCTTATATATGCGAGTCGACCATAGGTCGCCTCGCATATATAAGAGAATGCATTGGCTTAACACATTAAAAATTATAAAATTGTTAAAGAATGTAAGAAAAAATGGTAAAAAGTGTTAAAATAAGATTTTTTTTAGGCCAATGCATTCTCTTATATATACGAGGCGACCAATGGTCGACTCGCATATATAAGAGAATGCATTGGCACAGGGCATAACTGTAACTATCACAATGTGGTCAAGGAGCCGGTTCCAATGATATCCATATTTGTATGGTGTTATTGAGACAGCCCGAAGATATTTTAGGCTGTTGAAGCTTTATTTGGCCGGTTTTTGGCCGTTTTGTTGGGTAAAGGGTTAACATAAACACGATTAATCAGAAGCACAAAATAATCAATCGCAAATTCAAAGTGGAAACAATTCATCAAATGTACCAAAACTGTTCGATGCAGAAGTAGATACGAGGGACTCTGACAATACATATACCGCAATCAATTTGTCCTATAATATAATGAGCGATATGTTCTTTTTAAAGGACTGACATTTGGTCACAAATAAATTTACCTTGTGCAATGATATGGAAGAATTTTCCAGACTGATTCGTCTCAGATAGTACTACTGTGATAATATTGAAGCATTTTCTAGAAATTCATAATCAAACATTGATTCCCAATCAATAAAACTGCAGTCAATTCGCAGCAATATATGCATGATTCATGAGACAAATAAAACAAAATCAGACTGGACGCCATCAAACGACCAAACAGCAACATGAACACATATTTACTTGTAGATACTATCCCCAGTCGAGTTATCCCTGAGGTTGTCAATAGAAACACGAGACTCGTTACAATTTGACTGCACTGAGTCATTTCATGACATAACTATTGTTATAAAACCGGCGGATAAAGGAGGTTCTTATAATTGATTACACACATTATGTTACCGATGTTAGACGGCAACTATCCGATACTGAACACTATCAAAAACTTAGCAATGGTCCAACACGAAAATACAATTCACATGCGCAGGAGGCCATTCCATCCGAAATCCCGGCTAAACCTCAACCTGGACTATTCCACATTTGTCCAAGATGCATAATGAAAATAATCCTGGACAGCCAATTGAGTCCATTGAGAGTAGGATAACACGATCCGGACAGCAAATTGAGCCCGTTGAGAGTAGGATAATACGTTCGTCTTCTATGAGTGGGGATATGATTTTTTGACGTAAAATGTTGAAAATATAATAAAAATCCGTACCACGCAAAAAACAAGGGGTAACTTTTAGAATTTAATGTAAAGGCCCACTTAATTTTCGAATCCCCAGATCACATTATATACAACAAATTCCATATATATATGATTTGAAAGAGGGAGCTCCAAAATATTGTACTATCAACCGAGCCAGTCGAATAAACTGTGAGTATGTCGTTTTTGTCAAGAGACCAACGTATGTTCTGTGCTTAATTTTGATCTGGTCTGTAATGCTAGTCTATTGTCAATGCCCATATATATTAGAAGTTACTGGACACTTAGTGGTCTGATATGGTGTCATGTGAGACGAAGTGAGATCAATATTATGTGAGGCCGTAGGCTCGGCCGTTGGATGAGAATTATATTGATCTCGCCGAGACAAAATCCAGCATATTCAGCCAAAATACACCAAAAGATATTCCCGAGGCGACAGAGTTTCTGAAAACAAGATGGTGGATAAGCACCTATTGATTCCATATGTGATCACTAACCTAATATGGGTTCATATACCGTCACTATTTATCGACAGACTAATCGAAAGAGCTGACATTTATTGGGCCTCAAGGCACTAAATCAGAACGCGCGAATGGTCAAATATGGGGGACGGGAGATGGGTTTAAGTCTGATGTGCGTAATAGCCTAACATAACATTTAATCATTTTACAGTTACAGGTTTTAAAAAAAACAAAAAAACAAAAAAGCACGCCGTTAACAAGGCATGAATTCAGAGCGCACGAAATGTACGATATCAATTATCGTGTCTCATATGACTTGACCAAGAACATCGTGTCCTGTATATATCACAATCATATCGCAAATCGCATTAATACGAATGGACTTCACTGTGGATTATGGTATGTATCACCAAGTAGCTCGACTGATTAAATGAAATCTCACATATAGCACACTGATACGGGCGGTCTTCCCTGCGGATTATGGTATGTATCATGCACCAAGTACTTCGACTGATTAAATGATTTCTCACATATACCACACTGATATGGGTGGTCTTCACTGTGGATTATGGTATGTAACATGCACCAAGTAGCTCGACTGATTAAATGATTTCTCACATATATCACACTCATACGGGCGGTCATCGCTGTGGATTATGGTATGTATCACCAAGTAGCTCGACTGATTAAATGATTTCTCACATATATCACACTGATACGTTTCGCTGAGGATTATGGTATGTATCACCAAGTAGCTCGATTGATTAAATGATTTCTCACATATATCACACTGATACGGCCGGGCTTCGCTGTGGATTATGGTATGTATCATGCACCAAGTATCTCGACTGATTAAATGATTTTTCACATATATCACACTGATACGGACGGTCTTCGCTGTGGATTATAGTATGTATCATGTACCAAGTAGCTCAACTGATTAAATGAAATCTCACATATAGCACACTGATATGGGTGGTCTTCACTGTGGATTATGGTATGTATCATGCACCAAGTACTTCGACTGATTAAATGATTTCTCACATATAGCACACTGATATGGGTGGTCTTCACTGTGGATTATGGTATGTAACATGCACCAAGTAGCTCGACTGATTAAATGATTTCTCACATATATCACACTGATATGGACGGTCTTCGCTGTGGATTATGGTATGTAGCACAAAGTAGCTCGACTGACTAAATGATTTCTCACATTTATCACACAGATACGGGCGGTCTTCGCTGTGGGTTATGGTATGTATCATGCACCAAGTAGCTCGACTGATTAAATGATTTCTCACCAAAAATCACACTGATACGGACGGACTTTGCTGTAGATTATAGTATGTATCATGCACCAAGTAGCTCGACTGATTAAATAAATTCTCATCTATATCACACTGATACGGCCGGTCTTCACTGTGGATTATGATACGTATCATGCACCAAGTAGCTCGACTGATTAAATGATTTCTCACATATATCACACTGATACGGCCGGTCTTCACTGTGGATTATGGTATGTATCATGCACCAAGTAGCTCGACTGATTAAATAAATTCTCATCTATATCACACTGATACGGACGGTCTTTGATGTGGATTATAGTATATATTTGTTTTATGGTGCACATATTCAGAATGAGCAATGGGTGATGCCACAGTGTCCTGGGCCCACAAACAAGGTACCCTGCCTTGCTCACCGGAAGCTTACATTCCGCTAATGATGAACAGACAGTCTGCCGTCAGAGCAGTTTTAGCCAGTCAAAAATAAAAATAGTATAAATAAAATTGTAGAGAACCCTGAATCTCATGAATTGCTTACAAAGCACAAAATGTGCAACTTTTAATCCCACACACAGTGGTGGCCAGGTTATTTTGTTTATATAATCATCGAAGGTGCCGTTGTTGTCAGCAAGAGGTATCAGAATCCACCGAGATCGCAGCGGCCGCACAAATTACTATATTTTACAGATTCCCGCGTTATCATAACAGCTACGTTTATATCTCCGTGGCTGATATTTTAGTATTATGAATTTATTATGCATATCACAAAATTCCCCGGACTATGTATAGGTTATATCAATCAATAATGATCTCTTGGACCGAAGAATCATAGTTGTGGTATGTCCGTCAAAATTGGGAGGCATAGAACCTGTCTGAAAATTCAAATTGGCCGCGTTCCCGTTGTATAATTGTAGCATGTCCGTCATCAATGGGAAGTAACGAACTTTTCCGAAAATGGCCGAATTCCCGCGATATCTTTCCGATGCCGTGCCGTTTGTTATGTCGCCGCCTATGTATATATCATATGGTGGCAGTAAGACAGTCTAGCCTGACTGTGCCACCCATCGAATATACAATACAATATTTGTTAAATGTATTATGCATTGATATAATTATGTATATTAAAATAAAATATCCTATCCTATGGTGTCGAACCTGGAACATTTCGCTGTACAATCCGCAAATATCCCCGTGTTATTTCATGAGTTAATTCATAAGTATCGTAAGAACGGAGGACGGACTGACGGTCGTAACGAACCACAAAGCCTTTCCATCCATCAAAATAAGAATAGTGAAAGAAACAATAGTTCACAACCTATCCGTCACATAATTTTCCCACATAATGAAGGTGGTGCACAAATGTATGGATGTCAAAAGAAAGGGGAGGTTGTCTGCTATAGGCATATTAAAGAAGATTCGAGGCTAAATGTGATGATGACCAAGGTCCCAATTTTTCGCAGACAAATTGCTCCTCGTTCTGATGACATGAATGTTGAGGTGGAAGCTGGATCCCGGAGCGGTTTATTGGAATTTTGAAAATAGTTTTAGAACGTACCCTTCAAAATCAGAATCATTTAATGCCAAAAGTAGAATTTATAAATTTTGAAACATTCTCCCAATGAGTTAAAAAGATGCCAAAATGTTTTGATAAGACCATCATCAGTTGCAGTTTGCTGACTATATGCCATGCTAAGCGCATGTCATATCATGTTTCGGCATCGGAAAGATATCGCGGGAATTCGGCCATTTTCGGAAAAGTTCGTTACTTCCCATTGATGGCGGGCATGCTACAATTATACAACGGGAACGCGGCCAATTAGAATTTTCGGACAGGTTCTATGCCTCCCAATTTTGACGGACATACCACAACTATGATTCTTCGGTCCAAGAGATCATTATTGATTGATATAACCTACACATAGTCCGGGGAATTTTGTGATATGCATATAATACTAAAATATCAGCCACGGAGATATAAACGTAGCTGTTATGATAACGCGGGAATCTGTAAAATATAGTAATTCGTGCGGCCGCTGAGATCTCGGTGGATTCCGATACCTCTCGCTGACAACAACGGCACCTCCGATGATTATATAAACAAAATAACCTGGCCACGACTGCGTGTGGGATTAAAAGTTGCACATTTTGTGCTTTGTAAGCAATTCATGAGATTCAGGGTTCTCTACAATTTTATTTATACTATTTTTATTTTTGACTGGCTAAAACTGCTCTGACGGCAGACTGTCTGTTCATCATTAGCGGAATGTAAGCTTCCGCTGAGCAAGGCAGGGTACCTTGTTTGTGGGCCCAGGACACTGTGGCATCACCCATTGCTCATTCTGAATATGGGCACCATAAAACAATTATGGTATGAATCACCAAGTAGCTCGACTGATTAAATGATTTCTCACATAAATCACACTGATACGGCCGGTCTTCACTGTGGATTATGGTATGTATCATGCACCAATTAGCTCGACTGATTAAATAAATTCTCATCTATATCACACTGATACGGACGGTCTTTGATGTGGATTATGGTATGTAGCACCAAGTAGCTCGACTGATTAAATGATTTCGCACATACATCACACTGATACGGGGGTCTTCGCTGTGGATTATGGTATGTAGCACCAAGTTGCTAGACAGATTAAATGATTTCTCACATATATCACAATGATACGGGTGTGGTCTTCGCTGTGGATTAAGGTATGTATCATGCACCAAGTAGCTCGACTGATTAAATGATTTCTTACATATATCACACTCATACGGGCGGTCATTGCTGTGGATTATGGTATGTATCATGCACCAAGTAGCTCGACTGATTAAATGATTTCTCACATATATCACACTCATACGGGCGGTCATCGCTGTGGATTATGGTATGTATCACCAAGTAGCTCGACTGATTAAATGATTTCTCACATATATCACACCGATACGGGTGGTCCTCGCTGTGGATTATGGTATGTATCACCAAGTAGCTCGACTGATTAAATGATTTCTCACATATATCACACTGATACGGGTGGTCCTCGCTGTGGATTATGGTATGTATCACCAAGTAGCTCGACTAAGTAAATGATTTCTCACATATATCACACTGATACCGGTAGTCTTCGCTGTGGAATATTGTATGAATCACCAAGTAGCTCGACTGATTAAATGATTTCTCACATATATCACACTGATATGGGCGGTCTTCTTTGTGGATCATGGTATGTATTATGCACCAAATAGCTCGACTGATGAAATGAATTATCACATATATCATATTGATACGGCCGGTCTTCGCTGTGGATTATGAAATGTATCATGCACCACGTAGCTCGACTGATTAAATGATTTCTCACATACATCACACTGATACGGCCGGTCTTTACTGTGGATTATGGCATGTATCATGCACCAAGTTGCTCGACTGATTAAATGATTTCTCACATATATCACACTGATACGGCCGGTCTTCACTGTGGATTATGGCATGTATCATGCACCAAATAGCTCGGCTGATTAAATGATTTCTCACATATATCACACTGATACGGGAGGACTTCACTGTGGATTATGGTATGCATCATGCACCAAGTAGCTCGACTGATTAAATGAATTCTCAAATACATCACACTGATACGGCCGGTCTTCGCTGTGGATTATGGTATGTATCATGCACCAAGTAGCTCGACTGATTAAATGATTTATCACATATATCACACTGATACGACCTGTCTTCACTGTGGATTATGGTACGTACCATGCACCAAGTAGTTCGACTGATTAAATGATTTATCACATATATCACACTGAAACGGGCGGTCATCGCTGTGAATTATGATATGTATCAACAAGTATATCGACTGATTAAATGATTTCTCACATTTATTACATATATATCAACGTAATTCGCAATCTGTCGACGGAACTATTTCATTCAGTGTTAAAATTTAATTAAATTTACATTTTCTGTACCGGAGTAATACTACTCTGAGTCAATTTACTGTGATATGGTGATATGTAATAAAAATAGAACCGCATGAGTGTCTGGATTTTGACGAATTATCGCACTCGATTTCTTGTCGGAACGCGATACCTCTCGTGCGGGACTGTGTCCCGCACTCGAGGTATCGCTCCGCCATCAAATCTCGTCCGATAATTTCGTCAAAATCCAGACACTCATGCGGTTCTATCTATATATCACTCTGATACGGTGGTCTTCGCAGTGGATTATGGTATGTATCTATTGTATCATGCACCAAGTAGCTCGACTGATTAAATGATTTCTCAAATACATCATACTGATACGGCCGGTCTTCGCTGTGGATTATGGTATGTATCATGCACCAAGTAGCTCGACTGATTAAATGATTTATCACATATATCACACTGATACGACCTGTCTTCACTGTGGATTATGGTACGTACCATGAACCAAGTAGTTCGACTGATTAAATGATTTATCACATATATCACACTGAAACGGGCGGTCATCGCTGTGAATTATGATATGTATCAACAAGTATATCGACTGATTAAATGATTTCTCACATTTATTACATATATATCAACGTAATTCGCAATCTGTCGACGGAACTATTTCATTCAGTGTTAAAATTTAATTAAATTTACATTTTCTGTACCGTAGTAATACTACTCTGAGTCAATTTACTGTGATATGGTGATATGTAATAAAAATAGAACCGCATGAGTGTCTGGATTTTGACGAATTATCGCACTCGATTTCTTGTCGGAACGCGATACCTCTCGTGCGGGACTGTGTCCCGCACTCGAGGTATCGCTCCGCCATCAAATCTCGTCCGATAATTTCGTCAAAATCCAGACACTCATGCGGTTCTATCTATATATCACTCTGATACGGTGGTCTTCGCAGTGGATTATGGTATGTATCTATTGTATCATGCACCAAGTAGCTCGACTGATTAAATGATTTCTCACATATACCACACTGATACGGGCGGTCTTCGCTGTGAATTATGGTATGTATCAACAAGTACTCGACTGATTAAATGATTTCTCACATATATCACACTGATATGGGTGGTCTTCGCTGCGGATTATGGTATGTATCACCAAATAGCTCGAATGATTAAATGATTTCTCACATATATTACAATCGTAAGGGCGATGCTCGGTGTGGGTCCGGATCGTATTTCTTCACATAAATATGTCACTATACATGTAATTATGACATCATTCACACTGTTCCTGTGAATGTTAAAGGTGGATTATCTCTTTGTAAACATGTATTATAGAGTTACCGGGGTATAAAATATTAGATTTGAATCTAAGACTCCTGTCCGGAAATGCTTCTATCGATTAATATTAATTATATTTCGAATATTTTCTGGTCTAAAAAGGTGTGTTTGTTCAGCTAACGAACAATAGTGGTTACTGTTAACAGAGACTAGAAATTGTATTGTACAATTTTGTCACAAACAAACGTTAATTATACTCATCGCTTATATCTGTGGAACAAAACAATACAAACAATCAATCTGGGACATTTGACTTTCGGTGCCTAGCCATAGGAACAGCCCAGTGCTCTATATCGCAATATGGTATTATCCGAATGGTCTGTTCTAAAAATAGCAACATAAACGGTCCCGATTTAATATTCGAAATAAAATCAATATTAATTGATAGAAGCTTTACCGGGCAGGGGTCTTCAGTTCATATCTATTATTTTATACCCACGCAACTATTTAACTTTTGTTATTTAAAGAGATAATCCATCTTTAAAACTCACGATAACGAAGGATCACCTATAAATTAGTTATCAGATATGATTTTTTTTATGAGTCGCCAAGCTGTTCGATCGAGTAAATGATTTCCCGCATATATCACAATGTCAAGGATTATTTCCGGTGTGGATTCTCTTATGTTTCACCAAGTCGCTTGATTGATTAAATGTTTTCCCGCATATATCACAATGATAAGGCTTATCTCCGCTGTGAATATTTTTATGTCTCGCCAATGTGCTTGGTCGATTAAATGCATTCCCACATATATCACAATGGTAAGGCTTATCTCCGGTGTGGATTCTCTTATGTTTCACCAAGTCGCTCGACTGGCTACACGATGTCCCGCATATATCACAATGGTAAGGCTTATCTCCGGTGTGGATTATCTTGTGTTTCACCAAGTCGCTCGATTGGCTACATGATTTCCCGCATAAATCACAATGGTAAGGCTTATCTCCGGTGTGGATTATCTTGTGTCTCATCAAGTCGCTAGATTGAGTGAATGATTTCCCACATACGTCACAGTGATAAGGCTTATCTCCTGTGTGGATTCTATTATGTTTCACCAAGTCGGTCGGTTGATTAAATGATTTCCCGCATATATTTTCATAATGATAAGGCTTATCTCCTGTGTGGTTTCTCTTATGTCTCGTCAAGTTGTTCTATTGATTGAACGACTTTCCGCATATATCACAATTGTATGGGATATCCCCGGTGTGGATTCTCTTATGTTTCACCAAGTCGCTCGATTGGCTACATGATTTCCCGCATAAATCACAATGTTAAAGCTTATCTCCGGTGTGGATTCTCTTATGTGTCGCCAATGTGGTCGATCTATTAAATGATTTCCCGCATATATCACAATGGTAAGGCTTATCTCCGGTGTGGATTCTATTATGTTTCACCAAGTTGCTCGGTTGATTAAATGATTTCCCGCATAAGTCACAGTGGTAAGGCTGATCTCCTGTGTGGATTCTCTGATGTCTCACCAAGTGGCTTGATTGATTAATGATTTCCCACATATATCACAATCGTAAGGGTGGTCTCCTGTGTGGATTCTCTGATGTCTCACCAAGTGGCTTGATTGATTAATGATTTCCCACATATATCACAATCGTAAGGCTTATCTCCGGCGTGGGTTCTCATATGTGTCACCAACTTGTCCGATCGAGTAAATGATTTCCCGCATATATCACAATGTTAAGGTTTATCTCCGGTGTGGATTCTCTTATGTGTCACCAAGTCGCCAGATTGAGTAAATGATTTTCCGCATATATCACAATGGTAAGGCTTATACGTGGTATGGTGTAACGAAGTAGTTTTGCCTTTTATGACATGGGATGAACCAAAAATTCGTCATATAATAAACGCTTTATCGGTACAGTGAAGTGATATGGGCTGTAGTATCACGCCTCGTTGAAAATATCAGATCGCCGCATCTGACATCGTCAACGAGGCGTGATACGGCAGCCCATATCACTTCACTGAACCGATAATGTGTATGTATCATGAACCAATTAGCTCGACTGATTAAATGATTTCTCACATATATCTCACTGAGACGACCGGTCTTCACTGCGAATTATGGTATGTATCATGCACCAATTATCTCGACTTATTAAATGTATTCTCATATATATCACACAGATACGGGCGCTTCGCTGCGGATTATTGTTTGCATCCCAAACAGCTCGACTGATTAAATGAATTCTCACATATATCACACAGATACGGGCGCTTCGCTGCGGATTATTGTTTGCACCCCAAACAGCTCGACTGATTAAATGAATTCTCACATATATCACACTGATACGGGTGGGCTTCGCTGTTGATTATGGTATGCATCATGCACCATGTATCTCGACTTATTAAATGTATTCTCACATATATTACACAGATGCGGGCGACTTCGCTGCGAATTATGGTTTGCATCCCAAGTAGCTCGACTGATAAAATGAATTATCACATATATCACACTGATACGAGTGGGCTTCACTGTTGATTATGGTATGCATCATGCACCAAGTATCTCGACTAATTAAATGTATTCTCACATATATTACACAGATGCGGGCGGTCTTCGCTGCGGATTATGGTTTGCATCCCAAGTAGCTCGTCTGATTAAATGAATTCTCACATATATCACACTGATACGGGCGGGCTTCGCTATTGATTATGGTATGTACCATGCACCAAGTAGCTCGTCTGATTAAATTAATTCTCACATATATCACACTGATATAGATGGTCTTCGCTGTGGATTATGCCATGACTCTCGACTGATTAAATAATTTCTCACATAAATCACAGTGATACGGACGGTCTTTGCTGTGGATTATGGTATGTATCGCCAAGACTCTCGACTGATTAAATGATTTCTCACATAAGGGCGATGCTCGGTGTGGGTCCGGATCGTATTTCTTCACATAAATATGTCACTATATATGTAAATATGACATCATTCACACTGTTCCTGTGAATTTTAAAGGTGGATTATCTCTTTGTAAACATGTATTATATAGTTACCGGGGTATAAAATATTAGATTTGAATCGAAGACTCATTATCGATTATAGCTGTGGAACAAAACAATGCAAACAACCAATCTGTGACATTTAACATTCGCTGCGTAGCCGTAGGAACAGTCCAGTGCTCTATATCGCAATACGGTCTCATCCGAATGGTCGGTTCTAAAAATAGTAACATAAACGGGCCTGATTTAAAGGTGGATTATCTCTTGTGTAAACATGTATTATATAGTTACCGGGGTATAAAATATTAGATTTGAATCGAAGACTCCTGTCCGGAAATGCTTCTATCGATTAATATTAATTTTATTTCGAATATTTTCTGGTCTAAAAAGGTGTGTTTGTTCAGCTAACGAACAATAGTGGTTAGTTCCTGAGTGATGTAATATCTAATGACTGTTGGTATTGCTTGTCACCATT
Source organism: Siphonodentalium dalli (assembly GCA_032622095.1). Taxonomy (NCBI): domain Eukaryota; kingdom Metazoa; phylum Mollusca; class Scaphopoda; order Gadilida; family Siphonodentaliidae; genus Siphonodentalium; species Siphonodentalium dalli. The sequence goes on from CP136063.1 coordinate 55,361,483, forward strand.
CATCTGTGGAACAAAACAATACAAACAATCAATCTGTGACATTTGACATTCGTTGCGTAGCCGAAGGAACAGCCCAGTGCTCTATATCGCAATACGGTCTCATCCGAATGGTCGGTTCTAAAAATAGTAACATAAATGGGCCCGATTTAATATTCGAAATAAAGTCAATATTAATTGATAGAAGCTTTTCCGGACATAGGTCTTCAGTTCATATCTATTATTTTATACCCACGCAACTATTTAAAATTTGTTATTTAAAGAGATAATCCATCTTTAAAGAGATAATCCATCTTTAAAACACGATAAGAAAGGATCACCTATCAATTAGTTGTATCAAATATGAATTTTCTTATGTCTCAGCAATGTGCTCGATTGAGTAAATGATGCCACGCATATATCACAATGGTAAGGCTTATCTCCGGTGTGGATTCTCTTATGTTTCGCCAATGTGCTTGATCGAGTAAATGATTTCCCGCATATTTCACAATGGTAAGGCTTATCTCCGGTGTGGATTATCTTATGTCTCGCCAAGTGGCTCGAATTATTAAATGATTTCCCGCATATTTCACAATGGTAAGGCTTATCTCCGGTGTGGATTATCTTATGTCTCGCCAAGTGGCTCGAATTATTAAATGATTTCCCGCATATTTCACAATGGTAAGGCTTATCTCCGGTGTGGATTATCTTATGTCTCGCCAAGTGGCTCGAATTATTAAATGATTTCCCGCATATATCACAATGGTAAGGCTTATCTCCGGTGTGGATTATCTTGTGTGCCACTAAGGTGCTAGAACTATTAAATGATTTCCCGCATATATCACAGAGGTAAGGCTTATCTCCGGTGTGGTTTCTCTTGTGTCTCACCAAGTTGTTCAATTGATTAAATGACTTTCCGCATATATCACAATTGTACGGAAGATCCCCGGTGTGAGTTCTCTTATGTATCACCAGAGCAACCATATCGTTGAATGATTTCTCACATAAATCACATTGATACGGGAGATCTCCGGTGTGGATTCTCTTACATGTATGTCTCGCCAGGTTGCTCGATTGATTAAATGATTTCCCGCAAATATCACACTGGTAAGGCTTATCTCCTGTGTGGATTCTCTTATGTACCACCAAGGTGCTCGATTGATTAAATGATTTCACGCATATATCACAATGGTAAGGCTTATCTCCGGTGTGGATTCTATTATGTTTCACCAAGTCGCTCAAATGGCTGAATGATTTCACGCATATATCACAATCGTAGGGGCGATCCCCGGTGTGGATTCTTTTATGTGCCACCAAGGTGCTCGATTGATTAAATGATTTCCGGCAAATATTACAATGGTAAGGCTGATCTCCGGTGTGGATTCTCTTATGTTTCACCAAGTCGCTCGACCTAATAAATGAGTTCCCGCATATATCACACAAGTATGGCTTATATCCGGTGTGGATTCTCTTATGGGTCACCAAGCTGCTAGATTGAGTGAACGATTTCTGGCATACGTCACAATGATGTCTATTCCATGTGTGGTCAGTTTCGTTAGAATCTCCCATCGTGTGGAATTGTCCTAGATGGTCCTAGATATATCTGAGTATATTTCATAAAGCGACAGTCTACAGATAGAAATCTGATCTAATTAGAATCGAACGCCACTGACACAATTTAACAAGGAAGAGTCTCGCATCAACTGATAGATTTTCAAGTCGAACAAAGGATGGAAATACCTAATTGCGTTGTTGAATTTATTAACACGCGCATCAGAATAGGTATGTGATTTCGTTCATTAGAACCAGTTATAGAACGATAGAAATTCATTTTCAAATTCAAAATAAGGATTCTCACCAAAAGAACGAATGCAATTAAACGTACAATACAATAGACAAACGGAACCCCAAAATGTGTGTATTACAAATAATTAATAGATACTAAATCCTGACTTCGTTGATTCATCGTATCCTAACGGTGGGCCGAACTGTCTATTTTACAGACATGAGCAGACGTTAGTGCGCAGACGTCCGACCGATCGACCACCAAGGGCGAAAAAGACTTCAACTGAAATTCTTAATGTGGAAGTTATACAGGAGTATACCGAAACGTGTAAAAAATAACCAATGTCACTTGCACTCACACTCTCCTTACATACCATGCTGAAAGAAAAACACATACATATAATAATAATAAAGATGATCGATACAAATATCATTTCTGTATTCCGGTGTTCGGTTATCATCGTGCCTCGATGTGCCGAGGCCACCCTGGTGTGGCATGCCAACATATAAGCAGTCGGTTAATCATTTAAGTAGTACATCGTTTAAGTATGTTCCCTATTCTGTATTTGTGTATTTGTGCACAAATATATTTGTGCACATTAAATGAGTAACGATGGGAAGACGGATAGACAAACGAACAAGTGAACAGACATATGTCGATTGTGTAAAAACAACTCGGCCTTGTTTTGTAACTCACCAAAAATCGATAATTGCTGAAATTCCTATGTACAACACGTGGCATGTAATGCTATTGACCCTAATAAGTGTTGTCAGACCAAGATAGTTGACCCATTTTGCGGCCAAGCAGTTCAAAAGAAATTTCACTGACCACACGTAATCCTCGTGTTTAGTCTGTTTGTTAACCATAATATCGCTGTGTTGTTTCGTTATGATTGTGGATATTATCAGTGCAATTTCTATGGATTTTAATCTTATATATCAGGATTATTCCAAATGGACATTAAGTTTTCTGCAATGTGTGGTGAGTTTGTCTTTCATATTAACACTGATTAAGAGCTTGGCAAACCGACTATACACAGATATAGGTAATTTCAACATCTCTATGTAAACAAGAAAAGTGAAACTTGTAGATTGCCAGTCAATGAAAAGTTTTGAGTTGACAAGTAATGAATATCTATACATAATATGTCTATAACTGTATCTGGCAACTCAGACACAATATTTAATGTACCAGTCTTAGTATGTGTCCACATGTATGCAATTTTGGACAACTCAAATATATACTCTTTCATTGACACCAGTATTGTCGGTGTGGTCGAGATGTGCATGGTTTTTGGGTAACATTCTCACGTAAGTTGCACAATAATCTGGTCATCTGCGTTATCCATTGTGATATATTAGATAATGATTAGTTTAATCCATTCAAATCGATTGGGGTTCAAGTGGCAGGTACTGAGTACACATTCCCGTGCAGATCCCTGAAGCAAAAGTTTGATATGGTATTTTGAGATTACCCCATTCTTCATTATTTGCTCCAGAGATCAGCAAGACAATCCATATTTATAGTCACGTGACACCCTGGTTAGGCGAGTTATATATATATATATAAAGCCACATTGATAAATATGTCATAGTACATGCCAATTATAAATAAACACAATTATCCCAACAAAAAGCCCAAGTATTTACATGATGCACAAAGAAAGTGTACATTTTTATGAATCAATAACAATGCACATGAAGTCCACCATCCTCTGACAGTTCATATTTAGATGTGTTGCATGGAACACAAAACAAATTTCATGAAAAGTTACACCTTAACAGTTTTAACACTTGATTGATACCTATTTCTGCTCTAAATTTGACTTGTTTGTCATACAACAAATTTCTCAAAAGTCTGCTCAGATTCAATTGTTATGAAAATGTCTTTGCGAAATTGTAAGTTAGTCCATTCAGAGATTATAGAGGGAGGAGTCGAGCAGTAAATCTCGAATTTGGATGCCCATGCATATCCCTGGAGAAAAAGCTGTTTATGATGCAGACTGACAGTACTTGTATGCCATTATTCAGCTGTTGCTCCTGAGATCAGCCTGGGAACCCCCATTCGAAATTGGTAGTGTGACAGCCAGTATCATCATTTTAAAATAGACTGAATATTTACATGATGTACTTGGAATGTTCACATGAAGCATTATTATATTACTAGAGACTTTCCAACCTAATGACAATTCATATTTTCATGAACAAAATTAGACAACCCCTGTAAATTTGCAAATTAACCTGTTTGACCCTTGATTATGTTCTCAAAGTCCAATGCTGTTTGAAATCTCACAATGTCACCATTAATCTTCTTGGCATACAGTTTGCCATTGGTTATCCAGGAGTTCATAATGTTATCAGCTTTGTATGTTGTTCTCAGCAGCTGATAGTTAGTATGGGTCGCATCCTCGATAATGGAGTAGCCTGTATTTTTCAGCTGCTTTCTGGCTTCAATAACAAGAAGTTTTGGTTCTCTGGCATAGAACTTTACAAGGATGGGGCGAGGTTTATTATAGTTCGCAGTTCGCACCCTGTTGATTGTTCCCATTTATATCTGCATTTAGCTCCATAATTTCGGTTTGATTGTTGTTTGTATGTTTTTTCCCCAAATCGGTGGGCTATTGAGATGTCTCCACGAAACATATTTATCTTTAATTTATCGTTGAAAATTTGCATCACTTTATTTGCACAATCGTGACGTGTCTCCCTATCTTTAGCCTCAGGAATTCCAAAGATTCGGACACTGTCTTTCCGTCCTTGTTGTTCAATGTCATTTAATGATTGTTTTAGGAGTTCGTGTTCTTCGTTCCATTTCTCTTGTTTTTCTTTTGTTTCTTTGATCATTTTAAATTTTTCAGTTTCAAGAATTGTTTTTCGATTCTCTAGCACTTGTAATTTATCATTAAAGGATTTCACAATTTCAGTTTTGAATTGACTTATCATCTTACCGAATTCAGAAAGATGTGTCTTCTGTTCGGTCGAATATTTATCATGATTTTTCTGAGATGCTTCTGTCAGACTATCTACACGTTTTATGAGTTCTGTTAGTTTCTCGGGGATGTTTCCAAGAATAGGCGAGGGTGGTTCTTGGCCTGGTTTTGACATGAAATTTTCCATCGTGAGCTGTTTTTTGGTGACGGATTTATACTGACCTCACTTTCTAAAGTGGAATTTCTTTGGTCATCCGAATCTCCCTTATTGTCCTTTTTCTGATTCTTGCGCTTCCTCATTGAATTAATGGAGGGTTTGATGGCGAAAAACTGTTTGTTTATATTTGGCCCGATCAACTTTCAAAATGGCTGCCACAGGGCGGCTACGTCAGCAGAAATTCATCAACATAATATCTTCACATTTCCAACTAAATCATTGAAAAAAAGTTCAATATACCGTTTCATATTGTGTTCAAACATCGATATATTCTTCTTCTTCTGCAATCATAGTTTTGTGTTTCTTCTATTGGGTGAAAATTTGAATTTTCTTAGACGATTTCGTAAAAGCTGCTGACTGTTATAACATCTAACCGGAAGCTGTGTGTGTGTGTGTTTTGTATATTGACTGATCATTGGAGCAACGAAATATGCTCTCAAAAATTCGATTTTACAGAATGCGGTATAAAATTTCACAAAAACATCATAATTGGGATTCTAGTCATATTTCAACAAGAAATGAACAGAACTTTGTAATGTAAGTGAGGCATATCATTAACTACTAATATTCCAAATCACTGGAACCAAAATTCTTACTTTGGCTCAAAATGGCTGCCAATATGGCCGCCAAAATATGGAAAATTGTAAATATTACACCAGCGTGTCCTACAATCGCTTACAAGTTGTGGTTGATGAATTGGCTATTCTGCATTATATACATTGAATACTAACATGTCTGATGCACCATGGTTAATTGTTACTATTGTCATCCCTGACATCGTCAAAAATATTGGACTTTTCTCTTAAAAACTTGACATCAATATTGGCAAAAATTAACTTTTCAGGTTTGGACTATTTTTACAGGTAAAATATAACTATCTTTGGATTGAAAGGTGTTTATTGTTTTGGTCTATCTTAAATGTTTCACACTACGGTGTTTATAGACTAAATTGCTCAAGATGGCTTCCAAAATGACAACCAAATTTGTAGAATGTTAAGTTTTTACATATATTCCGAACATTCTCTGCATTATCCGAAAAGGTAGCATATTGTGGCTCTCTTGGTTATTATACATGTTAGTTAATTAACTGACAACTACGTGTTCTATTCTGGTTGTCTCAGTTCCGTATGGAGCATGACAAATTCATTTTAAAGGTGGATTATCTCTTTGTAAACACGTATTATATAGTTACCAGGGTATAAAATATTAGATTTGAATCGAAGACGCTTGTCCGGAAATGCTTCTATCGATTAATATTAATTTTATTTCGAATATTTTCTGGTCTAAAAAGGTGTGTTTGTTCAGCTAACGAACAATAGTTGTTACTGTTAACAGAGACCAGAAATTATATTGTGCAATTTTGTCACAAATAAACGTTAATTATACTCATTATCGTTTATATCTGTGGAACAAAACAATACAAACAACCAATCTGTGACATTTGACATTCGTTGCATACCGTAGGAACAGCCCAGTGCTCTATATCGCAATACGGTCTCATCCGAATGGTCGGTTCTAAGAATAGTAACATAAACGGGCCCGATTTAATATTCGAAATAAAATCAATATTAATTGATAAAAGCTTTTCCGGACCTATGTCTTCAGTTCATATCTATTATTTTATACCCACGCAACTTTTTAAAATTTGTTATTTAAAGAGATAATCCATCTTTAAAGTATGCAATTTTGCCGAGAACCTCTTTTGTTATTTTGGCCACATTTATTGAAAGGAAATGGGCAGAACTTTGATACAGAACTGAGATGGATCATAATCTTTGGCTATTCTGGTCCATTATGATAAAAAAAAAATGTCAACAGGATACAGTGTGGATGCCAAGGTCATAGCCAGGGAGTTACTCTATGATCATATGTGAGGTGAATAGGTATACAGGGAGTTATTGTATGTCATGACTGATGTGAGTAGGTATACAATGAGTGACTATATGGTTATGAGTGGGTTGTCCATGGTAAGATGCATCTAGGTATACAGGGAGAGGTCATGGTCAGGTGTGAGGTCAATCGGTATGCATGGAGTGACTCTATGGTGTATGATTGTGTATATTCAGTACGGGTGCAACCGGTGTACCTGTGTGGTCATTGGTGTGGTGTATGGATATAGCTACATGATCATCTATGTGTTGATTATGTATATATGGAGTGACGGTAATGTCATGGGTGGTATGTGTATGTGTTGTCTGTATGATCATGGATGGGGTGTGTTGATAAATAGGGAGTGATTTTATGGTTATGGATATCATACAATAACTCCCTGTATACCTATTATCCCCATCTATGATCATAGAGTAACTCACTGGCTGCCATCTTGGCTTCCACCCTGTATCCAGTTGATAAATTTGTATCATAGTGGGCCTGAATACCCACATACCATGATGGTTCATCTCAGTTCCGTCTCAAAGATCTGCCCATTTCCTTTCAATAATATGGCCAGAATCACAAAAGAGGTTCTCCGCAAAATTCCATACTGCAACTTTAAAATGAATTTGTCATGCCCCATACGGAACTGGAACAAATATAATTGAACGTACTTGTCAGTTAATTAACTAATACGTAAAATAACTAAGTGAGTCACAATTTGCTATCTTTTTTCGGATAACGCAGTGAATAATCTTCGGGATATGTTAACTTTTAACTTTTTACAAATTTGGTTGCCATTTTGGAAGCCATCTTGAGCATTTTAGTCTTTAAACACCACAGTGTGACACACTTAAGATATACCAAAACAATAAACACCTTTGATACCAAAGATAGTTGCATTTTACTTGAACAAATGGTCGAACCCTGAAAAGTCATTTTTTGCCAATATTTATGTCAAGTTTGTGAGAGAAAAATCCCATATTTCTGGTGATTTCAGTGGTGACAATAGTAAAAATGATCCATGGTGCATCAGACATGTTAGTATGCAATGTATAGAATACATATTAGCCAAGTGTATACATCAACCACAACTTGTAAGCGATTGCAGGACACCCTGGGGCAATATTTACCATTTTTTATATTTTGGCGGCCATTTTGGCAGCCATTTTGAGCCAAGGTAAGATTTTTGGTTCCAGAGAGTTGGAATATTCATAGGTAATCATATGCCTCACTTACATTACAATGTTCTTTTCATTTGTTGTTGAAATAGGACTAGAATTCCAATTGTGATTTTTTGTAAAATTTTGTACCGCGTTCTGTAAAATCGAATTTTTGAGGGATCAGAAGGGGCTAGGATCCCATTAGTTGCACATTTCATGGCTCCAATGATCAGTTAATATACAAAACACTAAATAAAGTCATATAACTCAACCAGTTCCAAACAGCATGAATTGATATTTGTGAAAAAATGTCATATTTTCAGCTTCCGGCGGCTATTTTGGCGGCTATCTTGGATGGTGAGTTTCAATTTTGGCCCAAAAAAGTGTCATTTTGTCTTAGCTTCACGAAAATATATACATTTGAATACATTTTACAAGATTTTCGCGCTATAATTGTCATAAAACTGACATAGGATCTGGTCTGAAAAACGGCGGCCATGATGGACGCCATCTTGTCTGGAGTCTAAAAGGCCACTTTTTTTCTCTTGTTAACATTGCTTAAAAGTTGAAGGACATAATAAGGAACAAAATGAATGGAGTGAAGTTAAGTCCCAGGGGGTTGCAAGGTTACCCCTATTAGCTCCCGGACTAATAAGCGAATCCACACAGGATGTCTACAATTATACCATTGTGATGTGTGCGCGAAATCATTCGTACTAAAGACAAGCCTGACAATACACATGAGAGTCCATACAAGGGAACGCCCGCATCGATTGGATGTGTGCGAGAAATCATATACCCGGTTGCATCACTTGACTGTACATAAGAGGATCCACACGGGGGATCGCCCGTATTGATGTGATTTGTGCGAGAAGTCATTTATGAGATCGGGTCACTTGTCAAGGCATAAGCATAAGGGAATTCACGAATCGCAGGATCGCTCCTATCTATGTTATGTATGCGCGAAATCATTTACCTGTTTGGATACCCTGAAAGCACACGAGAAGATTCACTTGTCAAATCATAAGGGGATTCATGAAGTGGATCGTCCATATCAATGTGATGTGTGCGAGAAATCATTTACCGAGTTGAGATACCTGGTGGAACATAAGAGGATCCACACAGGTGATCGCCCGTATCTGTGTGATGTTTGCGGGAAGTCATGTACTCAGATGAATACCTTGAGGAAACATATGAAGATCCATTCAAAGGATCGCCCTACATGTGAAGTGAAGTGTGGAAAATCATTCTCCCGGTCAATCAAATTGGCAGATCATAAAACAATTCACACTGAACATTGAATGTCTGTAACCATGTGGTGTATGGAACAATAAATTGTCAATATGAGTTTACGGTATACAAGCCACTCCATATGGAAGACTGGCCGTATACATGTGAAGAAAATATTCTTATCAACAGATATAAGAGAATTCACAGAAGATATTCCCCGTATTTGTGCAATAAATCATACAGGAAACATGATGCACTGGCCAGACACGATTATCCACACAGGAGATCGCCCGTATCGATGTCAAATGGGCGCGAAAAACATTCACTGTGCAAACTGACGTTATGGGACATACAAGAATCCACACATGGAATTGCCCATATAGATGTGACGGCGCCTGAAAACATTTCCACAGGGGAGGCATACAACGGTCTATCACATATATTATACACTTATCGGTCAGTATTGTACATTTCCTGGGATTAAAATATAACCCTAACTCCCATCCTACAAAGTTAGAAAGAATTCACATGAAATCAGTGTCATTAGCATGTAAATCATGTCAACTCTTAAAGATGGATTATCTCTTTATATAACATGTTTAGATAGTTGCATTGGTTTGAAGATTGGTTATCTCTTTAAATAACAAATTTGAAATAGTTGCCTGTGTATAAAATAATAAATTTGAACTGAAGACCCCTGTCGGGAAAGGCTTCTATCAATTAATATTGATGATATGTCGAATATTTTATTGGGACCGTTTATTTGTCTATTTTTAGAACAGACCAAACACTTGATACTTCCATCCCTACCTTTGCCACTGAATGTAGCGGAATATATAAGTCGCTCCCACCCAAACTTTTACACTGTCCGAAATATAATAACATTAGATCTACAATTGCCGACCGCCTTAGAAGTGTAAACATTACCATAATTTCAATCCAGAACATTCTCTATGGAGATCAATAATCTAGACGATGATAGTAATGCTAGACTCTTCGAAATAGTTCAATACATTTCACAATCTGATCGGTTTTCATGACCCCGAGTTGATTTACAAGGATCACCGAATGTGGCACCATCTACAAATTTATTTACAAACTTATACGTATATGTACGTGCGCACGAATTTATAATCCGTACGCACGAAATAACAATCCGTGCACACGAATTATTAATCCATGTGCACGGAATAGTAATCCGTGCGCAAGAGTTAATTTTCGTCCGCACGAATTCTTAAAGATGGATTATCTCTTTAAATAACAAATTTGAAATAGTTGCGTGGTTATAAAATAATAAATATGAACTGAAGACCCCTGTCCGGAAAAACTTCTATCAATTAATATTGATTTTATTTCGATTATTTAATCGGGACCGTTTATATGTTTATTTTTAGAACAGACCATTCGGATGATACCATATTGCGATATAGAGCATTAGGTTGTTCTTATGGCCACGCACCGAAAGTCAAATGTCCCAGATTGATTGGTTGTAATGTTTTATTCCATAGTTATAAGCGACAATGAGTATAGTTAAAGATGGATTATCTCTTTAAATAACAAATTTTAAATAGTTGCGTGGGTATAAAATAATAGATATGAACTGAAGACCTATGTCCGGAAAAGCCTCTATCAATTAATATTGATTTTATTTCGAATATAAAATCGGGCCCATTTATGTTACTATTTTTAGAACCGACCATTCGGATGAGACCTCATTGCGATATAGAGCACTGGGCTGTTCCCACGGCTACGCAACGAATGTCAAATGTCACAGATTGGTTGTTTGTATTGTTTTGTTCCAACGATATAAGCGATAACGAGTATAATTAACATCTATTTGTGACAAAATTGCACAATATAATGTCTGGTCTCTGTTAACAGTAACCACCATTGTTCGTTAGCTGAACAAACACACCAATTTAGACCAGAAAATATTCGAAATAAAATTAATATTAATCGATAGAAGCATTTCCGGACAGGAGTCTTCGATTCAAATCTAATATTTTATACCCCAGTAACTATATAATACATGTTTACAAAGAGATAATCCACCTTTAACGTTTATTTGTGACAACATCTGACAAAATTACACAATAAAGTTTCTGGTCTCTGTAAACATTATTTCGTGCGCACGGATTACTAATCCGTGTGCACAAATTAATAATATATAACAATCCGTGCGCACGGATTAGCAATCCCCTTGCATTTTTCAAGGAATGTCAATGGGGATAAAGTGTCTTCGTTATATGTTGAATTGAACATACCATTGTTGACTAATAACCCGTCGTCGCCCTATAAGAGTTTTACTTGCCGAGCTCCTGGCATGTCATGTTTGTGGTACGGGTGTGGTTAACAGGTGGGGTGGACCAACAGCTATTGTTTCAATGCCATACTTGCCATATCGCATGGTGGAACCACCACTGAACAAAAATCCATATGTGTATCTATATCGTAGAGTGTAAGGAAATGGGATAATCATACTCCCCGTGACCCCTTATAAAAAAGTACCGTGGTAAACCACGGTAAAACCACGGTAAACCACGGTAAACCACGGTAAACCATGGTATACCACGGTGCACCATGCTATGTACCACGGTGCACCATGCTATGTACCACGGTGCACCATGCTATGTACCGCGGTAAACCACGGTAAACCATGGTGCATAGACATAACACCTTGGTATACCACGGTGCACCATGCTATGTACCACGGTGCACCATGCTATGTACCACGGTGCACCATGCTATGTACCGCGGTAAACCCAGGTACATCCACATAACACCTTAGTGTACCGCGGTGCACATCGTGGTGTACCGTGGTATACCACGTCATGTACCACGGTAACCCAGGTGCATACACACAATACCTTGGTGTACCACGGTCTGTACCGCGGTGCACCACGCCACATATATCACGGTAACCCAGGTGCATACACATAGCACCTTGGTGTACCGCGGTGCAAATCTTGGTGTAGCGTGGTGCATCACATCTCATTCCAAGGTGAACCACTGTTAAACAATGTACAGACATCTACCTCACTACAAACTGTATCTGTGTTCGAGCTCGCATGTATGTGTAAAATTGATTAAATATTACTAAATCATAAACAGTTTAAAATACATACTGAAGCCCATGCATACCGGTAGTTGTTCTTTCTTATGGACAATAATTATCAATATTCAACAGATCTGTTTTATTTACGTCTCCAACTGAATTCTACATGTATACATGTACAATGTATACATAAATTGGCAAATCATTGTACATGTACATGTGACTAAATTCATATCTGGACACCTTTTTGGGGGAAATTCATGGTAGCTACTCATTTGTTAGATACAGTAATGCTCTAATTAATCGACTCCTTAAACACAGCAGAATTATGGGTAACTTTTCAGGATTTAGTTGGAAATATGGCTTGTTGCCACTCATAGGAAAGCTCTCCCCGAGAGCTTTCCGATGACTGGAAACAAGCCATATTTCCGACTAAATCCTGAAAAGTTACCCATAATTCTGCTGTGTTTAAGGAGTCGATTAATTAGAGCATTACTGTAGATCACAGGAGCCTGGAATTTGGTCAAAAACCCTCTTTTATTGGCGTAACCAGCACCCGGCACCGTCAATAAAAGAGGGTTTTTGACCAAATTCCAGGTTCCTGTGGATAGATTGATTTATGTTCATGATGGAATGTACATGTATTTATGCATAACGACCCAGGGTTATAGTGAAGAAAAGATGAAAACATTGTTTTATTGTGAATAGGCTCCCATCAGCTGTGTTTTTGAGATGGGACATTTATATAGAAAATCATAAAATAATGTATATACATAATTAATCCTGAAATAGAATATTTACATAACCTAAAAATAATGTTGCGGGATATACATAGACAGAACACGACGCGCATCTTAATCGAGACTCTTTTATCTAATTAGTTGCAGATGGCGCAATGATATATTTCGCGAGAGCATAGCGAGAGCGAAATATAACTTTGCGCCATCCGCAACTCATTAGATAAAAGAGTCTCGATTAAGATGCGCGTTGTGTTCTGTATTTATTCTACACCGTTCAATCAGATAAGTTACATTAAATCCATGAATGTCCCCTTCATTGTTACTATAGCTACCTTTATTGTGATTTAAGTCTGACAAATAACCAGTAATTATGGGGGGATCACCGAAAGCGGATGATCGACGTAATGTACGTCATCTTTCTTGTCGACAACGTCAACAAGAATAGTTCCGGCTTGTATTCCACTGGCGGTATACACTAATACATGTATGTATTCAATGGCTGGGATTCCGTTGAATACATGTGACTCACAGTGTGGAATAAATAATATGATTGCAAAATTAATATACAAGATTTTATTATATTGCAGTTGTATTAGTAAAATGTAGTATAGTCCGTCTTTTGATGACGTCACGGAAATGTGTGATCCGCCATTTTGGAGTACACAAACAAAGCGAAAGACACAATACAATTCATCGTTTCGCTACATTAATTTTTCACAATGGTTAACTTCTCAGGCACTTCAGAAGAGTAAGTTTCATAATCAAAGCCATATTCAGGTTCATCATCAGTGGTGCTCATCTTGTCCTGATTGTCTGTAATTTGATGTTCATTAATTTCTAAAGCTGGGCATAAATCTGTTGACTGCACGTCCATGTTTTGTGAAGGTTCCATTGATGACATACTGTCAGAAGGGTTTCCATTTCGCTCCCATCGATGTAGAGATCTCTTCGGAATATTTTCTGTTGACTATCGCAACTAATTTTTATATGAACCACGAGATTGTGTACCACTTCCAGGTGATGAACACTTCCTTTTCCCACAGCAGTCTTCCATAATGTAACTGATTGCTCAGTCCAACGAGTCCATGCAAGAAAGTCGATCTTACTCGATCGAATTAATTTCAAGTCTCTTAATTTCGTTGTATTAGTTAGTACTATTACAACTTCAACAAGTTCATATTTCCTTCAACTCCAAGACATATATTGGTGTGAACTAGCATGTTTGTTGACAACAAATCGAATGACATCGTAGCATCTTATTTTCTTGTGGTGAATGCATATATTAAAACTATATTTTCGCGATGATAACAGAAGCAAAACTTTTGTATACAAACAAATAAATTGAATCGACCACGTGATCGCGATAAAGCCAACAGATTTAAAACGAAGAATCGGTAATGCGCTGGAACGAAGTTTAATAATAATGGCTTAATTTGGTGGCATAAATTACATCTAAAGTCACCACAATCAATAACAATGTGTGTCATCTATTGAATGGACATTAAGTTATCTAATGAATGCGACAAAAGAACAAATATAATTCGCAGACCATAATAATAAGTGTACTCGATTCGTATCGAGTCTGCGATATGGTTCCTGCAAGTTATAGCAATCGGTAACCCGAAACCTGCATGGCGCTCTTTTCAAATCCTGGTCTTTGTTCTAACTCCCAAGGCTGATTTCATATTCGATCCGTGCGATATTATAACACATTTATTCTGCAAACATGCGTTTCGCTTTGGTTGAGTTTATCGACTATAGGTCTTTCGAAATTATAGAGTCCAAAACAATTATAACGACGCGGACGAAGACTTTTTGAACAACGATGCATTTGATTTCGACGAGGAATTTGAAGTTACCACGAAAAAAAAAACTGGTAAACAAACGGAGACTCATGCCGTAAAAGTGTTCAGGTTTAGTGGTAAGTAAATCTATTTACCTATAGCTAGTTTATCGCCAGCACATATATATTACTCATATATTATATATAGTATATAGGTGCATGTAAATGCGTAGATATATGGTAAAAAAACTGGGGCGATCGAGTGCATGGGCTCTGGACACCGGCTTCCTACAAAAATTAACAAATTAAAAGTGAACTGTGAATAAAAACTAATGTAACAATAATATTAGTAATTTAGTATCAATAATATTAATTGTCACTATATATATATTGATTGAGATCAAATCAACTGGCCTATTGTTAATTACTAGTACTTTTGCTGAACTTTAATTATTAAGTTATTTAATTACCGGTATATAAATTAAAACAATTATTTGAAATAAATATGATTTTGAAGGCCATATATAAGTTACGGTTTATTACTATAAATATATCAGCCTACATAAATGATCAACAAGCCTATAGTATAATTATAACATCAATCGATCTACCGTATTAGATGTTAGCTCGATCGAGATGATCGAACCCACTATATATTAAACAGGATACTTATACCGGTATCGATCATACATAAAAACAAAAATTCATACCGGTACATTCATGGTCAAATGTGATCACTTAATTAGTACTAAGAAAGAGATTTATTATGTACCGGTATATGCATATATATATGTATATGTCTATCCAAGATTAATATTCACTGTTCATCTAGATATTAAATTGATTTTATTCTTTGTAGATGACCGACAAGAACTGAATGAAATATCATTGAGATCATGACCAGTGCCAAGCTCGGTATAAAAAAGGCTGTGAGAGAGTATCTCAAAACATTCAGAGAATGCGGGTCGAGGGAAGCGAAAGAAATTCCCTTCACAAAAAGTCAAGGGAGATTCATCAGATGATGAGGTTAGTGTAATTCTGTGTTTTTTGCTATTATTTGTATACATGTAGTTCTCCATCCATATATATATAATACCACAATGCGGTAATATTAGCCATCCCCAGTTAACCTTACTCCTCGATCTCCTGGTACTAGTGCTGAAGGGGTCACTCTCACCAAAAAAAGTGCTGAAGGGTACACAGGATTTGAAAATGTACTGAAGGGTACACAGGGTTTGAAATGTCGTTCTAAATGACGTTTAGTTTTCGTATCTGCCATGATTTATGTTAGAGAATAATTGTTTACGTTCCAATGAACATTAAAATAAACTTAAACAAACTGCTAGTGGGCGCCAGACTTTCAGAAACACAGTTTAAGTAAAGGTGTTAGTGACGATCACAAACCCTGTGTACCCTTCAGCACATTTTCAAACCCTGTGTACTCTTCAGCACTTTTTTTGGTGAGAGTGACCCCTTCAGCGGTACTAGTACCATACATACACACCTGCATATTAATATATCAATATATATACCGGTACCTGTATACTTAGACATGAATTAAGAAACATTACAATTTGGCCATGTGACTCAATTTTTGGGAAATCAGAGGGTGCTCGACCAGAAATGAATCTGACTGAGATTCGAGAATTTGAAGGTACCGGTAGTTATGATTTTTCTTTTCTAGAGAATTAAAAGACTGTGATTCAGCCATCGCAATTAAATTTTTAAAAAAGCATTTAAACTGGAAGTAACCCATTTGCAGCTGCATGTATGCCAATGAAAAATAGCAGCCAAACATGTATATATACGGCAAACAACTAACCAGTGCATTGCAAGGGATAAACTTGTCTAATTTCCGAGCTTTAAATAATCATTTGAACCATCTAACTGGATAAAAGTGGACTTGTGGAAAATGGACGCCTATCAATTCTTTTGTAGGAATGTTAAAAATAATATGTTCCACAATTCTTTTTTATTTCCCAAATCATTGGGTAATAATAATAAATTATATTCAATAGCCGTACTCTGTTTTTGTGAGTATTATTTAAACAACTACGCAAAGGAATGAACTAACTCAATCTATATTTTCTTTCAGAAGTGGTTATGCACTACTTTCCGCATAAAAAACCTGTGGATGTACGATACTATATGTGCCAAAAGCTAAGGAATGCTCTAAAAACAGAACAACGGCGATCGATGACAAAGCTGGGAGCTGATAATTCAACTAATTAAAGATAGTGTATTTCTTCCGAGACATATAGGTCTAACGACTACAAATAGCTCTTTTGTATATACAGTAATGCCCTAATTAATCGACTCCATAACCGCAGCAGAATTATGGGAAACTTTTCAGGATTTAGTCGGAAATATGGCTTGTTGCCATTCATCGGAAAGCTCTCGCTAACTAAATCCTGAAAAGTTACCCATAATTCTGCTGTAGTTAAAGAGTCGATTACTTAGGGCATTACTGTACAACACAGAAAAACTAATAAAAGATTTGGTCGACAATTCGTCCATAAAGGATAATAAAGCCGTTTATTCCTGATGCATGACATGGGTCCATCGATTAATAGTAACTATTATTTTTATCACTAATGTTTTACACCCCAGAATCCATCTTACATAAAGCTTTCTACAAGGGATACACTATCTTTAATGATTTTTGGTGTAATTATAATTTCATTTACCTTATAAAAGGTACTCAGTCCGATCAGACCCCCATAAATTACTATTTCTTTGGCTTCGGGTGTAAAAAATAATTGATTCGAGTCGAGGAACCTACCCATCAACGCTCAGAGTGATCAGATATCAGTTTTTGAAGTTTTGTTATTTCTATTGTTTCTGGCCCAGAACACTCCGTCAAAAGGATGTTCTCGGTCAAAATTGCGTTAGCCGCCAACATATTCCTAACAATAGCAATTAACACCTAATTAGCGACTCTGGAAAGGGGTCTTTGATTCATATTTATTATTTTATACCCAACAGACTATATAATAGACCATCTTTAATTGTTATTTGAAATATATAATTGTTATTCTGAAAATGAATATCTAACAGAATTTGCTGTCTGTTTTAGTCTCAAGTTTACTCCTAAGCCCATGCCCATCTTGCATTTGATTTTTTTGTTTAGAGTTGTGACATTTATATTTAAGATATACAGCATACTGAATCACAATTAATCTATGTGGCTAGTATTGGCAATAATCATGAGGAAAAGAAGTGAAAATTTCTATTATTGTTCTGCGGTATAACCACAATAGTTGTCCTGTAGTCAACAAAGATGCAAGTTACTATCCTTTTATCGTGCTAAACCATGTTAATTAATACCGCGGTGTTGCATCGGGGTTTTTGGTTGTGGTACACCACGGTTCATCTACATTGGTGTACCACGGTACTTTTATCATGGTACACCGTGGTATTTTTATCGTGGTGTACCATGGTTCTTGTACCGTGGTACACCATGGTAAAAATACCGTGGTAATTAAACCACGGTATTTTTTACCGTGGTACACCACGGTATTTTTTACCGTGGTGTACCGTGGTACATTTACCGTGGTACACCATGGTAAAAGTACCGCGGTACACCAAGGTAAATATACCGCGGTGTACCACGACCAAAACACCCCGGTGCAGCACCGCGGTATTTTTATCATGGTTTACCGTGGTACATTTTTATAAGGGACCACAAGGCACCGCGAGTCACATCTATATGCACGTACATGTAAAAACTGATCAGTCCGGAACTGGTTTACACATGGGTGTTACGCCATCTTTTGAAGTAACTGACCACTTTTGAAGTAGGTATCCACTTTTGATGTAAAATTCGCCAGCTTTTGAAGTATCTCACCACTTGTGTAGTCAAATCGACAGCTTTTGTAGTAAAGTGAGGTCTCGGCTTTTGTAATAAAAATCGCCAGCTTTTGTAGTAAAAAAAAACATGTCTCCATTTTTTAAATAACAAAATTACAGCTTTTGAAGTAAATTATTACGGGCGCTGGACGATTTTCATGACAAAGTCAACCAGATAATCCAAAGCGAATATCGCCCATACGAGTGTGACTTATGGCCAAAAAAATTTGCAGTCCGGTTCCCTGACAAAAGAATCCACACCCGTAGACGACCATACGAGTGGCGTCTGTCCAGTTGATTTCAGTCATACCAACACTCAAGATAATCCACTGTCTATCGCCCATACGAATGTGATGTCTACCAGGAGGTATTTAATCAATCCGGTCCCCTGCCTAAGAATAAGAGAACATACATAGGTGATTAATCATACGAGTATGTATGATCGTTCCGAGTCAGTCCGACAACCTGACAATCCACACTGGTTAACGCCCTTACATATGCGACGTTTGTCAGAAGAAGTTCGATGTGACCGTGAGTCTGACAAGACATAGGAATCCACGCTGGTGACCCGATGTGTGTCAGTCCAGTAACATGACATATTATTTTCTCGAAATTGGGTAACACGACAGATGTTCAGTTCCAACGGAAAAATAGTTTGTCCATTTGGCCTCGTCTTAACAGGAAAAGACCTATGTAAAACTTTCAAGTCGCAATGTTCATGGTGCGAAAAGGTTCAGTCTCCTTTCAAAATTTATTCAACAAATAATGTTATTGCTGATTATCAGGCGGAGAAATCAACAATGGGACGCATAACACAATTAGGAACGAATTGAACGCGATTGTGGTTGATGAACGTAAAATAATTAGTTAACTTGATTCCCAACCTTGGATGTTATAGTTCTTAAATAGCTATGTATAATGTTCTATCATGAAGGCAAATACACAAGTCGCAACATTCGCGGAGCCAACATGTTAAGTGTCCTTTCAAAATTTATTGAATGAAATAAACGAATACAAATTATTGCATTTTCAATTGTCAGACAGAGCAATCAAAAATGGAACGCACACCACAATTGGGAACGAATTGAAGTGGTGTACTTTTTACAGGGACGGTTGTGGTGTCTCGTGGACTGGTAGCTTAACATAATACAATGATAAATTTTAAAGATAGAAAAAAAAAATTCTGACATAACGATATATCTTTATTTCTGATTGTTATTATGCCTTTTGCTCATTGTTGAGCCCTTCAGATTAAGACGACACATATAGTTTTGTTTTGTCATTGTTACGTCATTTCCATATCAACAGTATTGAGAGGAAGACGTCCTTATGTCGTATTCATTTTAGGTTGATATTTAATTTGGAATATCCTTTCCCTAATGAGTCTGGAAATATTATAAACGTTCATTTGCCACAAACATCCAGGAGTTCACTCAGTTTTAATATGTATGTACTCGGGCTGTCTTATGTGTTAACGGTGACCCAAAGAACGCTGGTGCAGAGTGTCGCCACTATATAATTAGCCAAGGGTTCGAGGAAAAATAAAATTCTTCTAAATTTAATAATTTAATTAGACGTAAGATATTTTCTATTGAGACTACATGTACAAAATTCATTCTCACAACAGAAAATAAATTAATTCAAGACAAACATGCAAGTTAATAAATAGTACATAGACATGCATGGACAAAACACATGCCAGACAACACTGTACACATCAACATTCATTCGATTTATTTCAACCCGCCCACAATGTAGGAAAGACATTAAATTTTTCTGAATGGGATGGGAGGGTGGGAAAGTTTTCAAACTTGTAGCCTCAGAAGAAAATATCAATATAATGAAGAAATTAACAAAGGTAATTAGAAATTCCCGCGAAAAGGGGGGTGCGTCAATCTAAACCAATGAAAAGGCGAGGTGTGAATTTAAACCAATGAAAAGGCGAGAAAATAATATGTAATTAACATATTAAAACTATTGAACTATGGAAGACCAGATCGTACCTAAAGAAATTCTCGAATCACCGTTTGCTAATTAATTTATTTGATGTCAAATAGAACCAATTAGCCAAGGGTTCGAGGAAAAATAAAATTCTTCTAAATTTAATAATTTAATTAGACGCAAGATATTTTCTATTGAGACTACATGTACAAAATTCATTCTCACAACAGAAAATAAATTAATTCAAGACAAACATGCAAGTTAATAAATAGTACATAGACATGCATGGACAAAACACATGCCAGACAACACTGTACACATCAACATTCATTCGATTTATTTCAACCCGCCAAGCCCTTGGGCACCATTCCATAGGAAATCAATGAATGCCTGTATAAAGTTACTTATTTTTATCCAAAATTGATTGTTTCATGCGATTGGCTAACACATACCTATCTTTCAAAGAATAATGTAGATAACGCTTGTAGCAATCGCTAGACCAATCGCCCATTAATTGAATAAATTCACTAGGAACTTGCGCCTTAAATGCCCACGAGGCGCCGCCCCTTCTAAAACTATGCGAAGAATAAAGTAAGGGGTCTTCTCCAATATCTACTAACCGAAGCCTCAAAAACTTTTGAAATTGAGAATAAGTTACTGGCTTAACCTTACCATTACTACGTATTTGGAATGCTGGTTCAAAATATGCTGACGGGTTTAGCTTTACCATAGCCTTAAAGGCTTTAACAGGGCAAAGGACTGATCCCGGAATGGCTACAACTGGTAACTTTAAAATACGTTGTCCAAACTGAATGGTCTTTGACCACTTAATAATGACCAAAAGCACATTATCTGTAATAAAAATATCTTGTCTACACAACTGATGTGACGCATCAAAAGAAGTAGCGGTATCTGGTACTAAATTAGACTTACGAAGAAAAAGAAAAAAGGCCAAAAGGAAAATACACCAGTGAGTAACATGAATAGGGTCATCCTGATTAATATGAACATGAATCATCTCTAAAATAGCAGGGGTTAAGTTTTCAAACTTGTAGCCTCAGAAGAAAATATCAATATAATGAAGAAATTAACAAAGGTAATTAGAAATTCCCGCGAAAAGGGGGGTGCGTCAATCTAAACCAATGAAAATGCGAGGTGTGAATTTAAACCAATGAAAAGGCGAGAAAATAATATGTAATTAACATATTAAAACTATTGAACTATGGAAGACCAGATCGTACCTAAAGAAATTCTCGAATCACCGTTTGCTAATTAATTTATTTGATGTCAAATAGAACCAATATTACACGAAAAT
Source organism: Siphonodentalium dalli (assembly GCA_032622095.1). Taxonomy (NCBI): domain Eukaryota; kingdom Metazoa; phylum Mollusca; class Scaphopoda; order Gadilida; family Siphonodentaliidae; genus Siphonodentalium; species Siphonodentalium dalli. The sequence goes on from CP136063.1 coordinate 55,383,339, forward strand.
ACAGGTGGTAGAATTCATTTGTTTTGTGATGCCCATAATTAATGAGCGGGGGGAGCTCGTATCCCGATCCTACAATAGAGGCACCCCTGTCTTGGACCCCGGAAGTGGAAACTTCACTAATGATGTCCAGAGCAGTCTACCTTGCGGCAGTTTACAAATGTCAAAATAAAGGTAAACAAAAATAATATAATTTAAGAGCCTAGAAATACTTAAAGATGGATTATCTCTTTAAATAACAAATTTTAAATAGTTGCGTGGGTGTAAAATAATAGATATGAACTGAAGACCTATGTCCGGAAAAGCTTCTATCAATTAATATTTATTTTATTTCGAATATTAAATCGGGCCCGTTCATGTTACTATTTTTAGAACCGACCATTCGGATGAGACCGTATTGCGATATAGAGCACTGGGCTGTTCCCGCGGCTACGCAACGAATTTCAAATGTCACATGTTGGTTGTTTGTATTGTTTTGTTCCACAGATATAAGCGATAATGAGTATAATTAACGTTTATTTGTGACAAAATTGCACAATATAATTTCTGGTCTCTGTTAAAGATGGATTATCTCTTTAAATAACAAATTTTAAATAGTTGCGTGGGTATAAAATAATACATATGAACTGAAGACATATGTCCGGAAAAGCTTCTATCAATTAATATTGATTTTATTTCGAATGTTAAATCGGCCCGTTTGTGTTACTATTTTTAGAACCGACCATTCGGATGAGACAGTATTGCGATATAGAGCACTGGGCTGTTCCTACGGCTACGCAACGAATGTCAAATGTCACAGATTGGTTGTTTGTATTGTTTTGTTCCACAGATATAAGCGATAATGAGTATAATTAACGTTTATTTGTGACAAAATTGCACAATATAATTTTTGGTCTCTGTTAACAGTAACCACTTTTGTTCGTTAGCTGAACAAACACACGTTTTTTTACCAGAAAATATTCGAAATAAAATTAATATTAATCGATAGAAGCATTTCCGGACAGGAGTCTTCGATTCAAATCTATATTTTATAACCCGGTAACTATATAATACATGTTTACAAAGAGATAATCCACCTTTAAAGATGGATTATCTCTTTAAATAACAAATTTTATATAGTTGCGTGGGTGTAAAATAATAGATATGAACTGAAGACCTATGTCCGGAAAAGCTTCAATCAATTAATATTGATTTTATTTCGAATATTAAATCGGGCCCGTTTATGTTACTATTTTTAGAACCGACCATTCGGATGAGACCGTATTGCGATATAGAGCACTGGGCTGTTCCTACGGCTACGCAACGAATTTCAAATGTCACAGATTGGTTGTTTGTATTGTTTTGTTCCACAGATATAAGCGATAATGAGTATAATTAACGTTTATTTGTGACAAAATTGCACAATATAATTTCTGGTCTCTGTTAACAGTAACCACTATTGTTCGTTAGCTGAACAAACACACCTTTTTAGACCAGAAAATATTCGAAATAAAATTAATATTATTTCCGGACAGGAGTCTTCGATTCAAATCTAATATTTTATACCCCGGTAACTATATAATACATGTTTACAAAGAGATAATCCACCTTTAATTGGACTAACAATATTAATATATGTAAAATTGTTGGGGTTCATAGTGCCCATGTCCGTTGTGAGCAATATAAATTATAGACCAGTCAGAATGACATTAATTGTAGTTCTATAAGTTAAAACAAGGTAACCCACCAAACAAAACTTAAATGAAGGTTGTATAATTCATTTCAATCTATGCCATGTTTGATATGTGTCCAAATTATATTTCATGTTAAGTTATCAGTCCACGAGACACCACAACCTTCCCTGGCGCTAGTACACTACCTAATCTGACCCAATTAATAGGTGCAACATAGCAATCGTAATTTATTATACCATCCTATATTGCCTTCATGATAGCATATTATACATAGCTATTCAAGAAATATAAGATCTAAGGGGAAGTTGAGGACAAAAGTTAGCTAATTATTAGTATACTTCATTAACCACAATCGCATGCTATACATAGCTATTTTTAGAACGATAACATCCAAGGGGAGGTTGGGGATAAAGTTAACTAATTATGTTACTTGATCAATCACAATCGGTTCAATTCGTTCTTAATTTGTTATGCGTTTCATTTCTGAATGCTATGCCTGATAATCGACTATATAGCATTATTTGTATTCGTATATTTCGTTGAAAAAATTTGAATGAAGACTGACCTTTTTGGCACCACGAACATTGCTACTTGAGAGTTTGACATAGGACATTTCCTCCAAAAACGATGCCAAATAGACCAACTAGTTTCCATTGGAACTGATATATGATAAAATAATTTCAAGAAAATATATATGTTGTCATGTTCGGACAGACATATGTTCACCAGCGTGGATTATCTTATGTCTTGTCAAACGCACGGTCACGCCGAACGTCTTCTGACAGACGTCGCACCCATAAGGTTGAATTGTAATGTTACCGCACTGACTGTGAACAATCTACCTACTCGCATGATTAATCATATATGTGTGTTCTATTATACTTAGGCATGGAATCTGACTGACTAGATGCCTCCTGGTACACATCACACCCATAAGGGCGTTCACCAGTGTGAAAGGCGAAACGCGTGCGAGAACCGACCGACGAGAAACCGAAAATCTACACTTCGGCGTCTTTAGGCCGCGGCGGGCAATTGTCAGATTGCCGGACTGGCTGGGAACACTCTTTCATACTCGTATGATTAGTCACCTATGTGTGTTCTCTTATGCTTTGGCACCTGACTCATTAGATGCCTCCTGGTATACGTCACACTCGTGTGGGCGATCGAATGTGTGAATTCTCTAGTGTTTTGGTGTGATTGAAAACTATTCGACACACTTTTATGGTCGTTCACCGGTGTGGATTATTTTGCCAAGGAAACGGACTTACTAAATTCCTTCGGCCATATTAAGTCACACTCGTATGGGCGATAGCCGCTATGTATTGTCGGTTGCTTTGTCACGAAAATCGTTCAGTGCCGGTAAAAATTGATTGAGTGTTTACTTCAAAAGCTGTAAATTTGTTATTACAAAAGTGGAGATATGTTTTTTTTCAGCTACAAAAGATGGCGATTGTTATCACAAAAGCGGGGACCTCATTTTACTACAAAAGCTTGCGATTTTATTACAAAAGTGGTGAGGTACTTCAAAAGCTGGCGATTATCACTTAAAAAGTGGAGACCTACTTCAAAAGTGGCCAGTCGCTTCAAAAGCTTGGGTAACACATAGGGCTATTTTATTCAATTGAACCAACGAAAGGCACTTTAGTCCCCCCCCCCCTTCCAGAATTGACCCTCATCCATCTTCCACAAAACTAAATACTGATGCCTGTCTTCAGTATCTACTCTTGCGAAAGAGGGTATCCTACATCTTACACTCCATTTCCGCCATTCCTGATATATCGGTATGGTGCAGTCGCCACTGCGCAACGATACATTATGTGTGTATACTTTAGTGTGAATTATACTGGAATACTATCCGTGAGTATCACATAGCATCACGGGTTATATATGTATGCATGTGCAGTCCGGAACTGGCTTACACGAGCGGACCACACAAATCACCAAGGTCCATATTGGCAAATACCCCATTTGCAAATACTGTGGACACCACAGCCTAATATAATATGTATCTAAGTAAGCCCTACACTGACATACGGTCGCATACCACTCCCACTGGGAAGCATCCACATATCATACATACTCTCATGTATAATTTGTTGTCGCAACTGCGTTGTAAAGGAATCCGCAGGCGTGAGGCCATTTTGACTGAATTACCGATAGCACAGTTTTTATATATGCGCACGGATTATTATTTCGTGCCTACGGATTGTTATTTCGTACGCACGTATTATAATAAATATTGTACCATATCACCTCCCGGGCTTCATAGTATGGGCGATATAATATGGGGAGAGGAGCTTTATAATCTAAGTTTCATAACTTTGGCTCCAATCCCCAGTGGTTACTCTAGCATCATTCATTACCACCACATCATTTGTATATTGGAAGACACAATAAATATGTTACGAACAATACAATATAATAGTGAACCATATCTCTGAATAAACAACATTTTTGCTTTTGAAAAACGTTCTAATGACATTATCAGAACGAACACATATGGCATCATACTGTCGTTCGATATTCTGGTCATCTTTCAAATTATTCTGTATAACCTGTCCCAAATATTTGAAACTACCTGCAATTTCATTTCTACATAGGTCCAGCTATGGAAAAAGATGATATAATGAAAAATGGCATGCCTGTCCCAATGTGTTGGCCCGTTACCAGAAACACAAATTCACTTTTGTATAGCCTTAGCTAATTACTTCGATTAGGATAATAATATCCGGTCAGTCCTCTTTCCTTTTTCAGTGATACACATTTAGCTAGAACATCCGTCATAACATGCTCTACCACAGTATGTGTACAATCAAGATTCTGTGTTATCCTGATAAACAATCTAAAACGTGTAGTTGGTAGTAATTCGAATCTTGTACAAACCGGAATCGGAAAAATAATGACAAATGATCTGGATTATCTGGCTATTGCCTCAGCGAAACCACAAATTTATACGTTTATGCTCAAATTATGTACTGAACAAATACGAAAAGATCTAAACTCTTTGAAACAAATTCATTCATTTTGTTGGAAACGTATCTTTTTTAAAAGTATTTACGTAATCATTTGGAGCCATCTATTGGAATGGTCTATTATTATGGAATGGTCTATTATTCATTTGGAGGGGTGTTAAGGATATATAAGCAGATGTCTGCCAGACTAATATGATAATACAAGTGCAGAAGAATTCATACTCATTGGTGGGAAATGTTTAGATAATGAGTTCAACAAATGACCTTTTTATCTGAATATTTTCCAAAGGAACTACTCGTCAATGAGATTTAGTATAGAAAGGGTTAAATCAACATATTTACTTTTATTTTGAAAACATTTTTTTCACACTTCAGGACTCGTATTTACAATCTGATGGATTATCTCTTACTATAACATGTTTTTATTGATTCCTGTGTATAAACTAGTATGTGAATATTAATCGTAGACCCCGGCCGGGAAAAGCTTCTCAATGACGTGGCTAGAGGGTCTCCGTTGGTGGGGGGGGGGGGGGGGTGTCCACCTTGATAAATCCAACTACCCCCTTTAAATCAGACAAGAGACAAGGTTTTGCATAATTCCATTTACACCCCACCCCTTGAATCAAAGCAAAACACCCCTTGGACCAGACCAAAGGTTTTGCATAATTTCATTCCCTCCTTGCACATAAGTGTCCACAGGCCTAATAGCCTATTTATAAACCATAGTTCTATCTACCCGGCATGATAATATTCATTCAGATTGCACAAATCCTAACATCTAGTGGTCTTACTCCAGACAAATACACACGACTATGGGAACTAGACCAGGACACACCGGACCAACAATAGTTGTTCAGCCCGGTGTGAGAAAATTTTTAAAACTAAACAAGAAAATCGCAAAATCCTAGCATGTAGACTGACCTCAAGCTTTCCTAGTATTGGAAATTTCAAACCTCATACTGTCCCTTAGTTTGGAAATTTTCTAACTGATAACCATTTCAGTCAACTGTTTTATCCAAATGTAGAAACTATTGTTCACTTAAACTCATTAGAAGTTTGTTATTGGCCACGATGATTACTGTTAACAGTGGCCTAAATTTGCATGTAACAAATTTACTATTAATCTGGGTACCACGCACCACCAGCGTGTATTTCAATTTCGGTTAATTTATGCATGACCTAATGGTTGCATGACTTTCGCGGCTCTCTCTGCAAACGGCACTCCTCAACTAACTACCACATTGAGTAAGAGATTAAAAACTGAACTCTAATAACGACTTGTGTTATTAACATGGTGGCAGCTATGTCGTTATAACTAAGTACTATAGTTATACACTATACGGACTCATTCCTCACGGATTGTACTATGGCGGAAGCAAGTTTCCGACTGCCTAAACCTTTGTCACTGGACGAGGCGGACTTGGCTGGACAATACATCCGATGGAGGAGAGAATTGGACGTATATTTACTGGCCAGTGGTTCTTCGGAAAAATCGGACGCAGTAAAAACGGCCATAATTCTACATTGTGCTGGTCCCCAGATGATGGAAGCTGGCGAACACTTCCAATTCAACACGGCAGCAGACCGGACGAAACCTGGGCCAACATTGCTAATGATTAAGGACTACTGCACGCCTCAACAGAATGTGGTGATGCAATCCTTTCGATTCTGGAACGTTACCTATAACTCTAGTGACTCCTTCGACACCTTTCTCACGGAACTGCGTTCACGTGTGGCGTCCTGTGATTTTAATGACATGGCGGACCGAATGATCCGGGATAAAATCGTTTTCACAGTGACTGGAAAGTTACAGGAAACACTCCTCAGAGAAACTGACCTGACATTGACAAGGACCATAAAAGTGTGTCGTGCATTCGAACTGTCGACGAAACAGGCGAAGGAAATCAGTGCATCTGGCACCTATGAAGTGAAGAAAATTACCAATTCGAAGTTTAACACGAATCAGAAGAAGAAGACACGTGCGACGGATAAACCATCCTGGAAGACAGCACAGAATGTTACTTCAGCGCCAGGCGCAAAGGAATGCAAATTTTGCGGCCGACGGCACTTGATGGGTAAAGAACATTGCGCTGCATGGGGTCAAACTTGCACGGGCTGCGGGGGTAAGAATCACTTCTACAAGAAATGCTACCGCAGGAAGAGGGTTAATGCAGTAGATGACGAGAACCCGGAGGAACAAGATGAACAAGGTGACTGGCTGCAAGCTATCAGTACGAGGAAACCGCGAGTGCACGCGCTGATGAGTGTTAATGAGTGCGACGTGAGATTCCAGCTAGATTGTGGTGCTGACGTAAATACGATATGTCAAAGATATGTTCGTAAGGAACAAGTTAAACCGGCCAGTTCGAAATTGTTCATGTGGAACCGATCGGAATTCCATCCAATAGGTGAAACCACCTTAAATGTGATTAACCCGCGAACGCGCGAGGAATCGCGTGTGTCATTTACTGTGGTGAGTAATTCGTTAAACTGCTTGTTAGGGTTAAAAACGATCACTGACATGAATCTGATTACAATTAACGAAGATAACTTTATCAAATCTGTAGACACTGTTTCTGATTTGGGCGATTTGGGCGTGGCTCGTCTATTCGTAGACGAGAACGTACCACCAAAAACACTTCCTTGTCGAAGAATACCGACTGCTATTCATGACGAAGTGAAAGCTGAGCTGGACAAATTAACTGAGAGAGGCATTTTAATTCCAGTCGATGATCCAACCGATTGGGTGAGTCAAATGGCGATTGTTCGAAAATCAACAAACAAAATTCGCGTGTGTATTGACCCACAACCGTTGAATTTTGCTCTCAAACGTGAACACTATCAGTTACCGACTTTTGCAGATGCACTTCCTAAATTACATAACGCTAAAGTGTTCAGCAAGTTAGATGTTCAATAAGCTTTTTACCATGTAAAGTTAGATGAGCCATCAAGCTTACTATGTACAATGATAACGCCTTTTGGTAGATTTCGTTGGACTAGATTACCATTTGGGTTAAAGGTCAGTTCAGAACTCTTTGCAAAATGATTGTACGATGCAGTCGGTGATTTAAATGGAGTAATCGCAGTGGCAGATGATATAATTGTAATTGGGTGCGGCACCACGCGTGCAGAGGCAGATTTGGATCACGAGCAAAATCTGTTAGCTTTACAAACGCGATGCCGTGAGAGGGAGGTCCGATTAAATGATTCAAAGTCAGTATTCAAGTAGTCGGAACTTGTGTTCATGGGACACAAGATAACGAATAATGGATTAGCTGTTGATGATTCTAAAGTGACCGCCTTACGCGAGATGCCAGCACCGACCGATATTCATGGAGTTAAGCGATTCTGTGGTATGGTGCAATATTTGGCTAGATTCATGCCAAATCTTTCGAGTGATATGGAGGCCATTAGAGCTCTCACTCGGAAAGAGGTAGAGTTTGTGTGGTCAGATGAATGTGAATCGGCTTTTCGAAATGTGAAGCAGAAAATGTGTAGTTCGCCAGTGCTTGCGTATTTCGATCCGACCAAGGAATTAGTTCTACAAGTCGACAGTAGCAGCTTCGCAGTAGGCGCGGTGTTAATGCAAGAGGGCCGACCTATCGAATATGCGTCGCGATCGTTGACTTCTGCGGAAAAGGAAATGCTGTCATGTGCTTTCGGACTACATGGGTGCTATTCACCAAGCGAGACTATTTTATAAACCAGGTAGTTTATTCGGTAGTGGCTCAACGCAAAGGTATCTTTGTTTTAGCGCCAACACCACACGCTGTCGATGATGTGATTGATCCAATCTATCAGATTTGTCACCTGTCAATTGACGCCATCTCACGACTAATTCGTGAACACTCACCGGCCACAATCGGCATGTATAACGGTATCATTTTTTGGGTATAATTGTGTGCAGACTTATGCTTGCGTTTATATATCAACAGAATGAGTGTCAATGATATTAATGAGGTTTTTTAATAAGCACAGTGTGGAAATGAAGAGCCAAGAGGATAACGTCTCAGAAGAATTTTGTTTGTGTTTTGGTTCTGTTTGGATATTTCCCTGCCATTTCCAAAGTCATTTCTTTCCACGCATCATGTTTCCGGCGCTGATGAATGGTGCCGGTTTCTTTGTTCTTTAATATTTTGATTCTTCTCTCCACAAAACCCAAAACAGTTTTACGCTCATCGGCAGTGGTGGGGTGGGGGGGGGGGGGGGGGTTGGAAAAAATTGCACATATAGGGCCCAAAAGGTTTTTTCCGACCCCGAGGAACCCACCACCCCATTTGTGCAAATTTGTTCCTCCAAATGTTGGGGACCCACCTCCTTTCTCATGTTTTTATCAAAATTTCAAGAGTTTTTTAGCCGTTCTTCAATAACTGTGTTAACTGCCTTTCAATCCCATTCCACTATCCTTTTCTGGTGCAAACTGTGTAAAATTAAGACTCAAGCAATAACATGCTTAATCGGTAATGCACAGGTCAGAAAAAAACGAAAAATAAACTGTATTTCCAGGTGTTTCCTGGTGTTTCCAGTATCTAACAACAATAATAAAACATTGTGTATGTACACTGCATGTATGTCACAAATTGCCCTAGACTGTATTATAGCCTTAATATATCGAGCGTGTTTTGTCTGACAGAGAACACTGGCCAGTGTAAATAGTGGTAAACAGGTCAGGGGTTCTACAATTACTTGTGCATGACCAAAGAACTCTTTAGTCTTATCCACCGGGGTGAGGTGAGGAGGGGAATTGTTTTGGTTAGGTATACACATAGATATATGGTTATTATACCCCCCCCCCGATATTAGTCGGCGGGCATATAGTTGACGTCTCGAGCCGTGCGTCCGTCCGTACAAACATTTTGCATTATAACTCAAGAGTCGGTTGTCATATTTTGATGCTCTATGGCATGGTGACGGACCAGAAATGGGGAACGAATATGCATAATTATTATAACGGGTTGTAAGCACCAATGCCTACCAGAGTTATCCATGGGCCCTGTTTATTAAATTCACTCCGTACAAAGTTTTTGCAATACATGTATAAGTTGAAGTGTCGGTTGTCGAATTTTGAAGTGGTTTGGTATGGTGACAGACCTGAATGATAGGGGAAGAATGTATGCAGATATTACTGCTTATTACAGGTTTCGCCTGCCGACGCATACCAGAGCTACCACCTGGTTCCATCCGTACACATTCCAACACATTTTGCATTATTATAACTCAACCATCATGAACCATGTGTATGTATATTTGTGCTCTAGAGTCTGCAGTATAGTCTCAGTCAGATTTTATTCTTGATTTTATTTTGAACTTTGAAGACATTGAAGAATGTCATTTCTCAAAGCATCTGAATGCATCACATTATTTCAGTTCATCTATTTGTAAGCGATAACAGTATACAATTAGTATTTTAGTTTAGTCTTGTTGAACAGTATTTAAGCTTCAAGATAAAGTTCGGAAATTCAATGAGAATAGCGTCACCTTCAGTTGGGATTGTCTGAACAGTAAACAGTAACGGTTATTCACCATAACCAATTCAGTTTTATTTGGATAAGTGTTGCAAATTAACATTACTTGCAATCATTCAAGATGAGAAATAACCAGAAGGAATGAATTTGATTGCATGCCAGAACAAGACAGTATTTCAGACATTAGAAATTTATGAGATACCCTTTTCAATTTCATGTTATGCAACAATCAGGTTAATGATATCTAGTCATCATTGAGTATTCACCATGTAGTATTTGTGATTCAGTTTTATTTTATTTTATTACTTTTATTCGGGTAATACAACTGGGTAATATATTAATTTTGTTACTAAATATTTCTTCCGTTGATCAAATGTTTCCTGAACGCTATTACGGTGGTCCACTGTGAGGTGGGACGGGATCTTGTGAAATAGTCACTCTAGCTGCCTATAACCATATACCGACAAACATGGTACTAACATGCTTACACACAACATTACATGGCCAGTACTTGTAAATTGTTTGAAAAAAAAACATATTTTGGAAAAACAATTACAAACACGATTGTTTCGGCCTCTGGACCACCCACCCACCCCGGCCCTATATACAGAATCTTTTTCTGCAGACCCCCGCCCTGTCGTCGGTGGTAGATTTTGCCCCACGTCCATTTCTTCGGTTGCTCATTGTTGAAATTAACAAAACGTGTACTGTTACACGCAGCATGTTTATGTGACCGGTGGTCAATCTATGATTGACGCCAATCACCCTGTTTGGATAATCCTATACCGCGCGGTGATGTCTTCCCAACGATATGTCCACCGATAGCTTCGCATTGAGCGTCGCCTCGTAAAACTACCTGGACTATATTATAAACCAAGCCGGTGAATAGCACCCCATAGGTTCGACCAATACACATTTGGGAGACGCGTCATCGTCGAGAACGATCATAAACCAATCGAGATGATATTGAAGAAACCATTAAGTCAAGCTCCGAAACGTTTACAGAACTTAATGCTGATTCTCTATAGATATGACGTGGAATTTCGATACCTGCGTGGGAGTAATCTCGTACTCGCAGATGCGCTTAGCCGGGCACCCACCGACAATGGAACATTGAGTGAAACCATGTGTCGTCCGCCGACAATACACAGTGTTCTTGAAAATAGTGACCAGATCCCAGATGCCCGACATACCGAAATTCGAGCAGCGACCGTGGCTGACACGTCATGTCAAACACTGTTTCGCATGATACAGGCATGCTGGCCTGATTCGAAGGCGGATGTTCCGGATGAAATTACACTGTTCTTCGAAAACAGGGACACACTGACTGCGAATGATGGAATAATACTAAATGGAGAACGAGTCTTCATTCCACGTGCACTCAGGCGGGACATATTGAAGAGATTACACACTGCACACATGGGACTAGATATCATGCTGAGAAGAGCTCGAACTACGGTGTTTTGGCCTCGGCTCAAGACAGATGTCAAGCAATTAGTCGACGCGTGCGAAGTGTGCCAAGCACTAAAACCGAGTCAACAGAAACAGACACTGAACTTACACCCAATTGGAATTAACCCCTGGGATAAGATCGGTGTGGACATTTGTGATGTAGATCATAAACAATATCTCATCACAGCTGACTATTTCAGCAGCTGGATGGAAGCTGATCAACTGAGTTCGATCACGAGTACACAAGTGATCACCAAACTGAAGAAACATTTCGCAGCTTATGGTATTCCCAAAATGCTTCATAGTGACAATGGGACACAGTTCACATCTGTTGAATTCCAAACTTTTATGCGCGACTGGGGAGTAATCCACATTACGTCGTCCCCCGGTCACCAACAGGCAAACGGCAAAGCTGAGGCTTTCGTGAAAATATTTAAAACTCTCGTCAAAAAGACAATACAGGACAAAACTGACCCATATTTGGCTATATTGGAGTTACGAAACACACCGAGACAAGACACGAACCTGGGTCCTGCTCAGATGATGTTTGGCCGCAGGACCAGATCGATGATACCGATGATTAGTTGCGAAAGGGACAGAAATCCAATAGGTGAGACCAGAAGGGAGACTATAAAAAGAAGGGAGACTATAAAACGGTCATTCGATAAACGGGCGACGACCAGACCACGGATGCTAGCCGGCCAATCTGTATATTTTCAACAGCCGACAGACGCCAGATGGCGCAAGGGTGTGGTCGTCGAAGTATTAAACGACCGATCACTTCGGGTTAGGGACGAGCATGGGACCGTCTATCGAAGAAATACAATTATGGTGCGACCCAGCCCCACAAAATATCGACCCGTGATCGAAGGCGGCGTACCACCAGATGAAGGCGTACGACCAGATGTCGACATACACACACGACCACAACGAGATCGTAGACCACCTGCGTGGCTCAAAGACTATGAGTGTGGATAAAACATTTCGTTCATTCTGATTTGTACGCGAGGATTATATAACAGCATGGGGGCATTAACCATATATACTTATTTCGGTACTCGCGATATTAATATGTAGCAATTAACAATACAGGGTTTAGAATACTAATTATCGTTCAAATCGGTATTAAAACATTAACCCTCCGCGACGTACGCGTTTATTCGGTGCTTTTGCTTATTAATTAATTGCTTACTAAAAGAAGAAGGGATGTTAACAGTGGCCTAAATTTGCATGTAACAAATTTACTATTAATCTGGGTACCACGCACCACCAGCGTGTATTTCAATTTCGGCTAATTTATGCATGACCTAATGGTTGCATGACTTTCGCGGCTCTCTCTGCAAACGGCACTCCTCAACTAACTACCACATTGAGTAAGAGATTAAAAACTGAACTCTAATAACGACTTGTGTTATTAACAATTACGACGAACAAGAAAATCGCTAAAACCTAGCATCTAGACTAGTCACAAGTATTCATAGAGTTGGAAATTTCAAACCTATTGTTGGTGTGAAATTTTCAACTAATGTGTCAGGTATGAAATTTCCAACTGTTGAAATTTTTTACCAAATCTATTGTTTTTTTCAATCGAGACAAGTGACATATAGTAAAATATTGACGAGCCGACGGTCTCGGGCCAAATTGCAGATGCAGATGGATAACTCTAAAATCAAGAGGTCTTGTGTTCATAACAAGGCCAAATTTCATCAAACAACATGATACTATAGTTGATGGTGGTCAGCATTAATTTTGGGAAACTGATCAATTCTGATATCCAAAGAGGCATTTAAAACATTTGTTGTTGTTGTTGTTGTTGTTGGAATCTGATTCTAAAGGCATATATGTGGATCATCGAATCGGATTAAGTACGTTTAATTTATATAATCGTTTTCAGACAGGGGTCTTCAAATTCATATTTATTATGTTATACCCATGAATCTATATAAAACTTATTATAAGATAATCCATCTCTTTAAATAATTTTTTTTAAATAGTTGCGTGAGTATAAAATAATAGATATGAACTGAAGACCTATGTCCGGAAAAGCTTCTATCAATTAATATTGATTTTATTTGAATATTAAATCGGGCCCGTTTATGTTACTATTTTTAGAACCGACCATTCGGATGATACCGTATTGCGATACAGAGCACTGGGCTGTTCCTACGACTATGCAACGAATGTCAAATGTCACAGATTGGTTGTTTGTATTGTTTTGTTCCACAGATATAAGCGATAATGAGTATAATTAACGTTTATTTGTGACAAAATTGCACAATATAATTTCTGGTCTCTGTTAACAGTAACCACTATTGTTCGTTAGCTAAACAAACACACCTTTTTAGACCAGAAAATATTCGAAATAAAATTAATATTAATCGATAGAAGCATTTCCGGACAGGAGTCTTCGATTCAAATATAATATTTTATACCCCGGTAACTATATAATACATGTTTACAAAGAGATAATCCACCTTTAAATTTTTCGTGTAGGCCTTCCTGTACAGAAACTTCACGTATGATTTGGGTAGAAACACGTTAGAGCACCTTAGAATTATGTTAGTTTTATGTCCTAATTGGCTGGGCTAACTTAGATCTTGTATGAAAGCAGAGCGCTCATTTCAATGCAGCAACTTTGAACCAACTGTCGACGTAAACCACGTTAGAATTATGTTAGAAATCTGTCCTTTATTCTTTTCACCAACTCCTACTTATAAGATTTAGCGGAATTCTCTAAGTCCGGCTTTCTAACGTCAGTGCACATTAGAATTATGTTAGAAATCTGTCCTTTATACTTTTGATCAAGTCCTGTTTTATAAAATTTAGCGGAATTTTCCAAGTCAGACTTTCTAACATCAGTGCACATTAGAATTATGTTAGAAATCTGTCCTTATACTATTTACCGATCTACTTCTCCTTTTTTTTAATTAGTCCAACTAAGAAAATTTACTTATAAATGAGTAAAAAAAAAATTACTCTATTTTTACTCACGAATAAATTATTTTATTGAAGAATATGAATCACAAATAATTTAAAGTACAGATTGCTAAGTATCATAATTATATATAGAACCTGCAGTTGTGAACCCATTCTGTTATTCAATAGTTTTATTTTAGTATCAAATTAAAATTTCTTCTTGAATCATGAATTTTGAAATCTTGAATCCTTATATTATATTATATCGGCAAAAACTGGTTCTATTGGTTGCACGGTTTGAATTTTCAAATGTTGGCATTCGTGACATAACTGATCAACTATTGAGCGTATGTATGAAACAAATTAATATGTGCTAATTATGTACTCTCTCAAACACCATGGTACAAATATGTTCTTAAATTATATCTATCTCAAATGACAGTGCAAACATAAATGCGAATTTCGTCTAACGAACAACCACTCACTTCATAAATTCATATTATAAATTACATGTATATTGCTATCTTAGTGCGGTGTCGGAAGAGCGTATTTTCGGTCCAGCAACAGACTCATGTTCAAGCCAATTTTTTTTCCTCACAGTATAGAATTATCCCTCTTTGGTGTCAACCTTCTCCTTCGACGTTAAATTGCCACCAGTCCATTGTACCATTCATTTAAATACTCATAAGTTAACAAGAGAATATATATATATATATATATCTTTTTTTAAACTGTTTCTTGAACTGATCTGCCCTGAATGATATAAACTACTAGCTGGTGCGGGGCGAAACGAACAAGCGCGGCGAATTAAAACCCAAATCGTCCTTGCAGTTGGTGCCGTCGAATTGTCGGACAGCATATTAACTCAACAAGACCCCCCCCCCCCGCTGTACGAATAATCCAAATAGCCCACCCACCCCATCCACGGTCTCGATGTTTAAAATACCGGGCATTTTATATTATGCGGCGACACAATTGTGGAACTTAACAAAAATAATACCACATTTTTTCCACAGATGCGAAATGACCAGTTTTCTGACAGTATAGAATTATCTCTCTTTGTCGACATTATAAATCTACCAGTTCACCTAAGAAATTTTCAATATATTTCACGGGTTATAGGAACTGCTCCGCAAGGAAGTCTAGATTACCTCTTCCGAGTTTTGCCTGAGTTCACTTCCGATCTGCGCACGGTCACTGGGGATTTTCCCAACGTTAATAACGCAAGTTTTCCACAACGACGAAATATATACATGTGTTCATATGTTCGAAATAAAACTCCAAATTAGACTCAGTTTTGTTTGGAATTATTCTCTAAAGGGTAAATTGTTGCAATACGCAAGTTTGGTAAATGGTCTAGTACAACACGTCTATATCCGCGAAGTCATGAAATTAGTTAACAATTAATGTTTATCGGTTTTATATAGAATCTCGTACGATCTTCAGTATTTAAACACGTTCATTGTCGTGGTGTTCTATGCATGGTCTATTGTATGCCATATCTATGGAGTAATCATAGGAATTGTAGTAACTATCTGAATTTTCCACAAAAACTCATAAGTGAACTCATGGACCAGAAATCGATAATTGAACTGGACCAAAATCGGAAGAGGTATATTCTCTCTCGTGGAGCAGTTCCTACCCCGTGATAGGGGCCTATTAGTCGTTTGATGACTTTGATCAGTAAATGATTTTGATCAGTAACGCAAATTCCGTTATTATAATCAACTTATATAATAATATAAAATAATAAGAAAATAATATTAAATGAAAAAAATTGACACCATCGTTAGCGATGGTACATAATTGTATAGATAAGGTGGTGTAAGTTTCATTTAAATTGTATTAGTGTGTCCTAGCCGGCGTCCCGGAGTAATTGGAGCTTGCTAAATAAATTTTGGGTTTAAAAGTGTGGCCAATTTGATAAGTATCGAACCAGTGTTTTCCTGTATAATTTATAATGCAGACGCCGATTGCCGCATAATCTATCATTTCCAATTTCCGGTCCAAATTCGTGCTACCTTACTCGTATTTACATTCGCGCAGTACTATTTTTCGCTCATTTTTAAATTCGAGCACTTTGAATTCGCGCACCTTGGGAATATACATAAACCCAAATAAATAATGGTGGCGACAATTCATGTATAAATCTAAAGCTTCCATCGTGTTCTCGTGAACTTTAACCCAACATGTTGAAGTTATGAAATAAATTGTATATACAATGAATTAACGACACGTATGAACCATAGTAACAATTCCCACCTTCAACTGGAAGGTTGTGAAAATACTAGACCACATGTATAAATTATACACTAATTATAAATTTCCACAATTTCTAATGATAACTTATAAATAACCCGACTGTCAGCAAGTGTAGTCAGATCAGTGTTTTCAGACAACTGTAATACCGAATAATTATATAGTTCACTCCGGTCTCAGAATCTAACATAATTTAAAATAAATTTATCGGAAAAATACTGTATCGTACTATATTTCGCTCAGTTATAAATTCGCGCCTAATAAAAAAAACGGACCCATCCCCTGGTTTAGACTAAAGAAGTGTTTAAAAAGAATTTGAATGGAACATTTTCTCACATTGAGCCCCCTTACATTATTAAGGCTCTATTTTGTTCTATAGTAAGAATATAAGCCTTTGAATTCACTTTGGCTACATGTGTTTCTATGTTTTTAAGATGACAGATGGCAAAAAAATTCAAGAGGCCGGAAGAATTGTTATTTTGCGGCTCGGAACCACCCACCCACTCCGTCCTTGTACCCTGGATATAGGGCCGGGTGGGTGGGTGGTCCTGAGGCAGAAAAAAACCATTTTTCCATGCTTGTAATTTTTTTTCAAAATGTTTTTTTTTTCAAACAATTAACAAGTATTGGGCATGTAATGTTGTTTGTAAGCATATTAGTGCCATACTTGTTGGTATATATATAGGGATATATAGGCAGCTATAATGACGCATTAGCCTCATGTTTAGCAACATTCTGGAATTCACAGAATCCTGGTCCACTTCAGTAGGCTACGATGGTCCATTGAAATGGACCAGGATTCGTAGCAGTTTTCAGGAAACGGAAGATAATAGTTATATTAAAATCAAACCAAAAACTATATTACAAATTGGACATTACATGGTGAATACTCAAATTATGATTAGATATCATTAACCCAATACATGCATACAATGCAACTGAAAAAGGTATCTCATCAATTTTGAATGTCTTAAATACTGTCTTGTTCTGGCATGTAAGCAGATGCAAAAAAATTTGGGTGTAAATATGTTTTATTGCTTAAATAATAGCAAAGGGCTGGTCAACAGGCACGCATGCTTAATGAAAAATTAGGATCATTGGTTCATTCCTTCTGGTTATTTTTCATCTTGAATGAGTGGAAGTGAATAAAACTGAATAAGATATGATGAATGACCACTTTTAGAACATTCAAAATACTCAGTGCATTTAGTTGATGCAAATCAAACCATTGTCTGAGATCAATGAGATACATATTTACGACATGGATCTGCATTGACAATGGTGAACATATCTAGGAAATATGTAGTGAATTATTTCCATTGAATTTTTTTTTTTTTTAAACCTCTAAAATTTGGATAAAAACATGAGAAAAAGGGGGTGGGTCAGGGTGGTTCCCCAAAATTTTGGAGGAAAAAAATCTCTTTTTTTGCGAATGGGTGGGTGGGGTGGGTCCTAAAAAATTGGAGGAAAAATTTTTGTGTGTGCAGAAATGTGCAATATTTTTCCCATACCCCCCTGGCCCCTCCTGTTTGGTGCCTCATTCTGTTCTGTAGATAATTCTTCCTCATTAATCAATGTCTTTAGCAACATCTAAGTTTCACTCATCTTATAAGAATTGCCTCGTCGGTCAGACAAAACAAACTTTTATAATTTTACATATACAAAACCCCATAGTGTGTTGGCATGCTTGATCATGATACAGCAGACGTGACCAATGATACAATCTGCAAGTCAACACCCAAGACATGTCCTGTCGGCAGGTACTGTGGCATTCCGGTGCCGTCTGCGAATACAGCAGGACAGCGCAGGTGTCAGGTGGTCACATATGTTACAGTGACCGGGCGTCCGGTAGGTGTCGTGGGAATTACATAATATGATGGCCGGTCACGTGCACCGTGCATCCAAGATCACATTACACCTGCAGCTCTTCATAGACGGACGTCTTCAACAAATTGATCGTAAGTAGTTTTATATAGTTTATATACTTTTTATCCACAGTGTATAAATAAATCGAAGGTTGACAAAACGCGAGATGCATGGCATGGAATACGGAACATTTATGATCGCCATTGAACAACCGGCTAGCCCGCCACGCGCGCGTGGTCATTATACCTCTATTACGCATTTAATTAGCGGAACAGGTTATCGGAACAGAAGGAAAACGTAATTTTAACTAATGCATGCGCCGCCCTCAGGTGGCTTGATTACATAATACAATTATCACAGCATAAGCTGCCACAGGAAAGAACACAATTAAAATGCTACTCGGACCATGTGTTGTAATTAAAGGTGCCCATTTCTCCGCGAAACTGAAGTCCCATGATAATTAAATATTGTGCGAGGCAGGGCTGTAAAAAAAAATCCTTGGATGTGTGCCCATTTCTCCGCGAAACTGATGTCCGCTGATAATTGAATATTTTGCGAAGAAGGGGCTGTAAAAGAAAATTCCTTGGATGTCAGAATAGAATAGAATAGAATTTATTAACCAAAATACGTCCCTGCGTTGGGACATGTTGCCATACATATATATAATATTAATGTGGTACATGAACACACATAAACTGTATAATAATAACATCACTCAGTCATGTAACTTAATATGCATTATATAATAATATTTATGTATTGTTCAATCTGCACTCGAAAAACCTCCTGACTATGTTGCAAACTTTCGCACAATGTTGTGCCATAGCCATCCTTTAAACCAATGATGCCGGGACCGTCGTTCATGTAGTTTAAATATCTCTATTTATATATCAAGTATATGGATACAATTGAGTATCCATATTATATACTTGATATATTATAGGCATATACACTAGAATTATGGCTTATAACGGGTTATACATGGCTATCCCTAAGGCGACTGTTACGATTGAATGGTGCGAGAGTGCGTGACTTATTTATATTATATGAAATGTCTATGTTAACTTGTCCATGTCATAATTTTGACGTATGCCAATACACAATTGAATTGAATGTTCCCAATGTGGATACTGATGGCTAGGTGTGAGATTTCATTAATAAGTGTTGACTGTAGAGTCACCCACCGCAGTGATAATCTATTGCTTGAGGATTAGCTAGTCCAATTAATTAACTGGGAGCTTGACGACAAAGGGATAATTAAGATGATTTGACTCATAACAATGTGTGTTAATACCAGTTACTCTCAGTTTTCTCAATGAGTTATAATCATATCCATCTATGATGTAAACAGAACGAATTTGTGCATTATGAATATAACATAATATGAAATAATCTAATTTAGTAGTGAATTGTATTAAACGACTTTTAATTGGATGTTCAGACATCAAAGGGAATAAATGTTTCATATCTTTTGCAGGCAGTAGGGGTGGGCGTCTGTGTAGCGGTAGCGGCGGGGGCCATCGTCTGGTGGTGCCGCCGCGGGGCGGTCCGCGCGCCATAATGTTGCAAATAAGTACAAATTTGTAAGTACAAATAATTGTATTATTCCATAATATATAATATCGCCAAACGGGGCCTGCGAGTTACAATGGCTTCGAAATGTTACTATTGTATGTTATCATTTTTGGCTGAGCGTTACAGTTGATCTTTGTATACCATCTCCCAGTACCTGTCACGAAGATAAACCATTATTTGAGACTTGCAGGAGCACATAACGTGTAAGAGTTCATTTTCATATGTTTCACAACACAAGTGACACGCCAGATTGTTACTGTAAGGGCTGGTACACTTACTTTTGTCAACTCCGTTACCACCTTTGCACCCCAAAAGAAGATCTCCATACCCTAATTAATAACATTATTTTCTAGGCAATGGTGAATTCTTCGAGATATGATTGTTTTCATTTTCAGTGCTTTTTTCCTTAATTTATCGCGTTTTCGGATTTCTTTTCGTATATCTGAATTAAACCAGAATTTATCTTTCGGTCTAATTGTGATATTCAACTGTGGAATTGTTACAGATATTATCTCCATAAATTGTTTTTCAAAAAGTTCAACTGCTTCGTCTATGTTATTTAGTGGCTGGAGGAGATAGTCCCAGTTTATATTTTTAAGTAACTCATTGGTTTTAATGAAATCGTTTATAATTCCATATCTTTCTGTCAAATGACGCACACGAGGCATATACAAACTTCAGAGTGGCATAAACGGCTAAGTGATCTGATTTACCAAGATCTAAGACATCAGCATCGTGCATAATAAGGGATTTCCCAATTAGTATTGGATCAAGGAGGGTTTTTGATATGCATGTAATTCTAGTTGGCTTCGTGATAACATTTCGTAGATCATAATAATTTATTAATTGTTTAAGTTTGGCAGACTCTAGTAGTAGGTTAGAGTTAAAATCCCCGCATAATATGAGATTATCGGTTAATTGTAGTGCGTTATCAATAGACTCATCTAAAAGCTCCCGATAGTTTGGGTCACAGAATTGTTCGGATCTATATGATACTCCGAGGAGTAATTTTCTTGATTTAGAAACAACTTCGAACCACATTATCGAAGAGTCAAATTCTAAGATTGGAAATCTTTTGTAAACAATATGATTTGCAAAATATACACAAATGCCACCCCCATCCGAGTCACGATCATTCCTTATTGGTACACAAAAATCTTGGAGTTCAATGTTTTCAGACGGGAAATTGGAGTCCAAGTGAGTCTCAGTAAAACACAAAATATCATAATCACAAATACTATCTGCGATTTTTTCGATCTTATGCCTGATACTTATTATGTTATAATGGAACACAGTTAATGTATGCTCAGTATTGGGTAATGTAGATTGCTGAGCTGGGCCAGGGTTCTTTTCCACATCACCTGATAGCAATATCAAAATTGTAAGGCAGTACATTATACAACGTAAATTTATGCCCCAGAAGTCATGCCTAAGATTTTGTGTTATTTTCCCATTTGATAAGATACTCCCCTTTTTCAGGTCGAAGACCCCGATCGCTGCACGATATTGGTCAGTTGTATTACCCATACAGTATCTTAATTATTTGTCGAAGTTAATTGTTTCGGGGAGCGATCGTACGTATTCGATATGAAAAGATGAGTAATTCACAGGAGATACCCTCTCTGAGAAGCGACAGCCTACACACAAATTACTTGTGTTTATTTCAAATAATTCGTGATTAATATGGATCGACTACATGTGCACAACACTACTCCTGAACATCAGACACATTTCCAGGTGAACCAGGGGGGTCGGCAAAAACTTACAGGGTACAAGGTGGAAATTTTGAGATTTTCGATTTTTGGGACCCACCACCCCCGGAAGGCATGTTTTTGCCACTCATTTCTAGGACACCCACCCCTCCCGCCCAATTTTTCCTCTCGAAAATCAGGGACCCACCCCAAAAACAGTCATGTATATTACTTAATCATATAATATCACCATTGGGGTTGTTCACCCTCAGCCAGGATGGCTTCCCTGAGATAATTTACCTGTGATTTTATGTTTGTGTTCTCTTTGCATTGAAATTATATAAATGTTTTCCACCATCAAGGTTTTTAATCGTAAGAATTACGACCAAATCTGGCCAAATAGCTGAGATGCACTTTTTTGTTACGCAATTTTTGCCTAACCAAAAAGCGAACCTACCCCCCTGGTTTAGACTAAAGACGTGTTGAAAAGGGGGGAAATGTTCTCTATTTTGTTCTAAGTTAAGAATATAAACCTTTGGATTAACTTTGGCTACATAATGTGTCTCTAATATGACATTTAGCAAAACAATGCATGAAGCCTGAAAAGGTGGTATTTTGAGGCTCGGAACCACCCACCCACCCCGTCCTTTACCCTGGAAGTTTTTGCCGACCCCCCTTGGGTGAACTGTATTTTATTGTATTTATTGTTATTATTTATTACCATTAACATTCTTGTTTTTTCCTATATTATATTTTGATAAACCGCTATTTTTATATGATCGTTAACATATTGTAAATTTTTCCTGTACTGTTATCCAAGGCACTATATTTACCATCCAATACGTATTATGTCTCTGGTGCGTAGATTAGCCATTTACTGCCTCATGTCTAGCATATCAGTTACCGAGTGGTTACTGTTGAATTTCCTCGAGAATCCATCCCACACAATTGGAGACACATGTTGTTCCCAACGATGATTTTGAGAGCTGACATCCCACTGAGATGGAATGGCATCTGTCACTTCTCTACCAAGTCGAATATTTCCTCCCATGCAGGCGTTCAAAACCTCTGTGATGGTATAACACGTCAATGACCCGAATTATGCCACGATACACAAACTCCCCAGAATGGGATGTCACTTGATGGATATTATCAATAAAGTGACATCTCATTTTCGAGCATAATTTACGGTAGCATTCATTTGTTGACATGATACGCCTGTTTATCCAGGTTGTGCTGTGCGATGGCAGTATCGATGATAACCGGATGGAGGCATATGGGTATAGGCAACGAATAGTATCAATCAGATCTTTACTATAACCGGGCTCGGGTTTATAGCCCTTTCGGTGGAAATTGATGCCCACGTGTATCGATACTTTGCTGACTGCCCCTCTCATCTTATTTTCCGCGTTTTGAGCCATGTGGTCGCGCCCTTAAGATTCAGACCTCCGATTTTCTGTTTTCAAGTTTTTAACGTCGGTTTCCAGTTGAACTATCCGTGTGCAGAATGCATCCAGTTTTTGGTGCAGAATTCCAGTTTTCGTGATTGTTGGGACATCATCACCACGAAGTCATTTGTTTTCTGTTTTCAAGTTTCACCAAAATCCAATGAATATCTCCGAAAATATTACAAATTATATTTACTAGAGTAGCTCATGGTGGTTTTGTATGCACTTGTATGCCCAGAGCTAAACTCTTCATGAGTCCACTATTGAAGGTCCAAGAACAATATTTGGATGGTAACACATTTCCCATTGAGGGCGAAATGGGTGAAATGGCCACGCCCTTTTTGTGCAAAGTACTACCATTCGACGTGACTATATCTCCAGAACCGTTGGACATAGGAGATTGTCTGACCACTCAAAATGTGCGGAATGGCCACAAACCCAAAACAATCCATTTTTAAGGGCATGAACCTCAATTTTGGGGTTCAGCACTTTTATCTCAAAGGATATGTCAATGATCTGGAAAGTTTCATGATGGAAGCCAATGTGAACGGTTTAGGACTTCTCACACGCGAGATAGAGGAAAGACTTGGTGTTTATTTGAAAAGTGAGTGAAAAGTTTATTCTGCCGTGATTGAAAAGTTTGTTTTGCCGTGAATAAAAAGTTCACGGCAAAGTTTGTTTCGCCGTGGCACTTGCGGGCCACCGTACAATGGTGATATGATATGATTAAGTAATATACATGAGAAGAGAAGGGCGAGGGTGAAAATAGGGTATGGGTCGGGGTGTTTATAGGTGGTATTTGGGGCCGGCCACCCACCCATGTCGTCAAATCGGTCGAAATCCTTACCGTTCTCGAAAATGGTCCATACCCCATTTTCACCCCCTCGGGGTGGCACCCACCGGGGGTATGGGTGGGGGGTCGGGGTGTTTCTAGGTGGTATTTGGGGACGGCCACCGACCCATGCCGTCAAATCGGTCGAAATTCTTACCGTTCTCGAAAATTATTATCAGCTAATTAGCTGACACGTATGTGCTAATTAGCTGATATTATCAGCTAATTCGCTGTTATTATCAGCTAATGTATGTGCTAATTAGCACTTATTATGTGCTAATTAGCTGTTATTATCAGCTAATTAGCTGATACGTATGTGCTAATTAGCACTTACTGGGCCAATTTGTTTTCAAAATGGCACCAATACGCGTCCATACTGGAGTGAGTAAAACCAATAGGATAACAATTTTGAAAGTCAAGCGACGGTTCGTTTTCCGATAAACGACGAACCGTCGCTTGTCTGTTATCGGAAAACGAACCGTCGCGTACTTTTAAATGGCGATTCTATTGGTTTTACTCACTGTATCGTCTAGAATTTGGTGTATATTAGTAAATAAAAAGGAAAAGTCTCAGTCTCGCTCCTAAATGAGTATATAGAGAGTAATCAACTGGCTTCAATGATTACGTGATATAATTCACGAGGTGGCTGGACCTGATAGAATCCCGAAGCGAATGAGGGGTTTTACCAGTTAGCCGAGTTATATCACGTAATTATTGAAGCCAGTTGATTATTCTGGCTATTACCTATCTGATCAATACATTTACCCCCTTTCCATGTTGTTTAAAATGATTGAAATTCCTGTTCTAAAAGGCAATTTTATCCCAAAAATTCTAGAAAGAAATCTAACGTCAAAATGACGTAAAATTCGACGTTATTCCTCTGCGTTATTCCACAGGTGAAAATCACAATGTCACACTAGCGGCTACAGTGACGATATGACATTTAATTAACTGTGAAATCTCTATAAATCACATAGATAGGTAATAAAAGAAACTAACTGTCTCATTGAAATAACAAAATAATTTAACCATATCATATTATTGATGAGCAAATATACTTATAACAATATATCCATCGCTGACGCTCTCTGGTATATACATAAAGCCCATAACATATTAAACATTAGCTTTATGTATATAATTGAGCTTTATTACTATTGTACTACTTTTCGTGTTAATGATATGCTTATTTGTTCTCAAATTCAACCTCACTGAATATTAATAAGGTGACGTTGATTACGTCAGACCATTTTGGCGCGACGTTCTGATCGAATTATTCGTCTGAAAAGGCTAAAAAATCAGTTTCTCTGGCTAATTTCTCGCGAATTAATAATATCGGCGATGGATAAACCAAATATGTATATATAAGTATGTTCCATTAATAAGTTTATGTTCACTCGTAGGATTTGGCACATAATAATTGTTCTTTAGAACACATTTTATGTACAAAGCTTTTCTGATAAAACGTCAAGGAACATGTAAAAATGTCTCCGGGCTATCGGACCTTAATGGAACAAACTTATACATAATCTCTAACGGCCTATATTATTTGTCAAAGATTATGTGCATTGATTGATAATATGTGATCATGATTATTTTTTGCTACTGTAGCAATAGATCGAAACTAAATAAAAATTGAAGGCATATTATTATAGTCTTTTAATTATAGTCACTGGCACAGCCTTTTGTGTGATATTTTTTTTTCATATCCAGAATGTACTTGCATTCGACATTGTGTCACCGGTGGCGTAATTCTTTTAAGTGATACTAATTCAACATAAAACAAACTCACGGTGCATTGAAATACAGACAACAAAAAGTCAACAATTGCAACATTCAACAACAGTCAACAAGTTTGGACTTTTGTTGCAGCCCGGTTGTATACGCCGCCAGATGGTAATTAAAAATACAATGCTCATTTAGCCAAAGAAAATGCATGTCATTCCATGCATGTTCTTTGTTTCTAGCCAACGCCATCGTAGAGGCATATTGGAGCGTGGACGTTGGCCGTTAAACGGCTCCTCCGTCCCTGCCATAACATAGCCTGACCACCAAAATTTAGCAAATCGAAAACAGATGTCTCCGACATTAAATGTGTGAAAGATATACAGACGGCCTAAAGATTTCTGGAGCTATGTTATTAGGGCAGACGTGTACTGCTAAGGTGCCGGACATTTTCATTACGATGCCTCCAGAGGGTGAATTTAATTAGGCTGTCCAGCATAGCCGGCTAGCATGAGTAAATTCACCCTCTGGGAACCTCATCTGAAGTTAACCGAACATGGTATATACGTAACGTGAGCCGATCCGAATAGCTATATATATGAGTGGGCCGGCCTGTACAAGTTACTAATTATTCTTCATCTCATGGTTGCGTAATTTTAGTTCTGTTCAAATATTTGAAGAAATTATGTTTGCGTTAGTTTATTTCACCGAAGATAGCGGAAAGTTCGAGTGTTTACCGATGAAAAAACTTAAGAAGACTGCTGCGACAATAAGTGCTGAATTCATGCTTTTGGAAACTGTTTCTGTGCAATATAGAATAAAGGCATCCGATGGCACTGGCAAAGAACGAAATATTGACATAGATTACATTGGAACAGTTCAACTCATCCACAAAGGTAAGTACATAATTGATAATATATATAGAACAGTCATGGGCCTATTTCACTGTTTCAGCATGATCCACACGCAGGGACGTCGCTACAGGGGGTGGGGTGGGGTGTCACACCCCTCCCAATATTTGCCAAAATTTTCAACTTTTGGAAATTCGGAGGTCAAAATTCGAAATTTTGGGAATTTCAGGTAGAATTCGGTAGGAATTCTTAAGTTTCTACCTGTAATTTTAATGTTTTAGTTGGCAAATTCCGGAATTTCGGGAATATTCAGTTGAAAATTTGGAAATTTTAGAATACTGGTTGTAGATTTGAAAAAAAATTAGACTCAATGGGGGGGGGGTGCAAATGGAAATTCCTTTATATGGAAACCTGGTATAGTTGATTCGAAAATTTTGCCCCAAGGGAGGGGGGGTGCAATAGGAATTTCGGAAGTGCACATCCCCATCCCTGACCTCTTCGCAACGTCCCTGTCCACACGATTCCATTATGGAACTATTTCATGAGGATATGTTGTTCATTTAGAACCATTTATTTTGAAATACTATAAGGTCCACACGCACATTTAAATAGTTTCATATATATATATATTATTTAATATCTGAAACAGTTGAACTAGTGCCTTATATATAGGACCTAAAACTAACTATTGTCATGAGAACAAGCTGGGAAGCAATGCACTATATATATATATATAAACTATATAGTATGGCAGGCGGCAATTTCACAAGCAGATCTCTCGACAGAGACGTCCACTAACACTCAAATAATGCTTGGCTACCAATGTATCCTCATAAAAAAGTCCCAGATACCATACCACATGAGATTTAAACATTTTATCAGCAGGATTCACAAACTCCCGGATTTGATTGCATCTTGACATTAATAGGGTTTTCAAGCTGCCGCGGAGGAAGATTGGTCAAGTTCCTTCTCTCTTCAGCAACCTCAAAGAGCAATTAAAGCAACCGGTTTCATGTGCTGGTTTTAATGTGGTGGTTCTACAGTT
This sequence comes from Siphonodentalium dalli, assembly GCA_032622095.1. NCBI lineage: Eukaryota > Metazoa > Mollusca > Scaphopoda > Gadilida > Siphonodentaliidae > Siphonodentalium > Siphonodentalium dalli. The sequence goes on from CP136063.1 coordinate 55,411,106, forward strand.
CACCGTTTCCCGTTTCCTGCCAAGAGCATAACGTGGTCAGGAGCGTACGCATATTGGGGTGGAGGGGCAGGCCGGGTAGCGGAGCGCTTTACGAACCCCTGTGTTATTAGGCATATGCTCATCGGCACCTCAATACAATAAAATATGTAATTTACCCAGGTGAAATAGAGGACTCAATAGGAGTACTTTGATCTCCAAAATTATAATATCATATGGGGAATGGTACTTATATATTATCCAATAGAGCTGAATATGATACCATTTTATAAAAGTGGCGAGGTGAAATGGGCGCAATTGGAAATTTTTCATAACACAGAATATCAAATAATTTGTCTTGTTTCCACATTGCACCCAACATTCTTTGCCAGACCGACCCCTCCCCCCTGCTGTCCACGGAAAATGTCTACCAGATGTTGGCTTAGGGCTAGCTACTAGAAATTTCCTTGGAATTAATTTCCAGTGTAGGCTCTTTGCGGGCTAATAGAAAAAATTTCCCCCAGGAACCAGCCAGCGTGTGCATTGATCACGGTGTTTGGCAATGTGATAACAAAATATCACATTGCCAAACACCATGGCATAGCTTGAGATTATATGGCGGATAATGTGACCAATGCTCTTTCCTAGTATATTCGGTACTATTTATAATTATATTGCAGAATTGGATTAAACATTTTCTCTTCACAGTCATATATACCTTACTAGTACTTGAATTCGCGCAGTACTATTTTTCGCGCGAATTTAAAACTAAGCGAAATATGGTACGATATATATACAGTATTTTTCCGATAATTTTATTTTAGATAATGAGACGGAGTGAACTATATAATTATTCGGTATTACAGTTGTCTGAAAACACTGATCTGACTCCACTTGCTGACAGCCGGGTTATTAATAAGTTATCATTAGAAATTGTGGAATTTTATAATTAGTGTATAATTTATATATGTGGTCTATTTTCATTGTTACTATGGTTCATGCGTGTCGTTAATTCATTGTATATATAATTTATTGCATGTGCTATTTCCAGAACTCCATCATGTTGGGTTGAAGAACTTAAATTTCATGAAAACACGATGGAAACTTTAGATTTATACATGTATTGTCGACACCATTATTTATTTGGGTTTATGTATAGAGCAGCAACTATCATATAGCTTTAAACATTATCAGATCCCTTGCAGAAGTAAGAAGACTGATTGTCTTAAGATATACAATCAATGAAGAATAACCAACAAATTGGAGTTATGCATGTGTCACATGACATTCGGAATTTTAGCAAATTCTGGGTATTTCTGAATTCATTTTATGTTGTTTCTGAACTGTGACAGCGAAAAGTAGTACTGCGCGAATTTAAATACGAGTAAGGTAATCATAATCAAATTATTCACGAATTTAGTAATAGTATAAGTTACAACACTCACCAAAAAGAAACTCACTGGAATAACAATATAATAAACGCACGAACAGTATATATTCCAGTTACTGGAAATCGAAATACAAACTATGATCCGTGCACGGTGTTACACGTCGATACGTTAATGGTAATGGTAAATCTGGAGATTATATCAAAGTTTCAATCAAAGTTTATTTGTACGTTACACCATGTATGGTCAAATGTACATTAACATAGAATAACAAGACAAGAACATTGAATATGGAACAAAATAATAGCAACAAATACATATATGGATGTATATAGATGACAATGTAATTATGTGAGTTGATATTACGTCATCAGCCAGCATCAAACCAGGATGGTCTCAAGTTGATAGGGCAATGTTCCTTTTTTGTTGTACTCCATTAAAGGTACTCAATCCGATAAAACTCCTCTCAATTACTATTTCAATGGCTTCGGGGGTCAAAAATATTTGATTCGAGTCGAGGAAGTCACCCATCAAAGCTCAGATTTGTTAGATATCGATTTTAGAAATCTATTATTTTTCATTATCGGGAATTCTTTCTGGCCCAGACTACAGTCAAAATTTCGTTATTATTACCACTTGATTATAGAGTTATCCATCCTTGTCTGTTTGAATAGAGTTTTGACGTAAAATCTCGAGCAGGTTACCAAATTGACGGCAGTTATTAGTACTCATCTCGAGCAATTAACAAATTTCAAAAATCAATATCTAATAACTCTGAGTTCTGTTTGATGGGTTCCTCGACTCGAATCAAATATTTTTTACCCCAAAGCCAAAGAAATAGTAATATAGGACCCTCTGATCGGATTGTTGTTGTTGGAATCTGTTGAGATGGGGACCCTCTTTACGGATTGAGTACCTTTAACCAGTTCGTCACTTGGTTGCCAAGCACCTTTCTTTTTCAGTCCACAGTGGACGAAATATGCCAGTGCCTGTAGTGTTGTTGGGTCTGTGCTTGTTAATATTTTATTGAATAGCTTCTCGTTAGGGGTGGTTAGGAGATCAGGTGTTAGTTTCTCGTGAAATATGGCGCGCTCGTCTGACAGTGAGGTACAATGGAGGAAGTGCTCCTCATTATCAATTTGGTTGCATGTTTCACATATACGGTCCGCTTCGTCGAAATCGAAATAGCGTCCGCGCTCAATGCCCTTGCTTGATTTCGAAGTATTTGGTGACATTATCTCCAAATTTCAAACATGCACTTTGTTTGTCATTCATTGAGGAAATAATCTTGTACGTTTTCAATCCTATGCCATGTTTTAGTAACTTGAATTTTAGACCATCTCTCCAGACGGAGTCAAACGCTTTTTTGTAATCAATAAAACACGCGTACAGTGGCTGGGTTCTACTGTTATATTTGCGAATAAGCGTTTTCAATATGAACAGGCAATCTGATGTTCTATGACCTCGCATAAAGCCATGTTGGAATTGGTTTATTGGGTTTGTTGTTAGTTGTAATATCCGTTCATTAATGACACTGCTAACAACTTTAGCTAGGCAACTTGTTATAGATATGCCTCTATAATTTTCGGGTAAATGTCGGGGCCCGGATTTGTAGATTGTGATTATATGCGTGATGTTCCATGTTTCTGGGTAGATTCCACTGTCTAGTATTGCATTGAATAGTTTTGTTATTGATTTGGCAAGGAAGTCGCGGCCATGTTTCATTTGTTCATTTATTAGGCCATCGAGCCCACTGGATTTTCTGTTTTTTAATTTAGATAGTGCTTTTGATATTTCACTTATGGTAATAGGTCGATCAGTTATATAATTGGTGTCTGCTTCCGTTTCAAGTTTTAATAAATGTGGGTTGATATCCCAGCTTGGACCACTACTGCATTCAATTGGGTTTTGGAAATGTTTTATCCACTGCTCAACATTATGGGGGGCGTCAAGAGAATCGCGTGATTCTAGACCATTTTGTTTAACTGTTCTCCAAAATTCTTTGGAGTCATTCGCATTAACATTGGATATTGTTTTTATAGTTTCGTGCCATTTGTTTAGTTTTAGCTGCTTTAACAGCCCGGAAGTATTGTCTGTGCAAAAGCTTAATTTATTATCAGGCGGGTCTAGGAATTTCTGAAGGGGGGGGGGGGGTTCCGATTACAAGTTATGAGAGCGGATAATTTCGGGAATTTTTCGCATGCTATGCATCGACCTATACTGCACTGCATGGGGTATCGGGTAACCATATATGTGTTTCTATTTCAAATGTCACAAGATTGTCAAATAAAACTTACTTACTTATACTGTGAAGATGCTACATGCAACTTTAAAGGAATGACCACCTGTATCCCAAAGTTACCCCAGTCGCCAGGCCACAGACTGTACTAGACATATCCTCAGGCGTGAGTTTGGTACTTTGAGCCACATCATATGCTACCCCATGTTGTTTACCGTGTGGTTTGGTATAAAGGCAGGTTTTAGGACTCCTGAATCATAATTAATTGAGGAGATTAGTTTGATGGATGGCACCATGTATATGCAAGACATATGGCGCATGGGCATGTAATGATTTTTATGCCTAATTTTTTATCGATTTGTTGAATTTGAAAGATGAAAATCCTGTACTACCTGGTGTTAACAACATTAAATTCGTTCTCAGCCAAGCATTACAGCACCCATGGGTTAACATTTCCGATATTATAACACCTGGTATTACATAATTTTCACCGTTCAAATTCAACAAATCGATACAAATTTGGCACTTAAATTTAAAGTGCATTAAAATGAAAAAAATGACATTTTGCCCATAAATTCACCGCCATCCACACATGCGAGGGCAGATGGGTTAATCCTTATTACGGGGCGTTGCTTGTGTTCACCTAAATATATATGTGGACAATTTCATTGAAATCATACAGATAGATCTTGAGATATTTCCGACGGAACTAGTGGGAACTTTATTTTGTTATGATGTTTATATTAAATTAATAGATAAAATAGTATATATGATATTGTTATATTGGCTTTCACAGATAAATCCGTGATAACAAAATTGGTGAAAGAGCACAGCAAAGAAATGCAGTTAGCATTAATGGAAAATACACTCCAAGAGTACCTGCTTAAAACAATTCCTGACGAAAATCCTAAGAAAAGAACACCAAAAAGTCGGTTAGATAAAGACTATGTCTACGAGGGAGAGAATGACACCCGACCCGTTACTACAAACAGTGAGACACCTGACATTGCCACACCTGATGTCGATGCGACAATCGAATACTTAAAAAAAAAAAAAAATCTTTTGCGCAAGGTTTGTAAATTTATTCACTATTATACTATTGCAAATATTTATGTCTTAATAATATAATTGACATAGCTTAATGTGTAACTTGATATTTTCAATTTAACATGGTCACTTTAATTATAAATATTGTTTGATGTCCGCATTAAAAGTTGGCTTTTCAAACACAATCACTGTTAATTACTAGAAGGACTGGTTTTATTTCTGAATGGGATTACACCTAGCCCATCAATACATGTATTACATGTTCAAATGCACGTAATGTACATGTGAGGCCGTGACCCCAGCATGCATATGATTAAGTAATATACATGACTGTTTTAGAGGTGGGTCCCTGATTTTCGAGAGGAAAAATTGGGCGGGAGGGGTGGGTGTCCGAGAAATGCGTGGCAAAAACATGCTTTCCGGGGGTGGTGGGTCCCACATTGTGAAAATCTCACAATTTCCACCTTGTACCCTGGAAGTTTTTGCCGACCCCCCCCCCCTGCTTCGAGTAGCATTTTAGATTAGTTAGTACACCAATTACATCCAAATTTCACCATGGTTTTGAATCCAGCGCTATCTATTTCGATGGGGATGGACCATGTCATCACTCGGAGCACGTAGCCATATTGGCATAGCAAACTATAGTTATATACATTTATGGATATATATGTGTGTATTTTCTTCCATGCAACGCCTGTTAATTAATTTTGTACTATTCTGCAATTTTTAGATAACGACCGAAAAGCTCATGAGGTCTTATTGCACACTATATTGTTAATTAATTTATTTTTCAGCATATATGACAAAATCATACAGTATGGAGGACATAAACACCACCATAAACAGGAAATGTCGAGACACGTCCAAAAGATACAAAGATACAGCTGAGGATGTGATTTGATAATTTAAAGGCACACAAAACGTTTAGCACTTTTGCTGATTTCAAAATGACAAAGTCAGATCATCTTTGATATCTATAGATTGTGTTGAAGAGGAGTCAATTCTGCTCAGAAAAATATATTCAGTTCAACCACACGATGCATTAAAACAACCACAATCAGCTTTCAAAGTGGATAATAATGCGTATAAAATATATAAACGCTCTTCACCAAATTTTTAAATAACGAAAATTTGACTTCCTCTTAGTATTTCAGTAATTCTTTTTTACGTCAAAACATTCCCATATGCTATTTCTACATTTATGTAACATTAACTCCCCCCAGTTGTAAAGTTTTAACCGCTATAACGATAGTTTGGTAATACTTCAATATGAATAAATCGCTAGTAGCGATTTAATCAAATCGGTTACACACTTAACTTATCTCGATGAAAATAGCGCGATGATCACATCTGATGTGTGGCGATGGTGTTATTTTCTGGTCCACTTTATGTTTATATAATTTATAGCGATATGCTAAACATTTTGTATCCCTTTAATGTCAACAAAACAGGCTGGCGGACGTGTCGACACGTATGGAGATACACACGGTAATTTTTTACCGTTTATCATCGGTCAAAATGGCGCCGATTTACATTTTGTACTATCAACGTTTTCATTTTTCTCAAAATTCTACACACCAATTCAATTTACATTTTTCTCAAAATTCCGGTCAACAACTAACCACAATGTCGTAATAAAACAACGAAAGAGCACAATCAAAATTACTCCCCTTTAGCGTCACGTCGTTTAATAAATTTAAATTAAAATTTTTTTAATTTTGTTTAACGTTTCTTTTGTTTCTCTCTCGATTTATATATAGCTTTTCTGATTTCTGTTTAATTGTAACGCCTGGATAGTACATTCTGAAAGTCAGTAGCCTATGCATGTATTAGGGCCATAAGCATATGGATTATTCAGTTTATGTTTACACTTTACGGTTTAGGCAGACGAGATGTATGTATAAACCAGCATTAGGCAGACTTCGAATTTAGGCAGACAACTTTTAGTCTGCCTAATTTTATAGCCGTTATTTGAATTGAATCAGAGGTGTCTGTCATTTCATTTGTATTCTAGTATCCAGTTTTTGGGCCAAACCTTCCTTATTAATTCTTGTTTCTAGCCGAACCGCCTCAAAAAGTGTCTTTTGTGTGTCTTTTATTTTGTGTGTATATGTTTCTTAAATACGCAAATTCAGAGTTAGGTTGACATTTTTCAATGGCAGTTTACAATACCAACACGGATATATAAATGAGATTTTTCTTCGCTATACATCACCTATAGGTGTTCTTTTGAAATCACAGATTTGTACCAAAGAAAACTTGCAAATAAAAAACTTGTTTTTGTCCACACCACAAATATCTTGAGATTTTGTTAATTCCGGTTTTACGGAAATAGGCTTCGATAAACATCGACGGTTTCCGTCTTTTGTGGAAATACGCTTTGGTAAACATCGACGATTTCCGTAATCGTAACTAACATCCAGGTCATCAATGGCTGCTTTATTGTATGGCAAGCTGGTTATTTCGGTCTGCCTAATGCTCAATCTTTGTATAATATATCTATATCGATCTGCCTAATAACGATGTGTAATGTCTGTGTAAGTTGTACAAAGTATTTGAAAAAATTTAGGCAGACCATGGAAAATATAATATGTTGTTATGGTGTATATCCTGATATGGGTTAACATACAGCCTTAATGGTTGTAAAAGTAACAATATTACTTAACAATATTGCAGAAATGGCACAATCTAAAAATATATATATATAACTGTCTGCCTTATAATGATCGTTTTGGGGTTTAGGTCTACCTAATGCTGAAAGCAGATAAATATATATATATATATATATATATATATATATATATATATATATATAAATAGCCTTTATGCATATAAAAAATATTAATCGCATCTTCATGTTCGAGCTTTGGTGGAGATTCTTGAAATCAAAATAAATCAAAATATTCTGATTAATGGGGTTATAAGTCTCGCGAAGCCGGCAGGGGTAATAGCGACCGGTTGGGTGTGACGTCAGGAGGGTTTATGGTTTCAAATGAGACGAGTTTAGCCCAAACAATTATGAGATGTGGTCAGCTATAACCGTTAAGTTATGCCAGTCCTCTGTTGTTAACATACGCGTTATATCATAATCATTTATGACACTGCATTTGTTTACTCGATCTCCCATCCGGCTGAGCTCGCATAAATAAATGCACACATTTATTTTTTATAATCATAACATGCAATATGTCTATTTCGTTATAAGTTTCAAATTAATTTTGAAATATATAACACTTGCGACATATTGCATGTTATTCCAAAAACTCTGTCAACAATCCTAAGTGTACATATATACATCAAATTACTTTTATTTATAGGGCTCAACTATATAATGTTCCAAAATTCCGTTAATCCTCATGCATGTACATCAGACCGGCTCATGTATATAAACCTTCAAGTTTTAGGATGATGTTTTTTAAAAACATTCATTAATGTCGAAAGAAAAACTATTATTAATTCATATGCTAAATTTAAAATTGGGTTTATATTTTGTTCCGATATCACCGAGGGACTCAATATAGTACAACTTCGTGAAATTGCCCACATATATATGTCTTTACGAGTATGTGTAACTTTTGTATTTTATAGTATTTTATGATTATTGATGTATTATTATGATGTATTTTACGTATTTATTTATTGATATATACCATTTCATTCAATTTTGAAAAGCCCGCCCAATAAAGTCAAAAAAGCCCACATAAAGTAATAGAAAGTTGGCAAATTGGTCTCCTAGGTGGGTGACTAGTTGAAAAGTTCAGAAATATCTGGAATATCCTGTTGGAAATTTTATCCCAATGATGGGGTGTGCAAATGGAACTACAGAATTTCCGAAAATTGGAAATATTTTAGAATAGTAGATGTAGATTTGGAAAATTTGGACCCCAACGGGGAGGGGGTGCATATGGAATTTCCGAAATTTGGAATTTTTAGGGCAGTTGATTTGGACAATTTAGATCCAAGGGGGGGGGGGGGGGGTGCACCAAACTTTAAATTGATCTCAGTCTTTGAGAATGAGAAGGTAGTTTTTCTCCTTGAAAAAGGCGACAGATTATATATGAAGTCGGTACAGGTACTTGTCATAACTCGCAAGCCAGCATGTCGACCCAATGGACTGTCTTCTTTCTTCACATTGAACATGCACGTATAACAAAACTCCCTCCATATCAGTCAATAACTGTATATTGTATGCCCCAGTCGTCACAATATGTGTGTCCACTGAGCTCATCTGCTTCCACGTTCTCCTCTCTATGTATCACACACTATGATGCTGCCGCATAATCGATGGAATGTGCATTATTGGTGGAACGTGGTCCTTGTTGATAGACCAAGTGTGGTATCTCTACTGTTATAATGACACCAATCGCAAATCATTTGGTCCAAGAGCATGCAAGATTGATAACTCTAAAGTTGTTGGACCACGAATACACGAATTATGTGTCTACGCATTGCTAAATGGTACAATCAGGGGATGTGCACTGCATTCTAATCGGCAATGATTGTCTACATAGTGTGATGCTATTTATTAATTTAGAAACATGTTTCAATTAAGTACGTTATGGTAGTGTTAATATTTAGAAAATGATGAGGTATTTTGTCATAAATATATATAATTCACTAGTATACTCGTCACGTGTGTATAAAACTGGCTGCAAAATAACATGCATGCACTATGTAGATAATTTGCAAAATAAAATGTCTAATGCAGTACACATCGCTGGATAGCACCATTTAGCGAAGCGTAGAAAAACAAGTGTAGGCCGCACTCCCGATTAATGTACATTATAATTATATCTCAGATGGATACATCATACATGCATATAATATGCATGCATACTTGCATACACACGAGTATTGCAGAAATCACGCAGGCCTATCACAATTGCCCATGACTGCAGGCGTTGGAATTTCTGACAAGATTGTTTCTAAAAAAATATGACACAACAAAAAATAAATTTTTATTTGTTTTGTGCGATATTTTTTTTAGAAATGATCTTTTCAGAAATGCCTGTGATAAAATATAGCGGAGCGCGTTACAAGCTCCTGTGCATGATTCAAGCCATACAATGTCTCTAATGAAAATTTCAAAGTAGTTTTATTAACATAATGTATAGTGTACGTATATACACATAAATACAACATATCGGATTTCTATTAACTTAAATATGCATAATTCGGTCATAAATGGGAAAACCACTTATATAAATTGCCTAAATTTTTGCAACAAATACAATCCAATTTCAGGAAGAAAAAAACATCGAAATGCCCAAATTTAACGAAACTATGTCGAATTTGTCGGGAAAATTTCCCGAATTTTGAGGCTTACCTATTTTGGTAATGGCATTGATCAATCAACTGTGGAGGAAGCAAAATATTTAAAGTTTCTCCGCTATATATAAATTAAGTGCAATGTGTTGTTGATATTGATTTGTTATGTATATTCCATGTATTTATTATATTATTTATTGTGAAATTGTTTTTGTTGCCTAAGCCAGCTGCATGGTATTTAATATATTTAACCTGTCGAAAGTTAATTAATCTGTGTTCTGCATCACTCGACACCTTCAGACACATGTGCGATTTTGTCTAACGTAGAACTAAGGTAGAAATTTTCTAACATAAAGCATACGTGAAATTTTATAGTTCTTTTAATGGGGATTTTCTAAGGTAGAACTACTGTGCAGTCTTCTAAGCTGAGCACACGTGAAATATGTTAGTTTTATAGCTCCGCCCATCTCACTTTTGACAGTTAAATTTCGACATTAGATCGTCGGTGACCGTCTTATAAGAATTTCATGTTAGATCTAACTTAGTTTTATGTTAGCCGTTTTTGGTGAGGGTATGTTTATTCTCGGATCCAATACATGTACCGTATATACTTAGTCACAATATAGAACACAACATGATATATGCATGTATGTACATAATATACATTATAAATTCAGAGTCGTAGAATTTTTAGCTCAGCTTTAAGTTCACACATCGACGATTGCGCGAAAAATAGTACTGGGCGAATTTAAATACGAGTAAGGTAGGCATATGTGCATCGTAACCTCGTCAACTTCCGGGTATCTTCGGTACATTCCAGACCTTCTCGTGTCTTCGCGTGGATAACACAATATCATAGCAGAAATATCCGCTGTCGTCTTGGGGGATTTCTGTCTTTTATATAGTTTTAGCATACTGTACCTACAATTTCATAAGACTCCGAAATATAACAGACTATGTCATTTAGCATCATTCTATTATGTACACCATTGTTTAAAACCACTTTTTGAAACGCACTTCTTGTGGTTCGTAACATTTGTGTGTTTCTTCACTTGATTGTTTCTTTGATCACTTGCAGTAGAGCTCTGCGTCATTCATTCGTGAAATTTAATTCTTGTTATTCTCTTAGCTAGCATCAACTGCAAAGACGCCGTGTAGAGTATCGGGAAATCGAACGTTGTGGAATAGTCGATACTAGGATACCAGGTCTCTCAAACATATTTTACATGTACATTGTCTTATAATTGGCGAAAACCTATATTTGATATGACAATGCGACACAGCTAAAGAATGATCGGTACGATATTTTCCAGGAATCAGGGACTTAATCTATATATTTGCATTTACACAGTTCTGTGCTCATCGACAATCGCCCGCATACATGCGATATATCAATTGCAAACTTAGTTTAGTGAATATCTGTGACGTTAGGTTACATATATCGTGTTTGGAATCTCAACATTAGCTACGCACACGTATATCAGCGACAGGAATATGGGAACTGTTTGATAGTGTGGCAGTGAAGTGTATAACATCAAACACATTGCGGGTAGTACATGTAACGCAGTTGACATATATGTGCCGTACATGTATGCGGTAATTCACGAGATTGCTCGAATAGGCTAAGTGGGTTATACACGTATATATGTGATAAATCATTCACCCACTACGGCCATCTCACAGAACATTTATAAAGTCATTCACAAGGGAGATAACCCGCGTCATTGTGACAAGTGCGAGGAATCATTCACCCAGTGCAGTAACATGGCGACACATACACGTATATATGTGATAAATCGTTCACCCACTACAGCCACTAACATGGCGACACATGCGGTAATCCACACAGTGGATCGCCCGTATCAATGTGATGTGTGTGATAAGTCATTTAACCTTCGTAGTCAATTGACGGGACACATGAGAATCATCCACACAGATGATCGCCCTCATAAATGCAATATATGCAAGAAATCATATATCAGTTCGTTTCACTTGACGAGACACACGAGAATCCACACAGGGGAACGCCCATTCAAGTGTGATATATGCGCGAAATCATTTAAACATGAATTAACGAATCATAAGAGAATCCACACAGGGGAACGACCATACCAATGTGATGTGTGTGATAAGTCATTCATTCAATCCCATACTTTGACAAATCATAAGAGAATCCACTCCGGAGATCTCCCGTATCAGTGCTATGTGTGCGAGAAATCATTCGTAACGCCGGGTAGCGTGAAGACGCATATTAACATGGTTCACACAATGGATCGCCTTTATGTATGTGATGTGTGTGGTAAATCATTTAAAAATAATAGTCAATTGACGACGCATAAGAGGACACACACAGGGGATCGCCCGTATCAATGTGATGTGTGCATGAAATCATTTACTAGTACGTCTGGTCTGACAATACATAAGAGAATCCATACAGGGGATCGTCCGTATCAATGTGATGTATGTGAGAAATCGTTTACCGATAGTGGTGGCTTGGTGAGACATAAGAGGATCCACACCGGGGACCGCCCGTATAAATGTGATATATGTGAGAAATCATTTGCTCTCTCATACCGCATGACAGCTCATAAAAAAATTCACACAGCAGAACGCCAATACCAATGTGATGTGTGTCCGGAATCATATGCTCGGCGATTCGACTTGAAAGTTCATAAGAGAAGCCACGCCGGAGATCGATTATACCATTGTGATGTGTGCGCGAAATCATTTAGAAAGCAGCATCAACTGAAGTCGCATACGAGAATCCACACAGGAGAGCGTCCATATCAGTGTGGTGTGTGCTCGAAATCATTTCCATATATGCAAAATCTGAGAATACATACTAAAGTTCACTCAGAACCCAAGTACCAATGTGATGTGTGCGAGAAGTTATTTACTCAGTCGGGTCACTTGTCGAGTCATAAGAAGATTCACACAGGGAATCGTCCGTATCAATGTGATGTATGTGGGAAATTGTTTGCTTGGCTTGAACATTTGAAAACTCATAAGGAAATACACAGTGAAGATAGACCATACCACTGTGATGTGTGTGCGAAATCATTTAAAACGCAGCTTGTCATGAAGACACACAAGCGTATCCACACCGGAGATCGACCACATAACTATCATAAGAGAACACACACCAGAGATCGACCACACCAGTGTGATGTGTGCGCGAAATCATTTCTAGACAAGGGTAGCCTGAAGATGCATACGCGAATCCACACAGGATGTCTACAACACCATTGTGATGTGTGTGGGAAATCATTCTTGTTTAAGACAAGCCTGACAATGCATATGAGAGTACACACAGGGGAACGCCCGTATCAATGTGACGTGTGCGAGAAAACATACATCCGGTCTCATCACTTGACTGTACATAAGAGGATCCACACGGGGGATCGCCCGTATCAATGTGATTTGTGCGAGAAATCATTTATGAGCTCGGGTCACTTGTCAAGGCATAAGCATAAGGGAGTTCACGAATCGCGAGGTCGCTCCTACCTATGTTATGTATGCGCGAAATCATTTACCTGTTTGGATACCCTGAAAGCACACGAGAAGATTCACTTGTCAAATCATAAGGGGATTCATGAAGTGGATCGTCCATATCAATGTGATGTGTGCGAGAAATCATTTGCAGAGTTGAGATACCTGGTGGTACATACGAGGATCCACACAGGTGATCGCCCGTATCTGTGTGATGTTTGTGGGAAGTCATGTACTCAGATGAGTACCTTGAGGAAACATATAAAGATACATTCAAAGGATCGCCCTACATGTGAAGTGAAGTGTGGAAAATCATTCTCCCGGTCAATCAAATTGGCAGATCATAAAACAATTCACACTGAAAATTGAATGTCTGTAACCATGTGGTGTATGGAACAATAAATTGTCAATATGAGTTTACGGTATACAAGCCACTCCATATGGAAGACTGGCCGTATACATGTGAAGAAAATATTTTATCAACAGAGATAAGAGATTTCACAGAAGATATTCCCCGTATTTGTGCAATAAATCATACAGGAACCATGATGCACTGGCCAGACACGATTATCCACACAGGAGATCGCCCGTATCGTTGTCAAATGGGCGCGAAAAACACTCACTGTGCAAACTGACGTTATGGGACATATAAGAATCCACACATGGAATTGCCCATATAGATGTGACGGCGCCTGAAAACATTTCCACAGGGGAGGCATACAACGGTCTATCACATATATTATACACTTATCGGTCAGTATTGTACATTTCCTGGGATTAAAATATAACCCTATCTCCCATCCTACAAAGTTAGAAAGAATTCACATGAAATCAGTGTCATTAGCATGTAAATCATGTCAACTCTTAAAGATGGATTATCTCTTTTTATTGCATGATCCTGCTCTTATTCCATTCAATAAACCCATTTTATAAATAGTGATATTAAACGTTCGTTTAATAACAGGAAATAGTGCCAGGTGACATTTGACTTCCGGTTTGTCGTATGTTTACATTCCGTACGCTCGTCTTAAAATACTATGGCTTTCAATATTTTTCCAACAAACTATAATGAATGAAGAGTTTGAAAAGTTATGTCATTAAATATACGCTATTAAATACGCCATAGAGTCTTTATTTATCTGGGACTATTTCTTTACGCGGACAAATAACGCATAGTTCAGAGAAACGTCATCGCATGCCTTACAGAAGCCGATTTTAGTTTCGCGTCCTATTTGTTGATTTAAGTATGTTTTGTCGAGGTTTTGGATCATGTAATAAATAGAATCTACAACTCGTCCCCAGTTTATAGCGGAATTTACAAAACTCGTCCAGTAAATTATGTCTGAACCTCGCCAAAGGCTCGGTTCAGACCTAATTTACTGGACTCGTTTTGTAAATTCCACTATAAACTGGGGACTCGTTGTAGATCCTCTATATATAACATGTTTAGATAGTTGCATTGGTTTGAAGATTGGTTATCTCTTTAAATAACAAATTTGAAATAGTTGCCTGTGAATAAAATAATAAATTTTAACTGAAGACCCCTGTCGGGAAAGGCTTCTATCAATTAATATTGATGATATGTCGAATATTTTATTGGGACCGTTTATTTGTCTATTTTTAGAACAGACCAAACACTTGATACTTCCATCCCTACCTTTGCCACTGAGTGTAGCGGAATATATAAGTCGCTCCCACCCAAACTTTTACACTGTCCGAAATATAATAACATTAGATCTACAATTGCCGACCGCCTTAGAAGTGTAAACATTACCATAATTTCAATCCAGAACATTCTCTATGGAGATCATATTCTAGACGATGATAGTAATGCTAGACTCTTCGAAATAGTTCAATACATTTCACAATCTGATCGGTTTTCATTTCCCCGAGTTGATTTATAAGGACCACCGAATGTGGCACCATCTACAAATTTATTTACAAACTTATACGTATATGTACGTGCGCACGAATTTATAATCCGTACGCACGAAATAACAATCCGTGCACACGAATTATTAAAGATGGATTATCTCTTTAAATAACAAATTTGAAATAGTTGCGTGGTTATAAAATAATAAATATGAACTGAAGACCCATATCCGGAAAGGCTTCTATCAATTAATATTGAATTTATTTCGATTATTTAATCGGGACCGTTTATATGTTTATTTTTAGAACAGATCATTCAGATGATACCATATTGCGATATAGAGCATTAGGTTGTTCTTATGGCCACGCACCGAAAGTCAAATGTCCCAGATTGATTGGTTGTAATGTTTTATTCCATAGTTATAATCGACAATGAGTATAGTTAACGTTTATTTGTGACAACATCTGACAAAATTACACAATAAAGTTTCTGGTCTCTGTAAACATTATTTCGTGCGCACGGATTACTAATCCGTGTGCACAAATTAATAATATATAACAATCCGTGCGCACGGATTAGCAATCCCCCTTACATTTTTCAAGGAATGTCAATGGGGATAAAGTGTCTTCGTTATATGTTGAATTGAACATACCATTGTTGACTAATAACCCGTTCGCCCTATAATAGTTTTACTTGCCGAGCTCCTGACATGTCATGTTTGTGGTACGGGTGTGGTTAACAGGTGGGGTGGACCAACAGCTATTGTTTCAATGCCATACTTGCCATATCGCATGGTGGAACCACCACTGAACAAAAATCCATATGTGTATCTATATCGCAGAGTGTAAGGAAATGGGATAATCATACTCCCCGTGACCACAAGGCACCGCGAGTCACATCTATATGCACGTACATGTAAAAACTGATCAGTCCGGAACTGGTTTACACATGGGTGTTACGCCATCTTTTGAAGTAACTGACCACTTTTGAAGTATGTCTCCACTTTTGATGTAAAATTCGCCAGCTTTTGAAGTATCTCACCACTTGTGTAGTCAAATCGACAGCTTTTGTAGTAAAGTGAGGTCTCGGCTTTTGTAATAAAAATCGCCAGCTTTTGTAGTAAAAAAAAATTGTCTCCATTTTTTAAATAACAAAATTATAGCATTTGAAGTAAATTATTACGGGCGCTGGACGATTTTCATGACAAAGTCAACCAGATAATCCAAAGCGAATATCGCCCATACGAGTGTGACTTATGGCCGAAAAAATTTGTAGTCCGGTTCCCTGACAAAAGAATCCACACCCGTAGTCTGTCCAGTTGATTTCAGTCATACCAACACTCAAGATAATCCACTGTCTATCGCCCATACGAGTGTGATGTCTACCAGAAGGTATTTAATCAATCCGGTCCCCTGCCTAAGAATAAGAGAACATACATAGGTGATTAATCATACGAGTATGTATGATCGTTCCCAGTCAGTCCGACAACCTGGCAATCCACACTGGTTAACGCCCTTACATATGCGACGTTTGTCAGAAGAAGTTCGATGTGACCGTGAGTCTGACAAGACATAGGAATCCACGCTGGTGACCCGATGTGTGTCAGTCCAGTAACATGACATATTATTTTCTCGAAATTGGGTAACACGACAGATGTTCAGTTCCAACGGAAAAATAGTTTGTCCATTTGGCCTCGTCTTAACAGGAAAAGACCTATGTAAAACTTTCAAGTCGCAATGTTCATGGTGCGAAAAGGTTCAGTCTCCTATCAAAATTTATTCAACAAATAATGTTATTGCTGATTATCAGGCGGAGAAATCAACAATGGGACGCATAACACAATTAGGAACGAATTGAACGCGATTGTGGTTGATGAACGTAAAATAATTAGTTAACTTGATTCCCAACCTTGGATGTTATAGTTCTTAAATAGCTATGTATAATATTCTATCATGAAGGCAAATACACAAGTCGCAACATTCGCGGAGCCAACATGTTAAGTGTCCTTTCAAAATTTATTGAATGAAATAAACGAATACAAATTATTGCATTTTCAATTGTCAGACAGAGCAATCAAAAATGGAACGCACACCACAATTGGGAACGAATTGAAGTGGTGTACTTTTTACAGGGACGGTTGTGGTGTCTCGTGGACTGGTAGCTTAACATAATACAATGATAAATTTTAAAGATAGAAAAAAAAATTCTGACATAACGATATATCTTTATTTCTGATTGTTATTATGCCTTTTGCTCATTGTTGAGCCCTTCAGATTAAGACGACACATATAGTTTTGTTTTGTCATTGTTACGTCATTTCCATATCAACAGTATTGAGAGGAAGACGTCCTTATGTCGTATTCATTTTAGGTTGATATTTAATTTGGAATGTCCTTTCCCTAATGAGTCTGGAAATATTATAAACGTTCATTTGCCACAAACATCCAGGAGTTCACTCAGTTTTAATTTGTATGTACTCGGACTGTCTTATGTGTTAACGGTGACCCAAAGAACGCTGGTGCAGAGTGTCGCCACTATATAATATTACACGAAAATACAGGTTGTAGAATTCATTTGTTTTGTGATGCCCATAATTAATGAGCGGGGGAGCTCGTATCCCGATCCTACAGTAGAGGCACCCCTGTCTTGGACCCCGGAAGTGGAAACTTCACTAATGATGTCCAGAGCAGTCTACCTTGCGGCAGTTTACAAATGTCAAAATAAAGGTAAACAAAAATAATATAATTTAAGAGCCTAGAATACCTTAAAGATGGATTATCTCTTTAAATAACAAATTTTAAATAGTTGCGTGGGTGTAAAATAATAGATATGAACTGAAGACCTATGTCCGGAAAAGCTTCTATCAATTAATATTTATTTTATTTCGAATATTAAATCGGGCCCGTTCATGTTACTATTTTTAGAACCGACCATTCGTATGAGACCGTATTGCGATATAGAGTACTGGGCTGTTCCCGCGGCTACGCAACGAATTTCAAATGTCACATATTGGTTGTTTGTATTGTTTTGTTCCACAGATATAAGCGATAATGAGTATAATTAACGTTTATTTGTGACAAAATTGCACAATATAATTTCTGGTCTCTGTTAAAGATGGATTATCTCTTTAAATAACAAATTTTAAATAGTTGCGTGGGTATAAAATAATAGATATGAACAGAAGACATATGTCCGGAAAAGCTTCTATCAATTAATATTGATTTTATTTCGAATGTTAAATCGGCCCGTTTGTGTTACTATTTTTAGAACCGACCATTCGGATGAGACAGTATTGCGATATAGAGCACTGGGCTGTTCCCACGGCTACGCAACGAATGTCAAATGTCACAGATTGGTTGTTTGTATTGTTTTGTTCCACAGATATAAGCGATAATGAGTATAATTAACGTTTATTTGTGACAAAATTGCACAATATAATTTTTGGTCTCTGTTAACAGTAACCACTATTGTTCGTTAGCTGAACAAACACACCTTTTTTTACCAGAAAATATTCGAAATAAAATTAATATTAATCGATAGAAGCATTTCCGGACAGGAGTCTTCGATTCAAATCTAATATTTATAACCCGGTAACTATATAATACATGTTTACAAAGAGATAATCCACCTTTAATTGGACTAACAATATTAATATATGTAAAATTGTTGGGGTTCATAGTGCCCATGTCCGTTGTGAGCAATATAAATTATAGACCAGTCAGAATGACATTAATTGTAGTTCTATAAGTTAAAACAAGGTAACCCACCAAACAAAACTTAAATGAAGGTTGTATAATTCATTTCAATCTATGCCATGTTTGATATGTGTCCAAATTATATTTCATGTTAAGTTATCAGTCCACGAGACACCACAACCTTCCCTGGCGCTAGTACACTACCTAATCTGACCCAATTAATAGGTGCAACATAGTAATCGTAATTTATTATACCATCCTATATTGCCTTCATGATAGCATATTATACATAGCTATTCAAGAAATATAAGATCTAAGGGGAAGTTGAGGACAAAAGTTAGCTAATTATTAGTATACTTCATTAACCACAATCGCATGCTATACATAGCTATTTTTAGAACGATAACATCCAAGGGGAGGTTGGGAATAAAGTTAACTAATTATGTTACTTGATCAATCACAATCGGTTCAATTCGTTCTTAATTTGTTATGCGTTTCATTTCTGATTGCTATGCCTGATAATCGACTATATAGCATTATTTGTATTCGTTTATTTCGTTGAAAATTTTTTGAATGAAGACTGACCTTTTTGGCACCACGAACATTGCTACTTGAGAGTTTGACATAGGACATTTCCTCCAAAAACGATGCCAAATAGACCAACTAGTTTCCATTGGAACTGATATATGATAAAAAAAATTTCAAGAAAATATATATGTTGTCATGTTACTTGACGGACATAACGTCTTCGGACAGACATATGTTCACCAGCGTGGATTCTCTTATGTCTTGTCAAACTCACGGTCACGCCGAACGTCTTCTGACAGACGTCGCACCCATAAGGTTGAATTGTCGTGTTACCGCACTGACTGTGAACAATCTACCTACTCGCATGATTAATCATATATGTGTGTTCTATTATACTTAGGCATGGAATTTGACTGACTAGATGCCTCCTGGTACACATCACACCCATAAGGGCGTTCACCAGTGTGAAAGGCGAAACGCGTGCGAGAATCGACCGACGAGAAACCGAAAATCTACACTTCGGCGTCTTTAGGCCGCGGCGGGCAATTGTCAGATTGCCGGACTGACTGGGAACACTCTTGCATACTCGTATGATTAGTCACCAATGTGTGTTCTCTTATGCTTTGGCACCTGACTCATTAGATGACTCCTGGTAAACGTCACACTCGTGTGGGCGATCGAATGTGTGAATTCTCCAGTGTTTTGGTGTGATTGAAAACTATTCGACACACTTTTATGGTCGTTCACCGGTGTGGATTATTTTGCCAAGGAAACGGACTTACTAAATTCCTTCGGCCATATTAAGTCACACTCGTATGGGCGATAGCCGCTATGGGTTGTCGGTTGCTTTGTCATGAAAAACGTTCAGTGCCGGTAAAAATTGATTGAGTGTTTACTTCAAAAGCTGTAAATTTGTTATTACAAAAGTGGAGATATGGTTTTTTTCAGCTACAAAAGATGGCGATTTTTATCACAAAAGCGGGGACCTCATTTTACTACAAAAGCTTGCGATTTTATTACAAAAGTGGTGAGGTACTTCAAAGGCTGGCGATTATCACTTAAAAAGTGGAGACCTACTTCAAAAGTGGCCAGTCGCTTCAAAAGCTTGGGTAACACATAGGGCTATTTTATTCAATTCAACCAACGAAAGGCACTTTAGTCCCCCACCCCTTCCAGAATTGACCCTCATCAATTGACCCTCATCCATCTTCCACAAAACTAAATACTGATGCCTGTCTTCAGTATCTACTCTTGCGAAAGAGGGTATCCTACATCTTACACTCCATTTCTGCCATTCCTGATATATCGGTATGGTGTAGTCGCCACTGCGCAACGATCCATTATGTATGTATACTTTAGTGTGAATTATACTGGAATACTATCCGTGAGTATCACATAGCATCACGGGTTATATATGTATGCATGTGCAGTCCGGAACTGGCTTACACGAGCTGACCACACAAATCACCAAGGTCCATATTGACAAATACCCCATTTGCAAATACTGTGGACACCACAGCCTAATATAATATGTTTCTAAGTAAGCCCTACACTGACATACGGTCGCATACCACTCCCACTGGGAAGCATCCACATATCATACATACTCTCATGTATAATTTGTTGTCGCAACTGCGTTGTAAAGGAGTCCGCAGGCGTGAGGCCATTTTGACTGAATTACCGATAGCACAGTTTTTATATATGCGCACGGATTATTATTTCGTGCCTACGGATTGTTATTTCGTGCGCACGAATTATAAAAAATATTGTACCATGTCACCTCCCGGGCTTCATAGTATGGGCGATATAATATGGGGAGAGGAGCTTTATAATCTAAGTTGCATAACTTTGGCTCCAATCCCGAGTGGTTACTCTAGCATCATTCATTACCACCACATCATCATTTAATTGTCAATATTGTATATTGGAAGACACAATAAATATGTTACGAACACTACAATATAATGGTGAACCATACCTCTGAATAAATAACATTTTTGCTTTTGGAAAACGTTCTAATGACATTATCAGAACGAACACATATGGCATCATACTGTCGTTCGATATGCTGGTCATCTTTCAAATTATTCTGTATAACCTGTCCCAAATATTTGAAACTATCTGCAAACACAATTTCATTTCTACATAGGTCCAGCTATGGAAAAAGATGATATAATAAAAAATGGCATGCCTGTCCCAATGTGTTTGGTCCGTTACCAGAAACACAAATTCACTTTTGTATAGCCTTAGCTAATTACTTCGATTAGGATAATAATATCCGGTCAGTCCTCTTTCCCTTTTCATTGATACACATTTAGCTAGAACATCCTTCATAACACGATCTACCACAGTATGTGTACAAGATTCTGTATTATCCTGATAAACAATCTAAAACGTGTAGTTGGTAGTAATTCGAATCTTGTACAAACCGGAATCGGAAAAATAATGACAAATGATCTGGATTATCTGGCTATTGCCTCAGCGAAACCACAAATTTATACGTTTCTGCTAAAATTATGTGCTGAACAAATACGAACAGATCTAAACGCTTTGAAATAAATTCATTCATTTTGTTGGGGAATGTATCTTCTTTTTTTTAAAGTATTTACGTAAACATTTGGAGCCATCTATTGGAATGGTCTATTATTATGGAATGGTCTATTATTCATTTGGAGGGGTGTTAAGGATATATAAGCAGATGTCTGCCAGACTAAAATGATAATACAAGTGCAGAAGAATTCATACTCATTGGTGGGAAATGTTTAGATAATGAGTTCAACAAATGACCTTTTTATCTGAATATTTTCCAAAGGAACTACTCGTCAATGATATTTCGTATAGAAAGGGTTAAATCGACATATTTATTTTTATTTTAAAAACATTTTTTTCACACTTCAGGACTCGTATTTACAATCTGATGGATTATCTCTTACTATAACATGTTTTTATTGATTCCTGTGTATAAACTAGTACGTGAATATGAATCATAGACCCCTGCCGGGAAACGATTCTCGAGGATGTGACTAGAGGGTCTCCGTTGGTGGGAGGGGAGTCCACCTTGATAATTCCAAATGCACCCCTTAAATCAGACAAGGGACAATGTTTTGAATAATTCCACCCCCCCCCTCCCCTTTGAATCAAAGAAAATTTTAAACTGTTGAAATTTTTACCAAATCTTTCTCAATCGAGACAAGTGACATATCGTAAAATAACGACGAGCCGACGGTCTCGGGCCAAATTGCGATTGCAGATGGATAACTCTAAAATCAAGAGGCCTTGTGTTCATAAAAATGCCATATTTCGTCAAACAACATGATACCTACTATAACTGATGGTAGTCAGCATTAATTTTGGGCAACTGATCAATTCTGATATCCAAAGCGGCATTTGAAACATTTGTTGTTGTTGGAATCTGATTAGACATACTCTCGTGTTACAGACCTGATAAATAGTTCCCAATTTCCGGTGACCTAATTTCACTGGATACTGATACGGAATGCAAACTATACTGATAGGGAATTCATAGAATACCGACACGGCTTCTGACCAGACAAGCGTTTTGCGACTGCTCCGAATTCATCGCCAAACAATAGTGGTATCTGTAAGGGATTAGTGGTAGTCATATAATAAAATATATTAAATGGTGAAACATATCTCTGAATCAATAAATTTTTTGCATTTGGAAAACATTCTAATGATATTATCAGAACGAACACATATTGCATCATATTGTCGTTCGATATCCTGGTCATCTGTCAAATTATTCTGTATAACCTGTCCCAAATTTTTAAAAATATCTACAAACACAATTTCATTTCTACATAGGTTCAGCTATGGAAAAAGAAGATATAATGAAATATATCATGCCTGTCCCAATGTGTTTGGCCCGTTACCAGAAACACACATTCACTTTTGTATAGCCTTAGCTAATTACTTCGATTAGGATAATAATATCCGGTCAGTCCTCTTTCCCTCTTCAGTGATACACATTTAGTTAGAACATCCTTCATAACATGCTCTACCACAGTATGTGTACAATCTTCTGTATTATCCTGACAAACAATCTAAAACGCGTAGTTGGTAGTAATTCGAATCTTGTACAAACCGGAATCGGAAAAATAATGACAAATGATCTGGATTATCTGACTATTGCCTCAGCGAAACCACAAATTTATACGTTTATGCTCAAATTATGTACTGAACAAATACGAAAAGATCTAAACTCTTTGAAACAACTTCATTCATTTTGTTGGAAACGTATCTTTTTTTAAAGTATTTACGTAAACATTTGGAGCCATCTATTGGAATGGTCTATTATTATGGAATGGTCTATTATTCATTTGGAGGGGTGTTAAGGATATATAAGCAGATGTCTGCCAGACTAAAATGATAATACAAGTGCAGAATAATTCATACTCATTGGTGGGAAATGTTTAGATAATGAGTTCAACAAATGACCTTTTTATCTGAATATTTTCCAAAGGAACTACTCGTCAATGAGATTTAGTATAGAAAGGGTTAAATCGACATATTTATCTTTATTTTGAAAACATTTTTTTCACACTTCAGGACTCGTATTTACAATCTGATGGATTATCTCTTACTATAACATGTTTTTATTGATTCCTGTGTATAAACTAGTATGTGAATATTAATCGTAGACCCCTGCCGAGAAACGCTTCTCAAGGACGTGGCTAGAGGGTCTCCGTTGGTGGGGGGGGGGGGGTGTCCACCTTGATAAATCCAACTACCCCCTTTAAATCGGTGACGTTATGATAATGGGAGGCAGGTGATTTTTCGCTGTCAGTGACTATTGGGTGTAATTCTATGTTGGAGTTTAAGGAGATGGAGGAAATTCAATAATGTGCTTGATAATCAATGCAGGGATGTGTTTAGTGTTATTTCGCTATACTAGGTGAGAGAACATGCTGACAATAACATAACATTTGATCTTATCTCGTAATTTCGTCGTAAACATGACATCAACTGTATGTTGATCGTGTGTTTCATAAAGTAACTTTCAACCCAGATCATATTAGCTCTGGTGAATTTGAACTTGTATTGAGTTATTAATATTGTGCATTCTTGAAAAACAGATTTTTTGGACTTAAAGGAGGGGAACTATATTGTTTGATTTATCGGATGACCTTTGACCCACACGGCATACCGAGAAATTTACTGGACGTGAGCTGTAATCAGTAATCACCGATAATGTCTTCAGACAGTGTGACGACAGCAACAGCTCAATCATTGAGCACGACGAGTGTAGTTAACATTGCCGCTGCCACCACACACGGCATATCGTTCACAACAAGTGTAATTAACACTGTAGCTGCCACCGCAATATACACAAGCCACTACGCGTATACAAGTCCCGGATATACAGGAGCAACACGTGACACAGCCAGCACTAAAAGACCTCCTGGTTCCGATGATAGCCTCATGGCGGGAGTAGATTAAAAAAAACAAAGGGAATTATCTGGGTCACTTTGAACATCAGTATTTAACCCTTACGCGAACAGTACCATAGCAGATGAGGACTTCTACCGAACGCAGGGCTTTCCACCTCCACCGCCATTATTTCCGACTTCACCGATTAAATTTCCACCACCACCACCTCCTCACATTTCCTTCCAACCTCGAACATCGACACATGTCATCCCCAGTCATCTTTATGGACTACCACAAAACCAAGTACCACCTTGTCCAGCCAATGATTTTTCATCCGGACTGATAACAGCACTACAAAACCCACAGGTGAAATCTTTGTTCTCCGACATGTTTGCTGCCCCAATACGCAGAATGGTCAATGAAGCGGCAACAGACCTTAGGTCAGACATCGAAGAACTGAAAAGGAAGTTATTGGGAAAAGATGCCCAAATACAAGATCTTGGTGACGCACTTGACGATTTGCGACAATACACCATGCGGGACTCACTGCGAATTAGTGGAATCTCAGAGAATGACGGAGAAGAGCCAGAAAATCTCATACTAGACTTAGCCAAAAACATGTGAGTGCAGCTGCAGGAGCATGAAATCCAATGAAGCCACCGCTCCGGAGACCCAAGGAACGCGACGAACAATAAACCACGAACGCTACTTGTGAAATTTGCTAACTATAAAATCAGGAAGCGATTCTATAAGGGCCGATCAAATATGAAAGGGAAGCCTGATATGAAATATGTCTTTGTGAACGAGCATCTCACGAAGACTCGGTCAACCATTGCCGCTCGCTGCCGAAAAATGTTAAAACTAAACTTTATAGACAGTACGTGGACATATGATGGTGTGATATTCGTTAAGGTTCGATCTTACGATAGGCCTCTCCGTCTGACAACATTGGATGAAGTTAGCGATCTCCAATACAAACTTGGTGCCAGACTGGACTGAGAGCTCATGCAGTTCCCATATAAGGGAACAAACATTCAATTGTAGATATCCCGTAAATTCATCAGAGTCACGCATGTAATGAGTATCGTGCTTTGATTGGCTAGTCATACCGCCACACCCATATAAGGGCATCTGAATTGTAAATTACGCGTAAATTCCATAGTGACATGTGCGTAACAAAATCCGTGTCCTTGATTGGCTAATTATATCTCAAGGCCGCTCGATTATTCACACCACAACCAAATATGGGAATTGACAACATTGATTACTTCGAGTCACTGCGCGACCAGCTGTAAATCTATTGTACTCCACAGCCGCACTTTTATAATCCTTTATTTTGACTGGCGGCTTTATTGTCAACATGTGATTCAATCTATGTGATTTGAACACGATAGCTCGGATATGGAACTTTGTATCGCTCCTACAAAATATTTTAACAGGGACATACATGGTGTCTTTGGGATCTGTACTGCTATGGGAATTCGAAACAACTTGAACAACCATACAATGCAGAGGCCAAAAAATCATCAACAAGTTCACTGGTGATTAATTAATTAATATGGTATTTGTTATAATTATCACCAATATGTGTTATTCCATTGGGCTGATGCCATACATACAAGTTATATATATGCAGATTATAATGTATATCACTTATAAATGTATGTACTTCCGACCTGCTACTACTTTTGGAAACATGTAGACTGTAATTCTGAAAAAAATAAATTTAAACCACAATCACAATGTCCACTTGTGAATAGATCACACAATTTAGAGTTATCGCTCCTTCGTCAGTTTGCAGTTTTATAACTAATGATGGAGTTACTACTCTTTCATAAAGCAAATGTGCAATTTTTATTGAAACGATTTTGTACAGATTACACAATCAAGAGTTATCGCTCGTCCATTAGACTGTTTTCGTTGTGTGACATCATTCTGAATAGATCACACAATCGAGAGTTATATCGCTGTCTCTTTCACGTTAACTAAATCGCTTCCCCCATGTGAAATTGAATAGATAAATTTGAATTTGTAGAATGACGCACGACTCTTTTATCCCGATATATAATGCGAAGTAAAACGTTTTTAATCGCGCAATCTCCTGTAATTCTGGAAAAAAATAACAATAAGATATACTGCAGTCAATTATTTAATGATGTATCCATTCAAATTACGCTGATTATTATTTTTATGGATTAGATATGTGTATGTGTATACATGATTGTTTATTATTATATACAAATATGATAACTTGGACGATGATTGAATGGCCGCTATATGATGCGTTATATTAGAGGCTGATATGCGATTCCTTCCTCTGTTCCTTCTCTTTTAATTTGGAAGGAATGGGCCTGGGGGGTAAATCGCATACCTCCACAATTATAGCCTTTGACCATAAAATGGCAACACCGCCATTAAATGTGACAGCCAATAAGCGAGCATCATTCCATTCCTTCCCTTCGGAAGGAATGGTCTGACGTTTGCTGTGGTAAGTCCAATCGCTTCGAATAGCGGACATTCAATCCACGACCAATATTATGTATACGTTAATCATAACAATTGTTGTTGTGTTATATTATATATGCTGGATGGAATAATTAATCTACTACACTTAATTGTGTCGATGACAGCGGGATTTAAAGCCACAAGCACAACGTCCACTTATGAACAGATCACACTATTTAGAGTTATCGCTCCTGCATCGCGGTTTGCAGTTTTACATCTAATGATGGAGTTACTGCTCTTTCATAACGAAAATTTGCAACTTTATTGAAACGATTTTGTATCGATTACACAATCAAGAGTTATCGCTCGTCCATTATACTGTTTTCGTTGTGTGACATCATTCTGAATAGCTCATACAATCTAGAGTTATATCGCTGTCTCTCTCATGTCAACTGAACCTATAAGATGGGGCCAGCCAAACCATCAAACGGCTTTCCGCATGTGAAATTAAATAAAAATAAAAATTCGAATTAAAGAATAACGCACGACTCTTTGATCCCGATATCGAATATTACCTCGCAAATAAATAATAACCCATTTACTGAAAATTCGCCCCATAACTCAGTCACGACAACCATCTTGCCATTACTCATGTATACATACATATACTTTATTGTTGTTTATGTTTCATTTCATTTTCTTTATTATGTTCCTTGTGAGAGTAAAACTTTACCAACGTACGAGCAATACAACACTGCATTTACGTGTCACATGTCGAGTCAGATATATGTAGCTTCAAAATTGTGTAGAGTCTACAAAATGTATTCAGACCTATTCATTTCCACCCATTCTTGCTTTCATTGCGTGTATTTATATTATGCATACACATATGATAATGGTTGATTTAATGACATACAGGGTGCGGATAGGTCTCGATCATTCTAGATCGATGAAATTACCAAATAGGAAAATATTAAGTGTTATTTCCTCATATGCAGCTTTGACAATAGTGCAATCAAGACTAAACGGAGTGCCGATTTACACAGCATTCTTGGTGGCCCTGACAATTCATTTTATGTTATTTTCATTGGTAGAAAAAGTATTAGACAACATGGAAACACTTAGAACTAGGGTCCGAAACATTAAAACGATCTTTGACCAAACATACACTGCCATTAAGGGCATATGCACCACAGAATTAGCAATTACATTTTCTCTCGCGGGAATAATATTTATTTTGTTACTAATTGCGTCAGATGTACACCCTCATCCAGGACCTGAGAACAACACTTCCACAACATCAGATCACTCAACAATTAAAATTATGCATATGAATATTCAAAGTTTAAGACACAAAATGGACTTGGTTCGAGCCGAATCGTTTGCCTATCATGTGATGACTTTCACTGAAACCTGGCTGTCAAGTAACATTGATGATGAAACAATAAATATCCCCGGCTTTCACTGCCCCGAAAGATGTGACCGAGTAACAGAAACCACTGGAGGTGGAGTAGTAACTTATATTAAAAACAACCTACCATATAGGAGAAGATTTGACCTAGAAATACCCAATCTAGAAAGTGTTTGGATAAAATATTAATTGGTACATTTTATAGGCCCCCCAATGCCCCCAATAATGTATGGGACAACATAGAAACATCCATCGAGTGTGCAACCTCTCTCAATTTTCATGTAATCATAACCGGTGATCTGAACTGTAACCAGCTACCTCCAGGCCCAAATAAAATTAAAGACATATGTGCATTTAAAGGGTTATCACAATTGGTTGAAGAACCAACCCATTTCACGGAATCTTCTTCAACGTTGATTGATATCTTCATGACAAACAAAAAGGAATTTATTCATAGCACGGAGGTTCAAGATACATTCGTTCCTAATCTGGTAAGATACCACTGCCCAGTTGTACTGAGCTTAGATTTAAATCATCGGAAATACGAGAGAACTTTCAGGAGGATAATTTGGAACTACGATAATGCAAATTTTACTTCTATGAATGAAGAATTGTCCTCCTGGAATTACCTCTCAGATATGGAAAACGCAACCACAGTGGACCTGACATCAATATTCACAACGAAACTAAAAAATATAATGGAAAAACATATTCCCCACAAGGAATAGCTCTCAGATATGGAAAACGCAACCACAGTGGACCTGACATCAATATTCACAACGAAACTAAAAAATATAATGGAAAAACATATTCCCCACAAGGAAATTACAATTCGAACTAATGAACCCGATTGGATGAATGCGTCAATTTGCAAATTAATAAGACAAAGAAAGCGAACATATAGAATAGCAAAAATACAGAGAATTCGTGGACTAATTACCGATCGAAAAGAAATGAAACAGTACACGCCATTAGAGTAGCTAAACATTCGCATATTGATAAAATACAAACCATTCTTGGTAGCAAAAATACAGAGACATCGGTATGGTGGAAGACATTAAATAAATGTCTACAACCAAGATCTAAACCGATACCACCCCTTAATGATGGTACAGAATTTACTTCCAATCCCTACCAAAAAGCTGAAATACTTAACGATTTCTTTTGCAAAATCTCATCCTTGCCAGATTCGTCAAATGCAGAGTTACCAAATATGACATACAGAACGGAATCCAGATTTGAAAATATGATAATCACGAGCGAACAAGTAAACTCCGCACTAAAAGAATTAAAGATAGCAAAAGCCAGTGGCCCCGATGATATCAGTCCAAGGATCTTAAAAGAATGTGCTAGCTCCATCGCAAATCCCTTGGAATATTTATTAAATAAATTTATTGAAGAATCACATTTCCCAGTTGAATGGAAACGCGCGAATATAACGCCCATTTTCAAAAAAGGTGATCCCTCTGAACCCAGTAACTATCGTCCAGTCGCACTTCTCGGTTGTATTTCTAAAGTCTTTGAGAAATGTATCTATAAAAGTCTCTCCACATACCTAAGGGATAATAATCTCCTCACTAATTTGCAATCCGGATTCACTCCAAAAGATTCCACCGTATACCAATTAACTGAGATATACCAGTATATAATTTCAAATCTAGAAGAAGGAAAGGAAATCAGATGCCTATTTTGTGATATTAGCAAAGCTTTCGACAAGGTTTGGCATAAAGGACTAATTTTCAAATTACAAAAATGTGGTGTAGAGGGGAATATTTTGACATTATTGTCTAGCTATTTGAGTGAGAGGAGGCAAAGTGTATGCATTGAATGTGTGCAATCATCATGGAAACCCGTCCTGGCAGGTGTCCCTCAAGGGTAAATACTAAGCCCTCTTTTATTCCTAGTTTACATAAATGATATTGTGAATGACCTCACATGTAATATAACACTCTTCGCCGACGACACATCAATTTATCTATCAATAGAAGATCCAGATTTAGCGGCTGATGTCATGAATTCTGACTTATAGAAAATTATGAGGTGGTCCAAACAGTGGAATGTCAAATTTAGTGCCCCTAAGACAAAATCAATGATAATATCGCGAAAAGATAACAAACCTATACACAAACCTTTAATAATGGGTGACGAAGTAATAGAAACTGTGTCTAATTATAAACATCTAGGACTGACATTCAACAACAATGGTAACTGGAGCCATCATGTAACTGAAATTCAAAAGAGAGCAGCCAAAAAAGTGGCTTTGCTTGCAAAGAACAAATTTGTCCTAGACAGGAGAACCCTTGAAAGAATTTATTTTGTTTATATACGTCCTATTTTAGAATATGCTTCTCCTGTTTGGGACAATTGTACTAATGGCGAAAGCGACTTGCTCGAAAAAGTGCAATATGAGGCAGCGAGAATAGTAACTGGGGCAACAAAAAGCTGCAGTAATGAAAACCTCATAAAGGAAACTGGATGGGAAAAATTGTCAGAACGTCGGAAAATCTCCAAATTATGCCAATTCTACAAAATGTTCTATAAAATGACACCCTCATATCTATATACCTTAGTTCCGAGATCAACAGAGAATATGCACCGATATCCACTGAGAGAGCATCACCTAACTAACCCTTCTTGTGATACTGCGTCATACGAAAAGTCCTTTCTTCCCTCAGCCGTTGATATGTGGAACACACTCCCAGACAATGTGCGGAAGTGTGAAACATTATGTGACTTTAAGTCGGCAATAGGAAGCACGGATAATAACCGTAGAGAACCTTATATTTACCACTATTATTATTACTCACGCCCAGCGCAAATACATCACTGCAGATTGCGACTTGGTTGTAGTTTTCTTAATAAAGACCTGTGTGAAAATTTTCTCAGATCAAGTCCTCATTGTGTGTGTGGAAGTGATGAAACGGCGAATCATTTCTTATTCCACTGCCCATTATACAGTAGACAAAGAAACGAATGTCTTTCTGGTAGTTTGGAAAGAACAACCATTGAGAGCGCACTGAACGGCACGATTTCAAATAGTCTGAGCGAAAATATTTTTACATTTAAAACAGTACAGAAATTCATAATCATGACAGAACGCTTTTCGAGCTAACATATAAACAGATTATATGACACTGCCCAATAATAATTACATTAAGTAAATATCTAATATATGGAAATATTGAAATAGCTGATAACCGATACGACATGTGACACACAAATGTTGTATATATGCTTGTGTCTGTATTGCTCTTACGAACCCATTCTATGAAACCCATACTATAATATATTAGACATGGTGTAAACATTTAGTACATGAATATACCAATTCATTACCTGTCTCCGACAACTCCACGACGGGACGCGACTCGAGTAATGCAAGCATAATATTGCTTGCTTTGTCGCACCATTTTATATTATGTCCACCGATGATAAGGTCACTTGTGGAGACGGCATATATAAGCCATATAGGCTTACAGCCGAATCCACTCCCATACACAAGGAACATGGTAACATGAATTACCAATATATTATATTGTATCAAATTATTATTGGGAATAAATATTATTAAACCAAATCAGACAA
The DNA here is from genome assembly GCA_032622095.1 of Siphonodentalium dalli. Classification (NCBI taxonomy): domain Eukaryota; kingdom Metazoa; phylum Mollusca; class Scaphopoda; order Gadilida; family Siphonodentaliidae; genus Siphonodentalium; species Siphonodentalium dalli. Next base: position 55,443,441 of record CP136063.1, read on the forward strand.
GAGACAAGGTTTTGCATAATTCCATTTACACCCCACCCCTTGACTCAAAGCAAAACACCCCTTGGACCAGACCAAAGGTTTTGCATAATTTCATTCCCTCCTTGCACATAAGTGTTCACAGGCCTAATAGCCTATTTATAAACCATGGTTCTATCTACCCGGCATGATAATATTCATTCAGATTGCACAAATCCTAACATCTAGTGGTCTTACTCCAGACAAATACACACGACTATGGGAACTAGACCAGGACACACCGGACCAACCATAGTTGTTCAGCCCGGTGTGAGAAATTTTTTAAAACTAAACAAGAAAATCGCAAAATCCTAGCATGTAGACTGACCTCAAGCTTTCCTAGTCTTGGAAATTTCAAACCTTATACTGTCCCTTAGTTTGGAAATTTTCTAACTGATAACCATTTCAGTCAACTGTTTTATCCAAATGTAGAAACTATTGTTCACTTAAACTCATTAGTAGTTTGTTATTGGCCACGATGAGTACGACGAACAAGAAAATCGCTAAAAACCTAGCATCTAGACTAGTCACAAGTATTCATAGAGTTGGAAATTTCAAACCTATTGTTGGTGTGAAATTTTCAACTAATGTGTCAGGTATGAAATTTCCAACTGTTGAAATTTTTTACCAAATCTATTGTTTTTTTCAATCGAGACTTGTTGTTGTTGGAATCTGATTAGGCATATATGGGGATCATCGAATCGGATTAAGTACGTTTAATTTATATAATCGTTTTCAGACAGGGGTCTTCAAATTCATATTTATTATTGTATACCCATGAATCTATATAAAACTTATTATAAGATAATCCATCTTAAATTTTTCGTGTAGGCCTATGTTTATTCTCGGATCCAATACATGTACCGTATATACTTAGTCACAATATAGAACACAACATGGTATATGCATGTATGTACATGATATACATTATAAATTCAGAGTCGTAGTATTTTTCGCTCAACTTTAAGTTCACACATCGACGATTGCGCGAAAAATAGTACTGCGCGAATTTAAATACGAGTAAGGTAGGCCTATGTGCATCGTAACCTCGTCAACTTCCGGGTATCTTCGGTAAATTCCAGACCTTCTCGTGTCTTCGCGTGGATAGCACAATATGATAGCAGAAATATCCGCTGTCGTCTTGGGGGATTTCTGTCTTTTATATAGTTTTGGCATACTGTACCTACAATTTCATAAGACTCCGAAATATAACAGACTATGTCATTTATCATCATTCTATTATGTACACCATTATTTAAAACCACTTTTTGAAACGCACTTCTTGTGGTTCGTAACATTTGTGTGCTTCTTCACTTGATGGTTTCTTTGAGCACTTACAGTAGAGTGCTGCATCATACGCTCGTGAAATTTAACTCTTGTTATACTCTCAGCTAGCATCGACTGCAAAGACGCCGTGTAGAGTATCGGGAAATCGAACGTTGTGGAATAGTCGATACTAGGATAACAGGTCTCTCAAACATACAGTAGGCCAACATGTACATTGTCTTATAATTGGCGAAAACCGATATTTGATATGACAATGCGACACAGCTAAAGAATGATCGGTACGATATTTTCCAGGAATCAGGGACTTAATCTATAAATTTGCATTTACACAGTTCTGTGCTCATCGACAATCGCCCGCATACATGCGATATATCAATTGCAAACTTAGTTTAGTGAATATCTGTGACGTTAGGTTACATATATCGTGTTTGGAATCTCAACATTAGCTACGCACACGTATATCAGCGAAAGGAATATGGGAACTGTTTGATAGTGTGGCAGTGAAGTGTATAACATCAAACACATTGCGGGTACTATATGTAACGCAGTTGACATATATGTGCCGTACATGTATGCGGTAATTCACGAGATTGCTCGAATAGGCTAAGTGGGTTATACACGTATATATGTGATAAATCATTCACCCACTACGGCCATCTCACAGAACATTTATAAAGTCATTCACAAGGGAGATAACCCGCGTCATTGTGACAAGTGCGAGGTATCATTCACCCAGTGCAGTAACATGGCGACACATACACGTATATATGTGATAAATCGTTCACCCACTACAGCCACTAACATGGCGACACATGCGGTAATCCACACAGTGGATCGCCCATATCAATGTGATGTGTGTGATAAGTCATTTAACCTTCGTAGTCAATTGACGGGACACATGAGAATCATCCACACAGATGATCGCCCTCATAAATGCAATATATGCAAGAAATCATATATCAGTTCGTTTCACTTGACGAGACACACGAGAATCCACACAGGGGAACGCCCATTCAAGTGTGATGTGTGTGATAAGTCATTTAACCTTCGTAGTCAATTGACGGGACACATGAGAATCATCCACACAGATGATCGCCCTCATAAATGCAATATATGCAAGAAATCATATATCAGTTCGTTTCACTTGACGAGACACACGAGAATCCACACAGGGGAACGCCCATTCAAGTGTGATATATGCGCGAAATCATTTATCAATAAACATGGCTTAACGAATCATAAGAGAACACACACAGGGGAACGACCATACCAATGTGATGTGTGTGATAAGTCATTCATTCAATCCCAAACTTTGACAAATCATAAGAGAATCCACTCCGGAGATCTCCCGTATCAGTGCAATGTGTGCGAGAAATCATTCGTAACGCCGGGTAGCGTGAAGACGCATATTAACATGGTTCACACAATGGATCGCCTTTATGTATGTGATGTGTGTGGTAAATCATTTAAAAATAATAGTCAATTGACGACGCATAAGAGGACACACACAGGGGATCGCCCGTATCAATGTGATGTGTGCATGAAATCATTTACTAGTACGTCTGGTCTGACAATACATAAGAGAATCCATACAGGGGATCGTCCGTATCAATGTGATGTATGTGAGAAATCGTTTACCGATAGTGGTGGCTTGGTGAGACATAAGAGGATCCACACCGGGGACCGCCCGTATAAATGTGATATATGTGAGAAATCATTTGCTCTCTCGTACCGCATGACAGCTCATAAGAAAATTCACACAGCAGAACGCCAATACCAATGTGATGTGTGTCCGGAATCATATGCTCGGCGATTCGACTTGAAAGTTCATAAGAGAAGCCACGCCGGAGATCGATTATACCATTGTGATGTGTGCGCGAAATCATTTAGAAAGCAGTATCAACTGAAGTCGCATAAGAGAATCCACACAGGAGAGCGTCCATATCAGTGTGGTGTGTGCTCGAAATCATTTCCATATCTGCAAAATCTGAGAATACATACTAAAGTTCACTCAGAACCCAAGTACCAATGTGATGTGTGCGAGAAGTTATTTACTCATTCGGGTACCTTGTCGAGTCATAAGAGGATTCACACAGGGAATCGTCCGTATCAATGTGACGTATGTGGGAAATTGTTTGCTGGGCTTGAACATTTGAAAACTCATAAGGAAATACACACCGAAGATAGACCATACCACTGTGATGTGTGCGCGAAATCATTTAAAACGCAGCTTGTCATGAAGATGCACAAGCGCATCCACACCGGAGATCGACCACATAACTATCATAAGAGAACACACACCAGAGATCGACCACACCAGTGTGATGTGTGCGCGAAATCATTTCTAGACAAGGGTAGCCTGAAGATGCATACGCGAATCCACACAGGATGTCTACAACACCATTGTGATGTGTGTGGGAACTCATTCTTGTTTAAGACAAGCCTGACAAGTCATATGAGAGTACACACAGGGGAACGCCCGTATCAATGTGACGTGTGCGAGAAATCATACATCCAGTCTCATCACTTGACTATACATAAGAGGATCCACACGGGGGATCGCCCGTATCAATGTGATTTGTGCGAGAAGTCATTTATGAGCTCGAGTCACTTGTCAAGGCATAAGGGAATTCACGAATCGCGAGGTCGCTCCTATCTATGTTGTATATGCGCGAAATCATTTACCTGTTTGGATACCATGAAAGCACACGAGAAGATTCACTTGTCAAATCATAAGGGGATTCATGAAGTGGATCGTCCATATCAATGTGATGTGTGCGAGAAATCATTTACCGAGTTGAGATATCTGGTGGAACATACGAGGATCCACACAGGCGATCGCCCGTACCTGTGTGATGTTTGCGGGAAGTCATGTACTCAGATGAGTTCCTTGAGGAAACATATGAAGATCCATTCAAAGGATCGCCCTACATGTGAAGTGAAGTGTGGAAAGTCATTCGCCCGGTCAATCAAATTGGCAGATCATAACAAAACTCACACTGAAAATTGAATTATGTAACCATGTGGTGTATGTAACAATAAATTGTCAATATGCGTTTACGGTATACAGGCGACTCCATATGGGAGACTGGCCATATACACGTGAAGAAAATATTCTTATCAACATAGATACGAGATTTCACAGAAGATATTACCCGTATGTGTGCGATAAATCATACAAGAAACATGATACACTGGCCAGACACGATTATCCACACAGGAGATCGCCCGTATCGATGTGAAATTGGCGCGAAAGACATTCACCGTGCAAACTGACGTTATGGGACATACAAGAATCCACACAGGAAAATGCCCATACATATGTGACATGCGCCAGAAAACATCTCCGCAGGGGAGGCATACAACACTTATCGGTCACAATTGTACATTTCCTGGGATTAAAATATAACCCTAACTCCCATCCTACAAAATTAGAAAGAAGTGACATGAAATCAGTGTCATTGGCATGTAAATCATGTCAACTCTTAAAGATGGATTATCTCTATCTAAATATAACATGTTCAGAAAGTTTTATAGGTTTGAAGATGGACTATCTATTTAATTAACAAATTTGAAATAGTTTCTTGTCTATAAAATAATAAATTTGAACTGAAGACCCCTGTCGGGAAAGGCTTTTATCAATTAAAGATAGATTATCTCTTCAAATAACACACTTTTAATAGTTGCGTGGTATAAAATAATAGATATGAACTGAAGACCCCTGCCGGATAAGCTTCTATCAATTAACATTGATTTTATTTCGAATAATTTTTCCCCCTTCCAGAATTGACCCTCATCCATCTTCCACAAAACTAAATACTGATGCCTGTCTTCGGTATCTAGTCTTGCGGATGAGGGTATCCTACATCTTACACTCCATTTCCGCCATTCCTGATACCATATCGGTATGGTGCAGTCGCCACTGCGCAACGATCCATTATGTATGTATACTTTAGAGTGAAGTGTACTGGAATACTATCCGTGAGCATCACATAGCAGCCCGGGTTATATATGTTTGCATGTGCAGTCCGGAACTGGCTTACACGAGCGGGGCCACACTGGTCACCACGGACAATATTGGCAAATACTTCATTTGCAAATACTGTGGACACCACAGCCTAATATAATATGTAACTAAGTAAGCCATATACTGTCATACGATCGCATACCCCCATAGGAAGCATCCACATATAAAACATACTCTCATGTTACAGACCTGATATTTAGTTACCAACTTCCGGTGACCTAATTTCACTGGATACTGATAAGGAATGCAAACTATACTGATAGGGAATTCATAGGATACCGATACGGCTTCTGACCAGACAAGCGTTTTCCGACTGCTCGGAATTCATCGCCAAACAACAGTGGTATTTGTAAGGGATTAGTGGTAGTCATATAATAAAATATATTAAATGGTGAAACATATCTCTGAATCAATAATTTTTTTGCATTTGGAAAACATTCTAATGACATTATCAGAACGAACACATATTGCATCATATTGTCGTTCGATATCCTTGTCATCTTTCAAATTATTCTGTATAACCTGTCCCAAATTTGTTAAACTATATACAAACACAATTTCATTTCTACATAGGTTCAGCTATGGAAAAAGAAGATATAATGAAATATATCATGCATGTCCCAATGTGTTTGGCCCGTTACCAGAAACACACATTCTCTTTTGTATAGCCTTAGCTAATTACTTCGATTAGGATAATAATAATCGGTCAGTCCTCTTTTCCTTTTCATTGATACACATTTAGTTAGAACATCCTTCATAACATGATCTACCACAGTATGTGTACAATCTTCTGTATTATCCTGACAAACAATCTAAAACGCGTAGTTGGTAGTAATTCGAATCTTGTACAAACCGGAATCGGAAAAATAATGACAAATGATCTGGATTATCTGACTATTGCCTCAGCGAAACCACAAATTTCTACGTTTATGCTCAAATTATGAACTGAACAAATACGAAAAGATCTAAACTCTTTGAAACAAATTCATTCATTTTGTTGGAAACGTATCTTTTTTTAAGGACGACCAGCTGGGCGCAGCCCAGCCGCGCATATGTTGCGCAGCAACATATGCGCAGGTCGTCCTTATACTAAGTTCGCTTTCGAACATGGGCGCCGCCATCTTGAATTAGGGGCACCGCCATCTTGGATTTGAGGGGCCGCCATCTTGAAACGTCATTGCAATTAAATTAAAACTACAAAATGCTACTTTTCATATAGCCAACATAACAGTATTCATTGCGTTAAGGCATTACATGCTTTATTCTTTGAACAATAATCATTACTTAAATAATAAATATTGTCGACCGGACTCGGGTTGCTATGCCATTCGGGAAATGGCGGAAATTTTCCTTAGCCACCTCGCGAAAACAACATAATTCATATCGTAAATATCTTGAATGTTTATTATATAACTAAATAAACTTTTCTTTAGTTTAGTAAATTAGCAGAAGCATGGTCACGCCGTACTGTTAGGTTACGTCATATGTTGTATCCAAAGCGACGTCATATTGGCACGCGCGTTTTCCCGCGAAAGTTATTGACGTTTTGACAGCGACGCGACATAATAGCACACAAAGCAGGCATAATGTTGGCATGGTTCGCGTTAGGTTTGGTTGGGTTGACGTTGTTTCATAGTGCATGGCTCCGAGTCCGCGCTGGTATAAATGTAGCTCCATGCAATTGGATAATCAAACTGATCAAATCCCAACCTATAAAATCACTATAGAATTTGTACAGGTACAAACAAAACATGTTCTTGGAAATTGAATGTTCTTCCTTACTTATTTTCTAATGATTTGGGTTGTGATTTGAAACAAACAAACAACCCAAATTATGAGGGGGTAAACCCAAGTTCTCACTTATAATAACCCCAATTTCCAACCAAGGCCAAGGGTTGTGGAGGCGAGTACAACTAATATTTCATCCAAATTGAGAATGGGCATATACGTGCCAGTCAAAAAATGGCTCCGGGGAGCCACGATCGAAAGGCTGGAAGATACATGTATGAGTACAATATGATAATTATGAGGTACAGACCCAACCCCCCTACCACAAGCAGCCAACTTCGTGTACGTAATTGGTTATAAGAAATATTTATAGTTAATTAAATCTTGACGTTCATATAAGTCAACACATATTAGTCTGAGTAGTGCAAGTCGTGACTGCACGGTCGTCCTTTTTTACATGGATTTCAAAGCCATAATATCTTGTTTAAAGTATTTACGTAAACATTTGGAGCCATCTATTGGAATGGTCTATTATTATGGAATGGTCTATTATTCATTTGGAGGGGTGTTAAGGATATATAAGCAGATGTCTGCCAGACTAAAATGATAATACAAGTGCAGAATAATTCATACTCATTGGTGGGAAATGTTTAGATAATGAGTTCAACAAATGACCTTTTTATCTGAATATTTTCCAAAGGAACTACTCGTCAATGAGATTTCGTATAGAAAGGGTTAAATCAACATATTTATCTTTATTTTGAAAACATTTTTTTCACACTTCAGGACTCGTATTTACAATCTGATGGATTATCTCTTACTATAACATGTTTTTATTGATTCCTGTGTATAAACTAGTATGTGAATATGAATCGTAGACCCCTGCCGAGAAACGCTTCTCAAGGACGTGGCTAGAGGATCTCCGTTGGTGGGGGTGTCCACCTTGATAAATCCAACTGCCCCATTTAAATCAGACAAGAGACAAGGTTTTGCATAATTCCATTTACACCCCACCCCTTGAATCAAAGCATAACACCCCTTGGACCAGACCAAAGGTTTTGCATAATTTCATTCCCTCCTTGCACATAAGTGTTCACATGCCTAATAGCTTATTTATAAACCATGGTTCTATCTACTCGGCATGATAATATTCATTCAGATTGCACAAATCCTAACATCTAGTGGTCTTACTCCAGACAAATACACACGACTATGGGAACTAGACCAGGACACACCGGTCTACCCGGCATGATAATATTCATTCAGATTGCACAAATCCTAACATCTAGTGGTCTTACTCCAGACAAATACACACGACTATGGGAACTAGACCAGGACACACCGGACCAACCATAGTTGTTCATCCCGGTGTGAGAAATTTTTTTAAACTAAACAAGAAAATCGCAAATCGCAAAATCCTAGCATGTAGACTGACCTCAAGCTTTCCTAGTGTTGGAAATTTCAAACCCCATTCTGTCCCTTAGTTTGGAAATTTTCTAACTGATAACCATTTCAGTCAACTGTTTTATCCAAATGTAAAAACTATTGTTCACTTAAACTCATTAGTAGTTTGTTATTGGCCACGAGGAGTACGACGAATAAGAAAATCGCTAAAACCTAGCATCTAGACTAGTCACAAGTATTCATAGAGTTGGAAATTTCAAACCTATTGTTGGTGTGAAATTTTCAACTAATGTGTCAGGTATGAAATTTCCAACTGTTGAAAATTTTTACCAAATCTATTGTTTTCCTCAATCGAGACAAGTGACATATAGTAAAGTATTGACGAGCCGACGGTCTCGGGCCAAATTGCAGATGCAGATGGATAACTCTAAAATCAAGAGGTCTTGTGTTCATAACAAGGCCAAATTTCATCAAGCAACATGATACTATAGTTGATGGTGGTCAGCATTAATTTTGGGAAAATGATCAATTCTGATATCCAAAGAGGCATTTAAAACATTTGTTGTTGTTGTTGTTGGAATCTGATTAGGCATATATGGGGATCATCGAATCGGATTGAGTACGTTTCATTTATATAATCGTTATCTGACAGGGGTCTTCAAATTCAGATTTATTATTTTATACCCATGAATCTATATAAAACTTATTATAAGATAATCCATCTTAAATTTTTCGTGTATGTTTATTCTCGGATCCAATACATGTACGGTATATACTTAGTCACAATATAGAAGAAAACATGGAATATGCATGTATGTACATAATATACATCGCCGCTCAGATTGACATGCAGCCTGGTGGATTCATATGATAGTCGTGGCGCTGAAGAGGTCACTCTCACCAAAAAAAGTGCTGAAGGGTACACAGGATATGAAAATGTGCTTGAAGGGTACACATGGTTTGTGATCGCCACTAACATCGTTACTTAAACCGTGTTTCTGAAAGTCTGGTGCCCATTAGCAGTTTATTTTCTGTTCAATTTAATGTTCATTGGAACGAAAACAATTATTCTCCAGCACTTTTTTGGGTGAGAGTGACCCCTTCAGCAGTAGTGACGTGTGTACAATTCATCATCTTATTCATGAATGGCAGCAGTATTATTTACTACCACCAGGTTCATCGATCATCATAATGGGATAATGGGAGCGTCTAGACAGTGTTGTCTCACATATATCGCACAATATACTGTACAAATTACCGTGTGTGTCGTTAGCCTGCATACCGAGTGACTTATAATGCACTCATCACATTGATGCAAGCGGTCACTTCTGTGAATTATTTTGAGCCAGGAACCTTACTATAACATAATTATTTCTGACATATCACATGCATATGGGAGATCCGAGTTCATGGGACCTGTGTGGATCCTCCTATGTTTCGCCAGGTAACTCCACTGAGTAAATGTTTTCTCACACACATCGCATTGAAACGGGCGGTCCCCTGTGTGGATTCTTTTATGCTTCACCAGGTTACTTGGTTGAGTAAATGATTTGTCGCACATGTCACATTGATACGGGCGATCTCCTGTGTGGATCATGTTATGTTTCGTCAGGCTTCCAGACTGGGTAAATGATTTCTTGCATACATCGCATTGATACGGGCGAAGCCCTGTGTGGATCCTTTTATGTTTTGTCATATTATTCAACTGGGTAAATGATTTATCGCATATATCGCATTGATATGGACGATCCCCAGTGTGGATCCTTTTGTGTGTAGTCAAGTTACACATCTCCGTAAATGATTTCTCGCATACATCGCATTTGTAAAGGCGCCTACCTGTGTGGATTTTCTTATGTTTCGCCAGGTTACTATACTGACTAAAAGATTTGTCGCACACATCGCATTGATATGGGCGAACATCCAAGTGGATCATGCTATGTTTCGTCAGGCCACTCGACTGATTAAATGATTTCTTGCACACCTCACATTGATACGGGCGCTCCCCCGTGTGGATCCTCCTATGTGTAGTGAGGTTACCAAACTGAGAAAATGATTTCTCGCAAATATCACATTGATATGGGCGAACATCCAAGTGTGTCTTCTTATGTCTCGTCAGGTCAGTCAACTGAGTAAATGATTTCTCACACATCTCACATTTATATGGGCGATCACCCATGTGAATCTTCTTGTGTCTCGTTAGGTTACCCACCTGAGTAAACAGTTTATCACACACATCACACTGATACGATCGTTCCCCTGTGTGTATCGTCATTGGTGATTGGGACGTATTCCCCGACGTGTGGATCGTCATGGGTGAATGGGACGTACTCCTCGACGTCTGTGCATCAAATTCAGTCTCCATTGTGTGGGTCGTCATGGGTGATTGGGACGTATTCCCCGACGTCTGTGTATCAACTCCAGTGTCCAATGTGCGTATCGTCATGGGTGAATGGGACGTACTCCTCGACGTGTGTGCATCAAATTCAGTCTCCATTGTGTGGGTCGTCATGGGTGATTGGGACGTATTCCCCGACGTCTGTGTATCAACTCCAGTGTCCAATGTTCGTATCGTCATGGGTGATTGCGGCGTATTCCCAGACGTCTGTGCATCACCTCCAGTATCCACTGTGTGGGTCGTCATGGGTGATTGCGGCGTATTCCCCGGCGTCTGTGTGTCACATCCAGTATCCACTGTGTGGGTCATGGGTGATTGCGGAGTATTCACCGGCGTGTGTGTATCAACTACAGTCTCCACTGTGTGGGTCGTCATGTGTGATTGGGACGTATTCCCCGACGTCTGTCTATCAACTTCAGTCTCCACTGTGTGGGTCGTCATGTGTGATTGTAACGTATTCCCCGGCGTCTGTGTATCAACTCCAGTCTCCAATACCGACGGTGATGGCTCTACTAGTACTGCTCCATACATCGTTTTAACTGAATCCATACGTAAATAAATGCTTTCCTCAACTGACTAACAAATCTGGCTAACAGAAAATATCACCAGAGAGTTTAATTTATCGAAAAGACGATCGATACAGTTATATATAAACCCTCGGATAATACACGTCAAAGAAATGAAAACAGTTTCAATCCCGAAAAGGCGTTTCCAAAAAGTGGTCATAGGCAGTGGGGGATATAATAGAACACTGTAACAATACATAGCTTGCTAGAAGTCGGTCATGATAAACGGCGACCACACCGACCGTTCAGCCCAGGCGTCCGATCGAAATGGGGTATGCACAGGGGCGTAGCAAGCAAATTTTATTGGGGGGGTATAACCATTCATCGCGAAGCGATGACCCGACGCCGGTGGGGGAGAGGACGAGAGGGGGGAATTTTCTGACATTGGAAGCTTAAAGTGGCTCTCTGGTGGCTTCTGACCCATCTGACATTGTTTTCCCACCCACTACATTATCATAGATTAGATCAACATTCTTATCATTTATCAATTGTAATTTAATTTCATAAAATGGTAGGCCGATTGAAAGTGTAATGAACAAATAGGTATATGGGAATTCATGTTGTGTTATTATCTAGTCATTAATGATGTGAAATTACTCCCATAACTGGGATCAGATATTCAGAAAGTAAATATGTCACAAACAACCATGAGAAAGTAGACTACATGGATACACACATCACCATGGGTATGTATCGTGGGGTATTTATCGTGTGGGTATGAATAGTGTGGGTATGCATCGTGGGTAGGCCCTATGTATAGTGGGTATGTATAGTGGGTATGTATCGTGGGGGTATGTATCCTGGGTATGTATAGTGGGGGTATGTATAGCGTGGTTATGTATAGTGGTGGTATGTATTGTGTGGGTATGTATAGTGTGGGTATGTATAGTGTGGGTATGTATAATGTGGGTATGTATAGTGTGGGTATGTATAGTGTGGGTGTGTAAAGTGGTGGTATATATTGTGTGGGTATGTATCGTGTGGGTATGTATAGTGTGGGTATGTATAGTATGGCTATGTATAGTGTGGGTGTGTATAATGTTGGTATGTATAGTGTGGGTATGTATAGTGTTGGTATGTATAGTATGGGTATGTATCGTTTGGGTATGTATAGTTTGGGTATGTATCATGGAGGTATGTATGGTGTGGGTATGTATCGTGGGGGTGTGCATTGCCGCGATCGTCGGCGATACTTCATTAGTTTGCCAAATATTTTTTACTAACCTTTGGAAAATATTGGGGGGGTAAATACCCCTTGCCTCCCGGTTCCTACGCCCCTGGGTATGCACTATAGCTGAAGGGGTCACTCTCACCAAAAAAAAGTGCTGAAGGGTACACAGGATTTTCAAAATGTGCTGAAGGGTACACAGGGTTTGAAATGTCGTTATAAAGGCATTCAGTTTTCGTATCTGCCATGATTTCTGTTAGAGAATAATTGTTTATGTTCCAATGAATATTAAAATGTACTGAAAACAAACTGCTAATGGGCGCCAGACTTTCATAAACACAATTTAAATAATGGTGTTCGTGCCGATCACAAATCCTGTGTACCCTTCAGCACATTTTCAAACCCTGTGTACCCTTCAGCACTTTTTTGGTGAGAGTGACTCCTCCAGCTGCACTACATTTACCAACGTTCCAATCCACAAGTCGATATATCGCAAACGGCACTGATATAGTCCATGGACTAGTAGGACCCCTCTCCCTCGTGCGCCTCCCCATAGTTGATATATGGACTGTCTCTTTGTAAACATTGTGCTATATATTATATAGTTACCGGGGTATAAGCTATGAGATATTAGCAGGTTAGCCCGCCACTGGCGGCAATCGTCAGAAACATGACTTTAATTTTTTGTTTTTCAATGAGTTAATTCTGCCTTTTTAATATATTTTTTAACTTTTTAATTTAATTATTTTTTTAATTGAGTTTTGTTTTTAATTTTTTTAATTATTTGTTTTTGTTTTTCAATGAGTCAATTCTGCCTTTTTAATCAAGATAAATGATGGTACCCGTCCCGTGATGGTACCCGTCCCTAAACGAGGTAAGTTTGTAGGTACCCGTTTCAAGGTGAAGATCACCTCGGGCGGAAAAAAACTGACCCGATGAAACCCCTAAGTACGAAGACAGACATAAGAAATACACGCTCGTGTCTGGACACAGACATGCCCACGTCTGTACCCAGACATAATAATCACAATACACGCATACACTCTTTATCAACGACACTGCGGATACGAATGCTCTTTAACTGTCAACGCGATTAAAACCACAGTGCAAATACGGCAACTGGAAGTGGAGAAGAGGTGTTCGGATCTTGTCAAAACGGTGCGACGACGCGTCCCGTGGGATTTTACCCTCAGATAGTAAGTTTGGTCTCAATCGATCCAGCCGTTTTCGATTCTATAAAGGATATACACACATATACGGATGTCTCAAAATATATAGTAGATAGTTACAGTATAACATATTAGAAATGCTTCTATCGAATATGTTCTGGTCTAAGACGGTGTTGTTTAGCTAATACAAAGACCATATAACTTGTATTGTGTAATTGTGTCACAGATAAACGCTAATTAGACTAATTATCGCTTACAATTATGTAATAAAACAATACAAACAATAAATCTGTGACATTGGACGTCCTGGTCGTAGCTATGGGCACAGCATAAATGATTTATATCGCAAAATGGCATCGCCTGAATGGCCTGTTCTAAAAATAGACCCATAAAGGGTCCCAATTAATCATCTCGTTTCATAATAAAATATTCGAAATGAAATCAATTCATATCTATTACTTTATACCCACGCAGCTATCTCAAATATGTTATTATAGAAATAATCCGCCCTTAACTTCTTCAAATGCTATTTTCATGTGCCCTAATGTGTATTGTTCAGGAAAATTTATGTTAAAGGTGGATTATCTCTTTGTAAACATGTATTATATAGTTACCGGGGTATAAAATATTAGATTTAAATCGAAGACTCCTGTCCGGAAATGCTTCTATCGATTAATATTAATTTTATTTCGAATATTTTCTGGTCTAAAAAGGTGTGTTTGTTCAGCTAACGAACAACAGTGGTTACTGTTAACAGAGACCAGAAATTTTATTTAACAATTTTGTCACAAATAAACGTTAAATATACTTATTATCGCTTATATATGTGGAAGAAACAATACAAACGACCAATCTGTGACATTTGACATTCGTTGCGTAGCCATAGGAACAGCCCAGTGCTCTGTATCGCAATATTGTATCATCCGAATGGTCTGTTCTAAAAATAGTAACATGAACGGTCCCGATTTAATATTCGAAATAAAATCAATATTAGTTGATAGTAGCTTTTCCGGACAGGGGTCTTCAGTTCATATATATTATTTTATACCCACGCAACTATTTAAAATTTTGTATTTAAAGAGATAATCCATCTTTAACATTTTTCCCATTATGATGGGGTGGGGGAACGGTATCCCATTTTAGACCAGAACAGACATGTAACTATTCGAGATATAATAAATATTAGTCGATAGAAGCATTTCCGGGCAGGAGTCTTCGATTCATATCTAATATTTTAAACCCCGGAAACTATATACGACATGTTTCTGAAAAGATAGCCCATCTGTTACATTTTCTCGTTGGTGATGTCACCAGAGCTCAAAAGGTCACGTGACGACAATGAAAACGCAATTATAATACTCTGGGAGCTGACAGGATAATACCCCTACACCCACACCACATGACTTAACTTCATCAACTCATTTTCTTCCTTATCTTGTCGCTCAACTTTAAAACAATGTTAACACGAAACAGATGTGGCCACGTTGACATGTGCACGAAATGATGGCGTCCAATAATAATATATAGAATTTATATAGCGCTTCGTCCCTGGTGTAGCTCGAAGCGCTTGAGACTCTATATGCATGAAATATATTATATATGTTCAAACATTAGAAGATATGCAATCACACACATGTAAATATACAATCACACACATGTAAATATGTAATCACACACATGTAAATATACCGATACGGAGCATGATGCAATGTCACTATCTATACGACCAGGGGCGCCGGAAGAGGGGGGCAGAGGGGGCAGCTGACCCCCCCCCCCTGCCCTTGACCAAGGGGGGGGGGGGTGAGTGGGGCAGGACTTGCCCTTTTTCTGGAGACAGAAAATGCTTTTTGTGTGTTTAATCTCGTGTTTTTATAGCAAAATGTGACTTTTTTGGTCCAAATACCACCAATTTCACAAGTAATATTAATTTTTTGTCAATTTTATCACAAAACGGCCATAAAAACCGACAAATACCATTAACATAGGGATTTTTGCCACAATGAATTTATGGTTATTTTCCCGAGTTTGCGGAGAAAATGCCCTTTTTTGCGGAAAAGTGCACTTTTTGTAGGCTCTCTCACCCCCCCCCCCCCCTGCCCTTGGATGCTTCCGGCGCCCCTGTATACGGCTAGTTCATTGTTTGCGTGTAAATCTTGAAGAGGTGCATCGTTACTTGAAGATGTCAAGAGAATGCGAACGACGATTATCGGGAGGGGTGCATGGGGTTCCAAACCCTTTGTGCATCGTGTGTGAACATACGACGTTCAATTTTCTTCTAGTTACCCACGGGAATAGCCAGAAGCTGTTTTTCCTTGGAACGTATGTTATTACGGCCTGTGCATACACTCTCACCAAAATGCGGTATATTTGGTTCTTCTCAGAACCCTTGGGTTCTTCAAAGAACCTGTGGGTTCTTCTCAGAACCTGTGGGTTCTTGGAAGAACCCGTTGGTTCTACAAAGAACCCGATGGTTCTACAAAGAACCTATATTGGTTCTTTGAAGAACCATCGGGTTCTTTGTAGAACCTGTGGGTTCTTCCAAGAACCCACAGGTTCTTCCAAGAACCAAATGGTTCTTATGATTGGTTCTTCGTACATACACACAAAATTTGTATATATAAAAAACAGTATATGTTTTGCTTTGCAAGTTAGAGTAACTATTATATCGTATCTAATCAGGGTAACATATCTGCAGGGTTTCGTGTCCACCGTGGAACCCAACTGCAACCCCACCCACCCCATTGTATCAGCTTTACATGTTTGAAAGGTCTATATAAATGATGCTGTGTAAATGTCCAACTATTGATATTTTTATTCCAAATTTTGTTTACAAATATTGGGGTCAGACACCCCCTAAACACACCCCAGTCACGACGTCCCTGTATATCTAACTTACAAACGAAATTAACCAATATTATATGACATTAATTTTAATAGCACCAATTTTATTTGACAAAATTTCCTCTGACCATCGTGTCAGCGAATTTGTATTGCCACTTGACTGGGAATTTCGAGTCAATTTCGCTACGACTGAGTTGAATTCAAACAATTTAAAAAAAGAAGATGGCACCTGTAGGCCTATAATACCAGACAAACCTCTTCAACGTGAACGATTTTCTACATAAAATCAACTTCGCCATCTGTTCCAATAGGCCAACAATTTATGAGACATACTAAGTAGGATATCAAAGTCTAAATATGTGTTATATTCTAGCATCAAAACTTCTTTAAAACACCTTTCCAAATAGGCGCCCCAGCAACCCCTACTACGTACGTCTCTGATCAATACTGTAGACTTGTCTGCGACTTACAAGATTATTGCGCATGCGCGAGGTCATTAGCCGCTTGTTTTGAAAATGTCTGCGAGTAGAAGTCAAGATATTCTTTCTGTTTGTGTTAAAACATGGACACCGGAACAAGTTTGCGAGTGGTTGGATATTTGCTGCATGGGCGAATTGAAAGGAGCATTCAAAGGTAAGTTATCGATATTTTCATTGTAGTTGTACGTAACGGTTCCAATTGTTATTCACTTTACGATCAGACGATCACTTCCGTCCGAAGTTCCGTGACATTGACAAATTTGGCTGGAATTTGCCGCCATAACTTATTTCGACGGCGTCAGCTTTGATTTGAACATGAAGGATTTTCAATGTCAATATTGTCCAACAAAAAAGTTTACAATAAATAAGTTCATTGCACACCTACAATTGTGTCACCATCATGAAGCTAACTTTTCTATCTGTTGTGGATTAAATGGATGCATACACACATATTCTAAGATTTTGTCGTACAGGAAACACATCCATAGAAAGCACCCAGAATTCTGCCTTTCTCTAACTGGAGGTTTAGATGTTGATGATGGGAATAATCATCTGGACACTGAAACCGAACTAAACGTGGCTGATGGGTACATTTCCAGTGAATTACATGAAGAGAGTGATGCCGAAAGTGAATCAACAACAATGACACATGACATGTTGATTGAGAATATAAATAATCAAATAACATTATTTATCCTTAAATTGCGTGAAAAGCATGTTTTACCAAGGACTATTCAAGAAACTGTTGCATGTGACACTGTGCTTCTTCTGAATTATCTTGTGGACTCTTTTAAGGAATTGGTTGACCAAAAACTTGAGGAAAGTGGGATAGATGTATCTGATAATTCCGAACTGAATCTTTTGTTAAAAAGTCGCGATGTTCTTACCGACAGTCTGCAGTCACTACGATCAAACTATCAATTGCAGAAGTACTGTAAATCAAACTTGAACTATATTGAACCAAAGGAATATGTGTTAGGTTTTAACAAAGGAAAAAAAGAAGCATTTTATTATGTTCCAATAATGGATGTCTTAAAGATGGTACTTGAGCATACATCTGTCGAATCCCACATTCTGGATAGATCAGCTGAATTGTCAGACAGGCCTAATAATTGTACCAACAGCGATATTTTATATGAATATCAAGATGGCGAGATTTTCAAAAATCATGACATTTTCAAAGAACATCCAAATGCACTGCAGATTTTTCTTTACAGTGACGAATTTGAAGTAGTAAACCCACTTGGATCAAAGAAAACAGTCCATAAATTGTGTGCATTTTATTTTTCAATCGGGAACGTTGCTCCGAGGTACCGGTCACAGCTGCGTAATATATATCTTTCTGTGCTGATTAGAAACCGATTTCTGGAAAAGTACTCTTTTCAACAAGTTCTGAAACCACTCATTGAGGACTTAATAAAGTTGTCAACTGAGGGCATTACACTGTGTTTGAATGGAAATGTTGTTAATTGCTATGGTGCTCTAGCTGCAGTGTCCGCTGATAACCTTTCTGCACATAATATGGCAGGATTTTCAGGATGTTTTAATTCTGGTCGTGTGTGCAGATTTTGCATGACTCCTTACAAAAACCTAAGCAAAATATTTACAGAACAGAATGTAGGACCAGAAAGTTGTAAACTTAGGACAGAGAGAATTCACAAGGAACATCTTTCTGCCATTGAAATTGATCCCACAAATAGTAAAGTTTATGGCGTGAAAAAGGAATGTGTATTTTCGGCTCTACCATATTTTAAAGTTACACAGTCATTTCCACCAGATGTTATGCACGATTTGTTGGAAGGAGTAATGCCTCTCTTGCTGAAGCTGATTCTAAAGCAGCTACATGCAGAACATATCTTGACCATTTCTCAATTCAACAGTCAGCTTGAAAATTTTAATTTTGGACGTAATGATAAGAAAAACAGACCAGTGCCAATCAATCCTAAAGTTATTCGAGATGAAGGAAACATATCTGGGAAAGCATCGGAAAAGTGGGTGTTATTTAGGCTATTTGGACTTATTGCAGGTGATTCCGTTCCTCAAGATCATCCCACATGGAAGTTATACAGCTTATGCAGAACAATTGTAGACATCGTAATTGCCCCAGCTATAAAACGATCGTGGTCAACATTTTTGGATGATTGCATCAGTGAATTCCTGTTTTGTTTTAATGAGATGTACCCTGGTAAAATAACACCAAAAATGCATTTTCTTGTGCACTACCCACGTCTAATGCTGGAATATGGCCCACTTAAGCAACTGTGGTGCATGCGCTTTGAGGCAAAGCACCGATATTTCAAAAAACTTTCTGGTGTTGTCAATAACTTTAAAAACATAGCGTATACATGTGCTACTCGGAGCCAAATGCGTCAATGTTGGGAAATTGGAACTTCTAAGGATATTTTGGAACCGGAACTTTTCACTTCTAAATGTAAAGATATTCCATTTAGGGCTCTAACAACTAAAGTTAGACAACTAATTACAGATCGTTACTTGTCCGGGATGCTTAATGTTGACATGAATGAAGTTGTATGGAAGCTGGAAAAGTTGAGTTGCAGTGGTGCATCTTATCACCTGAATGATGTATTCATTCTTGACCTGTGTCACGCAGAGGAAGTCCCGGTTTTCATCCAGCTGTTGCAAATAATAAAGTTTCGGAGTCATTTCTTGTTGTATGTTAAGTTTTTAATCAGCGTCGCCTTTGAATGCAACAGATGTGCATATGAGGTTGAACACACAAATGACACAATGATCCTGCAACCTGGTGATGAGTTAGACAGTCATGCATTGGACTTGTACAATACTGAAAGTGGAAAAATGTATGTTGTGCTGCATCATTCACCGGTTAAACTGGAAGTGGAAGAAGACTAAAATTCTGGAATTTTAGTCAAATATTTGTAAATGTAAGTCCAAAATATAATATACCTGTGTTTCCGGTAGCGGTTGAAAAAAAAACAGGGTCGGGGTGGGGGGGGGGAGGCACACTTTTTATTTATTTTTTTTATTTTTTTGCTACACAGGGACAGGTAGTAGTCACTAGTCAGTTGGCTATCACTAAAAGCAAAGGCCCCTTATTCAAGTTAGTTGTCATAGCTAACATATGTGTTAGGGCGCTCTCGTCGGGATTTGTATATATTTCGAATCATCGTAGTTGACCCACACCCATGCGCGCCATATATGCAGTAAACCAAGCGATCTACAGCCTCATACATGTATATGTATAATGTAGAACTGTGTATACATGTATATATGTTGGCATTGTGCATGTGTTCTAACATGTGAACGTGCAGCTTAAAGATGCATAATCCGATTAAACCCCCCTAATTTACTATTTCTTCGGCTTCGGGGGTAAAAAAATATTAGATTCAAGTCGGGGAACCCACCCAACTAAGTTCAGAGTGATAAAATATTAATTTTTGAAATATAAATATTTTCACGCCTCGATTTATTGGCGCCCGACATTTAATCGAATTAGGTTCTTGCGTATTGATAAAGAGCGTCTGTTTTACCAGTGTGCATTGAGGCTAAATACTCTCGGGCTCCAAATAAAAGTGCAGGCCCCAATAATAGTGCAAGGGGGGAATTCCATTGAAAGTTAATAAAAGTGCAGACCCAAATAATAGTGCAGGGGAAACTCTGAGCAAAACATCAACTGTTAAACATATTATTTTTACAGTTCGTGTACCGGTAGGTCAAGTATAGGAATCAACATAGTACAGTATGACCGTATGTGTCATGTGGTGTTTTATTCAGTATTTAAATGTTCACATGTGTGTCATATATTTGAATATGTACATGCATAATGATATAAACTCGTCATTTTGGTATCAGAGTCATATAGAAATCTTGAGTTTGTGCTGATTTCAATTTTCATAGCCTCAAAATTAATAAACGTGCAGACCCAAATAAGGACTGTGCAGGGGGGAAATTTTCCAAGAAAATAATAAACGTGCATGCATGATTATTTGGAGTCCAAGAGTAATGCCAATATGAGCGTATTCCGCTCATCAAAATAAGCCAGTTATAAACTCGAAAACTACTGAACCGATCGAGTTTAAATTTTGTAGGTATATGTACTTCGGCCCTGGGAGTAACCAAAGCCTGCGCGGAGGCGGGCAACCTGCTAGTATAATATAAATACATGTATATTGTTTTGTTGCCTCCATTGGACTGTATTTTGGGTAGTTGGTTGGTAAATTACAAATAACTAGTTTGTTTTAATATTCATTAACATTAATTCGGACGATCAAAATTCTGCGCTAAATTTTCACTGCGTTGCAAAAATCTCGATCCGAGAATTAGTGCAGGGCGGTTTCCCGATTAATCGACAATACTCGGTTAAAATTTCAACAGTAATATCGTCTAATCTAAAATAATCGTAATATCGTCGGCAATCAGTGGGTGCCATCCAATCATAAGCGTATATACAAATAAATAGTTCAACTCAAGCCTAAATCGAGGTATTTAAGTTTTAAATTCCAACTAAATCCCGTGTCCTGATTTTTTCAATATTCAATCATCTTAGTAAACAACGTTTAGAACGACTATTCGACTAATGAAATTGGGGGAATATGAAAACCCAGAATACGTCCCTCTTTCGCTCACAATATTACACAAACCCTCCGACTTCCCTGCGAAATATTTATTACAAGAGAATTCACCAAATGAATCGATGACTGATCAGGTGATAGATCGATATGAATGTCAGTTATACCACGCCTCTTCCTCAGGTACAATGATGCACATGCACCGTCAATCAAAATAATAAATGGACGAAGATACCGCCCTCTTCTCGTCTAGAAGAAACCACTCACTGCGATTGGTTAAACCAATTGTATAGAATTAGGGCTTCAAACCCGCCCAACAATACATGGTGTCCTTGCTTGACCGAATTCCAAAAGTTATGTACTACGTGTGTTTGGACTTCGCTAAAAGACTGAACCTCATTGTCAAATTTGTCTTGACGGTAAACCACATTTCCAGTTGTCAAGCGACGCAAGTGTCATCGGGAATAACATATATATTTACTCAACATAGTTGAACATATCGAGTTAGAAAAAGATACTATAGTATAGAACACTTTTAGTTTTGGCATAGACGAGATAATGGTTTTATTAATTACCGGTATATACCAGAATTTGTCAAGTCACCGGAACGAAATTGTCCGAATAGCGGAATTTAACCAGTGAATTTACTTTTCATTCCGAATATCGATCGAGCATGAGGTTGTCACTGGTTGAGTGGTTGTGTACCGGGTATGTTATTCCTGTCGTCAACTTGTCAAAATTAATGACAATGATGTGATTCTAGCTAACAGTAAGAAATTGTTTTCAGTTTCTTGTATCTGTTTTTAAAAAACCGTCATTATATCGTTAACCGCGGTTTTAATTTCCAAAAATCGCGGTTTTTATTTTCGTTAATATCGTCCAGCCCTATCCACAATCAGTAACAGTAAATCGCTTCCCAGCTACATGTATAGACCACGGTATTTCACGTTCACTATGTAGTATAGCCTATATGTATAACTCGATATGATTATTTGGTTTCATGATTCGAGATTCGGTTCGATTCGAAACTTCAAGGCTGATTCGGTTTGACATACAATCGCCGATTTGCAGGGACCTAATATGTCTATATATACATGATACTGAATAGTGATCAACGGATAAACTGAATTGGCAGGTTGATATAGTAATTGGAATGTCTTGATTGTTTGGGGAGCAAAATGAACAGTAACAAAATTGTCACACAATCTTAGACAGAGCGACTAGGGTAGAAATTTAATAAGAATAGACAGAAATGTTGGTGTATTCGTTATTTGGGCAGTACAAGGCTGAACACCGAAATGTCCCTTTTAATTTTAAGTTTATAAGTGAGTAATATGAATACAACATCATACCGGTAGTTGTTGCAAGTGCATTTCTAACTCATATAACTTATTTGGTTTGCATGTTCATCTTAATACCGTAGTATGACATCACATGGTCATTTGTATTTTGTTTTGTATAGAGCAAGACATCGATGGGGAAACACTGTTGGAAATGACAGAAAGGATGATTGAGAGGTTGGTGCCAACTATAAAAACTCAATGCAAAGTACTGAAACATCTGGAGAAATTGAAGAAGGATGGCAGTTCAAACTATAACAGGTATTCTACATGTACTCTTTTATCCCTTAGGCCAAATAAAAATATACCCGTGTTTCTGGTAACCGAGCCAAAAAAAACGGGGGGGGGGAGGAGGTTCCATTTTTATTTATTTTTTTTTTATCAAGGGGAATTTGGTTATTGTAAACTTTTACAGAGGGGCATGCATCAGCGATATATTGCAAGGGTATTGATAAGAGACACAAGTATCCACGTACAGATAAGTTTTATTAATGCCAATAAGAGTGATTGCTACTTGTCAAAGTGGATGACTTACATAACACCACTTTAAAGGTACTCAATCCGATAAAACTCCTCTCAATTACTATTTCAATGGCTTCGGGGGTCAAAAATATTTGATTCGAGTCGAGGAAGTCACCCATCAAAGCTCAGATTTGTTAGATATCGATTTTAGAAATCTATTATTTTTCATTATCGGGAATACTTTCTGGCCCAGAACTCAGTCAAAATTGCGTTATTATTACCAGTTGATTTTAGAGTTATCCATCCTTGTTTGTTTGAAAGTGTTTTGGTGTACACATCTCGAGCAGGTTACGAAATTGACGGCAATTATTAGTACTCATCTCGAGAATATAACAAATTTCAAAAATCAATATCTAATAACTCTTGAGCTTTGTTTGATGGGTTCCTCGACTCGAATCAAATATTTTTTACCCCCAAAGCCAAAGAAATAGTAATATAGGACCCTCTGGTCGGATTGTTGTTGTTGGAATCTGTTGAGATGGGGACCCTCTGTTCGGATTGAGTACCTTTAAGGAAGCCTTCAATATTTATTCAGTGGATATATTTCCATATAATATACGGAAATATATCCACTAAATGTATCCATCATAAGAGCATCGTTGTGGCATGGCAAATTACACCTGTTAATAGCCATTTTAAATTTAATATTTTACTGCAATATTCAAACAGTTTTATAGCTTGAATCAGAAATCCTATGATTTTTAGCCGCGGGTTTAACGTCGTATATAAGTTATCGGAATTTCGGGAAAGCTTTATAGGTTACAAGCACATGTCCATTGTTTTCAGGCCATACATTTTTTTTTTATTTTGCGAAAGTTCAAACATACTCGTTCACTAGAATATAAGGTAACTTGCAAGAATATTTACGAGAATCTCGCAAAATTTTAAGCCCTGACTCTACAATGGTACATACCACGCGATAGTCGCGTATGGTCTAAATAAGACGCTTGCACAAAACACAATTCACTGATGCCGATGCGATAACTACCGGTATGCCTGTTTGGTGGCAACTCTTTATTTTACAATATACGCCTATATACGGGGAAATTATGTCATGTTGACAGCAAAATATAATATGCCCTGGAGCAATAGTTCGCTCTTTCGTCAGTTTTCAAGAAATATGAGCAGCATTAAACATGAAAACCGTAATGACAATCAAGGACCCTGCGATTATATACAACATTGCAATGCTTCTGACAGAGGAAAATGAAATTCAGAAATCAATTGTTTTCCTTTCATTTACAACCCATGTTGTCGTGCGTGAACCGGTACCACACGGATTCTGAACTGACAGAAAAGGACATAGTAATAAAATGTCAGATTAAAAATAATTCTGACACTTTTGAAATCGACCCAAAGCTCAAAATTCCTGGCATTATTATAGTTTATCCACCTCTCACCGCATCCACCCTGAAAATTATAAGCCTGACGTAACATGAGTCTGTGTGTACCCATGCAGTAGGAGTGGTATGTGCCTGGTAGAACTTAATTTTTTCCTAGTAGAACTATTTCTCATTAAATATTCATTAGTTCTACAGAAAACCGGACCCGATTAATCAACATCTTCTGTGTCGCAATGATCCGAATGCAACATCAGTCATAGGGTAATCAATGCACATATATTGTTCTTGGTGCTAAGGTGCTTACTTTGTTTTACATGTGTGAATGCCACCACCGCTTTGCATATTGATTATGTTATGTACGTCACGTTGGCGTTGCTGCATGTATGTGCCATTTCCAATGGAGGAACTCTTGTTAAATTCACCTTCTGAGTTGAATATTTCGCAAAATTTCTTAGTATTCGAGTCGGTGGATAAACAAAATATCATAAGTGTCTTGTGTGGGAAATTGAACAATAATATGGCCTGTAATATCCGAGCTTCAGCGTGAACATAAACCGTTTAATTTTCAACACTAGACACTTATTCTATATATAATATCATTTAATATCATGCTGTATACATGTCATTGAACTTCTGCAACACCATTAAACTGATTAAAGCTACCATGGCATTGATTAGTGTGACAAACACAGGTATATTTTAATTTGGCCTTATAAACATACCGGTACATGTATATTTAGTTGTCCCTCAAATTTTTTTCCCGGTAGACTATAGAATTGATCTCCGTCCGTCTGTTCATGCACTACCGTACTTGTTAGTGCGATAACTCCAACGTCAACCGATTTCTTTTATGTTTGTTAATATACAAGTATTTTATAATAATATCTTTATCAAGTTCAAAAACTGGACCGGTCCAATATTTTTTGGTGGAGTTATTGTCCGTAGTTTTTTTATTTTTGGGAATTGTCAGGCACATGTTTGGTCTAGGCAGGCTATGTTACTGGGAAACACTGTTTAATAGCCATTTTTCAGTTCTTTTTTCGGTATTTACATAAAACCGGAAAGAAAAAACTCCCCAGCACTAGTGAATTATTTTTAGCCCTGTACATGGTTATTTGACACATGATTTCTTTTCCAATGTAGTTCACAGAAGACTCAGAACCCTGCTCATAACTTTGAAGAGTCAGACACTAGCAACCAGGATAATGAACAAGTGCATGTGCCATCCAACAAACAACGTGATATCCACTGGTCTAGGAGTTATGTGCTTCCATATCTTCCTCCCCATGTTAAAAGGTGTCTGGGAGAGAAAGACATACGATTTTTCAAGCAAGGCAGCGCCCAAATCAGGACGGAGTTGGTGCAGATTATATTTGACGACATATCAACAAATATCACTTGGTAAGTGTTCTCTATCCACCGAAGACTAGGAATTCAAAATGATAATTTACTCAAATAATTGAACACCTCATTTCTTTTAGATGTTGAATTCTCAAATACTACGGTGGGAAGGGCGGTAACCATGCATGTGCTCCTAACTAGAAAAGAAAACAATATTCTGTTATTATTATGGATGCGAAATATTATTTTCCGGACTTTTGCATCACATATCAAATTACATGGTAGCTCTGAATCTAAACTTATTAGATTTCATCTAAAATATCTGCACTTATTTCACCCATGTCAGTTGAAATGTGTTAGAAGGTAGACATGTCAACTAAGAGCCAGTTCAAAGACAAGAAAGTTGTATTAACGATCTCATAAGTAAAACAAAATTGTTGTATTTTTGCATGTATATTAGCATTAGATATTCCTATACATGTAGCTACATGCATATTCTAATCTGTTCCAAATGTATTTCCAGGTATCCATCAAGCCGCAATTATCGTGATGTTGTTAACAGTGTTGTAGTATGCTATCCATTCCTGAATGATGTCAATTCTGATTCCAATGTAAGTCTTAGTCTGTACATATAAACAAGCTCTTTCAAAATATGAACTGTATGACGTTTCAGTTTATATGCATGTAAAACAAGAAATGATAAGAACATGTTACATTTGCAATATATCTCATGTGACTGTTTTTATAATAACTCTTTGTGCCATTTTGATCACCACACGATACATTTAGAATTTCTTGTTTGATTTGATAGAAATATAAACACCAAACTGCTAAACTTAGAATTCCCAGGTACCGGTATGAACCAAACTGATATATATTGCCAGTGTTGTATGTGCACTTTCAAAAAAATAGGCACAATTTTTGTTTTTAATCTTCCTACCTAGCAACACTGTATTTTTCAGACACCGTTATGGGAAGTTGTGTTCACTTTTTAGCTCACCTGAGACGAAGTCTCCGGTGGAGCTATAGTCATCACCCGTCGTGCGTCCGTCCGTCTGTCCGTCCGTCAACTTTTTTAAAAACATCTTCTCTGAAACCATCATACCGAATTGGTTCATATTTGGTGTGGATGTTCCCTAGGTGACTCTCATTCAGATTTGTTCAAATGAGGTCACTGGGTCAAATAGTTGTGAAACCAGGGCCATAACTATTCCTCCACAGTAATTCTTACAACAACTTCTTGTCCATAACCATTGTGCCGATTTAGCTAATATTTGGGTGACTGGTGTTCAGATTTGTTCAAATGAGGTCACCCGGTCAATTAGTTGAGAAACCAGGGCCATAACTCATAGTAATTCTTACAATGACTTCTTCTACAAAAATATTGGGCCGATTTAGCTTATATTTGGTAATGAGGGACCTTGGGTCACTGGGTCAATTAGGGGCAGAGCCAGGGACATAACTCTAAAAACCAAAAAATTACATTTTTGCATTTTGATCATATTTGGTGTGTATGTTCCCTAGGTGACTGTCATTCAGACATGTTCAAATGAGGTCACTGTGTCAAACAATTGCGAAACCAGGGCCATAACTATATTCCTCCTTGGTAATTCTTATAACGACTTCTTGTCAAGAACCATTATGCCGATTTAGTTTATATTTGGTATGTGGGGTCATTGAATGACTTGGGTTCAGATTTGTTCAAATGGGGTCACTGGGTCAAATAGGGGTGGAGCCAGGGCCATAATTCCCCCAAAAATAATAAAAAATTCAGGAACGCCTTGATCAATTTAACATACAAATTTTTTTTATCACTCCCCCCCCCACATGACCCAGAACCCCACCCTGCCCCCAACCAACAGCATTCCACCCTATCTCACCTCCTAACTCACAGGTAAATATGCAGAGTCCCCAGGGAGTGTATTCATGTCATTCATAATTTAAATGAGATTAATGGTGTTATCAATGAAGCATCCTTGTTGTTTACATTATCACTCAGTGGTCATTAAAATCAGATTAATTTCATTTTCTCCAAGAGGGTCTGGCATTTGTAGAATGAGGTTCCCAGAGGGTGAATTCATGTTGCTCCACACAGCAGGCTAGCATAACCAAATACACCCTCTGAGAACCTTATTCTGCTTAGGCCTCATCTTCTGGGAAGTATCTAGAGTCTCAAGATCTCATTCTGCTTAGGCCTCATCTTCTGGGAATTATCTATAGTATCAAATTTACATTGTTGTTAGTTAAATTTCCCTTCTAGGAAGTTTCTATATCCCCTAATTTGCAGAAGATAAAATTCATAAATGAGGTGCCCAATGGGTGAATATCACCAACTTCAACTGGGGAACTTAATTTTTATCCTTATCAGATTTGTGAAAATGGGATCACAAAGTCAAATAAGGGCAGAGCAAGAGACTTAAAATATGTTTGCAAGAACTAGTTGGCTTATATAGAATGGAATGTTCTTCCTTGACTGCAATTCAGATTTTTTTAATGGGGTCACCTGGTCAAATAGGGGCCAAGCGAAGGACAGTTTCCCTCTTAATATGCTTCCTTCACAAGGACCATCAGGTCTATTTGACTGATATTTATGATATGTATGAAGGATTCTTTTGTGTCTGGGATTCAAATTTATTCAGATGGGGTCACCAGGTTAAATAGGGTGGGACCAGGGACATAACTATATGTCTCTATAGTAATTCTTAAAATGTATTCTCAAGAGAGTTTGGACTATTTAGCTTGCATATAGTATGGAGGAATCAGGAGGATCCTTTAGTGACTGAGATTCAGATTTGTTAAAATGAGGTCAACCTGTCAAGAAATGGCAGGCTATGGGGAGTTAACACTTTTGTGTCTAATAAAATCATCGAAATACCAAATTCATTAAAACATCTACCTTGGAACCACCTGACTGATTGGTCTGACATACATGTATTGTGTTTTGGGTCCATGGATAATTGGGCTTCAAACATGTTTGTGAGATTGGAAATTTCCAACAATTGAGAAAGTTTGAGGTGTCGGTTGTGAAATTCCAACCTAAGACTTGGGAGTCTGGATCCCGGTCGGGAGGGGACTTGTTGAGCTGGAGGAGGGGGTGATCAGTAGTGTACAGTTGGCAATTTCAAGGTGGATTTTTACCAAGCTACATACTTGAAGTCTCTCTAGCCACATACTCTTGGGCTCCAAATAAAAGTGCAGGCCCAAATAATAGTGCAGGGGGTAAATTCCATTGAAAGTTAATAAACGTGCAGACCCAAATAATAGTGCAGGGGGGGGGGGGGGAACTCTGAGCAAAACATCAACACATTAACTGTGGTTAAACCAAGTATTTGTATTGTACTAATAGGTCAAGTATAGGAATCAAGACAGTATGTGTCATGTGGTGTTTTATTCAATATTTAAATGTTCACATCAGGTATGCCATATACATGTACATGCATAAAGTAATACCGGTAAGCTCAACATTTTGAATCGGGAGGATCCTTCAGTGACTGAGATTCAGATTTGTTAAAATGATGTCAACCTGTCAAGAAATGGCAGGCTATGGGGAGTTAACACTTTTGTGTCTAATAAAATCATCGAAATACCAAATTCATTAAAACATCTACCTTGGAACCACCTGACTGATTGGTCTGACATACATGTATTGTGTTTTGGGTCCATGGATAATTGGGCTTCAAACATGTTTGTGAGATTGGAAATTTCCAACAATTGAGAAAGTTTGAGGTGTCGGTTGTGAAATTCCAACCTAAGACTTGGGAGTCTGGATCCCGGTCGGGAGGGGACTTGTTGAGCTGGAGGAGGGGGGTGATCAGTAGTGTACAGTTGGCAATTTCAAGGTGGATTTTTACCAAGCTACATACTTGAAGTCTCTCTAGCCACATACTCTTGGGCTCCAAATAAAAGTGCAGGCCCAAATAATAGTGCAGGGGGTAAATTCCATTGAAAGTTAATAAACGTGCAGACCCAAATAATAGTGCAGGGGGAACTCTGAGCAAAACATCAACACATTAACTGTGGTTAAACCAAGTATTTGTATTGTACTAATAGGTCAAGTATAGGAATCAAGACAGTATGTGTCATGTGGTGTTTTATTCAATATTTAAATGTTCACATCAGGTATGCCATATACATGTACATGCATAAAGTAATACCGGTAAGCTCAACATTTTGATATCTGAATCATAGAAATCTTGAGTTTGTGTTGATTTCAATTTTCATAGCATCAAAATTAATAAACATGCAGACCCAAATAAGCACTGTGCAGGGTAGTCCCAGTCTTCTTGTACTAAAACCAGCTAAGATATTGGGATGGCGATTTGCTGTTTTTAGTCCCAGCCCGCTTGCATACCAATCCTATCACACGAGTTACGCCCACGATCTGTGGCGGGAATCTGTGGTGTATTTTACTCGATTTACCTAATGAATCAATACATGATGCTATATACATCGGAAAGAGAGACATATCATGGTCATAATGGTGTATAATAATCTAACTTTCATGTTAAATTACGCATAGAATATTCCTGTTGATTGTCACCAACATCGCTGTTTTTTCTGTTTGTTTACTTAACTGAAAGCCGAACTCAGGTTCTGAAGAACTTCGGCATTGTCCGGTGTTTGTTTTGGCCGAGACGAATTTCGATACAAACAAAATGGCGGCCCCCATGATATTCTAATGGTCATTGTGTTTACACTGTTTTAAACTGTGAGATGGTTATAATTCCCGTAATTTATTTAATGTATTACATTTATATCTTCAATATGTATTTAATCTATGTAATAATTTATTTATTGTCACGTATAATTACGATTACAATGGAGAATTCATCGTGCGTGGTTGATTGAAAATCTACGGAATATTTTCACCGGAAAATGCCGAACGCAGTTCGCAAGGTCAACTGAGTTCGCATACTTTAAAAAATATGTAAACACTGCGGCAAAAGTTTCTTTTCACATTAAATTACCGCTTTCAATTCACAACCGATGTGGGTTTCAGATCAAATAGCATGTCTTCTGCGGAAACTATCCGTTTATTGTAGCAATTGTGATATTTTATTTCATATAATTGTGGTTTTATTTGAGCGGGTCACTAACGATTAACTCGTGTCAAAGGAGACCATGGGCCTGGAACTCGGACTAAAGACCGGCACCTCCATCCCAATATCTTAGCCGGTTTTAGTACGAGAAGACTTGGACTATGTGCAGGGCAGTCGACGTAAACATCTCCGTAATAATTATAATATTACGTCGACACGAATTCATGTAAAAACCCATTTCCAGGACAATGGGCTTCCCCCAATTTCGTGACGTCATACTGATGTCACAGACATTCCAAATAAGGAATAATTTATGCGGTTGTATTGGAATATTACGAGAGGCAGATATTTACTAGTACAGAACACTGAATAGAGGCATCGGTTATTTCGCCGCCGATCAGAATCATGCCATTTGTCAAAAGTGTTTTTCTTTAATAAAGCAGCTGGTCAAAATTAATACGACTATTAAAACTTTAAATCAGTGCCACATGACCGAGTTAAACGACTATTGCATTCGCCGTATACAGACGACACCTGAGCTATTTTTACGGGACACGCGCAGCTGTTATCGGTTAGCCAATCGGGGCCAGCGCTTTCTGGTACCGCTTCCAATAAAAACAAGGAATTCCCTGGTATATCCCCAAGTCTGGAAATAGAATTCCGGCCAGTCCTGTTCGACTCAGATGAATTATATGATATACTGAGTCGAAATTTATGTCGACTGTGTGCAGGGGGGAAATTACCCAATAAAATAATAAACGTGCATGCATGTTTATTTGGAGCCCAAGAGTATCCTGTTTAAATCTACTTCTTTTAAAGTGATTATGAAAAGTGCTGACTGTTTTGGTCTCCAGAGTCCCAGTCTTATCAGTCTTTGCAGTCTGGTGAGCGACCCCACAGTCATTGACTGTCTTGTTATTCCAGGTATCACTAATTACCAGTTTGAAAAATAAATTCAAGAAGGAGAGAATGCCATTAACCAAGATTAAAGAGGTGAAGGAAATGAAGGCGAAATTTAGCAGACCGGGAAGCGGGCGTAAAGCATCTTCTTCTGCTGCTGAACCAGTAATAAAGAAATTAAGACCTGTAAGTGATGGTTGAACTGGAAGCCTTATTCAAGCATCAACACCTAATGCTGCCATGTGGTATATGAATTAGGATCCAATCTAAATTTTGTTTTATGACATTTGACATATACAACCAACGGAATAAAAAATGTTTCAACTAGTTTACACCCTTGGACTGTTCTATATGTATTAAATATACTAGCACTGTGCATACACATACATTTAGCATCGACCCTTTGGGAGATGGGTGACACCTAATTTTTATTTCAAACACATGCATGAGTAACACTCACATTTTATATTTGTCCCCCGAATTTTTTAATTTCGGGGGACTATAGGAATGGGGTCCGTCCGTCCGTGCATGTGTCCATGCGTCAGTCCGGATTTCGGTACCTCTCTGGTGTAATCCACTCCTACAGTTATTAAGCTAGGGAATTAAAACTATGTGACATTGTTCCTAACATATTAAAGATGTGCAACATGTATATAGGGGTCGGTAAAATTAATTTTTTCCAGATTTATGGCCCTTATCGACTTTTTCGAAATTTTCGTCAATTTTCACTATTCATAGGCTATTAGGCATGTGGTCGGCTGACCTTTTATCTAACTTATAACACCCAATTGAAAGGCAACCCATCAATACTTGAATTCCATATTACGATCTATAATGTTCACTATTTTAATTTTAGTTCAATACCCCCTTGATGATTGATGATTGACACATTTAAGTGGCACACATTACAACATCTCCCTCGACATTTCAAACAATTATATTAATTGACCTTTTAATATGTTCTTCATAGATTATAGCAATAGATGATGATACCTCTTGTGAGGATGAACAAAGTGAGGCGCAGCACATCGCCATGATGGCAACCGAGTGTCAGAAGCTGAAGCCATCAATCTCAATACTGAAGGACAAAATGCAACGTACAAGGGCAACACGTGTCAAATTCACTACAACACATTCAACGTTGGAGATTCTGGATAAATACCCTGCATTAAAATTTCCTGAAGTGGTATGTATTTTAATAAAATTGCATGCGAAAGTCTGAGTCATCACCAATTTTCATATGCACTGAGGTTCGGGCCAATGCCTAGACCGGAGCATCTCGGGATTTCTTTGCTGAACAGCAGTGTGCAGGCTACATTTATGCATCAATTTTCTTGAAAATTTGCAGGATGACTTAGTAGGATGCCTAAATGAGAAAATCCTATTTTAGTTCCGGTTGGCCACCCAAAATGGCCGCCACGGCAGCCATCTTGGATTTCTTTTAGCACAGTTTGCAGCCTACATTTATGCATCAATTTTCTATTTTAATCAGAAAATCAAATTTTCAAGGCAAACTCCTCATTAATAATTAATGCTAATAGACAATAGGAAGTGTTTTGTTATATTTCAAACGAAGGCACCAGTACAAAATAAATTCAAGTCAATTTGATTGTTTATCAATACAGGCGGCCAACATCATATACAGCAAGTAACATTTGTCAAAGGTCAATAGACTTTTTTCACTTCAAAGTCATTCTTCTTTGAAATGAACGTTATAAAATAGTTCCTTTCAACATAACTATAATAGTCCTAATACAAATCCTATCTTTACAATTCAGCTCCTAGATGAAATGAGGTCCCAGATAAATTCAGACTGCCGTAGCAGTCTTCAACTATCCATGGCTGAGTGTACCAACAGCATACTAGCCATCGCAAAGAAAGACAAACGAGGCAAAGAGCTGCTGAGCAAAATGGAAGTGGCATCAAATTCTGCAATTGAGGTGGAAGTTCAAGAAGGTAATCACTGTTCATATATTTCTACACAGCTAGGGCTGTAACGATACATCACGAATTTTAGCTCAACTTGACGAAGTCAAGCTGTGCTATTGTCATGGAGTTTTGTCTGTCCGTCCGTCAACAATTTCCTATGGCACAGCATACAGGTCGCATTTCTTGTCGGATCTTCATGACATTTCATATGCAGGTTTGTGTCATGGTCTAGATGGGAACGTCCTTTTTGGGCCCGGTCCGTCACCCAAAATGGTGGCCATCTTGGATTTCATTATTAATTCCTACAGGTCGCAGTTTTATCCAATCTTCACGAAAATTTCATATGCAGGTTCATGTCATCACCTAGATGAGAATTTTGGATCAACATTTTCCGTATCACCGGTAAAACACAACGCGGTGCTTCCTGTTTGACCATTTATTTTCTCGTGTCATGTCTACAACACCTGTTTATAAATTTAGAATAGAAGTGTAGTTCAGCGCGAATTCTAGATGAATTATAAATTTGTACATTACACATTTAACACGTTCGAAATAGTGTTGAAACGACTAAGGGTATTTCGTAGTCGACTAGACGGCGGCCGTTAGTCGACTACTAATCGACACTATATATATATATATATATATATATATATATATATAAATAAAAATCCCACACAGGATTATCTTATTTTGTGTGTACTGTTAACTTCTGCTGATGAACATACATGCAGCTGAACAATGCCGATTATATTGTTCCAATGAGAAATTAAAAGTGTTGCTTTTTCTGCAGGTAACATCAGGTCAATGTTCCCTGCGTGTTGACTGAATACATTGTATCTAGATCAGCCTCACTATCCACATAGTTTTTAACATTTATTGTTGCATAATACCATAACCTCGATCAGTCGGTCGTATTTGGGGTTCACTGCGATACACGGGAAACGATAAATATCGGTGTAAATTTTACTATAATGCACATAATTGCACACATCATTGATTGTTACTAATGAAACATTTATCTGCAACTATATGAGAAATATGTCGATTAGTCGACTAGGAGATTGTTAATCGATTATCGCCGAAATTCTAGTCGATGTCGACTAATCGTTTCAACACTAGTTCGAAACATGCACGGGAGATGTGTTTTTCTCGCGAAATGGCTTGAGATTGTCGAGTTTAGTGGATGGTTCGCTGCCGTCGATATCGTGCGAGGTGTCGTGTATGTTCAAAGACATTGGAAACATGGGACAGCATGCACTTTGTAGTCACTCTATTGGTAAAAACCAGGAGGTGTTCATAATGTGAGCATTTCAAATCCTCTTGTTTCGTGCGCTAGTGCTCGACAGAGATACATGAACGAAAATGCAAAAAAATTATTGATCGCCAATCATTGAAATGAAAATCGACAATCGATAAGCTGGATGAACTCAAAATTAAGAAAAAGCGTCTGGAGCAGGACTTGGATAACTTAGTTAAAGTTGCCGATACTATGGACGTAAAAGCTGAAGCTACCCGTAACATATCATTGGTGACACAGTCAAATAGTTTGCACCGTACTGCCAACGAGAAACGAAAGAAAATCAGTGAGGTTGAGGACCAGATTAAGAAATTCCTCCAAGAACTTAAAAACTAAGTCCTCTAAATGTTTCAATGATATTAACTCTTTTCCCAACATACATGTTTCCAACGTAATCACCCCAGCCAACGCAATATTGTACGACGTCAAATTTATAGAACAGAAAGCATCATTTGTGTTACAACTTACATCATCGAGGTTATTTAACTTCATTTAAATTCATTTTGTTGACAAAAAAAATCAAGAGTTCTGAATGTCATGTCGCCCATATTATGGTATGGGCTATCTAAATTATAAA
The DNA here is from genome assembly GCA_032622095.1 of Siphonodentalium dalli. Classification (NCBI taxonomy): domain Eukaryota; kingdom Metazoa; phylum Mollusca; class Scaphopoda; order Gadilida; family Siphonodentaliidae; genus Siphonodentalium; species Siphonodentalium dalli. The sequence continues at coordinate 55,479,355 of CP136063.1, forward strand.
GACACAGCGCATGGTACAACTGTATGGGTATCTTAAATCCAATATTTCAAGCCTGCATCACTACACTACATTATGTGCATCATATAATACAAACCATGTACCTTAAAATGATCGAGTGGTCCACTCGGCAGGCTGAAACAAAAATGGCCCCTGTAAACCAGAATAGATACAAAGTTTGTGGACAAGCGTATTGCGATACATCAAGTGTATTGTCCCATCCTACAAAATCAAACTAATTGCATACCCTGAATTTCTTTCCAGGCATACAGAAGACATCAGCTATTCTACTAATTCCTCATCTGTTACGCGAGAAAGATTTGCTGTTATATATAGTGGATGGGGTATGTTTATTCATTTTATATATCTGTTGGAATCTACCATTGGTTCAATTAGGTTGATGTCTGTCATCTGTACATTTCTTTTTATAGCATTTTACCTGCAGACATTTGTTGATAGCGATGTAAAACCCCAATTAAACAAACATTTATATATTCTGCTAAATCGGGATACACCGATCCTTATGTGGGCGAACTTGTCAGTTCCTTGCCAGATGTTTGTTGGTGATATCTATTATATATCGCCCCATCGGCTTGCCAGTGCTCCACCCATTTACAAAGTTCCCCCAACAAAATAGTCCCTGTGTGAGCAGTCTCGCCACACCGTGTAACACAAAAAGAGCATTGCGCACCAAACTCTTCCTTTATGGTAGTGATAAAGAGCGTCTGTTTTACCAGTGTGCTAAACATTGAAAACCGCTGGATAATTGATATGGCGCCACATCATTGTGAATGGACTATGCTAGGCGAGATCACTCAGAACAACAATAATGACGTTGTAGTCTTCGTCGAGTGTTGTCACATTAATCGTAGCTTAAACTGCATGCTTTGGCTTGTGTTACTATAGCTGTAATGTTTATCTACTAGTACTTGACCAAAGCCTTCACGGAGGCGGGTAATCTTCTATATGATATATGATAATTTCTCAATACGATTTGTCTTAACTATCGGCTTTCAAAGACATGTTGTGTCATAATCTTTATTTCTAAATGTGCCTATTGATACAAGTAAAACATGTTTGTATCGTATGCAAACATAGTGGGCTTTATTTCCTTTCGATATAGCAATTTGTTTTGCAAAGAATTGTTTTCTATGCATAATGATAAGTTATTTTTAGGAACGTCACACAGCTGCGTCACATCCATAATTTTCCATACTTTGATTTCGCGTACTGAAATGGCAACATAATGACGTCGAAAGGAATGCAGGGTAAATGCTTAATGTTCTCATAGGGTACCGAAGGGAATATTGCAGGCAAAGCTGATATAATCTCTGTTTCAAATACAAACCGGGCAACTCCAGGTAACCTCATGTCCTCATCTAGTGTACTTATATTGTAGGAGTGTTTCGATTTTAAATATTATTAGAGATATGCACATTGATTAATTACAATTGCACGTTTACTTATAGGACCCAACAGCACCGACACCAGTAATGAAGTTATGCGGTTGTCGTCAAGGGGACCCGTTCAGCTTCGACACTATAGCCATTATGATGGATGAGACAGTGATCTGCACTGTGGGAAAGAACTTCATGTTGGGACTGACCTGCCTCATGGCATCATATTTTGTTTTTAGTGTTGCATATCATAAGGCACTGCATAAAACATGTGTTTTTGTAGAACAATATCTACTTAAAATTAAAGGTGTTAGTGCAACTAATGTTGCCATCTCCAAATTTGTGAACAGGCTTGCTAAGTGAATTAGTATTACTGCAAATATCTGCCTCTTGATCGATCTAAACAATGTTTATATGTCAACTGAATCGACGGACCGTCCCCATCGACTGCATGTGTCGTTTTCCACCCGATTCCATAATTGTGAAGTTACAGTAAAAAATCTACGACTTTATGCACTTTATTCCGGTGTCCCACAGTAAAGACCGGCTTCCTCATGTGATTGGTCAACCTGATTGGTTGAACGAGAGTCACATCAGTGTGGGAACTTTGATAAATATAAAGTAACGAAAAAACATGGCCAGATATTCATATAAATTTAATAAATATGAGGAACCCCGATACAAAACCCGTTTCATGGAATGTTTCAAATCAATGAAGATGTCCCCAGACAAATTGTGCGCAGTTTTTGTTATGGAATTTAATGAATTGAAAGCCACGTGTCATGTGTTCACTAACATCTCCAGCGGGTGTGTTTACTTTAAATAAAATAAAACAGTTCCCTCCAAAATAATTAAAACTTCCCAAATTACACCACATTCTGGTAACTATTTGATTGCAACTATTAAAAATATTAATTGATTATTTTACAGCATATTTATAACTAGTAACTGAAGTGACCTCTCTGCATAATGACCAATCAGACGTAGAAGCCAGTTGTCGAAACCGTCACTGTGGGACACCGGAAGAAAGTGTCACTCGCACTCTGTTCAATGCATCAGGCTGTAGATTTTATACTGTAACTTCACAATGAATTATGGAATGGGGGAGAATGACATGCAGTCGACAGGGACGATCCGTGCGATTCAGTTGACATATAACTATTGTTTAGATCGGTTAAGATATTTGAGCCAAATTTTTATTTAACCCCAATCAGAAGTGTCACACCTTTACTTTTTATGTTTACCCATACCATGTATGGTAAACATAGTGTCGTTGTCCGGATTGACCACTCGTCGTTCGTCCGTCCATCCGTCTGTCCGTCCGTCTGTCCTTTTGTCCGTCCATAGACACTTTACGTGTAATGCGATAACTCAAACATTTTCTACCTGATCAAAACCAAATTTTGTATATGGGGGTTTCAGCCCAAAATACAGATCGAGTTCGAATATGGGTTTGATCCGACTTTTTTTTACAGAGTTATGGAACTTTTTCGACTTAGAATTCACGCATTCTGCCATAACTCAAACATTTTTTATCTGATTGTAACCAAATATGGTATATGGGTTTGATCGGATGTTTTTTAATGGAGTTATGGTCCTTTGACATATAGTTCAAACATACTTCGATAAAGCAACCATTTTATAACCCAAGTAACTTACAATTAATGAATACCTCAGCCTCACAGCTTCTCTGTGAGAGAGATAAAAAGACATGGTTTATTGAGAGTTATTTATAGCCCTCATATGTTCCCTCTGTATAAGAGACACAAATTGGTGAATTATTGGATAAATTGATTTAGCTATCTTATTAACCACAACTTAATGTGAATTTATTTAACTAGACCAATGGAGCTCTCTAAGTCCTTGGATGATGGGACTACATTGGATCAAACAGGGCAGAGATAGGTGATTTAACCCCTTTTACCCATTCCATGTCTTTTAACCTTTTCCATTAAATAAATAATTATATTATTTTGATATCTCACATGGCAATTTGCAAAAACATGAATAGAACTGCTTACACTATGATAGTGGTGACAGGCTCTAGAGTTTAGATGTTATATTAACCCTTCTATATTGACTCATACATTCCAATAATTTGTGATATTACTGGTTATTATGGACATTTGCCATATACTACTTTAGATCATAACAGTATACTCTATAATTCAACATTAAAAGATTATGATTCTGATTATAACAATTTACTATCGCCAAGGGATGGGTTAAACATCTGCCGATCGTGATCGGCCTCTCGTTATACTCTATTATCATTATGTATGATGGCTCCTAGGCGCATGAGTCATATATGTCCATTAGGTCACATGATCGATGGGCACAACTTTGTGTTGAACAGTTGAGTATGGTACTTTATTCAGAAGGTCCTATATTCAAGAGGTCAGTTATTCAGAAGGTCCGTTAATCAGTCTTATTTCAGTAAGATAGACAGTACATGTATCCATTATTACATGGATGTGCATATTTTTTATGATTCATTGTTTATCCTCTGTGATGTCCTAACATTTAATTACCAGGCTGGAAAGAGAATTCCCCTTTAAGTTTGCAAACTGTCACACTTTAAGCACGTAATAACACTCAAAATACAGTTCTCCAAAACATTTGTTCCACAGTCAATTATCAAGAAAAGGCACAAAATACAACAGCATTATTAAAAACTTGTTACTTCTTTTTAAAGGATTTGTCTAGTCAACATTTTTATCCTCTTGATCGATGCCCGCTGTTCCACTGATCACCATGCCGAAAACATTTTTGCGATAGGCCGATCACAACTGAAGTTATGCCGATCTAAAAGTCATTAATGGATTTTGGAGTCAGAATCTTATTTAATGTTGTACGTCACAGTATGGACGAGTGGCGACACGTGGCGGTCAAAGACTTGTAAGGATGGCTGTTTATCTACCGCGATGCGCGACAATATCTTTTTTTTTATTGTTTATGCATACGTCACATATGGTGTAGGCGTCGCACATATATAGTCGCAAATAATATCTGACTAAATGCCGTTTTGGGGTAAAAATATGCTAATTGTTTTATTTTTCGGTCCTGTTCGCCCCAGATTTCTTAAAGGGACACAACTAATTATAGTAATTAGAGGCCAGCGACCAAATGATCGGACCTTCGGATGTGATATTGTTTACATACATGTAATCGGACCCTGGGAATCTTATTAATTAGGTTCCATCGACATCAGATGTCTTAAAAGGGCACTCATAATTACTTTAATTTATTAATTAATTAATAATGATATACGCAAAATGGTTGCAATCTGGTCAGTGAAGATTGAAACACGAGGATAACTTTGCCTGAGTGTAGTGAAATAAATGACGTTGGCCCAAGACGACTTAAAAGTGCAAACATGACAAATAAAGAGCATTTGTTGTCAGCTTAGAAATACATTATGTATGATAATTGGTAGACGTGGGTGATCTGAGCTGACATCATCATGAACAATAAAGAGCGTTCATTATCTGCTTAGAATATATGTAAAACAATTGGTATAGATGTTTGATCTTATTAAATAGGTTACATCTACATCAGATGCCCTAAAGGGCACTAATAATTAATTTAATTAAATAATTTTACTTTCGAGCACCAATTTTCCCACAAAACCTGTTAATAAACGCTCTTTATTCCTAGTATACTTTTTTGGTCCCCGTTTGAGACATTTGAGTTCAAAGGCTCCTATCCAATGACATCCCCTCGTCCGCTCATATCACCCACCTCTACCAATTTTCCTACATAATTTATTTCTAAACTGACAACAAACGCTCTTTATTCGTCATGTTTGCACTTTTAAGTCGTCATGGGTCAACGTCATTTATTAGTCGAGTTTTTCAAAAACTCGACTTATGGTTTGGCGAGGGACGGTTGGCGGGCGGCGGCATGCGGGCGGGCGGGCGGGCGGACGGACCTAAAGAATGCCTTATAACTTTGACATTTGTGAACGGATTCCAAAAAATTTTGGTATGGCAGTTGCTCCCAATGACTATTTACTGCCTGTAGAAAATGGATCATATCCGAACTTTTTTACAAGAGTTATCCATCTTGGATGGTTTTTAGTTAAGTTTTTCACCGATAGCACGATAACTCGATGAAATATTAACCGATTTCAACAATATTTGGTATATGAGTCTCCTGCAACAATATCTCGGACGTGATCGAAAACCAGGTTTGTTCGTATTTTTTTCGCAGAGTTATGGGTCTTAGTTTGTCTATTTATAGCAATTTTATCACCGATAGCGCGATAACTCGATGAAATATTAACCGATTTCAACAATATTTGGTATATATGAGTCTCCTGCAACAATATCTCGGACGTGATCGAAAACCAAGTTTGTTCGAATTTTTTTCGCAGAGTTATGGGTCTTAGTTTGTCTATTTTTAGCAAATTTATCACCGATAGCGCGATAACTCGATGAAATATTAACCGATTTCAACAATATTTGGTATATGAGTCTCCTGCAACAATATCTCGGACGTGATCGAAAACCAGGTTTGTTCGAATTTTTTTCGCAGAGTTATGGGTCTTAGTTTGTCTATTTTTAGCAATTTTATCACCGTTAGCGCGATAACTCGATGAAATATTAACTGATTTCAACAATATTTGGTATGTGAGTCTCCTACAACAATATCTCGGACGTGTTCGAAAACCAGGTTTGTCCGAGTTGTTTTCGCGGAGTTATGGGTCTTAGTTTGTCTATTTTTAGCAATGTTATCACCGTTAGGTCGATAACTCGATGAAATATTAACTGATCTCAACAATATTTGGTTTATGAGTGTCCTGCAACAATATCTCGGACGAGTTCGAAAACCAGGTTTGTCCAAATTTTTTTCGCGGAGTTATGGGTCTTAGTTTGTCTATTTTTAGCAATTTTATCACTGTTAGCGCGATAACTCGATGAAATATTAACCGATTTAAACAATATTTGGTATATGAGTCTATTGCAACAATATGTTTGACGAGTTCGAAAACCTGGTTTGTCCGAATTTTTTTAGTTTGTCTAATTTAATCACAATTTTATCACCGTTCGTGCGATAACTCAATGAAATATTAACGGATTCAATTGATATTTGGTATATAGGTCAATTGCAATAATATACCACCGTCCAACTTTTTTTCCCGGGGGTTGTGCACCTTATTGGCAGAAGTTTGGTTCGACTGCCAAAAAACTCGACAAAAGCATCTTAGATGCGTACCCCTTGTTTCACTACACTCCGGCCAAGTTATCCTCGTGTTTCAATCTTCACTGACCAGATTGCAACCATTTTGCGTATATCATTATTTATTAACTAATTAAGTAATTAATTAATTAATTAAAGTAATTATGAATGCCCTTTTAAGACATATGATGTTGATGGGACCTAATTAATAAGATTCCTCGGGTCCGATTACATGTATGTAAACAATATCACATCCGAAGGTCCGATCATTTGGTTATATACTATAATTAGTTGTGCCCCTTTAAGAAATCTGGGGCGAACGGGACCGAAAAATAAAACAATTAGCATATTTTTACCCCAAAACGGCATTTAGTCAGATATTATTTGCGACGCCTACACCGTATGCATAAACAATAAGATATTGTCGCGCATCGCGGTAGATAAACAGCCATCCTTACAAGTCTTTCGCCGCTACGTGTCGTCAGTCGTCCATTCTGTGACGTCACAGTACATTAAATAATATTCTGACTCCAAAATCCATTAATGACATTTAGATCGCCATAACTTCAGTTGTGATCGGCCTATCGCAAAAATGTTTTTGGCATGGTGATCAGTGAAACAGCAGGCATCGATCAAGAGGATAAAATTTTTGACTGGACAAATCCTTGAAGATAGATAATAGATTATCTCTTCCCGGCCACACGACTTGCAATAGGTTTATTAGCGAATAAAACAGCTAAAACTAAAGTATGTGTGTTTTGTTTGCACATAACGGAATAATAAAGTGGTTTATTTATGTTGTAATGTACCTGGGTACGTCCGTGCGTATTATCTCAATCCATTACGATGACCAAAGTATTCGGTATTTTTGTCGGGCTTGTTTCAAATTTATGAATGTATCGAATCGGTGATGCTTAATGTAGTAGGTCTAATTGCCGAATACACCCGAACATTTCCGTACGTTTCCACGATTTGGAAGGAATTTGTTCTAAAATTAGCCCGATAAACTGACCCAATAATTTATATCATTAGGGGTCTTCGACTCATTATTTTATAACTAGGAAACTATATCGACCGTGTTACGAAGAGATAATCTATCTTTAATCACAATAAGATTACGATTATCAACCGACATGGTAATTATACCGAGAAAACCCTGTAGTGTAGCAGCCAAATAGAAAAAGCCCTCTAGTTTTTTAGATAACTTGCACGGCGGTATAACAAGATGAAATTTGGCAGAGTTATGAATTGTGACATCCTGCATTTTTAATTTAAATTTGTTCATCTGCTGATTGAACCGATTATTTTCAACACGATTCTGTTATACTTTTGTGTTATACCACACCAAGTAGGGGACCTCCTATTTACCGAAAACAACCGAGAACAACCGAGAACAAGTCTAAAATTAATAATTAAGTCTTAATAATGTTCAATTATAGTGTACATATCAATCTTAAGTGAATATTATACCATATTTGACATTTTAAATGACATATATGTAGTTATTATGGGTATATACCGAGAAGATGAAACATCGCGAATCCGTTGGCGGTAACACAAAGGCATAAGCCGTGCCTCTAGAGGTGT